>OY970790.1:9028345-10228345 GCA_963853775.1 Xanthia togata | reverse complement strand
TAATTGGATTTGATGATTATATTTTTATGGTCAATTCACACCACGACGGCAGCGCCTAGCTCAGTAAGCTAAGCAGTAAGACAAGCGTCAACCAGTCTTTATATGGCCAGTAAGGACCATCGTTGTGTCATTTTGTCGGTGAATTTTGTAACTTGCTTGTTGCTTTGAACTAACTCCGTCATGGTCTCGTCGTGGCATCCATGATATTATCCAGATTAGTTTTCATTTTTTATACTTATTCCTCTTTTTATTTTTTGAATAATAATAAAGAGACACTGCCGAAGCAACACTTGTTCCCCTTTGCAACCTATGGCGAAAAATAAGAGCAAAGAACTATGATAATGTAATACACAGATATGACTAGAGGTCATATAAATAGGATAAAAGATATGGCACTACAATTATTTGATCCTAGATAGTGTAATCATGCCCCTTTGAAAACACATTGAAAAGGTGCATGCGGGTCAATCACGAGCGAAGAAAATGTTGGCTATAAAACTGCTCGCTTCACTGCCATCTTGATGTGAATAGGCACAATGTTTATAAGAAACAAATGTGACTATCTGGAGCACTATGAGTTGATTGTATACATTATCGTTATGTTATGTCAATATATGTATTAAATTAAAGTTTATAGTTTTCTAAGGCCCCAATTAACGCTAAACATATTTAAAACATTATTCTGTCTATCATCTTCAAACTGTTGACGTAGTAATACCGGAACAGAACGATGTGTTAAATACGTCTATGCTACACGATAAACGCATTTAGTTACGTACGCTACACGCATTTAGTTACGCCACAAGCGCCTAAGTATTTGTTAAGCCCCATTTACAAGTATATGATGCAAGTTTCTTGCCTATGCAACAACAAATGACCGATGATGTGTGATGCACCAAATGACCGCATCATTTAGACGATGTAACTTTTAATGTGGTAAATAATGGTATTAAAATGCATCGTTTATAGCAGACATTAGAGATTTTGAAAAAATGCTACCTATTTCTTTTTATATTTTTAGGTTTCCGTACCTGAAGGGTGTCAAACGGAACCCTATCACTAAGCCTCCGCTGTCCGACCGTCCGTCAGACTAAATTAAAAAAAAAGTAAAAAATTAAAGCCCACACAAGAAACTTTTTTTTTTTTTTACTAAAGTAAAAAACGTAGTGTTGTGACCGCTGAGGATCCGAGTATTTTATATTTCGCATCTTCGCGTCACGTATTTGCGACGAATGTATTTGAAGAGTATTGTACGGTGCTACGGAAACCTATGCGATCTTTAAAAAAATATATAACTTACTTTTATTTAAGTAAGTATTAAAGTTTATTTATTTTATACTTTTTACCAGTCGATATTTTGCTGTAAAAAAACGACCAGTCTGATATTTTGCTTATCAACAATCTTTATTACGCTAAGGGTAAGCATATTATGATACCCCACTTCGCCAGATATTTTATAACGAAGTTATAGCCAGACGCGTTCGGGGGGGGTCACGAGGAAATCATTCAAATTGTCGAGACTGAATCATTTACGTGTCTTACTAACTTAACCACAGTGGCATTATTGACATTAACAAAAACATTAAGTTCCGTAGATGGGATGAATTTATACCAAGAAGAAACTTAATATTATAGTTGAAAAACGTGTTCTCCCTTATGGAATATATGGGAGGACATGTTTTTCAAACTGCAAAATTAAGTTGATCGATTATTTCTGGTTAACCTGTAAAACCTACTTAGATGTGATAGTTTTCCTTTTAACTTCGTTATATTTCACTTTCACTTACCCAGAATATTTTTGAACAACACCCCACACCATAGGATAGACGAGAAAAAAAACATCACTTATGTAGGGGAGGTACCCTAAAAACTTATTTTGACTTGATTTTGTTTTACCAGTGTCGGCGTGATTAATATGTAAACCTATGCCAAATTACAGCTTTCTAGTACTATCAGTCTCTGAGCTAAACCCCTGACAGACGGACAGACGGTACATGGTAAAACTATAAGGGTTCCTTGTTTATCCCCCCCATCTTGGACTGCGACCGCGCTTGGTTATAGCTCCCATCTAATAGTGGGCTCAGTATAATAATGTAACAGTATTATATCTCGGCAGTGATCTTGAAATAATTATCTACGGCCGGCCGCTCGGTAGCTAAACCTTCCGCGTCCGTGCGTTACTGCCGCGCACTCGATACTGTTGCGTACATTACACTGAGATTTCGACGCGCGCCGTTTTCTATGAAGATATAATACCGTTACTTATTTATACTGTTTACTGGACGAGCTCAATCACGAATTGTGACTGCGGGCTGTTAATGAGAATTTCCCATGGACAGTCGTGTTTACAGCAAAAAGGCAGACAAATAGACCGTTTTAACTATGGTTTATTTTGACTTCAGTTTAAAGCCTTACGTTAAATCAGTTGAGTTGTGGAAAGAGCTGGTGAATAAAAGTACAAAATAACTACCACTCAAACAAGGCGTTCACAATAAAACTGGAAATATCTAAATGACCTTTCTTTGGATAAGTACCTGTTATTTTTCTCGGGACAACGCGGACAATCATTGTACATTCCTATTTATTATATTTAATTGATGTCGGTACATGTCTAATTTTTCAATTAAATGTTTAGAATCAGATTAATTCTAAGTAGGCACTTGTGTATGCATGTGAATAAAAATAATACCTACATAATTGTTTTATTAATCTCATGGTTCTACATTATAATTAACCCTAAAAAATTAATTATACTTTAGTTTACAAAAAGGGTCTACTGTTTGGAGCCTCCTTTTAAGCAAACAATGCCTGTGCTAGGAGACTCCGCTCTGCCATAGTACAATACTTAAATAATAGAAAATATATAATATTTGACTGCCTTGTTGGTCTAGTGGTCGCAAGCGCTACTGCTGAACATGAGGTCCTGGGTTCGATTCCCAGGTCGGGCAGTGTCATTGGGTTTTTCTTTCTGGAATTTCTCAGTAGCAGCCCGGAGTCTGGATTTGTGCCCGGTTGATGGCAATAGGCTCGCCCCCTATTACATGGGACTTAAACATAACTGGCGAAATGTGGGTGTACTATAGGTACACCTCTGCCCAACCCTTCGGGGAAACAAGGCGTGATGTTATGTTATGTTTTGAACTTATTCATTTGCATCTTATGCGCGTACTAGGTGTAGGTGCGCTTGTACTGAGTGCAAGCTCAGTCCTTGCACAACACTATCAAGCGTGCTGTTGGTGGACAAGCTTGGTTCTTCTTGTCATTTAGGAAGGATGAGTCAAAGGGATAGATGAAAACAATGAAATATAATTATCGGCCGTGGAATCTGCTGAAGCTTCTAAAGCCGATTCCACGATTATTTATTTTTCTTGATTTCACATATTTCTTTTGGAAGGCGTACGAAGAGCCGAGGCCAACCCGTAGACGCCCGTTAGACGATTTTAGCGGAAATTATTATTCTTAACTTATTTAAATCAGTGCCTTTTGCACTTCACTTTTATTAATCATCACTTGATTTCTTTGACGTAAGCATCCAACTCTGCATCCAATTGTTCAGCAGTGGGCACAGGACGCTTGCCGCGGCCTGCACCACCTACTGCATGGCCCCCACCACGGCGTGCATTGCCACGTGAGCCACCCCCACCTACAAAAACAGTGTTTATATTAATGCCTTTTTTTACACATATAACGGTTACAACATAAAAGTTAGTTTTTTTTTTTTTTTTTAAATGGTATCTCGCAGTTGACTGAGATTGAGGTCGCAGCTGCTTAACCGGACTATCCTGTGGATGCCTTATGCTACTAACTTAAAGCCTCCGGCCAGAGGCATAATCTATTCTAGGTTAATTAAGCGAACGCTCGCCAAGGGCACCCCCTGTGGGGTACGAACCTCGGCTTAGGGCGTCGCTGGCGGGAGGACAGCAAGATGGGACAGGCTGGATCAAACAGATATTAATATTATTATTAATTGGGGAATTTAAAGCTACATTTCTCAGCATTACGCGGGTTGGCGCTTCTGCGAGCAAGGGTAGGGGGGAGTATTATTTACTCGGGAGGGTCGCGGTCGTGGAGGACCTTGGCGGCGAGGTCGGAATGCGGGTCTTTTTTTATTGTGGGGTATTGTGCTGGTGTCCCTATTGCTTTCCTGGAGGAGGGTTATAGGGTCATCTGGGTCGGTGAGTCCATCAAATTTAGTGTTATAATTGCAATTCATTCTTAAAATATTCTAAATATTTGACAGCTATTTGCGACGTTGTCCACTTTCTGTTTATACGCTCTAAAGCGGTAAAGCTGCGTCCTCACTAGGTCCGCGCGGCTCCGTGAGGCAAATCCAAAATGTAATGTCTCTGGTACCTCCCTTTACACGTGATAATAACGTATAGAAATTCAAAAATTTGCTACGCGCAAAGCGGCCCCCAAAGGTGCATGAATTGGATGTCATCTTGATCGCCGTGTATGGTACAATAACTCGTGTGAGCACCAGCCCTTCTATTCCATTATATTTAAAAAAAAAAGTTTTTTCTCCAATACAAAAAAAAAAAAAAAACATTTTTTCTCCGCGTGGAGCGGCTGATACCATTCTTATGGTTTTAATATTTAAAGTTATATTAATAAGTTTAATTATTAATAATGTAATCTTATCTTGTTATCACGTAAAGGGAGGTAGGTATACCAGAGACATTACAATTCTTTATTTTTTCTGACTGTTTTTATGAGCATGGAGCTGGATTTTCAGACCACCTGTACGCCGCCGCCGCGCTGCGCGCCGCTGCGTTGCATGGGCGATATTCATTCGTATACATAAACATGTATACGAATGAATATTGGTCTACGGTCCGGCGCACGGTGGATCGAAAATGGGCTGTAGAAGACATAGGATCTCGATTTCTTAAATGTTATTTTTTTTGCTGGAAATGACTTCTGCTGATCATTACTGTTCTATAAAATGTCATATGAAGTAAATGTGTGCACAAATGGAAGAGTTATAATTTTTATAAGAAAAAAATGTATGGAGCTAGTATGAAAAATCGAATTATCTCCTAAACGGCATGTTTAACCGTACCATCCTTGGAGGTGGTCATAGTGCTAATTATTTATAATTTTTTGGTTGCGGATTTGACGAAAAATTTAATGCCGTTTTTTTAAAAAAAATCGTCAAAATATTTTTATTTATTTTTACATGTAAAACGATCCCTTTTAGTGTCCAAGTTAAAAAGTTCGATATGTTATTAACCCAAATATTAAGAACACACAAAACAAGAAAAATTAAATAAAAAAATTGCTGTTTTTTGACACATTTTTATTAATTTAAATAAAAAAAGATTACCAAACTCTTATTTAAGTAACATATAAAGTTATATTATACACAAAATAATTTAATTGAAGGAATTAATACTAAGCATTTGTAAAATAAAGTAAAAAAATAAAAAAAAAGACAAAATATCATTAAATATTACAAAAAAAAACCCAAACAGACTCAAATACAAATTTACAAATGTATAATTTTTTTACAAATTTTCCTTATCACTCTCGTTGTCAGACTCCAATTCTGAGTCAGCATCCAGATTGGATATGTCCAAAAACTCGAACTCAGTTTCCTGAAATTGAATTAAGTCGAGAGTTTCAGCAAAAAAGCTCTGCTTTTTCTTGGCATCTAACTTAGGCCTTTGTGCACTTAGCAAAGGATCCGAAGAAACAACAAGCATATTTAAAATGTCTTGATTGGAATCCTGCCTGCTTCTTTTCCGCGAATGATGTTCTCGAAACCTCCTAAAATCTTTGTTTCGAGACTCTGAGGCTTCTTCCGAGAGAGTCCCAATCGGCACAATATTATTTTTCTCGATTATGTCAGCCCCATGGATTAATAATTTATGAACGGTTGACGACATGTAGTACCAGTCGTATAATAATACGTACTTTTCTGCTGTTTTGCGGGCATAATCTCTAAATTTTATTATATCGACCTGCTCTCCAGATGTAATTGCTTGTAAAATTACAGCAAATCTTTTGATGAGGTCTTCATCCAAACCGGTTATAGCTGCGGTTTTATTAGGAAACTCAAAGAATTTTCTTGCAGTATTCCCGTCATTGGTGGTTCCCGAGCCTTGTTTTACTATATCAATCAACAGATTGAGTTCATCTTTGAATTTATTTTGAATTATTTTCTTCCTTGTCTGTAGCATTTCTTTGTGCTCATCACTTCTCGCTGCCCACCGTTTGAAGTCGAGCCTGTATGCAATGTGTAACAGACATTCCATACAATTTATACGGGCGTGTAGGGATGACAAGCCTAATTCATAAAGGTCAGAACACACAATTTTTGATGTTACAGCATCTAAGCGGTTCATTTCTGTAGGCTTTGCTAAGCACAGGTAGCACGATGCATTTGATCTAGCTTCAGAAAGGTAAGTGCAAACTTTAGCGTCGATCATCGTCATCATTAGTTCATGAGTCACCCTATTATTATTATTGCACTCTGTGGGGATAAGGGCCTCAATTTCTTCATCCATTTGTTTTTTCAGCTCAAGGACAACTGCTTCACTCTCCTTTACAAAAGTAAACTGAACTGGACGACAATACAAAACTGAGCATGGTTTTGGGTTCGTCCATAAGATGTTGTCTCCATCTGTCAGTTTAAGTGGCACCAAGGAGGTCATAAAAATGCTCGAGTCATCTTCCTCACCCTCCATTTTCTGCTTGTATCGGCTTTGGTTAGAAGCACCATCAAATCCCCACTTGGATATCAGCTTCAACTGCTTGTTATGCTCTTCCTTAGAAAGGCTTTGAAGGATTCTTGTAACTGTGATATCAAGTAAAGCTTGAAGTGTAATCCTAGCCGATGAATCAGTAACTGTCACTGATTGCTTCGGAGGGTAGCAATCAAGCTTAGTTTGTTGCACTTTATAGTAAGATGGATAAATATCCTTAGCACCTTCCCGAATGGCAGCCTCTCGCAACGTAATATATTGCCACTTTGAGAGTTTTAGCGAAAGAAGCAATCCAAGCGCCTTTTCTGACGTAAATATGATTGTTTTCGCTGGTTTCTTAAGCGTTTCATTTAATTTAGCGGCTGCTTCAGGATTTTTCATCATGTATTCGATGACAGAGGCGATATCTCCATGCCCTTCTTCTTTTAAACGTGCTGCAGCTGCATATGCCAATTCACTGGAATCTTCGCCTGTGTGTTCATCAGATCTTCTCTTTTTTTGTTTACTTCCCAGATCTTCGAATGGTTTACGGGATCTTTTCGTCATTGTTCCAATGGACGTTGATGTCAACGGTTCTGGAGAGACTGAGGGCGCTCTTGGTATCTCATCAACACTTGGTTCTTGATTAACTAAAGTTTGCACAAAACTCGGCCAATCAATATTTGCTCCCAACCAATTCTCGTACTTTCTCCTGAAATTATCAAGGAATCGGTTGGATTTCTGCCACCTTTGTAAAGCGGCTCGCGTAAATCTCCGACAAAATTCTTTGAGAACAACACGATCTTCGTCAGACAGGCAATCGCCTATGCGGGATACAACTGCACTGAACAATACTTCATGATCAAATGAAGTACTCTCACTTCGTAGAAGAACAAACAAGTCTAAATTCGTGATTAAACTTTCCATTCTAAGATTTTATAGTCGCAGATTTAGTGTTAGCAGTTACACAGTTGTGAACAAACTAAATTATAAAACAAAACTTTAGCCCTTTTATTGCAAAACGCCAATAATTAGGTAACTACCCTCATTCGTTATCTTCTCATTAGCTAATGAAAATTTATAATTGTCACTAACTATTCTTAGAACTCATAGCACTGCTAATTAACAAATTAGCTTACTTATCAAGAAAAGTTGAATGTAATCCATAGTTGGCATTGTCGTGAGATATTGAAAATCATTAAATCACCTATAAAGACTCATTAGAAGACCTAATCAGTGTAGTTACTTAATCACTTCTTTTCGGACTCATTAGAAGAGTAAACAATTGGTAATTTGGTTGTATGAAAGGTTTTAAAACTCATGATGTGTTGATAAATATCTAGCTCAAACATAGTTGTCTACGTGTGGGTGTACTATAAACCTCTGCCAACTCCTTCGGAAATATAGGAGTGATGCTATTTTATGTTACGTGTAGTTAAAAGTCCGTGTTCTTCAACATAAACACTAAAATGAATAGTTTTATATGAAAAAACAAATAAAAATATTTTGACGATTTTTTAAAAAAAAACGGCATGAAATTTTTCGTCAAATCCGCAACCAAAAAATTATAAATAATTAGCACTATGACCACCTCCAAGGATGGTACGGTTAAACATGCCGTTTAGGAGATAATTCGATTTTTCATACTAGCTCCATACATTTTTTTCTTATAAAAATTATAACTCTTCCATTTGTGCACACATTTACTTCATATGACATTTTATAGAACAGTAATGATCAGCAGAAGTCATTTCCAGCAAAAAAAATAACATTTAAGAAATCGAGATCCTATGTCTTCTACAGCCCATTTTCGATCCACCGTGCGGCGCGCCGGACCGTAGACCGCGTAGGCGGCGGCGGCGCCGGCGCCGCGGCGCCGGCGCCGCCGCCGCCGCCGCACGGGTGGTCTGAAAATCGAGCTCCATACTCATAGAAACTTGAAAGTAAAGAACTAAAAAAAAATGTAATGTCATACCTGCCGTTACATAATATTTAACCGTATGGATGGTATTAGTCGCTCCACGCGTGGTTTTTTTTGTATGGGAGATAACACTTCAAAGTACCTACGTTTTTTTTAAAACTGAATGGAACTGAAAGGCTGGTGCTCACACGAGTTATTGTACCATACACGGCGATCAAGTTGACATCCAATTCATGACATATTTTTTATTTTAAATTCCTGGCTTTTAGTTTCTATGGGTATGGAGCTCGATTTTCAGACCACTGTGCGCCGGTGCGGCTCCGGCGTCATGTACAGGAAGCCTTATGAATGAGACATTATTTTATAAGCAGGGTCAAAATAAATGATCGCGAAATTCCGCATATTTAGATATTTGGGATTCATAGAGTGAATCCAGTAATAGTTTAATACAGAGGGAACAAATTTCCAACTCACCATGGTTCTTACGGATCTCGGAAGTACATGATCATTTAAACATCAATACAATCTAGGAAGAGATAAGATCTTCCAAATATGAACTACAACTTACAATCCATTTGAACCAACTAAGAGTGCAATTGACCATTCCAGAAACAATTATGTAGGCTGCATCTCATCTGCTCACAAACAAATGATAACTACCTCTTTTTATGTTTCTCCTTACAGGTCCACCACCACCACCACCACTGTTGCCACTGCCAATTCCTCTTCTTTCTTCAGTTCTAAAGGTGATTTCAGCAATTTCTGATGTAGCTAGTTGTATGCTCATTGCTTTCCCATCTAACGGTACGCCATTATATTGTTTCATGGCTTTCCACGCATCCGCTCTTCTCTCAAACACTACATCAGCAGTACCTAAAATAGAAATGATATCATGGTTGTAATTACTGGTATAGCCACTTGAAAAAATAGACATTCATTTAATCAGCTGTATATATAGATAATGCTTACCTAAAGACCTTCCAGATCTATCATAATGTACGGCTGCACTTTTCAGACTGCCAAATTCTGAAAACAGCTCCTGTATATCTGAATCAGAGACTCCAAAATCCAGATTGGATACTAACAACTTAGTAGGACCAGTTGTGATACCCGGTGGACCAAATGAGATTACCGGCATGGCATTTGTCTGAATCTTCCTTTCATCAAAGTCACTGTACATGTTATGTTTCCATGTGCTGTTAACATCGCCCTGAAATATGTGGACTCCTTCAAAGAGCTTGCAGATTGGCCTCTCGATGCCTCATTGAACATGATTACACCCAAGTGTAATAGCATGGCATACAAATTAGTTACATACACAGCAAACATTTTTTGGTAATATAAAATTTTACCAAAACAAAAAACTAAAAGGACTGAATTGCTAAAAGCATTACAACTGGATTAATTTGTCACACATTTTAAGAAAATTCATATTATTGCAACGACTGGCACACTCGCGTTTATTTCAGTTTTTTTATTAGTTAAATAGTTGATTAAGTCAGTAATGAACACCACAGCAGGCTTCCTTATTCCCCTATGCCTGCAGCTTAGACCCTTATAAGACTCCATGGTGAAGACAACACAGTGACACATTCCCACCAGATTATGCTGGCACTTCCACTAAATCAGGGAATATTTAGGTTGAATTGCAGGGATGTGAATGACACAGTCCCCAAAAAGATGACATCTGAAGTGTTGTAATTGCAAACTTCTGGACAGTAATTTTTTAAACAAAAATATTCCAGTCTAATTGTAATTCAATGTAATTTAGATCCTAAGATCTAGGTTAGCAAGAGTGAAAATACGATAATATGCAGTGTTTTTAACTGCTGCTATACAGATGTAATTTGTTAATCCATTTACCCTTGTGTAATTTGATGATTTAGTTATAGCGCCACGGTTTCTTCCACGTATTACGCCCCTCGTGGGGCCATATCTAAAACCAGCACCAGAACCTCCCCGGCCGCCACCGGGTTTTCGGGTGGCATTGAATTTTCGTCCAGCGGCTTCTCCGCGTTTTGGAAACATTATTTTGTTTGCTTTTATAATATCATCTAAAGCCATTGCAATTTGGTCAACCATCTTGGACAAGTTATATAAATTTGAATAAAAACAATATTATTATTTATATTTGCTTGCATGCGTCGATGACGTTGACGCAGAGAGAACACAGACTACTTAGAGATACTACGTATAGAGAGAAGCACAGACTACATAGGGATACTACGAGAGAAGAAAACAAAGGCCGCTTTCCGAATTATATCAAATCGCTCACAGCCAGCGCTGACATGGCGTGGCGTTCCGAATATGACATGGCATTAATATGGCTGTCAACAATTCGGAACGCTCATGAACGCGCTCACGGTACTCGCTCAACGTCAAAACTTGCTTATCATACTTCTTTGTTTATAGATACCACACATTTCTTCTTATTATTACTTTTTAACTTGTAAAGCGTACTTAGCTGTAATAGTTTTCTATTTAATTTATATATGAGGGCAATGTCCTGGGCTAATACGAGCTTTGCACTTAACATCTACCTCGTAGCCTTGATAGCAAAGTAAGAAGAGCGAGAGGCGAGCAATCGGCGCCTTAAAACCGATCTCCTAGCTAAGGGAGACAACCCTGACAGAAAAACCAGTGTGTGGCCCGAAAGGGTCGCCCCAGAACCGTAAGCCTTCATAGGAACGGGGGTTCAAACTTCGCCATTTGAACAGCGAGGAAGATCAACCTCTTTAAAAAAAAACCTTCAATCCTACGGTGCGGTCCGTGCCAAGAGGATGAATGACTGACAAGAAAGCCAGTTTCAAGCGACCAAACTCGACGTACCAGGTGACCCGTCGTTTTAATTAGCCTTCTACTGGGAATGGGCGTCACCGCAATAGTGACCGTTTATATCGACGCTACTCGTGGGAACAAAAATGAATGATCTAAATAATATAAAGCAAACAAACACTACTAACATGTCGAGCACAAAAATACTCACTCAACAAATATTCCATAAAGGAATGTTTGAAAATAGACCTCGGGCTAACTCACTAAACGACATCTTAGTCCCTACAACTCAAGAGTTGGAAAATGATAGTGAGCCTCAGGATACACAAGCCAGGAACAAAGCAAACTGGGAAGAAGTAACGGGAAAGAAAAGATTACGGACAAGCCCTGATAGCAATAAAGGACCCGCAAAACAAACCAAACCCACCACATCAAGTACCTTTTGAAATATAAAATAACATTTGAACCCCCTCGCCCTAAGCGGGAGAAACCCCAATGTGCTAAATGTCAACAATACGGCCACACAAAGGCTTATTGCCGTCGAAACCCGAAGTGCATTAAGTGCGCTGGAGATCACCTATCTGTAGACTGTCCTAGAAAAACAAGATCTAACGAAGTGAAATGCGTTCTATGTGAAGGAAATCACTCTGCTAACTACAAGGGATGCTAAGTATATAGGGAACTACAAAAAGTCAAACTACTAGGAAAACCAGCAATAAATAAGAATCAATGCAAGATTGCCAGACCAAATCCGACTCAACACACTGAAAATACAAATGGACCCTAGAAAAACCAAAGCCACAAGACATATAGAGACACACTAATTAAGGATACAAACAAAACGGACAAACAACACTACAATACACAAGCTGATAATAGCGATAATAACAGAAATGGGGACTTAGTAATAATGTTAAAGCAAATGATACAACAACTTACAAATATGACAAACCTACTTAAATACTTACACTCACGACTAAACTGACAAATTCTACTCCATAAAAATGGTTATTTGAAACGCCAATGGCCGTCACAACACACCCTTGAGGTGAAAACTTTCCTTGAACTATACAAGATTAACGTACTCCTGATATCAGAAACTCACTTCACCAAGAAAAGTCATTTCAAAATTGACTCCTATAAATTATACCATACGATGCACCCAGATGGTACTGCCCACGGAGGTAGCGTAGACACCATGAAACTGCAAATTTTTGTACAAATGAAATACAATCGACAAACATAGTAATTGAGGACTGGGCTGGACCTTTCACAATCTCAGCCGTGTGTAGCCCTTCTAAACATAATTTAAAACAAGACGACTACGAGAAATTCTTCAACACCTTGGGAAGCCGATTCGTGGCTGGTGGTGACTATAACGCCAAACATACATATTGGGGCTCACGAACAGTTACACCGAAAGGCCGGCTGAGAGCGTTAGATCAGTTGAAACTTAGCTGTATTTCATCTGGTGAACCTACTTATTGGCCCACCGATGTAAGAAAGACACCAGACCTAATTGATTTCGCAATAGTGAGAGGCATCGCTGGCACTTATTTCGAATGCAAATCAATGCCTGAACTTTCGTCGGATCACTCTCCAGTCGAAATACTGTTGAAGAGAAAAATACCCTAACTGCCGCCGTATGTCGACTACATAGCAGAAAAACAGACTGGAATAGTTTCAGAGAGTCAATCTCCGCTTCAATAAATCTACACTTACCACTCAAAACAAACGAGGACATAGAAGAAGCCGTTGAGCATTTAAACAGTTGTATACAAAAATCAGCTTGGCATGCTACACCTGAAACTTTCAAAACCATCCCCAAATCACAAAGCTTTCCAACTAATATTAGAGTGTTGGTTGCAAAAAAACGAGAGGCACGGAAATTATGGCAGAAAACTCGGAACTCAATGGATAAAACTGTCCTAAATTCACTGATATCCCAACTGCGCCAATTACTGAGTGAAGATCGAAACCAAAATGTGCAAGCATACCTTAGAGAGCTAGATACCAGCGCCGCAACCGACTACTCACTATGGAAAGCGACAAGCAAATTCAAGCGCCCTATGCTAACACGGCCTCCTATAAGCAAAGCAGACAGCAGCTGGGCTATAAAAGATTCAGATAAGGCACAGGCATTTACTGAATATCTGAAAAATGTGTTTGTACCAAACCCTGACCAGGGATCTACTCAGACTGAATTAGTGTCGAGAATACTTAGTGAAACACATCAATTAGACCTCCCAATAAATAGCTTCTCTATATCTGAAGTTAATCAAGCAATTAGGAAACTCGATCAAAATAAAGCGCCAGGATACGATCTGATAACTGCTAAAATAATGAGAGAATTGCCAGAAGAGGGTGTGCGCTTCTTAACATACATCTATAATGCCATATTGAGAACTTCAGCGGTCCCTAGACAATGGAAAGTGGCTCAAATCATTATGGTCCCTAAACCGGGCAAAAGCCCTGAAGACGTAAAATCTTACAGGCCTATCAGCCTATTGCCAATACCATCAAAAGTAATGGAGATCCTATTCTTGCGCAGATTATCGCCAATCATAAAAGAAAGAAGCTTAATCCCAGACCACCAGTTCGACTTCAGGCAACAACATGGTACTATTGAACAAGTACACAACGCAACAACATTAACAATGCTTTTGAAAGGAGACAATACTGCACAGCTGCATTCTTGGACATCTCACAGGCCTTTGATCGCGTATGGCATGATGGGCTACTGTTTAAGATAAAAAAAAATTGGTACCAATCGAATACTACAACTTTATCAGATCGTATTTAGAAAACAGACATTTCTTTGTAAAACATGGCGAAGTAGTAACAACACTATGTCCAATCCATGCAGGCGTACCGTAGGGCAGTGTAATGGGTCCTACCTTGTATCTTCTGAATACTGCAGATCTGCCGACTTCCGAGGCCACTGTAACAGGCACTTTCGCTGATGACACAGCAGTTCTGGCATCGGACGAATTCCCAGAAAAAGCCACCCGAAAACTCCAAAATAGCCTTGACAATATCTCGAAATGGCTTAAAGATTGGCGTATCAAGGCGAATGAATCCAAATCGGTCCAAGTGACATTCACTACTCGACGTGACATTTGCCCTCCAGTCACATTAAACGGAGTTCAAGTCCCCCAACACGATGAGGCAAAGTATTTGGGAATGTACCTAGACAAGAGACTCACATGGAGAAAACACATCTTTACCAAAAGACTTGCAATGGGACAACAGGTCAGAAAAATGTACTGGATGCTGCATCATATCATATCAATGACAAACAAATTACCTACTCATTTATAAAGCCATAATTAAACCCTTATTATGGTGCTACGGTCTGCAACTATGGGGTACAGCGGCAAACTCGAACATAAAAATCCTGCAAAGATTTCAATCTAAAATGCTACGCATGATAGCAAACGCACCTTGGTAGGTACATAACAAATGAAAGACTACACCACGACCTAAACATTAAAACAGTCAAGGAGGAAATAAAGGAAAGGATGA
This sequence comes from Xanthia togata, assembly GCA_963853775.1. Lineage (NCBI taxonomy): Eukaryota > Metazoa > Arthropoda > Insecta > Lepidoptera > Noctuidae > Xanthia > Xanthia togata. Next base: position 10,213,438 of record OY970790.1, on the reverse strand, counting down.
GTAAATACAAAACAAGAATCACACACCACCCTAATGTACTCGCAAAGGATCTAATGAACGAAGTGCAAGTGCCGCGTAGGCTCAAACGCAAAAACCCACAAGATCTACTATTGTGAAGTTGTAGATCGCTTAATGATGAAGCGATATTGTTAATGAACAATTTCGCACAAGCCCAAGACCTACAAATACCAACCTAATGCTGAATATCGCCAGATAGATTGCATTATAAATTAATAATAAAAAAAAAACTATATAAATACTGCTGCTGTGAATTTTTTTCACATATTTTTTCCCAACATAAAGATGGCACACAAGACAAAAAAAAAAAATTCAAATAAAGCTATTTCGCTAACCGATTCCTGAATCGTATTCCTATGTAGTCTGTGCCTGAATCCTAAAATGGTTTTCACAAACACAATATTTTTGAACGACCTTTCCAACGACATACACTGACGGGCTAAGTTATCCGTAGTTGAGATCTGTTTACACCTGTACAGACGCCAGCAGGTCAATCTACCCGAAACTGTCAAATTTTCTCAATCAACTTTGAACCTTATATTTCAGTGATAAAGTTGAAAATCTATTAAAGAAATTTGACAGATTGTAGTAGGTTGATGTGCTGGCGTCTGTACAGTAATGATTTTGTGGACCGTAAAATAAGTTTCTAATTCATAGTATTTTTCGAAAACCTATTTCTCAAACCTTCGATAGCCAAGTCACTTAGAAACATCATAATCTTTTTAACTAGGGGATCCAAGATCCAACAATACCATACCGCACACGCTTACTGTGCGTTTGCACTGGCGAAACATTCACAAGTCACAACAAAACATGTTGAAATCTTTAGTTTCTGTCAAAGTTCCATACAATATACAGGGTGATTGGAAGATGGGTGTAAAGCTTTAAGGCGAAGATAGTACAGACAATTTAGAACCATTTAAGCCATGGTTGTCTTAGACGAAGTCTTACCATTTTTTTTAAAATAAAGTTTAAAAAACGTATTGATACTAATTTTCTGAACTTTAAAATGTCTGTAAAAAATGTCTAATGTTCACATAAGCCTAAAAAATGTTTTGCTTGATTGCTTACACATTACTTTGATTAAATAAATAAAAAATGAACTCATATATCATTCAATTTGGCCATAATTATGCAGTTTACTTACATACAATTTTGGGAATTTCCGAATAAAAAAACAAATATTAGGTTAAAAAAATTGGTAAGACTTCGTCTGTGACAACCATGGCTTAAATGGTTCCAAATGGTCTGTACTATCTTCGCCTTCTCCCATCTTCCAATCACCCTGTATATTGGACACGAAATAATTAGATTTCAACAAGTTTTGTTGTGATGTTTCGCCAGTGCAAACGCACGGTTAGATCATAGACTAATATATATAATATGAGAGTTAATATGAGGGTTAGATGCCGCTCGATCCTCTTTCCCTACCTTGCAAACTTGCAAAGAAAAGTTTTTAGACAAAGTGATAGTCCATATTTGTGGTTTTCATCATAAAATTTAATTTGTAACATTTTACAATAATATTAATAAAAAAAAGATAAAATGCATAAGGTTATAACTTAAATTGACTAAACGGCATGTTAGTCATTCTCTATGGAACTTAACTATGAAATCATAAGGAGGTACAGACGCCAGCACATCAACCTACTACAATCTGTCAAATTTCTTTAATTGATTTTCAACTTTAAGGTCCAAAGTTGAATGCAACAATTTGAGTTTCGGGTAGGTTGACCTGCTGGAGTATGTACCTACATTTAATAAGTTGGTCGACTATTTCCTATTAACATGTAGATCCTATTTTCGAATTTATCTGTTGACTTGAACTGTAAAACCGCGCATCTCGCCAAAATTCGTGCTACTAGGTCAACGGGAGTCGGGAAGTACTATCGAAGAACTTCATATCTAAGCAGTTTGAAAACAATGACCACATCTGTTACCGCCCAGGTTCTAAAGCGGCCGAGCGCTGCATGCAGAAATAGTCCTTACGGTGTATGGATATGAACTTCTTCGATGGTACAAATACGGCCGATATAAAGAAAACGAGGGGCTTCATTTTGTTTTGCCGCCCCGGGCCGTGACAGGCGTAGTTCGCCACTGATTGGGGCCTGTCCTGACTGGACCCCAACTATGTAACCCCCGACTCGAAGGCTGAATCTGCCCTTAATTGGCTCCAAGGGACTGTAGATCTAGGTTTTTGATATCTACTTCAACATGATACCTCCATGCATTCCTGAGAAAAAGGGTCTTGAAAGGAAAAGTTGCGAAGCCCCCCTTTTTCGAGTTTTATTTTATTTTTAATTCTGAGGAAATTTTGCTCATTTTAGGGATAAAATTAGGGGGGAACCCCCTTAATCAAAATAAAATAGGGGCACTGATTCAGAGGGATTTCTGTATCTATTTTGAGACTGCAACTTCAACTCAATTTCTCTTCAACTTTGAGGAGTGGCTAGAGAGGCGCCACGGCGTCCTCACCTTCCGCCTGACGCAGGTCCTCACCGGACACGGCTGTTTCGGGAGGTTCCTGTTCGGTATCAGGCGGGAGGAAACGCCAGGGTGTAATCACTGCGTAGATCGTCCGGAAGACACTCCTTCTGCGAAGCAGTAATGCTCGCGAAGGAGGAGGCGGAACGCGTGAGGGAGAGGCAAAATTCGCGCCCTCAAGCCCCCAACCCAAAAAAAAAGGCCATCCTCGCCTCGTTTGTTACAGCAGGCGGAGGCTGCTCTCCCTACGTGCCTCGTGCCTCCGGGGTAGGACAGACTCGTACCAGGTGGAGTCGGGGTAAATCAATTAGGTTCTTTGACATAAGTTGAACCTAACCTATTTTTTTTGCGTCTGTTTTATGTTTCGTTCCACAAGCCGGCAAAAGAATGAGGGCCGCAATGTAATACAAGTATGCAGCTTATTTTGATGACCTATGTTATTCTCAAATTTGGAAATTACCAGACCTATAAGATTAAAAATAATTGATTTTATAATGATTATCGCAATATTAATCACAAAATGACTTAACGATAGAAGGAAACGTTTACTTTATTTAGGTATATCGACTCCACGCATTTGTACAGTTTTTACAATTTATACCGTTTTAATATTGGAAGTGTATAGAGTGCCGCTGGCGGCACTTTATCCGTATCGGATGAAGTGCCGCAATTTGCGGCATACTAGTGGCACTGCCTCGGCCCGGCTAAACTGCCGTAAGCATTGCTTTGTCATTGTCACTTGTTATTTTGTTTGATTGTTGAGGTTAGCTCGCCGCCCTTTGTATTGATTGATCGTATTGTTTTAGATAATTTATAATTTTGAAAATAACAAAAAAAAAAAAAAACCTGTTAATGCCATAAATTTAATATTGTCAAGATTTTTTTTTAATTGCAAATAATATTTATTACTTTTACAGTGTGTTAGTTTAATACATAAATATAAAACAATTTAAAATATAAAAAGCTTATTCGAAGTGGTCTCCATTGGCTGCAATACAGTCCTTTAAACGTTGAGGCCAGTTATCAATAGAAGCACGCACTCTTTCCATGGGAAAATTCTTCACTGCCAATCGTATGGATTGTTTTAGGGACTCGCAAATTATCATGGCATTAAGAGCAAGCCGTACTCTCTAAAACTGACCATAAATCATAATCCAGCGGATTAAGATCGGGACTAGAGGACGGCCAGTCTTCAGCTCTGATGAAGTCCGAAACGATCACTTCCAACCAAGACTGCGTGGACCGAGCAAAATTGTTCTGTGACCTCCCTTTGCGTACCGCTTAGTTGTTTTGATTCTACACCCCTATTCTTTTTTAAATTATCAGTTAAAAAATGACCAGTGCGTGTCGTATAGGCTGCAAGTCCTAAGTCATCTTTTAAAATACGCGACATGGTTCTGGGTGCTATCTTCATCCCCCGAGATAAAATCTTTTGCTTTCGGACAGGATTTCTTCGAATTCTTTCCCTTACTGCTTTGACCACCTTTTTCGTACGAACACTACGTGGACGGCCAGATCTTTTTCTGTCACAAATAGTGGAGGTCTCATTGTACCTATTAATAGCCCGGTACACAAAAATTTGACTAATACCAAGCGTATGGAAAGTTTTAAAAGTTGCATTTGGCTCCATACCAACTTTGTGTAATGCAATCACAGCGATTCAGTTCTCTTTACCACTCCATTGCAAAATTTTGTACAATGTATTGGCGCCAAAATTAGAAAACTCAATGAACAATCGTATAAAAATGACATTCCAAATTCAAATGTAATATCTTTCTTATTTTCTTGACTTCATCAGAGCTGAAGACTTGCCGTCGTCTAGTCCCGATCTTAATCCGCTGGATTATGATTTATGGTCAGTTTTAGAGAGTACGGCTTGCTCTAAACGCCATGATAATTTGGAGTCCCTAAAACAATCCATAAGATTGGCAGTGAAGAATTTTCCCATGGAAAGAGTGCGTGCTTCCATTGATAACTGGCCTCAACGTTTAAAGGACTGTATTCCAGCCAATGGAGACCACTTCGAATAAGCTTTTTATATTTTAAATTGTTTTATATTTATGTATTAAACTAACACACTGTAAAAGTAATAAATATTATTTGCAATAAATAAAATAAAAAATCTTCGTCACAATATTTATGGCAAGACTAGGTAGTCGCTGATTAAGTGAGTTTTTTATACGACTTTTTTTATCAAAATTTATGTTCTGAAAGTCAGGCGGAAATTCGGAAAATGCAAAGTTCAAAATTGAAAAACACGGTTTTTGGACTTGCGCTCAACGTGAGCGCTAATATTAGGTAGATTTTGTTGTATCTAGAGTCCGTGCTATTGCACTGACTCACACACCGATCATCCAAAGTCTAAGGTACTTTAGCAGTAGTTCGCGTCAAATAAGTTTGCAGCTCTGTTAGGTTGCGCATACGCGCTAGTTTTATTAAGATTGACTACTGTGCAGTCATTTGTAGCCTACTTCAAAGCCGAAAAAATATTTGACGCGAACTGTACCTTAGAATTTGGATGATCGGTGAGTGAGTGAGTAAGGCCCGTATTACAGAACCTCACTTAAAGGTACTTAAAACTCGTTAAGCCTTTTGATTGGTTGAAACTGGTAATGCTTGAGTCTTGAGTGAGGTTTTGTAATACGGGCCTAGTATGTCAGTGACAAAATTAAGGAACTTTGACATGCAATAGTTCTCAAAATACAAGTTAAAATTGAATTTAATTCGAGAATATACCTAGTTACACTAAACCATCTTGGTCACTGAAAATTCAGGCTTCTAGCTTTATCCACAACCGAAGTTATAGGGGTTTGAAAATGTCTTGACTGGCTTCGAGAAAAGATGGTACGCCTGTCTGTGCCTTTGGGTTTGTTTTGCTCGAATTGGCGGGGGCACAGCCACGCCCCCCGATATATTATAATAATTTTTTGTCATTATTTGTTTTTCAAAACCCTTCAAAGGGGTTTTAGGAGTTGTTAAAGCTTGTCTTTGTATGGACGATTCTTAACCGCGGTCAGATTACCTAAAAACTCTGTAAGTATTAATACTTTGGAGAGAAAATAAAGACTTAGGTAGGAGTTTTTCGGGTTTTCGAATATGAAGCACAAGCAAGTAGTAACCGTTTAGAGCTAAGGACCTGGAAGTGCTAGAACCGATTAAAGCACATTTCTATTTACTTTGATAACTTCTAAACGGTGCAATATTTTAGTTTTTTTTATTATTTTTAAGCACATTATAGCAAATCCATAAGAAGTCATGAACAAAAAGTTATCACAGAGATCCAACAAACATGTAAATGTTCACCCAGCAGGATCTTAAATATATTAGCAACCATATAAGAGCTAATTATGTAGCAAAATTTTTTTCAAATAAAACTTCTGGCCACGGTAACGTTACCGCAGTCAGAACTGTTTTTGTCAAATAACTAAAAACTATTAGCATTTTAACACAACAAATTTAATTAAAAATCTACGCTACAATTACAGAAGCTGATGTCCTAATTATCTATTACGCTCCATTGATTTATCTTATTCGAGATTTTCTGGCTGGGGTAACGCACGCACAAACATGCGGTCCGGCGCCGGCGTTATGTACGGGTCATCGCAGACCCGACTGGCGGGGAAGTGACTAATTCTATAACAAATGAAAGTCGATTTATTTAAAAAAAAATTTTTTTTTGCCTACGCTTGAGGAATCTCGCTCTCTAGACGACCACGACTCCTGCTAGTCGTGGCCGATACGACCAAGTGCACGATTGGTATCGGTGTCTAGTTCACCTACCTGGACGCGGTCGCGGTCGTGGCAGTCTTGCGCGAGATTTCCTTAAGCTCCTTGGTGGAGACACATGAGGTCGTCGAATGGAAAGGGAGACAAAATTAAAACGCAAAATACTACACCATACCACTTTATTTTAGTATTGTCAAATATTGTATCGTTTCGTTAAGATTTGATATCGTGACGTCGCACCGTCATTAAAAGAAATGATCGTTCATACAATCTCGAAACACGTTCCAATCCAGTAAACTACTTTACATTAAAATATGTTCTCAAATACAACTTGTATTGTGACAACAAAAATCAGAGCCGTAAGAATGCGAGACGTTGGACTACATTGCTGTCTACGATATGAGTAAGCCTTGCATCGGATATTATTATTAAATATTGCTTCTTCATTTTAGTGAGTTTATCAATAATGTGATCCCTTATAAGCATCTACATAACATACGTAAATACTTTGGTAAATTGAAACTAATTACAGTTAAACTAAAAGAATTTATTTAGAACGAACTACTACTTAATTGTATCATGCAAAATACAGCTTACTCAGTACTTATCTTAAGGCTGACTTACATTTACTGCTTTGCTTAAGTACAGAGTTTAGTTTGAAAATTGTTGTTTAGAACGTGCCACAGGCGAGACGCTTCAAGTATCAGTTTTTCAATGTAAAGTATTACGTTCACCTGAATCTCGGAAAATAAAGAACTTGTTTAAATTTTTACTACTGAATCTTCAAGTTACTACTTATCTGTAATAAGTCGAAGGTTTCCCAAGATAACTCTCTACTTAACTAATGCAAATGTAAATCAGCCTTTACAACGATGACAAATTACACCTATACCTACAGACCAACCATAAGTTCCAAAACATTTCATAATTGACCTACCAGTGAACCTAGTGCAATAACAACAATACTGAGTTAGCTGCAAATTTTGAAATAATAATGCACGTGATTTATAAATATTACGACAAAATGAATATCGCATTTGACCTAAGAAAACAGTATGCACACATACTGTATATTCTTTATTAAAGTTTCTACGTAAAATGACCTAAATAGTGTCCGACCGAAACACAATTTACTGCCGAAGCCGAAATAGAAGATGCGGCTCTTTTCCAAATTTTGGCCGAAACGGAAACTTAAGTGAAGTACATTTTTTTCTGACATCCAGTTTTTTTTTCGTACGTTTGTAATAAATAATTAAAGAAGAAAGAAAGAAAGAAAAGAAAGAAATATGTTTATTCCGCACAAACAAAACTCAATTCACTTTTTGTTTGTTATTGCCAATTCAGCCAGTTTTGTTTTATCCAAAGAAACTTCGGTCGGACCCTAGAGCTAAATTACCAAATTTCTATTTACTTTAGTTCGTATTTCAGCAGCTACGTGGAATTCTCAGTTGAATCACACCACCACTAAGTCAATTTGTCAAATTGAATGCCCTCCGAAAACATACAAAAAAATGTTATCAAACTAATATAGTATATAAAGTACAAAATAATAAACAATATTTTCATAACAGAGATAAGTACACAATAGCATAAGTATATAAATTAAAATATACTCAACAACAATAATAATAATAAAAACAACGCAAATAAAAATGCATCAACAATAAATAAGATTAAAGAATGATTAGATGATTATAATTTTGAAACATTAGTTTGGTAAAAAAACGTTTAAAATATCACTACAAAAATTGACTATTGGTGTTAAGTGTGAATCAAACTGTTAGTACCTAGTTCCGTTCAGGCCAGAATTATGTGTTCATTAAACTACACTTTGATTTTTAATGTATTCAGTAACTTGACAGTTGGAGGGATAAAAGCAAAAAAGATATCACCAGTTTCTGACAAAAAAGTAGTGTTGTAAAAAATAAATGAGCGAAATTGAATGAACCTTGCTTTAAACTTATATGCTTAGTTTTAAACACATTATACTCGTTTATAACATAACTTAAGCAACAAGTAATGAACTAAAATAATTTACGCGTCACCGTGTAATCTTAAATATTAAAGTGTATTGTCTTATAATAAAGTAAAAAAACTGGCAAAATAATTATTTGTAATATTCCAATACAACAAACACATATTTCACCTACCTATTCATTCTTTTCGCAATGCATTCACTACCCCAACACTATTAGTTTTTAGTATGGTAACATTATTGAACTGTAAGTTACTTAATACGATTAAAAGTTGAAACACGTATTACGATCTAGCCTGAACGAATTAGCTTAAGTTTTTGGATGTGGTTACTTTCCGTACTGCTTCATCAGTGAATCAGTGGTGAGTGACTTGGGTCGCTCGATGGGCAGACCGAGCGCGCGCGACCAGATCAGCTGCGCGAGCACGCCCAGCGCGCGGGACACGCCGAACATCACAGTGTAGTAGTTCATCTCCTTCAGGCCATAATACTGCACGCGAACAATACATATTAGTCATACGCTCTATAACACACTATAATCAATGAAAAAATACAAATTGTAGTTGTAATACCTGTAAGAGGACACCAGAGTGGGAGTCCACATTGGGCCATGGGTTCTTGACCTTGCCGAGCTCTGTTAGGATCGGGGGCACTACTTTGTAGACAGCAGCGACCAGTTTGAACATAGGGTCGTTGGGCAAATGCTTCAGGGCGAATGCACGCTGGCATGTGTACCTTTACAAACAATATTTGTTAAGAAATAACTATATAAAGCAAAATGCATAACTTATAAGTCTCCTGCTAAAGGTCTAGTTACCTGGGGTCAGTCTTCCTGAGGACAGCGTGTCCGTATCCGGGGACGACCTGTCCGGACTTGAGGGTCTTCCAGATGAACTCCTTCAGTCCTTCTTCGGTGAAGTCATCGCCAACTTGTTTGCGCAGTTTCTCCAACCATATGAGTACCTGCACGTAATAGTCTTCTATAGATAAAACCCACAAACAAACACCCTGCGGTGTTTGTAACTCTCGGTCAGTCCAAACATCTAAAGAAATATATTTTTGTGATTTTTTAATACTAGCGGACGACGTCCGAGGGCAGAGTGCTAGTATACCGATAAATGAAGTACTGCGTCTTTATTTAGTACGTCTTTTGTAATTATAATCTTCACCAAATTGCGCAACCCATTTAAATGAAAAAGAATAATCAAAATCGGAATAGATTTTTTCGAAAACATGAAGAACTATAAAATATAATAGTTTCTAGTACCATAATAATGGGGCATGCAATCACTATCAATTGGAAAATTGCACTCTCTGCGCGTAATAAATCGTAAGGTCATGGTTATCGCCTTCCGTGATCAGTCGTAAATGGAAGTGGACGTGCAATGTCAACGGTCGTGAATGCTTTTCCCTGCGTGTTTATTGTCTCAATGCCGTTAAAGAGGCCGACGTATTTCAAGTTCAAAGGAAAAAAGGTTACAAAACATGCGAATAAAGCAGTCCAATGCAATTTGAAATGCTGTCGGCTGGACCAATATGGTTATTTTTTAATCTAAATATTCTTAATAGTTCAGATAAAATTTGAGAAAGTTCAAGAAAAAATACAAAAGATGTCCAGAAAATTTTGAAGCACCATGAAGCGTTAATATTTTCTAAGTTCACGTGTTTTATCAAAGCAATACCTGCCCAAGACTTGTCCCGAGCTGCCTTACAACCGTCATTCTATCTCTTATTCGTTGATGGAACGATTCTTTACAAACAAGAATATTATTATGTAGTACAAACCTCCTGGTTAGCCAGACCGTGTAGGGGTCCAGCGAGACCGTTGAGGCCGGCGGCAAACGAGAGGTAGGGGTCACTCAGAGCAGAAGCCACCAAGTGCGTCGTGTGGGCAGACACGTTGCCACCCTCGTGGTCACTGGACAAATAGGAACAACACAAATCAGCATAATATAATAAGCTTTCATGGACTAGCCTTTTTTAAAACTATGAACAATATTTCAGTTCAGTTATATTTCACCACAACTAAAATTAAAAAAATATCGAACGAATAATTTGCATGAGCATTCAAAATAATCGATACTAATAACGTCTACGGAGTTTTGATACCTCATTTAAAGTGACCTTGAATGGAGAGGCAAGCAATTCAAGAAAAAAATTGCTGTTTAGATTTAGTGCAGGGTTAAAACCTAATTTTCCCGGCCTACATGCATAATAAGGATAAGCAAGTGGACAGTTATCGAAGGTATATATTGTATGTATATTTTATAGAATTTAGATACATTTTAAAGATAAAAAGCATTGTAATCTGTACAGGTTATTTTTAGTATTTTACAACTGGTTAAATATACAGAGCAAATTGTACCCGCGTGGCGGCGCTAAGTGGTTTAAAGGCCTGAGTGCGATGCCACCACTTAACAGTGACACGTGACAACTGTAGCTAAGGATCACAATAGTGCAAAAGCCGTGCTTTAGTAACACAAATTGTAAGGCACTTGAGATAACAAAGACATCGCGAAGTTAGTGACTTCGAAAATTTCTTTTTGAAATCTTTGCTATATCGAAGAACAGGAATAGTGTTTTTAAAAAGCGCAGCATAATAAAAACTACATGCTGTCTTGTCTGTTCCAAAAGTATCAGATGAAAATGTTTGGATCAGAAAATTTACCTGTGGATACCACTTTGTAGAGCCACCTACAACTTGGGAGTTTTGATTGAATAATTAAGCCTGAGATTCTAATTTTAAATCACCTTAAAGATGTTTTTCGTTTGACAATTTAGGTAAATTTTCTAACCCAATGTTCGTCGATGATTTTTCAATTTCAAACAATAATTGTTGTAAAAATCGGTTAGATATTAATTTGAAACCATCTAAAAACAGATGAATTTGATACTAATTCACTTTGATCAGTAACTGAACAGATTTTGGTTACTTTAATCAGATACTTTTGGAACAGACATTAGTCGCAATGACTAAAAATATTGAAACCAGGAGTATGTTCGCTGTAGGCTGAAATATGACAAGTGCGAGCGAAGGTCATAGGCGACAAAACATAATGAGACACAATCTCGCTTAGCTACAGATTAGAACAAACATGCAACGCTAAACACCACTTACTCTGAAGTCGAGATAACAACATAATTATACTCAAAGTACATAACTCTTATTTTACTGTTTACAGTCATGAACTCATGACAGAAGGATATACAATGATGACTGAAGACATTGCAGTCGGAATAGTTTTTAAATAAATATCCAAACAGTAATGTTTTGTGATAAACATTTTAAAAAACATTAAGCCACTAATGGTTTTTTTTTATCACTTGAACTAAATGTAGCGTGTTATATAAACATGCACTAAAATTCGCATCTGGCAGTTATTACAGAAAAAATCCACAAGAAAAATTAATATTCGCAACATTGCTAAGTGGGATGACTTACATACTATTAGAGCTGAGATATTGTTTGAAGCTTCTTCCAACAACGTCAGTGCTGAGGCAGTGACCTTCTATCGTATGATGTTTTCATGCGATAATTAGGTCACTGTCAAGATCACATACTTTATAAAGAAATGCACATCGTTGTAAGAAGCACGTTATTACTATGTGCATTCAGTATGCACGTAATATGTTTACGGATGATGGAAGAGGTTTCATTCGCTGGCGTGTCGAGTTGCGCAATCAGGAACATTTATAAGCTCGACACAATGCACACATTACAGAGCAAGGGAAGTCAAGATCAATAACACAATTCATGCAAATCATCGTTCGATATTCATTCTTGTGTGGTCTGCCACTCATTCGGAGCGTCGGAATTTCTAATTTTAATATTCTTAGGCCCGTGTTAATCATTCAATTACCTTAGCTTGATCCTCACAACTGTGGCTCTATTATCACTATGACGATTCATATTTATTTAAAAATGAGGTTTCAATGGGGCTAATTAATATGAGCCTTATTATTTGTTTAAAGACTACGGATTTGTTTAAGGTTTTACTAATAGAAAATAATATATCTATGACTTAGCTACATGTTATATGGTCTTACCTGTGAATGGTGAGGTAGAGACGCATCAGCTCTACGAACTGAGGGTCGTCGAAGCCGAGCATGCTGCAGTAGTTGGCGGAATAATCCTTGTTTTCATCAATGGCGCCGACGCCCTTGCCGTCACGGTAGGTGTTACGGAAAATGGTAGCAGCGATCACGGGCAGTTTGGCGATCAAGTTCATCGAGTCCTCGTATGCGTACTGTAACAGTAAAGTTCTATTGTATTCAATCTAGTAGAATTATTTCCATTCAAAAAGTTATATTGTCATGTCGTATCTCTAAGTATCTACCATATCATGACGCATTATTTTCGATATGTTGTAACCGAAATTGATAACTTAATTTACAACTTGTTAATCTTGTATCAGTATATCAATTGGTGTATCGATGTAGAAAACAGCTTTTACGACATATTGATGTTTAAAATGTATCTACATACCTCCCAGTACTTGGTTTTGGGCACACCATCTGAGTAGGCTTTCGCGAAGGTTGATTCGCTGTTGAGGGCCGTGACGGCGGCCGAGAACTGTGACATGGGGTGGAGCTTGGCTGGCAAGTTGTTGAGCATGGTGACAACGTGCGCTGGCAACTCAGCCCTGAAACATATTTTTTTAGAGTTTCGTACCAAAATTATAAAAAGGAACTCTTAAGGTGCGACTTCGTCTGTCAGTATTTGAATAATGCTTGTCCATCTATATTACAAGAGAAAGAATTGAAAAACATATTGTTAGTTTCATATTGGATCTGACAAAGCCGTATACGGGTTGAAATTTTAAAGTGCAGTGCCTAACTAGGTCATGTTGGGCATCATATGAAAGGGTTTTACTTTCACATTATAAGACTTTACAGTTTATTTGCAGTCTTTTTTTCTTTTTATACTTTTTCTGTAAAAAATACCCCTCCGTCCTTTATCACCGTAGTTTGCTGAGTGAAAACTCTGAATCTGAAAATGGCAGCAATCGGAATAGTTCTACCCAGACGAGCTCCAACATTAAGAACTCTAGTAATAAAATGTGTACATTAGTGACAAAAGTACTTAAAAACAGGACTCAACTGTTTCAATTGATATTATTTTGTATAAATACATGATTATTTAAGTAGGTACTAAATGCGACAGAACGTTGTCTTTAAATTATAAAATTTCTTCTAAAGTTGATAAAATTTATTGAATTAACATTCGGACCAAATTCACAGAAGGTTGCAATGTTTTGTAATTAATAGTGCCTTATGCTAGATTTCATTGTTTTGTTTAATTAGTTATTTAGTAGTGTCATAGTATCCGTCCACGACTTACATCGATCTCATTTGTTATATGTATAAACGTAGTCTTTAGTGTAATGTTATTTGCAAATTATTAAGTACTTAGTGCTTTATTATGAATAAATGATAATTGTACTAATATGGACTGTATTTTGTTTTCAAAACTTCTTTATTTTGGGTGCGTGTAGAAACATATATTCACACACACAAACAGCCAGACCCGCAACAGCTACTTGTAGATCATACAAAAAATTGTTCCGTGCGGGAATCGAACCCGCGACACGCAGCGCTGGTGGTCAATCGCTTAACCACTGCGCCAACCGTGCCGGCCAGTTGGCTGAATTAAAAGTTATAAGTACTATAATGTCGTATGTACTTTGTACATTCGCCTTTTCAACACGTAATACCGTAAGATTAGGTGTCCAAATATTGAAATGACATACTTAATATTATTTTCTGTTATAGAAGGAATTTGACTCACCTACGTGCCCATTCCTTGGACAGAGCATTTACTTGAGCATCAGTGGGGACTTCTCCTGTCACGAGGAGCCAGAACAGACCTTCGGGAAGTGGTTCCGAACCGCCCGGGGCCTTGGGCAGTTTCTGCTGGCATTCCGGGATGGACAAGCCGCGGAAACGGATACCCTCATCGGGGTCCAACAAGGAAACCTCCCACACCAAACCCTTGATACCACGCATACCACCGTACATCTGAAGAGAAGATTAAATTGATTTATTAGGACGCTTGTGAAATTTGCCTATTGGTCAGTGGTGAAAGCACCATGGATTCCTACCGGCTACCCTTCGGTGGTTTACATCAGCAAGTCTACTCTACTCTATTGCCAAAAAATATAGTTAGGTATTCAATTCACGATAAAATTCAAAAAACAGAAACGCCTATTTCTAGCTTTGAATTACAACAATAACAAAGAATATATTAGCCCGGAGCCAAAACGTCATAGTCGGGAACTTAAAGTTCAAAGCGGTGCCATCATGACGTCACTTTAGGTCACGTGGCACCGCTAGATAAGGACGAGAGCAAGCCGCGGTTACGATAGAGAGGGATTAGAAAAAGTGTGTCGTGTATTTAATTCGATTCTGTAAATTCCTTTAATAATTTTAGAATGATAGTACATAATCTCGACTAGATCTCTATAAAAAAAATAAAGTTATGTTATGCGTCTTTTTGGTTTTGCTACTTAGCGATAAAATGTGAATTTAGACTTATTTTTTATTTAGTAAATAATTAATGTTGACTTTATTCATAAGTAAGTTAAGACCTGCTCCGCTTCAGCTTCCCTCTCACACCTCGCCGCTGATTGGAATACAATCTATAAATGATTGGCTTTGACCTCGTAACACGTTATGATTACTTGATCATAACTGCACGATTAATATTATTATTTAAAATCAAATAATATGACCTTCATGTGAGCCTTCAAGTTCATTTAAATGTATATGACTAAATGTAATATTTATTTTAACTTTCCAAATTGAACCCAGTTTTCAATTTTAATTCAGTTCATTGACCGCCTGCTTGATTAGTCTTCACTTCATACAACTTTGTGGGTATCAGTAGTAAATACTATTGACTTGTACATTATAGAGCTGCGATATACTTATTTATTTCCTCAATCCTAATGTAGTATGACTAGTATCTAATTAAATTTATATTTAAGTTATATTAAGACCACAGAGCATTGCGATAAGAAACGATAACCAAAAGTCGAGGAAGTTTCTGCCTCTAGAATACATAGGGCACTAAAAATATAATAACGTCCCTAGGTACGGGCGGTCACCCACAGTAGCGATGCTGAATCTAAACAGTCGCTGGTTTGCATTGATGCAGACGCATTGTATCGCTACTGAGTCCCTTCTCTGGCGCATGGCAAATGCGGCAAGCGGACATATTATGTAAGTAACGATGCAGACGCGCATTAACGAAATACGCTGCTGAATCGCTGCAATAACTCGCCTTGGGCGACCGCTCTAGCATGCGCCAGTGTTATTAATGAGGAGCTCGAAATAAGGAGGCTATCGCTAATAAACATTGTTCAGTATTGTATTATTGACTTACCATATCAATGGTGACGTCTCCGACTTTGGTGTTGCCATATTTCTTACGGAACTCCTTAATCTGTGCTTGCTGTTGGGGGATTTTTTCCGCGAGGATGTTTTTGAGGTTGGTCGATTCCGAGCTCAAACCTCGTAGCAGAATCGATGCTACCGGGCATATTTTCTGTATAGAACAAAACAAAAATAAACATAAATATTATGTAAAAAAAAAAAATATTCATGTAGCTGTCGCCCGCGACTACGTCTGCATGTATTTTATATTTCATCATTTTTTATACAAATATCCAGAATGAAATGTAGCCTATACCCTTTTCCAGGTCCCAGGCTACTTGTCTCTCAAACATCATTAGTGGTGTTGTCGTGAAAAGGTAACAGACAGACAATTGCTTTCGCATTTAAAATATTAGTATGGATGTAATGTGCATAAATTACCAACATTTGATTAATGTGAAACTTTGAACCCTATATTTTGATGTCATTGACTTGAAATCGCAGGTATCGGTATCCCTTAACAACTATTTCCACTTTGCAAGTACTTATGTAGTTTACAACAAGATTAGCAAAAAAGAAGAATGAATCGTGCATGTGAAATTTCATTAAACCTCCATTAGAGGTCACGTTACACATAAATGTAACTATCTGTAAATACACACATACGGATCTGCCAGGAAAAGCATGCGCTTCGGCAATAATCGTCTATCTTCGGAAATACGAACGCGCGATGAAGAGTTCTAATATAGATCTGTTACATCAACCATGCATGTTTGCCTATTTTATATCATCACGGTTATAAATAATATAATAGATTAACAATTCTATGCAATTCCAAAAAAGCTTTACAAAACTTTTGAGACACGCAATGATCTTCGTACTACAAATCGCGGCTGCACAAAACGAAGGCCCGTATTACAGAACCTTACTACGAGTAAGACTCAATCAATATTTAAAACTAGTTTCAACCAATATAAAGGCTTTCAACGAGATATAAGTAATTCACTGAAAACTCAAGCAGTTCTGTAATACAGGCCTTAGAATCTTTGTGTCTGTGGGAGGTTAAGGCCTATTAAGATATAAAGCGAAATTGCTGTCACGCTCGGTAGCGTTTCTGGTCCAAAGTGACTAACCAGAAGGCGGACCAGCATGGCTACCTAGCGCGAAAGCGGTATAGCTTATAACTGAATAGGCCTTTACTCTGTGGCGCGACGCTTTCATGATATTTCGGAATCAAGAAGATTACCGAAGCGCACACCATAAGTGGTTAACTCATATCCCTTTTCACAAAAAATATTGACTTCACGGTTATATGCATAGATTGTTTTTTCCATCCCTCGGAACAATCGGAACCAATCTGCCTAGCCTTTGCCGAATGCTGCTTAGCTGAGATTTACATAGAACAACTGCCTGCGTCATAATTGCGTAACACACTTTCAATGACAATCTGAATGATTTTAAAGATATTGCTAATGCATTGCTTCATAAGTTTGAAAAGTTAGTCTGCTCAACAACGTAAATAACGCAATGAACGTTGTTGAACTGTCAAAATGAAAGCCATTGCTACTGTTAGTGTGTTACGAAATTACCCCGCCGATCTCTAACAATTTAGAAGAGAATAACCATCAAACGTTTTTCTGTCAGTCCGCAAAATAAAAAAAAATAAAACCGTAACAAAGCATTAAAACGGGAAGTGTTTGTTTATAAATAATTTGATGAGCTCAATCATAGCGGCGGCGGCGATTCAATCAATAAGAAGTGAAACGTTGGGTCAGCGCGGGTCAGAGTTTAACCTGATTGACATTATAAACCATATTTACGTTCTAAGCCCTTCGATCAATTATGTAATTACATGCATGACAACGCGTGTCCCCGATGGGATTTATTATCAGCAAAAATTACAATCTTCGATACAAACTTTCATCCCCAATTTAACTCCTTTAGGGGATGTATTTTCTGTCCTTAGTGCTCACTTTCTTTATAAAAGGAATTCATACAAAATTGTATGCATTGTGTTGTCTGTCAGTGACTGAATGAATTAAAAATGATTAGTAAATGATGTAGATACTTCAACGAAATGTCAACCAGTTGCTTATTAATTAAATTGCAAGTCAGGCTAAATTGTAAAAACGTTTAAACAATCGCAAATCTTGATGAATAAATAAATTTTGTAGACATAGCCACTTTGCCAAAACGCAATCACCCTCATTCCATACTAGAATTACTCAAGGTAGATTGGCATTAGCTTTTAAGCAGATTGTCAGCAAAGGAGTGTGTGGATTTTCATCTACAAAAAGAAACACCTAAGTACAAATCGCGCTCATTTAAATTTACTATATATTTTATTGTTTGATTCGTATGAGTTCATACACAAAAACAGCCTGGGTAAAATAGAAATCCTCCCGCAACATTTAAGATTCAGTTCTATTTCTATCTCAATGTTAGCTAGCGAAACCCCAGAGACGTGATGGATATCGATATTCGATATCTAAACTGACCTGCTTTACTACCTCAAAGACTGCGCATAGTGTGTGCATGCCTGCCTTTTCATTCAATGTTCCTTCCATTAGAGACAAATTTACACCTTGATCAGCACGTTTATAATATAATTAACAGTGCCCCCTTTGTCATTTCATGAGTTTTAAAACTGATATTTAACGTGTTAGCAGTTTCATCCATCTTTATAGGATACTTGTTACCCCAACTAGAATACGCTATGGTAATATGGAACCGTAATTACAACAAATATGTAGACAACAAAAAAAAAGTTCAAAGTTAATTCTTAAGTTCAGTACAATACCTATCGATGTTACCGGAACTTCCCGTCATATTATACTGATTTGCTCAATAACTATAAAGTGATGAGTCTTCATTCCAGAAGATTATATCTAGAAACGATGTTTTTTTATGATATTCAGAGGTACGACTACTTAAACATAATCACATAACCAATAAAGTACAGTACTTTGTTCCTGGAACTGATAAACGAGGGGTGCGCGAATGCGCAGTTTTCGCGATTTCGTATTGTCGAACCAATACTAGAGCTCGCATACCCCTGCGTCGTATCGTAACTAATGTAACTATATACAAATTTTAAAATAAAGTCTCTTTTCATGTCTGTCTGTGTGACCGCTTTGTTCTTCTAAACTACCCAATAGATAACTATCGGGACCCCCAAAAAGTGTGTAACACCCCTTAAGACTGAGGGACACCCTTTGGATTGCTATAACTTTTCATTCTTGTTTTACTATTTATTGTTGTGTTTTATAGTCTTACATTTAATGTGGTTACAACCCGTGTTCTATAGGATTTCCCATCGGCAAAAATGACGAACTTCCATAAAAACTTTTTCCTATTTATCACCTTTGGATCAATTTTCAAAAATCCTATTTATATTTATGAGGTGCTATAAATTTCATGTTTCTAGACCCAGCGGTTTAGGTCGTGTGTTGTCTGTCAGTGAATTAATGAATGAATTTAAGTTTTTTATTTCGTAGACTAGCTTTCGCTGATGGTCGGAATGATCCCATGGGAACGTACTACCGGAATAAAGAGTATCCTATGTCCTAACACAGGTCATGGTCTACCTGTGTGCATGTATGTTCTATGTTCTATGTTATGGGGTTTGGTTTCCGCACTCAGTCCGTCAGGTGGACCATTGTGCGTGGGCCATAGCGGCCGTTTGGGGGGTTATTCCAACCAGCCCACCTCCCTCCAGAAGTTGATTAGGTCTCCTGGTTTGCTTAGAACATCTGTGTATGATCTGGGTGACCCGAGGGTGTTTATTCTGATCTGGGTGACGCCCGTGCATTCAAAGAGCACGTGCGCAACGGTCTCCTCCGCCTCCATGCACGCCCTGCACAGAGGACTGTCCGTTATGCCTATTGTGTGGAAGTGTTTGTTTAGCGAGCAGTGTCCCGTGATGGTCCCTGTCACCAGGCGCAGGCAGTTCCTGTCCAGGCGTAAAAGACGCCTGGTCAGCTTGCTATCCAAGGATGGCATAGCTTCCTTTGACTGCCGGCAGCCCGGTGTCGAGGACCACCATTGTTCTGCTTGTGTGTGGGTGATTTCCTGTAACCACCTACGTATTTGGTTGAAGGGGATGGGTATGGCAGGCTCGGGTCCACAGAATGCCGTGCTGGATCCTCGTCTAGCAAGTTCGTCAGCTGCGTCATTACCTAGAGACCCGCTGTGTCCTTTTATCCATTGCAGTGTCACAGTGTTGCGGTTAAGGACCGTTATTTGTTCTAATGCCTTGTGACATTCTAGTGTTAGTTTTGAGGTAATGATTTTTTTCTGTAATGATTGGAGGACTGAGGCGCTGTCGGAGAGTATACGTATGTGTGTATCCGTAATCCTCCTGGCTTCTAGGGCGTGGACCGCTTGTATTATGCCCACACACTCCGCCTGATAGACGGTGTTGAACCTTCCCAGCGGTCTGGATATATTTATGTTGAGTTCGTGTGAGAAGACTCCAACTCCGGTACCGGAGTCGGTCTTCGAGCCGTCGGTGTATACCCTCATTTCATTGGGGCCTGAGTAGTCACACTGTTCTTCTGTGAGTATTATTTTGTAGTGCCTTTGAAAATGGGTTGTTTTCGGGGCTTTGTCGCAGGGTGATGCCATCATTGGCTGTCGTTTGATCACATCCTCCTTTATGCGTGTGTGCTTAATTCTGGAGTCATTACTTAGGGTTCCCGATAAATGGAGCCTAAAGGCGGCCAGGGCCGCTTCCTCCCGCACGATTAGGTGTAGAGGCGGCAGCCCCAGCAGTGCCTGTAGGGCAGCGGTCGGTGTAGTTCTCATACAGCTAGTGATTGCGACACACGCAAACCGCTGCAGTTTCTCGAGATCTCTCTGGGCTGTGCTCAGGTCTGTTCTGGGCCACCAGACCAGTGAGCCGTATGTGATTGTTGGTCGTATGACTGTAGTGTATAGCCAGTAGGTGACTTTGGGGCTAATCCCCCAATTCCTGCCAAGCAGTCGCTTGCATTGCCACAGGGATATGCTGGCTTTTGTGATAGTGTAGTTCGTGTGTTTTGCCCAATTCAGTTGTTTGTCCAAATAGATGCCCAGGTATTTGGTTTCAGTTGAGAGGCTTAGGGTTGTTCCAAAGAATCGTGGTAATTGTAGTGTCATCAGTTTCCTCTTTTTTGTGAAGAGAATCAGTTCGGTTTTCGTTGGGTTCACTGAGAGTTGGTGCTTGTTGCACCATTCCTCTACTATTTTCAGGGCTTGACGCATAAGGTTGCATAGGGTGTTTTCGTGGGTCCCGTTGATTATTATGGTTATGTCATCGGCGTAGCCTACGGTGAAATAACCTTTGCCATTGAGTGTTTTGATGAGGCTGTCTACCACTAAGTTCCACAGAAGCGGCGAGAGGACGCCCCCTTGCGGGCAGCCTTTCGCAACAATGGCTCTCGTGGTGTCATTTACTGTGACTTGTACAGCCCTTAGTTTGAGCATATTGGTGATCCAGCCACTCAGGGTCGGGTCTACGTTGTGTCTGTCGAGGGCCATATTTATGCTGTTGAACGTTGTTTTGTCAAAGGCACCCTCGATGTCGATGAAGGCAGCCAGTGCTGAGCCTTTGTGGTCCACTGCACATTCGATCTTAGAGACCACGCTGTGCAGCGCTGATTCTGTTGACTTGCCTGTGGAGTACGCATGTTGTTGTTTATGAAGTGGTTTTACCCGGAGAGGTCCGTCTCGGATGTGCCTGTCACAGAGTCTCTCTAGGGTTTTTAGTAGAAAGGATGTGAGGCTTATGGGTCTGTAAGCTTTGGGTTGTGTATAATCAGTCTTGCCAGGTTTGGGTATGAATATGACTTTCACCTCGCGCCATGCAAGAGGTATGTGTCTGAGTGCTGTGTGCATGTATTTTCGTTAAGCCTTGAAAAGGAGACAGACAGATAAACATTTATAATTATTAGTACAGTTCGCGTCAAACAACTTCCGCTGACGTACGCCGCTCTGATAACATGATAAAAAGATTACTAATGGTGATCGTTAATGTGATGCGGTGTTTCTGTGAAAAAATTACTACAATCGCAATTTTTTGTAGTAAACCCTAATAGGTTCCCAGTTAGCAAGAAATTAAATGCGGTAAATTGAATACTCCTGCTTATGACTAGTAATTAGCATTAGTTTCAAGTGTTTCAACGGCGAATAAGACCAGAATGCGGGCATCCCCATTGTCGCGCTTGTAATCTAAAGCGAACGAGGACATGGCGCATGCTCAGTAAGGTCAGTAGAAATAAGGCCAAACAATTACGTAAATGGAATTCGATAGATACAAGAATGTTTTTTCCTCGAAGAAACTGACAAATCCTACAGTTCTGAATAGTGGGGACCTATAAGGAAAATTTTAACGTTTAATGTAAACAGGCACTTACGGAGGCCAGTTTGTTAACAAAAACAACAACACCTGCAAAATTTTAAGTTTAAGTTTGTGGGCAATTTTGTGTACGGATATTAAAATTCAAAGAAAGACATTATTCAGGACACGTCGCAAATTTTTGATACTGAATTCTAAAAATATTGAGATCGCAGAAGTTTTAGGCATCAAATTCCTTGTTTGTCAAGATGGATGTGAGAACAATAAAATTAGGCCAGTACCCGAGGCCTTTTACCTCGGAACCCGGCAAAACTAATCCGATCATAATTGTGAAAATTGACGTTTATTTCGTCAACTGATTTTGGAAAAATGGTACAGTCAGCTAGTTGTTTCATGATTTATCACAACTATTCAAACTTTAAATAGTTGACCGACCAGTACCCTAATTGCGTAAAGCCTCGTTCAGACCAGCGCGACGCGACGGGCGCGTCGCGACTCGAACAATACAATTTCCAAGAAAACTTCACGGTATAACAATAACCGGTGTCGCGTCGCGCTAGTCTGCACGAAGCTTAATACACGATCAATAAGAATATGAATAATTTTAAAACAGATTGGAAATCCATTGCTTCATAAGTTCGAAAAAAATACTGGTCAACAACGTAAATAACGCAATGAATATTGTATAAATGTCAAAATGAAACAGATTAGTCGTAATCGTTTACGAAAATAGGTTCCGTAATTAGGTATATAGCCGAAGTGAAACTGATTTGCATAGCGTCAGGGAAGAAAAAAACCGTCTAGAAACCAAAAAAATTTGACACATCAAAATACTTATATATCTATACAGGCAAAAATCGTGGATGCGGCTAGTTATTAAACAATAAAAGAGCTGCGAGTTATTACAGCTTCTAGGAAATTGTTGGTAGGTTAATTACTAGGTACTTATAATAATAGGTTTCCTAGCAGTGACGTATGCACCAAACAGTGTCGTACATACTCCAGTGCTAAGAATT
Source organism: Xanthia togata (assembly GCA_963853775.1). Classification (NCBI taxonomy): domain Eukaryota; kingdom Metazoa; phylum Arthropoda; class Insecta; order Lepidoptera; family Noctuidae; genus Xanthia; species Xanthia togata. Next base: position 10,190,508 of record OY970790.1, on the reverse strand, counting down.
AGTGCTCCTTAGTTAACTATACTCCACAGGTTTAGGTATTTTAAATACTTAAACCTATGGACCTTTTTTACGATTTGTTTACAAATAGTAAAAAATGTTTTTATAAATGACACTTTTTGTTTAAAAAATATACGATAAACCAAACTAAATTTATTTTAGATTGTGTGTACTATTTTATTAATGTAATGTTAAACTTTATTCATAAACTACTCTTCGTAGACGTAACTGCTTGAGCACAACGTTTTTATTAGATTTATATTTATTAATATAATATTTTGAAAACTGTCTATTGTAAAGCGAAAGTCTAAACTTCAACGAATTATAACGATGCTAAATTGAAGAGCTATTACGGATACTGTTCCGTTCCGGAGGCCTGAGCTCGTTTATAAAATCAGGTTTTGGCCATCAAAATTCTAAACGCGTCGAAACCTACCTACGCGATGAGTTTTACATAAAAATGAAGAAACGAAACAAATACGTATAATAATTCAGCCTTATTCAAGTAGGTAGTAGATGACGTCATAGAATCGTCGAGTGGAAATTCGGCGGCAAAACAAAATTAACCTTCATTAAGAATATAAGAAGGCCGAAAGAAATTCAACCTTTTTCCTTTTGATGTAATATAGTCGGGTAAAAACATTACAATTGTGTGGCGTTCCTACTTGATTTGAGGCTTTAGGCTTACGGTTGAAGCATCTAACACTGAGCGGAAAAAAGTAGGTAGTAGATGATGTCATATAATCGTCAAGTGGAAATTCGGCGGCAAAACAAAGTTAAACTTCATTATTTATAAAAGTAACCTGAAAGAAAATCAAATCGATCAATCATACTTAATAAAATAATTATAGAATTTTGAGTGGCGTAGGCTTACGGTTGAACTATAAATCCCTACGTGTTGACCATCGATTCACAACATAAAAACAATGGGTAAATTCTATTCATTGGTTAACGTAATATAAATTATGCTTCCGTGTTGGCCGCTAGCTAGGTAAGTGATTATCATAATATTAAATCTCTACTTGTTTTAAACACTTTTAAAATATTTTAGGTACCGTACCTACCTTACCTATCGTAATGATGTACTATTAGTACCTAATACATTTACTCATTAAGAACACCACATTGCATAGTAGATGTCATTAAAAATTTAATAACCACCATTCACATAATGAACAATTTGCTTGGCATGCATTGAAAATATTTAATCAGCATCCATCATTCATTCACTAAATCATTGAATTCCTACTTATTGCAGCGCGCGACCCCTGCGGTTACAACTTTTTGGTTCTTAGCTGGCCTTAACTTTTTATTCATAATTTTTCTGATTTTTTAATTTGTAGGTATATGTCTTGAAAAAGTTGTAATTTTGATCCTCTCGCTTTTCTACAATCTGTGGGAGTGATTTGGAGAAAGGGGACGGATCACGGAAGTGTGTAACAGGACGCAGCCGGGGTACGCGCGGTATTTGATTTGACCAATGGTCTGGTATTTTTACATTATTTTAAATCTTTTTACACGTTTCTATGATTTTTTTGTTACCAAATCAATGTACGTGAAACTTAGCGAACCCGGTATTTTATTATGTTAATAAAGCGAAATAAAACAACAGCTTACTTAACTTATCGATATTATTATTGGGAAATGCATGAATTCTTATCACTATTGTAAAATAATCGCTAACTTGTTACAGGTAGTTAGGTACCATTTGCGATGTAGAGCACATGTTAGCATAACTTAGAGCAAGTCGCAAGTTAACACACTTGTCACCACCACCAGTACCCTAATTACGTAATGCAAAATCAATCCGAATCTGAATCGTTTTGAAACAGATTGCTAATCCATTGCTCCGTAAGTTCGAAAAAAAAACTGCAGAGCAACGTAAATAACGCAATGAATGTTGTTGAACTGTCAAAATTAAACAGATTTGTCTTTATCGTTTACGAAAATATGTTGCGTAATTAGAAAGCTGGTTTCAGTGTTTCTATTGCAAATAAACATATTTACTTTGAAAGACGCCCAAGATCAGTATAAGTAATAACTTGGTACTTCATACTGACTTCCTATTAGATAAGATTGATCTGATAGCAGTGGTAATTTATAATCAAAAGATGCGCAATTAAGTAGGTAGTAATTGAAATGTTTTGATGTATCTGTCGCAATAACATGTTTACAGCCATGATATAGTTATATCCCTAGGGATATAGCTATATACCGTAATATAGTCATATGAAAGCGGTTCATAACTGTCAGAGTGCCCTAATTTTGTTACTCCAACAAGTTCCGACGTAGCGCGCGCGCTCTGCTCGCGCGTAGTTGGTCACAGTAACCTAACCAATTCGGTCGGAGAGCCTTAATAGTCATATTACTAGATCGTGCTCGTATCATAGTTATATTCTTAGTAAGACAGTCATGTTATAAACCGCTTTCATATAACTTTAGTACGGTTACATATTAACATAGCCAGATATCCCTAGGGATATAACTATATCACGACTTCAACCATCTTACTACGACATATCTACTGCCTTACGTTTTAGATGCCTACACATATACCTACACAGGAAAAACTATAATCTCCCAAAAATAAAATGATTTATGTACTTTTTCACGCTTTATCACAATTTCTTATCAGAATCACGTAGACTTTAATACAATGAAACCGGGTTGTACGTTGTACTTATCACATAGGTAGACTTACAACGTGCTTAAAACTAACGCATGATATACCTAAGGTACCTAACCAACGCGATGTCGTAAATTTTCTAAACGTTTTTTACTTTATGTATTGGTTGAGTTTGTAAAACATTATTTCCAACTAGCCAGTCGCAGTTTTTGTTATACCATTAGAAGCCATAGCTCAACGCAACCTTGAACATGTGCGTCATAGTAACCAACGTTCTTCGCTGGTTTTTTTTTAGATCCGCGTTAAGTACTCCCATGTTTAGTTTTCGTTAAATTTCCAAATTAAACCAATTCAACTCTTTATAATGTAGAGGATATGTGAACGATATAATATGTAACATGTGTGCCTATAATAATCGTGAACAGTTGGGCGTGTGCCCGAAGCGAGCGCGGGTTGACCTGCATGGTTATCTTTAGAGTTGGGGCATAGCAGAGGACACGTATCGTGAATGTCATTGCGAGGATTTCTGTTACATAGTTTACTGATAACGATATCGCGTCACGAGTTCACGACGCCATCGATAAATACAAGCATATGTTCCGGGCTGAGAATGTGTGGTAAGTAACACATTAGCACAGTCGTCCGTACGAATTTTAACTACCTACGTAGTTATGTAAATCAGATTCATGTAGAACAATAGTATGTCACCTGACTTTGTAAAGTCAAGTGTTATTCCCGATTATGTCATGAGAAGGTACGAGTAGTGCTATCTCGTAAGAGTTTGACGTGCGGCGCGTGTGCTCACTCAATGAGCAGCTCGTGATAACACAGTTGTGTTAAAATTTACGTATGAAGTAATAAATTATTATCATACTAGTAGGTCCACGTGACTGAGGAGCCGCAGAGAAGCGCGCTGCACAGCGAGTGACATCAGTTATCACGCCAACAAGCGCCACCGTGCGTGACACTGACATAGATTGACCAAGGCCATTGCCACATACTTTGTGCAAATCTCACACATAACTACACTACATATTTCCATAACGGATCAATCATTACGGTTAAGAAATTTAATCCAGTACTTACTAAAAACTGTCATGTTATTATAAATTGTCTCAGTGATAAGATTAAGATAAATTGTGCAACAGAATGTACTACAATATAATTATCTTGAGACTTACATAAAACAAGAACAATTATGTAACCATAGACACAGTAGCAGATGATAATATTCCATACACCAATTAGTTTTAATATAGACAAGAAGTGAGTTAACAGGGAAGGGCAGGTAACAATCAAATCAGAATATTGTTTTATGTTTACAGAATCTGTTTATTACCTGTACCATGTTGGCAGAAGGCATAAAAACTTATTATAAACAATGAGAATAATTTATTTTGGAACCCTATTAAATGAACCCAGGTAGCTGATTGGAAAATCATTGTTGAGCAAGGCATAATAAATATAATTATGTATCTTGGTAAGTGCATGATTGATGCCTGACTTCTTGTTGTACTCTTTGCAATAATACCTGCACTATGAAAGACCTTTGCAGGGGCCAATGCTAGCCCTGTCAACGTGGCTGAATTGTGGTCAAAGCTGATATAATTTGGAATCATTGAAACAAAAAGAAATGTATTATTCACAAATAAATTGCTTTAGTTCACAAGCAAGGGAATATCAAAAGAATTATAAGTACTAGGTACAATTTAAATATCAACAATAATGAACTAATGAGTCATGAATATTGAAGATGATAAGACCTAACTAATGTGCATACATAACCAACATTTTAATAGCTAGATTGAATAGAATGTAAGTCATCATATTCTTTAGAGAGATTTAGATTTAGTTAATATAATATTATAAGGGTATAATAATGATTTTGCACTCATTGAGAACTCATTTTGACATGTGTTGTGCAAACCATAATTGTATGAATATTATGTAAAGCAAAATGCAAAAAATATTCAACCTCATAAATTTGAATCAACATCACGAACATCTGGTTAATCTATGTATACAATAAAAGCATAATTCCACTCACTGACTGACTAATCACAAAATCTCAAAAGCTATTTAAACATACAGGTTGAATTATGGTAAATAAATTGTTTTTTAGGAGCTGGCTAAGAAAAGGATTTTTTGAAAATACTAAGCCGGTCAAAGTTTGTGTGGAAATCTGTCATTTTCAAAGTTAGAGGCATAAAATTAAACATTAACACATTCTGGTTGGAAGTAACCATCCATGTTTTTCTGAATTTATAAATTGCACCCTTAACAGCGTTAAATAGGGGATGGAAGTTTGTATGGAAGTATTTGTAAACATTGAGGAGTTTTATACTCTATCTCTGAAGTTCTTCATCAGATCCTCACTAAATTATTATGAGACCAGACTGAATGTCCACTCTTTCAAATAAAAAAGAAGCATCCAGTTCAGTGTAGAAATTCGGGAGTTATGAGATAACATAACACAAAGTAGAACTATGAAGCTCCTGCATACCTTTCAGTCGATTTGTGTAATATAATGTTAGACATTATAAAAATAACTATAATAATATTATTAGTCTGTCTGCCTGGTACCTTTTAGGATGGGCACATGAATAGACCATGACCTGGGTTAGGTTATAGGATATTTTATCCCGGTAGTACGATCCCGTGGTGATAATTTCCGACCGCCACGCGGGCGAAGCCGCGGGCAAAAGGTAATATTGTTTTATCCATATACATTTATTGCATCCCTTAAATGTTCTTTAATTATTGTATTAAAGATGTTACAAAAAAGCTTACTAGCTAGGTACAAATTATGGACCCTTAGGGCTCAGCAACATGATAATTAATAATTTAAAGGTAAAAAACATCACGACCGGAATTTCCCGCTGGAAATCTGCATGTTGCTACTGACAGTATACCGACCGGTCGTATCGTAAATGAATAACAATATTTATAAACTACGACAATTTGTAGGTACTTTAAGATATCGCAATATACAGACTACCGGGATGCAACATACCTGCAGTTATTCCCAAAATAGTTTTCATTCACATTACATAACTTCGAACCCAAAATGTGGGCAAGAAGGTTATAAAAAGTTCACATATTATATATCATGCAACATTATTAGATAACACTAAATTATTTATAAGAGTATCAATATATTTACCTGAACCTCTGGTAATAGAGATGAATATCTGAACAGAGCCATTTTCGTACCCACCGAGCGCTTGCTACCAGATATAACTACACCTTGCCCGCGATCGATCGCATTCGCAAGTGATGGAAATTGGAATGTTGGCTGAAGCCTGACTTGGCTACAGCTACAGGACAAGCTTGCCAACTTAATAAAAAGATCGTGCCACAGACAAAAAAACAGTTTCTTTTTTCATAGAATATAATGGAAGGTGCACAACTCGGAAAAACTTGGATTCATTTTTTTTAAATAGCTATTTCTTATAAATGTGGTGCACTCACTGATAAACGAGTAAATTCTAGGAAATACATGATTTATAAGTAAGTACAATAATTTTACTCTTTTGTATCTTATTAGCAAAAGTATCCTGTAGTCTGTGAATAATAAATATCAGCCAGTCGTTGACATTGACTATGTTTTATAAGTCAATGGTCGTAGAGGAGGTGACGTTACTTCATGTAAATCCGGATTATTCCTATGTGCATCTTGCAGATGGTCGAAAATCAATTATCTCTAATCGACACTTAGCACCAGTAGGACAAGATAGGGAGATAATCCAGGAAACGCCTAAAGTACTTTACGAGACCCGAGATTCAGTCGAGACTGTCCGTATTTAAATTGTAGTCTTTGGTCGAGACTAATGAAGACGACTTATACGATTCTCGAAATAAGAACGAAGAAGAGGAACAGCAACAGTTGACAGACCTCCCAAAAGTCAAAGCGAACCATTGACTTATAAAACATATGTTTTATAAGTCAATGAAGCGAAGACACGGCTACTGAAAATCCAGCAGCCAGCTACTGTTCAACCAAGGTCCACTAGAAATCCGCCACCGAGACTACGTTCCAAACTGAATCGTTCTCTTTTAAGCCTGAAAGAATGTGGTGATACAGAAACTCATTGGAGTTTCTATGGTTTTAGATTATTTATAGCTGATAATTTGATATTGTCCACAGACTAATTAGATACTACGCATACATTAACACAACAAAACAAAAAACAAAACGATTACAGTCGTATTGACAGAATGACATTCTGTCAATACGACTGTAATCTTTTTCTTTGTATTTTGCTGATTAAAACATTAAAACCATTTATTTTAAACGGTTTATCTTATTTATCGACCCCCTTGCGCCGCCCTCGTTGCTGCGGTCTGTACGTTTGTGCGTGTCCCGGTCGCATTGACTTCCCTGTCGGCACTCAAATTAAAAGTCAGGGACCGGCACAGACGTCAAGGTATATGTATATGTTCTGTGGGCACCGTAGTACTCTGTGATCTCCAATGACTTCGTTCATCGTTATGTACACAGTCTACACAGTACATTTTTTTAAAGGTTATGTAGTCTGTGATCAAATTGTCCACAGAAATTGTCGGTGTTGTGAACTGATATGAACTTTGTGAAGTGTGAACTCACTGATAACGGGCTGGCAGATTACGGCCGTTGGCTCATATTTTATTGTGCAAACGTAAAACAACAGTCTAAGGCTAAAAATCGACCAATTAATTTGCATCGAGAAAATGCGGTCCCTAATAATAGCATGCTTGTTATTTGTATGTTATTCAGCCCATGGTGCTAAACATTTTCGACTCGGTAGAGGCAAAGGCGGCAATTTAGGAGCTCCAGGAGGATATAATGGTGAACTGCTACCTCCAGCACAATGGTTCAAGCAAAAATTGGATCACTCAAGTCCATCTGATTTAAGATCTTGGAAACAGGTACTTACCTACCTTAATAAAAAAATCTTTATTGAGTTTGTACATGACTGGCTTAGCTTAGGAAGCTTTTTTATGATTGTCTAATCGATAGTGTACGATTAGTCAGAACAGCAGTAGCTTATCTGTAACGCCTAGGGGTCACACACACATCACCAAATGGTTAATCAAAATCTGAAGATGCCTACTGTAGTTTTTATAATATTGTGTGATGATGGTACACAATGCTTGTGCATGCTTAGTGTTCAAAGCGCCCTAAACATAAAAACCTATAATAATAGGAATCTGAACTGCCTCGTTGGTCTAGTGCTCTAGTGGTTGCAAGCGCTACTGCTGAGCATGAGGTCCTGGGTTCGATTCCCGGGTCGGGCAAAGTGTTATTGGGTTTTTCTATCTGGAATTTCTCAGTAGTAGCTCAGAGTCTGGATTTGTGCCCGGTTAATGGCAATAGGCTCGCCCCCTATTATATGGGACTTAAAACATAACTGGTGAAATGTGGGTGGACCTACTACTGGTACACCTCTGCCCAACCCTTTGGGGAAACAAGGCGTGATGTTATGTTATGTTAATAGAAATCTCATTTGACGAGTCCAGTATTTTAGCTGTTGTAATCATGATTACTTTGTTCTAGCGCTATTACGTCAATGACAGTTTCTTTGACTTCAACCAACAAGGGCCTGTGTTTTTGATGATTGGTGGTGAAGGCCCGGCTGATGCAAGATGGATGGTCAAAGGGGCATGGATTGATTATGCAAAGATGTTCAATGCTCTTTGCATCAGTCTAGAACATCGCTACTATGGGGAGAGTCATCCTACAGAGTAAGATTTGTAATTTGTAACATTACCTACTTTGCTTGTGAAAGTAGTACATTCCACATCCACATAGTTCCATGTTCCACTCGTTGCCATAATAAGTCCAACGTTGCTGGTTGTAAATCAAGTATGGGAAGTATTTATTGAATATGTTAAGTGGAACTTCATAAATATAGTAACTTGTTAGTCCCAATTTCATTTAATTAACCCTTTTTTTACAGAGAAAATACAGACAATATCAATTTGATAACCTTTAACTTACATTGTATTTATTACTTATTATTTTTGCATCATGATCATATTGACATAACATTTGTATATTTTTTATGCTATTCAGATTTTAGATGGTATCATTAAAAGTAGAATTCTGTTTTGTTAATTGGTGTTTTACGTTTACAGAGACATCAGTGTCAAGAACTTACAGTACTTGTCTTCATACCAAGCTCTGGCGGATTTGGCAAACTTTATTAATGCTATGACTGATAAATATAAACTAAGGCGACATGTTCGCTGGATAGCCTTTGGTGGATCATACCCTGGCTCTTTAGCAGCCTGGCTAAGGCTGAAGTATCCGCATCTTGTACATGCTGCAGTGTCTTCCAGTGGACCATTGTTGGCTAAAGTTAATTTTATGGGTGAGTTTTAAATGTCACAAGTAGAAATTATGTGTTGATTGGTTTTTCTTTTCTTCTAAAAGATTTAAATCTAAGTGCTACATGCTTGCAGTTGGCATTACATAGAGATCTATGTAATGCTAATTTAGGAGTACAATTTCAGAATATTACGAGGTTGTTGTTGATGCATTGCGTGAAAAAACTGGTGGAGAAGAGTGTGTTACTGAACTTAAAACAGCACATAACCAGATAACAACAATGATGCAGACTAAACCAAATATAATTGAGAAGGAATTCAGGTAACAGCTGTTTACACAGGTTTTGAAGAATGTCTCATACTAAAATAAATATTTTACTTTGTATTTTTTTACAGAGTGTGTAAGCCTTTTGAAAGTGCATCAGAAAATGATATAAAGAATTTCTACAACTCCATTGCTGATGACTTTGCTGACTTGGTCCAATATAATGAGGATAACAGGATAAGTGCAGATATTAAATACAAGAATCTTACTATCAATACGGTGAGGGATTACAGTCTTTTCTTTTCACTGCATTTATTAAATAAACGAATATATTTAATCAGTTGAGGCATAATCCATACTAATCTTAAAATATTATGAATGCGAAAGGAACTCTGACAGTCTGTCTGTTACCTTTTCATACGGATTTGGATGAAACACGATAGACCAAAATATGAACTGGGTTAGGACAATTGACAATTGGATACTTTTATCTCTGTAGTATGATCCCGTGGGGTAAATTCCGACCTCTAAAAGTTATTAATTTATAAACACTGTTTCTAGGTGTGCAATATGTTAACATCTCCTGGATCTGAACCTGCATTCATGAAGCTTGCAGCTTTCAATTCTATCATTCTGGACAAAAGCAATCAAACATGTCTGGACTACAGCTATGATAACATGATAAAAGACTTGAGGAATATGTCTTGGGGCTCAGAAGGAGGTATGCACCAATTTTAAATATTTAAACTGATTAGGTTAGATTTAGGTGCGTCCTGCGAAAATCTGTTCTCTTAAGTCCATGGGTATGCTGCATGTGCAGGTGTTAGTTTATGTAACACCTCAGTAACCTGAGCCCCTGAGGATAGTGTTATAGTTGGGGCATTCTTCTAACAATCTACTTTAAAAAACACCTCCCAAGTGTCGAATCGAATTCAGTGTTTGTGTCCAATCATTATGATGAAGATATGTCATAGAATTATTCTTACTGGTTTCTTCATTTACGATTTAACATGCTTTTTAACTACACAATAGGGGTGTGCACAACGCCATAACGTAGAATTAATGCCATAATATGTGTACTGTTTATTCTAGCTCGTCAATGGATGTATCAAACCTGCACGGAGTTTGGATTCTATCAGACTTCTTCAGGGGAAGTTGAAGTGTTCGGCAATCATTTTACACTGGATTTCTTTATTCAACAATGTGAAGATGTTTTCGGTAAAAAGTAAGCACCTATCTTGAAATACTATCCTTATTCTTTCTAGAATATTACAGAGGTGATGTGTGTCTAGATTATAGTTATTCTTAACACGTTTGAATGACTAAATGAATGAATTTGCATGATAGGCACGTTAGATTGAACATGTTATAGAATAATGATTACAGATACAGCACTTTAGATAGCGCAGTGTTGGCCCATTGGTAACGGCCGCGTCTTACGAGTTGTAGGTCGTAGGTTCGAACCTCAGTACATAAAAAAGGGAGAAGTGCCGTACTGTTTCATTTCAAGCAAAACCGATGTCCCCAGTTTTCTCCCACCAAAGCGCCCAGGCCCACACACACATTGAACCGTGTAAAAACAAAGACTCGGGCGTTGGCGGTGAGTCTACGGCAACATGCAAACAAGGGCTGTGATTGGCTTAAACGCACTACACTAGGGGGGCGACAAACGTTAAAATGATGTTTTATCGACATTATAATATTTAAATTATTATGTAAAGATATTGATGGGTAGCAAAATGGTAAATTTATGTGGTGGTATTTAAACTTATCGCTACAAGTTTAAATAACACGGGTTGTTAACTTACCATAAATCGTACTCATATCGTATCATACTCTGTAGGTACGTTTGTTACTCTGTTACCTACAGAGTAACATAAACGGCTTTTTATAAGTAAGTGTTCGTCGATTTTTTTTTACCTTTGCGATTTATGGTAAGTTAACAACCTAAACTAACAGAGCAACGCATTCTCATGCCCAACTAGAATAAACTTAAGCCACCTGGTACAGTTAACCGTATCATGGTAAGAATTAGACTTTTTGAATTCGCCTTAATTTTGTAAAAAACATTTAAAACTGCTTTCTAATTACGCAACATATTTTCGTAAACGATAAAGACAAATCTGTTTCATTTTGACAGTTCAACAACATTCATTGCGTTATTTACGTTGCTCTGCAGTTTTTTTTTCGAACTTACGGAGCAATGGATTAGTAATCTGTTTCAAAACGATTCAGATTCGGATTGATTTTGCATTAGGTAATTAGGGTACTGGTCTTAGTGAAAATCTTAGGTACCTATCTTAAAAATTTTGTACCTTTTAATCTTATTGGTATCTTATTAGTTACCTTTAAGATAGGCACCCAACCAAAACAAGTAATGAAATAAAATAATACAGCGAAAGTAGTCGAAATAAAATCACTAGTATGATAGCGTACTTCTAATAAATCGATTACGCGTAAACTGTAACTACGTTTTGGCACCGCTCTGGTTCGCGACGCCAAGCAGCGGCCGTACCACTAAAAAATTCAAGCCGTGTAAATATCGATAGCGGTTTAATACATTGCTCCGTGGTTTAGCGCTGTACAGGTAGCTTATTGTATTGAATGTTCAATGTACAACGCACAAAACAAAAATATGCTTTTTCGTTCGTTCCCGAGAAATTATGCAGCGTTGCGTTTATTTGTTAAAATATTTGTTTTTACTGACTTATAAAGTGAAAATACTAATACTTTCATGTGGTACGTGACTACACTACTCTCGTAGGTTTTAGTTTCACTCCTATATTTGCATGTAACCACGCTACAATTCGGCATTTTGAGTAAATGTGGGAGAACATTTCAGATTCACAGCAAATTGCGACTAACCTGCGGCGGGCAGTGACATGCCTATTTGGCCATGTCGCGGCGACACGCGCCACGCCCCCGTTTCATATCTATTCCTTTCTATGATCTGAGGTTCGAACCCTGACAGTTGCTTTACTTTGTGTAAACTATTTCATCACCACTGCTCTCAAAACGGTGAAGGAAACACGTGTCGTAGAACCAAAAATTCGAAGACGTCGCATGGCTTTGAATTTTGGACATACCGCTACGACATACCGGTTTCCTCACGATACTTTCCTTCACCATTTATCTACCACGCGGTAGATTACGGCCCACTCCCTCTCGCAGAGTGCAGGCCTGTGTCCCAGCAGTGGGAACATTATAGGCTGATATTATGATGTACCATCGAAGAAGTTCATATCTATACACCGTAAGAACTATTTCTGCGTGCAGCGCTCGGCCGCTGTAGAACCAGGGCGATAACAGATGTGGTCATCATGTTCACGGGATTTTGTTTTCAAACTGCTTGGATATGAAGTTCTTCGATAGTACTTAATGCACATGCAAACATATAGCACATAGGATTATTTCTATTCTTCTGGGTTTATGAAATACTTCCTCTAGGATTTCAAGCAAGTGAAGATTATTTATTCATCTGTCAAATCGAATTGTATTCCAGGTATAATGCTGAATTTGTAGATGCATCTGCAGATTGGACCAATAGCAACTATGGGGCCCTGGATATTGCAGCGTCTCGAGTGGTGTTCGTTCACGGCTCCGTAGATCCTTGGCATGCTTTAGGAATTACTAAAACTCAAGACAATGATGCACCTGCTATTTATATTAAAGGTTAGTTGTATTCATTCATTTATCAAAGAATGGCATGATGTTGTTATCAAATAATGCTGTCAATAATTATGAGTCATCATTATTGACTGGCTGACAGCATTGTTTTTACCTTGAGATATTTTGATTTGCCAGTATTCTCGTATCATTGTATGAAACAGTTGTTCAATGTTTTCCTTTGAAGTTAATTCTGTTGATGACGTCAGTGTGACTGTTCTTTAAAGTATTTTTAACATAACGTCACGCTTGTATTCACCGAACGGTTAGGCAGAGGTGTACCTATAGTACACCCACAAAGTATTTATTTGTAGTCCAGTGCAATTAGACTAAAAAGTACTCAAGAAGTGGAGCGACGTTTGTAGTGGTCGGATTTTAAGGGTACGCTAGTCGGTCATTCTTCAATACTTACAAACGTAATACGGTGATTACTTGTCTTTTTGACGGTGTATGTTCAAAACAAAAAATTATATATATTTTTTTTCTTGTCAATATCTACTAGATATCCAAATCCAATCCTGCAGAATTGCAAAAAAAAATAGTTTGGCAGTTCTGAGCGTCGAAACTTCCAATTTCAACACTATTTTAACTCGTCTTTGGGCGTAAATAAATAACTTATGTAGTAAGAAAATGACAAAATAGAAACCGTACAGGGATAGATAATTCATTCAATAGCTCAAATTATTTTATACAGAGTAAATAAATACATCCAGTAGTTTTTTCATAATATCTATCTTTAAGCCCAAAGGTCTGTTTATAAAGTTTTACGCGCTCGTTTTCGTTATAAATCATCGTCTATTTCACTAAATAAATAAATAAAAACTAGATATATAAATACTAAATAAATAAATAATTAGCATGCATATTAGTCAAGCCCAGCAACGAGTTGAAGCCGTCGACTAGTGACTTTTTTTGTTGAGTTCCTAGAGGCGAAGAGAACAAAATTAAAAAACGACGCAGGCAACAAAAAAAATTGGGTTTCCCTTTTTCTTCCGTAAGAAAGCTGTAATTGGGCATCATGGTATGGCAGTGTGACCTGTGTGCAAACATTCACCACTTATTTGGTCTGTCTTCTGCTTGTCCATCATTTTTAAAGTATTCCGATCCATCATCATCATCATTTCAGCCATAGGACGTCCACTGCTGAATATAGGCCTTCCCCAATGATTTCCAAATCGGCTGGCTGGAAGCGACCTGCATCCAGAGGCTTCCTGCGACTTTTATTAGGTCGTCTGTCCACCTTGTGGGTGGACGTCCTACGCTGCGCTTGCCGGTACGTGGCCTCCATTCCAGAACCTTTCTGCCCCATCGGCCGTCAGTTCTGCGCGTTATGTGCCCCGCCCACTGCCACTTCAGCTTGCTAATCCGTTGGGCTATGTGAGCGACTTTAGTTCGTTTGCGGATCTCCTCATTTCTGATTCGATCTCGCAAAGAAACACCGAGCATAGATAGCCCTTTCCATAGCGCGCTGAGTGACCTTGAGCTTTCTTATGAGGCCCATGGTGAGAGGTCACGTTTCAGTTCCGTATGTTATCACTGGTAACACACACTGGTTGTCCTTAGACTTTCATCTTTAGACACTGAAGTATGTTGGACGAGAAGATGTTGTGTAGTTTCCCGAACGCTGCCCAGCCGAGTCGGATTCGACGATTGACCTCCATCTCGAAACTGGACCTACCCAACTGGATCACTTGTCCCAGGTAGACATATTTGTCGTAGTTTCGAGAGTTGAGCACCCAACCGATATTGGGTAGGGCGCAACATGGACGTTCGACATGACTTTCGTTTTGTCCACGTTCATCCGGAGCCCTACTTGTTGGGAGACTCAATTGGCCTTCGAGCATTGTGCCAAGGTGTTCCAGCGATTCTGCCATGACCACAATATCTTCGACAAACCGAAGGTGAGTGATGTACTCGCCGTTAATGTTGATGCCAAATCCTTCCCATTCCAGGAGCTTGAAACCGTCTTCCAATGCAGCGGTGAACAGTTTCGGAGACATAACATCTCCCTGTCTTACGCCTCGCTGCAGAGGAATCGCTCTCGTGCTCTGCTCCTGTACTCGGACCGACATAGTGGCGTTTTTGTACAAACACTTCGGCACCTCGATGTACCGATGGTCAATATGGCACCGCTGGAGAGACTGTAGCACTGCCCAGGTCTCGATCGAATCAAAGGCCTGCCTCATACGCCACGAACGCCAAGCATAGTGGCAAGTTACACTCCTCGGTCTTCTGTATAACTTGCCGCAGCGTATGGATGTGGTCTATGGTGGCCTTTTCGGAAACCGGTTTGTTCGGGAGGCTGGAAGTCATCGAACCTACGTGCGAGACGATTCGTGATGACCCTCGAGAACAGCTTGTAGACATGGCTCAGAAGCGAGATGGGTCTGTAATTCTTTAAGGATGTATTATCCCCTTTCTTTAAGAAGAGTACCACCGCATTTCTGTTCCATGACTCTGGCGTTATTCCTTCGAGTAAGACGGAGTTGAAGAGTCTCTGAAGGACTTTCAGTACCGGTGTTCCACCCGCTTTCAGAAGCTCTGATGTGATTCCGTCTTCACCCGGCGCCTTGTTGTTTCTAAGCTGTTTGAGGGCGATCCTAATCTAGTATAGGCTGATGTCCGGGATATCGTCGGTATAGTGTCGGGTCAGCTTAGCTCTAGGATCTTGGGCTGAGCTACCAACAGGTTTATTGACCGACGTGTATAACTGTCCATAAAACTTCTCGATGTCCCTCAAAATTTCGGCTTTTGACGACGTTATACTGCCGTCCTCCGTTTTCAGCTTCGTCAGCTGGCTTTGCCCAATAGATATGTCTCTTGCGAACAGTATGTCACCGTGTATTCCGATTATAATGTTTATTTTTTCCATTTCCATTTATCTGTTTGCGGGAAAACGGTCTTTATCTGTTGGCAAAAAATTACGGTGAGCAAGAAAATTGACAGTTGTCACCAAAAAAACAAAAATTGATGCCAAACGATCCTGTTTCTTTTATGGATGATTTTTGATTTTTAAAAGAAGCAGAATCCATTGGCATCAAAGGTTTCGTAAAAACTGTACATTTTCTTGCTAAGTGTAATTTTTTTTTTCAATAGAAATATAATGCAAGTCAAAAAGTCTCAAAAAGTTAAAGACAGTCTCCTTAGACCGTTTTCTCTTAGCAACAACGGTCAATGTACGAGTACCTGTCCCTAATGACCCATCTCAAAATTCCACCCTGTATATGAAGTAATGAATTTGAGAGCAGCAACTGTATAATAAGTAAATAAGGATAGTGCAATCCACGACGACGCGCCCCACTCCGCGATTACTGTACTGTAAGCTGTACTTTAGTACGGAGCGGCGCGGAGTGGGGCGCATCGTCGTGGATTGCAATCCACGATGACGTGCCCCACTCCGCAGAGTAATATTTAGCAATAAACTATAGATAGTGCACTATCTTACTCTTACTTATCAATATTACTCTACATTTTTAATATATAATTTGGTTGTTACAGGTACTGCACATTGTGCAAACATGTATCCACGAAGTGAGAATGATTCCAGTGACTTGATTGAAGCGCGAGTAGAGATTGAGCAGTATCTTGCCGGTTGGTTAGGACACCCTTAACATGCGTTTTTTGTTCCTAAGCTGAACAGAATGTCCATGCATCTATCAACAAAAGATATGCAATCATTAAAAAACCATTTATTATTTAAAATATTCACTGAAATTGTACTGTCACTCACTTTAATGAGCCAAAACTAGGTGCTATCCGTTATTCTAAAGTTCCAGTAGCACACTTTATTATGAATGTTTAAGTAGGTGACTAATATCTCCAACTGAGAGCCTGGGAGACTAGCGCTTTGAGGCAATGGGGAGCTTAATGCTCAATATTATTATATAGTCAAAGAGAGAATAAGACAAAATCTATGGTGCATTTATTTTATACTATGGGCGATTCGTGATAGATTTTAGATTATACATAATTATAGATTGAAGATTTTCAGAAATTGGGTTGTCCTTTATATATAAATAAGAATTAAGAAATTCATATCAAAGACATGGTAGGTATACTATTTAACCAAGTTATCTTTAGATGATCGGGTTATTAGTTTTAATTTGAGATATCTTGTAATAAGTACGTAAATAATATAACATAGTCCATACAGTGGTAAATAGTAGATTTTACAACAAGTGCACAAAACGAACCATTTTTATCCGAGGGCCTCCCCCTCGGATAAAAATGGTTCGTTTTGTGCTGATAGTAATGTCGAGGATAAAATGGTTTTGTGGACGAGTAATAAACTCTGCTTTTCACTTCGATGGCGAGGAAATAAAACAGTAGTATAGTATAACATTTCATAAATTAAAATTGAAAGTAAAATTAGTACAGTTATGAATACTGAAGAAAATTGTTATATGTCATAAAAAACACAAGGCAAATAAATTAAATTAAATATTACAAAATAACAAATTCTATATTTGAACTTCTTATTGTGTTTGGCTGTATGGCTGATTTTCGTTGCCTTAATATAGATACATTTATGAGTAGATACGTTAATGCACTTGTGCACAAAATCCGATTTTGGGCAGCCTATATCCTGCACAAATAAGCACTTTCAGAGCATGAGAAGTGAAAAAAATATTAATCTATTGTTATGTCCTGATGGAATATTATTGCAGAACTCTTTTAGAATCTCAAGTTGTCACTAAACAATATATGAAATATCAATCGCTATGCAGTAAAAATTGGTGTCCCCTGTTGTTTATTCTCTAGTGATCTTCAATCATGTTTGTAAGAAGAACTTATATTGTCCAATAGTCGTACCACTCTGTTTGTATTTTTACCACACGAGTGGTGATACTCATAAGTAAGTCACTCAAGATTGTATGTTATTAAAAATATAAATCTTTAAATAAAACAATAGAGATTAAAATAATTTATTTATTTGTTTAAATTTATTTATATTAAATATATCTTTCTTTGAATTTATTAAGGAACAATTATTTTATCTGACTTATGTTTACAACCAACTTACAATTACAACTAAAAAAAATCAGCGGAATAATACATAATATTTATTCGATATGTTGCTACACTCCATGATCCATCCAATGGAATATCATACTGTTGCGTTATGTATAAAATAATTAATTTCATTTCTAATATCATTAAGTTATCACAAATGGAGATGCAAACGTTTGTTACATTTTTATCACCAGATGTATTGAACAGCCATTTTTATGAAAATACTTTTTTCTACTCATGTTAACATCTTTTTAATCTTTATTATTGTTATGTCAGTCTAAACGTTAGGTAAAATTATCTCCTTGAGCAATTTTTTTTTTAGACTAGGTATTATGCTGAAGTTCCTTAACAGTGATTTAAACCAACTTATTAATATCAATTTACCTTAAATAATAAATGTTTTAAACATTACTAGTTGTTTTATTTTACTGTTATGATGAAGTTGATATTCTTCTTTCCTCTTCTTTTTCATATAGCGGTTCTAATGGTCTGCCCCTCAACATAATCTCCATAGTGCTGGAAACAGACATTTGACACAAAATATTAACTGATTTATTGAAGACGAGGAAACAGTCGCTTCCTCGTCAAAGTAGTCGATAGCTATCGACTATTTTTCGCCCAAGAAACGTGCAAAAGATTTTAGGTCCGTGTCAGTAAAAGAGACAAATGTATTAATAGTTATCGCTGACAGTTCACATCACACCACCCACCAACGCTGCCAACGACGTGTCACTAGCTACGGAAGGTATTTCATAGAAACCAGTCGTGTTGCTTCCTGCGGTCGGGTACGGAATGGTACCTTCAGATTGACGCCGGAATTAAAACCACAGCGGCATGTCGAGCCGCTGCAGTCTATGATTGCGATTGGGCGACGTTGCCGGTCGCGGCCGCCTTCCGCAAAGTAACTTTAACAACATGGTATTAACATTTGACGACTTGGCACAGGCACCCAGATAAACCATAGTCTACTTGGGCGCACCCCGGATTAACATACAAGATAATTACCAGAGTACACATGGTAGTTTCCGTAAGATGCGAATGAAACCGTAGGCTACACTAGCCAAATAAACCATTAAAAACTATACTTACAATATTAACGTGAACACGACGACTTGCGTAGATATTGTGAGGTAGAATATTGAATTGATGTATTCGGTGTCGAGTGTGGCTCTGTACAGTTGCGAGTATAGGATTGATGCGAACATGGCGACCGCGTTCTCCATTACCGATAGGAAGGCGTATGCCACACCTGTGGGAAATAATACCCATAATAACATCTCATTAAAGTGTTTATTCTTATTAATACTCATAAAATGTTTATAATACACTTCAAGTTACTACACAAAATAGCGACACTAACCCAAAACAAAAATCAAGTCATTATTTTATATAATGTTTCTCTAATTTAATTTGACCCTATAATAGAGCTCATAAATCATGTGACTCAGGTTGGCTGGACAAATCTTCAAAATAGCTTGCATTTAACTAGGTCAATAGGTCACTTTATGTGACGGCTAAACACCCTTATTTCAGAATTTGTGACGCTACAGAATCTTAGATAATCGATCGAAAACGTGTCCAGCCATCTTGAAAAACCACTTTTCGCTGGTCTCTCAATCTCGGTAACGGAAGTGATTTTGACGACTTTTTGCATATCAACGGGCGTCACATAAATTTGTGACGGGCACCGAGCTAAAAGTTTTGTGATAAGTACAGTGGTTTAGTAGAAAAATGCAAAAATCTGTGTCCAGCCATCTTGAATTTACGTATAAAACTTATGGCTGGCACTTCCGAATCTCAATAACGGGGGCGTTTTCGAATATGGTTCCTTTACTAATACTTGGTGACGCAATGTGTGACAGTAATAACGTTTGATTTATGGCGTCACATGTAAGGGTTTACGAGAAATCAATAAAAACTTAATGTCCAGCCAACCTGAGTTCAAGATGGCTGGACACATGTATCTCCACTGCCTGATGATCTACGACCTTCGAAGTGTGTTCAAAATGTTGTGACGGGGACGATAATGATAACCTGAAATTGTGACGGAGAAACTTTGCGTAGTTTCAAAGATATTGATCATTTAAATTTCCCCATACAAACACTGCAGTAGGGTAACCAATATTGTAGGTTTTATGTAGGACAAGTATATTTTAAGGTGTTTTCTTTAATGGACGAAAATCCGTGTATTGGTGATACTAATACGAACAACTGTAGATATTTAAATCAATAGAAGATAAAAATGTAGAAGTGAGGAAGGGGGGGGGGTGTAATTTTTATAACCATAAGAATCATCATACATATCTATAAGTTATTTCTTTCCGCGGACGAAAAAAATAACTGCAAAAAACTCAAGAAAAATTAAATTTCGCGGGCTACCACGAAAACGTCGGAGGACAAGACAAACTATACTGCCATGATAGCTGATGTTGGTGTCGCAATCTATTGCTTAAAGTTGGTACTACTAGGACAACTGGTCGAATCTTAACTCTTATTTAGGTTGTCTTACCGCAGATTAATTAATAGTTACTAGTACTTTGATTAGTGATAACACTTCGAAAAGTAAGTACATACACTGCCGGCTGTCGAGTTTAGTTCTCATTTTCAGTTACATAAGATAATGAACTAAACGCGAAATACAAGTGGGCTCTCTCTTGCAGCGCTGGTGGTCAATGATTATTTTGAATTAACACATACTTACTCTTTTCACTGCAGGAAAACCTTTTATTCCCACGGGGAAATCAAATACAAAGCAGGCGTGGATGCTACCGGCCAATTAATCGATTAAAAAGAAATCCTTTATTTATGTAAAATTATGGTCACCTCACAATATTAATGGATGTTTGTATGGAAAAATTTAAATGGTCAATATCTTTGAAACTACGCAAAGTTTTTCCGTCACAATTTCAGGTTATCATTATCGTCCCCGTCACAACATTTTGAACACATTTCGAAGGTCGTAGATCATCAGGCAGTGGAGATACATGTGTCCAGCCATCTTGAACTCAGGTTGGCTGGACATTAAGTTTTTATTGATTTCTCGTAAACCCTTACATGTGACGCCATAAATCAAACGTTATTACTGTCACACATTGCGTCACCAAGTATTAGTAAAGGAACCATATTCGAAAACGCCCCCGTTATTGAGATTCGGAAGTGCCAGCCATAAGTTTTATACGTAAATTCAAGATGGCTGGACACAGATTTTTGCATTTTTCTACTAAACCACTGTACTTATCACAAAACTTTTAGCTCGGTGCCCGTCACAAATTTATGTGACGCCCGTTGATATGCAAAAAGTCGTCAAAATCACTTCCGTTACCGAGATTGAGAGACCAGCGAAAAGTGGTTTTTCAAGATGGCTGGACACGTTTTTGATCGATTATCTAAGATTCTGTAGCGTCACAAATTCTGAAATAAGGGTGTTTAGCCGTCACATAAAGTGACCTATTGACCTAGTTAAATGCAAGCTATTTTGAAGATTTGTCCAGCCAACCTGAGTCACATCATAAATCACCATATCTCATTATTGCTTGCTTTTTTATTCTGTGCATAAATTGTTCCTAGAGTCCACGCCACAACTGAAGTCCGAAAGAAAATTGTGGAACTATATTTAAAAAAAAAAAACAACTTGACGCAATGACAAATTGCTTTTTTTTTTAATGCAGTGGTGGCGCGGCCTGCTATCGGCATCGCATTCCTTCAGCAACTGCTAAGCGTGCCGTAGGCCGACAGTTAATTGTGAGCCTTTGTTCACGTATCAATAACCAACCAACCTCTCTCAGAACCAGGTAGCACCTTGGAAGTCATAGAGCGTATAAGAGGCGCTACACACGGTCCGAGGGCTGCAGCGGTGGCACCGACGTACCACAGTTTATCTGTCTTCGCATGAGCGTAGACCAAGTGCCCGCAAATGTGGGCTGAAGCACCCAGCATCACTATCACCTGGAGAAAACAAAGGCTTTATTGTTAGCTTACGTGATTGATAAATTAAGGTATGATTCCGAACAACGCAGTGAAAATTATCCCATAGGAGCGTAGGTACTACCGGGATGTTACCAGAAATGTAGCCTGTATGTCACAAGGCTTTAGAGTTGAGTTAGGAGGACATTCTGAAAGTTGGCAACGTCGCATAGCTGTCAAATATTTCGCTGCTTTGATTAATTAATAAATATTACTAATTAAAATATATGAAATACATTTTTCATTATCTAAACGGCTATTTGACACTTCCAAATCAAATCAAATCATTTATTTGCTAGAATATGGGTTGGTACATGAGGTGTTAACAAAAGTTCTTTAAACCAAATCCTACCATAATAGGTGTGCAAATACATAACTATACAATAATAATACACATATATAAACTCACGCCTTCCTCCCATGAGGTTAGACGTACAACCTTGTTTACGTTCATATATCTGGTAGTACACGCACGTTGGTGGCGAGAAATATGTCTTATGTGTTCAATGTGTCCTCCATTTCATTTCTGAGTCTATGTGTAAGAAATTTTGTTGAGTTAATTTTTTGTATGTTTATTTGTTCTTAATTGATTATATTAAATGTACTTAATTTTGACTTGAATTTTTATTTTTAAAGGACATTATAAATGTTTTAGATAAGTTTATTTTTAAGATCATTTAAGTTTAGCCAGTTAACTATTGATGATAGGGTACAGTTATTTTCATGTTCTTGTGTCGTAGGGTCTTCAGATACAACTATCGCAATACTATCATCAGCATACAGAACGATGGATGATTTGATGGATTTGGGGAGGTCGTTAATATAAATAATATCTTTATTATAAGGACCTAAAATACTCCCTTGTGGTACACCTTTTCAGACTTTTATGGGTGTTGACAATTGCTTCTTTTCGACTTTTGTGTTATGCGAAATGCTAGATATTTCCGTTTGTTGTTCCCTGTTACTTAAATATGATTTAATGAGATCTCTAGCATTTCCCCGTATTCCAAATACCTCATGATTGACGCAGTCGAAGGCCTTTGTCATATCCATATAAAGCCTCAGACATGTTTTCTTCCTATCCATGCCTTTTAGTACTGTTTTGAGAGAAGTGTAAAATGCGTTGCTAATAGATTTATTTTTCCTGAAACCCATTTGTTCTTCCGCAAGGATATTTTTTTTTTCCATATAGTTATATAAATTGTTATAGACAACTTAAAAAAAGCCTCTTCCCAAGGTCCTCAACCTTGGGCAGAGGCTAAGCATTGTCATACAACGTGGCAATGCGGCTTGTCTCGTGGGTACATTACCAGTCATCACTCAAATGGACAATTACGGTTATGTTATGAAGTTGAAACCGATATTTTCAAAAAATAAAAATAAATAGCGTTTCACAATAAATAAATAGCGTTTCACAACCAATTGGCAAACTTTATTGAAAAGCACAAGATTATTTAGGATGAACAAAATGGGATTCGTAAAAATAGAAGTACTTCTTTGGCAGCTTTTCAATTAATAAAAGAAATAACAGACTGTATTGACAAGAAAATGCCTGTCACAGTTTTATTCATGGATATCGTAAAGCGTTTGATCACGTCTCTCATGAACGATTATTAGAAAAAGTTTTCAGATATGGAATCAGAGGAACGGCATACAACTGGCTGGGATCTTACTTGTCCGACAGAGTACAATCAGTGGAAGTAACGAATTATAATGATCAAATTAAAACGTTAGAATCATGCCAATCTTCGTTTACTTATGTGTAATAAATATGGCGTGCCACAGGGCAGTATTTTAGGGCCACCTATGTTTTTGCTCTACATAAATGATTTCCCAGAAGTTATAAATCATAAATGTGTACTGTTTGCCGACGATATTACAATTATAATCAAGGGGCAAGATAAAAGTTCGTACGAACAAGAAATAAACAGTGCTCTTCAAAGAACTATAGAGTGACAAGAGGGTAATCATTTAAAAGTTAATATTAATAAAACAAAATTTATGCAATTTCATTGCTATCGATCAAAACCGCAGGCGCTAAATATATCTTATAAAGGGGTCGCCCTGGTAGAAACTGGCTCTGTTAAGTTTCTTGGAATAAATTTAGATAATTTTTGCTCATGGAAAATAGATGACATTTGTGTTAAAATAAATAATTTTATATAGCCTTTGAGGTTATTGCGGCATTTCTAGATACCTCACAGCTAATAAGCTGTGAGGTATCTAGAAATGCCGCAATAACGGCTTTCCATAACTATATAACCTCCACTGTAAGGTATTATCCTGTGGGGTCGTTGTGTGGTGATTGATCAAGCATTCGTAATGCAAAAAAAAGTGTCTAAGAGCAAATAAAAGCAAATAAGAGTCATGTCGTCCATCTTTACGAAATATAACATACTAACTCTACCATGTATTTATATATTAGAATCCTGTATATTAGTTTTCTAACATAACATACTTTTTCAGGAAGTGACAAGCTACTATGCCCCACGATCTATGTATACTAATAAGTTATTTCAACCGAGGACGAATCTCACATTTACAGGTAATGCTTTGTCTAGATTTAAAAGTAAATGGACGAGGTTTTTAATTGAAAAATGCTTAAGTGTACATCAGTTTTTAGATTATAAATTGTACTAAGTTTTGTAAATTGCACGGTCTTTCTAAAATATTACTTATTGTTATTATTATTGTGTGGCAAATCTCTCCCATTATTGACATGATTAGTATTAACATTTATGATTATTAGTTTATTATTACTTTTTTTTCTTTATATTGATATTTACTTAATTCAATCATACAATTTTAATGGGATTATCTGTTTAATGACTGCATGATTATGATCAATAATAAAATGTAACTATATTTTATATTTGCACGCCGAAATTAAAGGCAGAATAAGAGAACAATTTTGTATATTTTACCTACCTTATTTAGGCATCATTTTTACTTTTTGCCATCCAACGTGGCAATGCTGCCAGACTTTTGGGCACTTTTCTCGCTGACAGCGATGCGGACGACCAATGAGCTCTCCTTTTAATTATTTTTTTCTTATTTGTATAGTTAGTTTTTAATTTAGGTTTGAATTGTATATTAAGATGTCAAGTAGAAATAAAAATTTGGCAAATAAATGATTTTTCATTTGATTTGATGTTGATGAATTTATGAGTTTTATTAGTTTTAGTTGTTAGTATATAATTTTGCTATTAATATTATTTAATTAGTTATAAGCTGTTTATATGTACCCAATACTGTAAAATATTAAAATAAATTACTGTCATTATGAAATACTTATGGGACTTAAACATAACTGCCGAAATGTGGGTGTACACTGTACTTCTGCCTAACCCTCCGGGGCTTACAGGCGTGACGTTTGTGCGGAGAAAACGTTTGAAAAGCACAGACGAGACGACGTGCGTACGCGAGTACGTGCGCCAAAAGACGAGGTACTATCGAAGAACTTCCTATCTAAGCAGTTTGAAAACAAAATCCCGTGAACACGATGACCACATCTGTTACCGCCCCGGTTCAATAGCGGCCGAACGCTGCAAGCAGAAATAGTCCTTACGGTGTATAGATATGAACTTCTTCGATGGTACATGCCGAGGGTGCAGTTACTAGATTCGCACCGAAACGTCAACTTCAAGGCGTTCGTCGTGCGAGTACCGAACTGTTATCTACCCCTCGTCATGTAAGAAGACTTTTGGCTGCAGGACGTGGTGTTCCCTCGCTTCCGCGGACAAGTTCCACAAGACAGCACAAAGTCAAGCTAGTGCAAAGTGAAGTGCTACCAACATAGTCTAAGCCTTATTTATTAACACAAGTTTTTGTTTATATTAAAATATGTATGTTTAGGTTAAGATATTTTTCTATGGGCTGCTGTCGCCTGAAATAAATGGTATTATATTATTGCAGACACAGATTGGTGAACAAAACGCACAAAAATGACGTCATACAAGTTAA
This sequence comes from Xanthia togata, assembly GCA_963853775.1. Taxonomy (NCBI): domain Eukaryota; kingdom Metazoa; phylum Arthropoda; class Insecta; order Lepidoptera; family Noctuidae; genus Xanthia; species Xanthia togata. The sequence continues at coordinate 10,164,706 of OY970790.1, read as the reverse complement.
AGACAGGGCATATAGGATTTTTTTATATGAGAAAAAAGACAATCAATGCATTTGTATGTTCTACAAATAATTACATCATTACATCACTAGGTACTAACTGTGTCTCTCCAATGGAATACTTTAGTCATTAGTGGAATACCAATCAGCATAGCTATCACGTACAGGGTGCTCAAATATGTCCTGAAGTTGCTGAATGCCGTGGTGTCCCATTTGAACACAATTAAAGTGTAGAGATGCATCACCAAACGCTCGTCTGTAACAAAAGTAGCAAGTATATCAATCATTAGATCAGAAAGCTAAAAGTTTTATTGAGACGTCCCATAGCAAGTAATAATAGGACTCATGCCCGTTTTCACCAACAGCCCCTATACTACCTACGAATGGGATCTTTAACTTAAAAGCTCCCCCGAACTAGCGCCTAAATTAAATTTCGTTTCACCATCATTTTTAGCATCTAACTAGGTGACACATATCACATAACTATGTGAAGTTTTGTTTTCGATAATAGTGACTGATTTGTCTTTGAACTTATCGATACTTTGTAACAAGATAGTTTTTTTTAAATGAAATTCTCTAAAGTATAAGTACAATTATATGGATACAGTTAATAATAAATCATTTTTAATAGCAATAATAAATATGATTTCATTCATATTTTTAAGAACAGATGGTACCACCAATCAAGCCAAGAACGAAGCTTGACGGGAAACACGTACAGGTTAGTCATCATTAAATAGGTACAAACCAACATGCCATATTTTATCAAAATGAATAATACCATGTGAGAAACTATATCTATAATTTATTTTAGGGGTAAAGATGTTTTCATAAGGGTCTAGGAGAAAAATCAAGAGTGAAACAGGAATTGTACCGCTGGAAGGGGTGGAGGACCATCTACTTAAAAAACAGACCCAATACTCGAACAAGTCTGCGATTTAATGGATCGAGGCTGCAGTGGTATGTTCTAGATTCGGATTCGGTCATCACTATACCTACCAATTAATACTGTCACAGATTTAGAAGTAGTTGATGAAGAATTGCACACTATAATTTTGATTGTATGCGACTAATACTAATTTTAGCTCTGTATTACTCACTATTGAAGAAACTATACAATGCCGCCTATGGGCATGTGACTGCCCGTATTTTTCTGAATATTCATGAAAAATGATCTTAAATTAACTTTAAAATGGGGGTCTATCTTAATTTTATTATTTTTTTGTGCTTATCTGCTATGTTAGTAATGTTAGTAGATAACTTTGAGTTTCTTTACTAGGTATATTAGACCTAAAGCCCCCTCCACCAGGTGCCTCTGGATGAGGCAGTCTGGTCTCGCAACAGTCGGAATGAATCCTGAAGATTAGAGGACTTAAACGTTGTAGTAAGGATGCTGCTTTCTTACGCATAATGGCATGAAAGCCATCCGTATGCGCTTCCGCAAACATACTCGACGCACTACAACGCCACGGCAGCTGTAATAGCATCCTGTGTGACACCCACAGACCGCTCGAGTAAAAAGAGTGGCAGAACGCCTTAAATAAACTCATTTTAACGTCTACTGTACATCGAACGCACCTGCTGGCAAACATATTGCCCCTCACCGCTGACGCCCTGCGTTCGCGTTCTATGTCGTCGTCATCCCGTAAGGCACCGGTGACAACATGGCCCAGGTACTTAAACTTATTAACTACTTCGAGTACTGCGCCGTTGAGATATACCGAAGGTATAGGTAAGGTTGAGATATACCGAGAACGTTGTTTAGGCGCTCGCGCTCTGAACACCAAGAGCTCACTCTTCTTTGAGTTTTATTTAAGGCCGTGCACATCCGCATACATCTCGCAGGTCGACAGTAACTCTTTCAACCATCTATGGACTGAGCAGCACCATGTCATCCGCGTAGCAAATTTTTTTAACACAGGTGCCATCAATGTGTCTGCCGACACGTGCGCTACTCAGTCCCTCGATAAGCTGATTCATATATAAATTAATTAACAAAGGCGAGCTTAACCTGCCTTACACTGCATTCCATCCTGTAGGTACTCATCCGACATTGTACGGACCCATCTCACTCGGTTTGTCTGGTGAGCATACCAGTATCTGAGAATTGCTATATATCCCGCCGGCACCCGCGCTCCTCAACTTGTCCCATAGCACATCGTAGACGACGAGATCAAACGCTTTCGACAAGTCGAGAAAACACGCGTACACCGGTGTTTTTCTCGCGGTATAGTACTTGACGGTGTGTTTTAGGCTAAAGATGGCGCTCTCCGTGGACACACCCGCTTTAAACCCGAACTGGGCGTCGTGCACCGTCACGTGCTCTGAAAGACTGTCATTCAACAAACCGTCCAGTACCTTCGCGAGTAGTAGTCGATAGTAGCGAGCGAGATGGGTTTATAATTATTTATATTGGATGTGTCACACGTCTTATTTTTAACTATGGGGACCACTATCGTCCGCATAAGCGGTTCCGGTAAATAAGAGTGACCCGTGCACAGGGTAAAAAACAGTGACAACACCCTAGGCAGAGATGGACCCCAGCGTGTTTAAAATGTTCGATACTGAGGCCATCATGACCCGGTGACTTTCCACGTTGCATATTTGAAATAATTCTAGCAACTCTCTTTGCAGGATTTTTTACGTACTGGCTTGTCGCAATGGCCTCAGTATCAGTCCAAAGAAAATCGAAATCGAATCGGATCGGTCTGAAGATGTCTCCCCCACCTATAAACGTAATTTTCGATATTTTTTCATGAATATTCAGAAAAATTCACATGCCCACGGGCGACATTGTATATTAGGTATGTATATATAAAAGCAAGACTCACCTCTCTGGAAAGTGTAGAACGCCATCGATATTAATAGGAACCATAGGAACAGCCTCCGATTGTTAGGCCTCTTCTGCGTCAGTATCGTTAGAGTCTGTACAATATTCTTAACGTCAAAGAAGTCAGTCACTGGGTTCTTGATCCCTGCTTGTTTCAAGGACTTCTGTTCGGGTCTCGTCTGCCATTTCAGGAATATCACAGTATACAATGTTGCTAGAACCATTAGGGACGTGTTGATCGCAAACATGGCCGTGAAGGATCTGTTCACCACTTTGTTCCACAGTACATTACCTGTAAACAATAATGTTTGAGTATTAAACTGTTTGAAAAACTTTGTTTTCTTCGAATGCATGTTTCACTCGCTGTCGTTGATCAACTCGAGTGATTGGTATGATAAATTGTTGCTCGAATAATTGGTTTTGTTTTTATTGCCAAAATGCAAACATATGGTAGGTAAATCTGAACGAAGATTACAAACCAAGGTATTTAGTGTATTTATGCTTACCTATAGCTACTCCAGAAGGCATTGTACTTAAGTAAACTACATCTAATATTCCAACTCTTAATGTTCTGTTTTTCAATGATGAAACGTCAGCAATATAGGCGAAACAACCTGCGAATATCGCCAAGTCAGCACCTGTTAAAGCACTCGGGAATGCAGCTGTATATATCACGTACTCTACAGGCCATGCTGAAAAATATAAGAAATAAAGTATCTAAAGGAATATAATGACAGTTAATATAGTAGGTAATGAGAACAAGCCATTGAAACATTCCTGATACTGTGCATCCTGAAAGACGGGAACAATCCTATCAAAATATTAAAAACTAAGCTTCGCCTGCGGCCGCGTCCGCCATTAGATTTCGGATTTTCCCCTACAAATTTGTATTGTATTCCCCTATAGAATAAAAATAAATTAAATTCCACACCCCCTATAAAAGGCAGTTTACGAAAATTAGTGAATACCATGTTTATTATTTATTAAAATACCAATTTATGTAAATTTTCGAGTGTAAAGACACCCGTCAGAGAACAATATTATTATGTTTCTAGCCTGTATCCAATATAACCTTTTCACCCTAACAGGAGGTGTGATTAACTAAAAAAAATGAGATTTTTAATCATCATCAAAATAAATGACGAATTTGCAAAAACCCGTGAAAGAATTGAATGTTACCGTTTAGTTAGCGTACTCGCACACGGCATACATTTTGCAGGTCCTACGATCGGTTTTTTTTTTTGTATGAGTTCGTTTTCTTTAACTAGGTACTGTTTCAATTAGGGACTACAAAAAATCGGCCACCGAATGTATGCCGTCTGCCAAAGCTCATATAGAAACTGACTGCCCTGCTAGCTTGCACTTAGTTGCGCCAAATTCGGGCACGAATCGAATATTATTCGTAATCGTAAAGGTCTCTCTAGTCCCTGCTGGCGCGTGCCCTATGACGTATACCTAGAATTCCCTTTGCTGCCTATTGTTAAAGGTAGGTATACTAACCGAAGTATTTTTTCAGGCCATCATCCTCATAAATATTATTGTAGCACGGTAATTTTCCGCGTTCGTGTGTCTGTTGATGTTTGAAAAGACCTTGGTTTTGTTATACTTGTCAAACAATCAGCATGATAGACGTAATCACATCAGTAGGTATGTATTTGGTCATACAGTTCGAGTACTATGTATTGAATTACGAGTGTATAAGTCATGAAGACATATTTTTAATAAAACCAGGGTCGTATAAGGAAGTGTCATATATAATTGTTCCAGTACGAAAAATACCATTTCGTCCTATAGTTACCATTTCATCTTTTCTAGCGATGTGATAAATAACTATTTCATACAGAATTACAGGCAACCTTCAGGCAACAGACAAAAGCAAAAAAGTTTTTATTTTAGGGGCTGTTAAATTTTGCATGGAAGAATGTTAAAACGCGGTCCGATTATCTCGAACCTTGGTATCATACTTTTGAAACGGAAAATAAGAATAACGAGATTTTGGATTTTTAAGAGAACTATATCGGAGCAAAAAAGTGTACATAATGTTTTTAGGGGAGGATTTTACTGCGTGACTTTATTCCACTCTTTATTTCGATGTTGTGGGTTCTAATCCGGGCAAGTACACCAATACCTACGTACTTTCTAAATTTAGGACATCATTTACAACGGTGAAGGAAAACATGGCGAGGAAACCGACTTACGAGTATAGTAAATATAATTCTGAAATCGCCAACCAGCCTTAAGCAAGCATCAATTAATGCAGAAGTTTAAATCGATGAATGCGTTCATGCCTTCTTTGAGAACCTTGTAACCTGCGGGCTAATTGCGTAACACACTAATGCAATGGCTTTCGTTTTGTCAGTTCAACAACATTGTTTGTGTCATTTACGTTGTCGAGCAGACAATTTTTTTAAGCATTTGATGCAATGGATTAGGGATATCCGTCGGATTGTGAAAGAAAGTGAGTTATGCAATTAGGGTGCTGTATCCCCCTTGCGGTGGGAAAATAATATGCTGGTAATGCTGGTATTATAATGTTTTTATGTATTTTTGACTGTTTTAGAAACTGTGACGCAAATGAGGCTGAAGATAAGATTTATCAAGACTTATCTAAACGAGACTATGTGAGAATAATATCTTAACAATGAGACTAATCTTATACCACGTCTCACCACTTAATTCTGAAGTAGGTACATAGGCATGACTCAGCATTAGGATATCGACGCAAACGCGAGTAGACTATACTCATATACAGGCTGTAGAAAACACAACCATTTTTTTTATTTTTTTTGGGTGCGAAATCATCGAATGATTCCTCCCGCTCCAGGGTGGAGCGGGAGGGCGTGTCAGACTCTTACTGACTAAAACCCACCCGTGTTCCTTCTCTTGCCTGTGCAATGCCAGGGGGCCATGGTATCGCTTTCGGACTTTCCCGCAACCCCGGCAGGCAATGGTCTCATCGGACCCCTTCATTCGCTGACATCTCTTTGAGAAGCGCGTGGAACACAACGCGCCGTCGACCCGGGCTTGGTCCTTACCGGACGGCGAGCTACCCATTGCTCACCGTCCGCAAGCCCGCGCCTACGGTGGCCGGGAATCCGCGATCGATTCCCGACGCCCGGGGCGTCTCCTCCTGCGGCGGCTAGGGGCGTGAGGGCGCGAAATTTGCCTCTCCCTCACGCGCTCCGCCTCCTCCTTCGCGAACATTACTGCTTCGCAGAAGGAGGTGACGGCCTCCCATGCCCTCTCGCTCCGTACCATGGCCTGGACCAGGGCCGGACGCGAGAGATCCCCGCCACCGATCGCCTCCACGAGGACATGGCGGTGCTCTGCCCAAGCCGGGCATACCTCCACCGTGTCCTCCGGGAAAACACTACCTACTATGTACTTGGACTGAAGTCCCTTTAATAATTTAGTTTTATTTTGTAATTTAGTTTTTTAATATATATTTTTTTTAATTTTATAAATTTGTACTCCTTACGGGTGAAATATGTACGTACGAAAAATTGTGAAATTATGCATACTTAATTTGCAGGTATACGCATGTTTATACAAATAAAATTATCTATACCTTAAAAACGGAATTTGATCATGGATGACTGCAAAGATATAATAAGAGTAACTAATGGTCATTAATAAACATATAATTATGGTTACCTTTCGCGGTATTTAAGGTGATCATCGCTGAGAAAAATAGTTTTCCAAGAAGACCGGCGAGTAGAATTATTTTGCGACCTCGCTTGTCGCTGTAAGAACCTAAGAAAAAAGCGAGTAGCAGTGGCACGACGTGACTTGCGACGCCGTTCCATTGATGGAATGTCGATACTGTTAGCTGCCAACACAAATAATAAAACTATTATATAGGACCACCCCAAAAGCTTCCTAAGTTAGACTTATAAGATTTGTATAGAAATTTATGTAAATAGCAATGATTTCACTGAAGACTTTACTTGTTAATTCATTATAGTCATACCTATCAATGAATACCAACTGATAAAAATAAGTGAATGGCTAAATAACGAATATAAGTAGGTACTTGGCTGATTGGTGTTTTATTTTAAAGTAGAACCTATCATGATGCCATCTAGTAGTTTTGGGACACAGTGACTGCATGCGATGACTTTCCAGGGTGGTAGTGAGCTTAGCTGTTGTGCTCTTTCACAAGTATTTTTTTAAAGTAGTTATAATAAATAAATACTACTAAAAAACTCCACTTAAGTTCAGTCAACCCATTTATGGTGGAATTGTGTGGAGTGTTATAGAAAAGTAAGTATGAACCTATGTATGAACAATGAGTAGCTCTCATTTACATGGTTATCAATTAGTTTAATGAATAATCATTACCTACCTTGAAATCATTCTTAAATTACAACATGCTTTATACTTATAGCCTCGCCTTTTGGTATGAAAAAAAAAGTAATAACATGATCTATTTACTGAGTTAAACAAATATGCAGACTGACTGATTTATTAACACTGAGCCAACATTAATTACAAGAGGACTTATGTGACTTTTATTATAGTAATTATATCATTAGCCACAAACAATTTTAACTAAATATAATTATTTAAAATACATACCTGTACTTCTTTATTAATATCAGTATAGCTGCTAATGTTGTAGCATATCTCAGGGCTGTAACCATGGTTCACTGTGCAAGCTTGAAATATATAAAATGTTTGCTCTATAACATTTGTAATCATGTATGCCATCATATAGAGGAACATTGGCGGTTCCACTGTTATGTATTTGTACCATGGTTTCTGCTTTATCATCTAGAATCATAAATATAAAGGAAATAAACAGAGGTAGAAAGTATTCAGTCAGATATTGTGTAGCATAAAATACATATTTTTAATAAGCAGATAAAAATTGGAGTCAGACTCGCACACAAAGGGTTCCGTACCACCGTACAATATATAACACTACTTTTTTACATTAGTAAAAAAAAAATGAGCAAGAATCTGATATCTGTAATAAGGAACATTAAGGTAATAACCAACAGTAAAGGGTGGGGCCTCGTCAAGGTCGTTTCTGACGGCTGTAGCACCGCGCGCGCTCATTAGTCAATAAAAATAGCGAGCGCTTCCCTAGCTCCCTGAAATATACTTCCGTCCCTTTTCACAAAACCACTCCCACAGATTTCCCTCTCCACAGATTGCAGGAAACCGAGAGGAAAGATGTTAAAATTTAAAACATTATTTTATTATTTTTTATTATAGTGGCAATAAAAGTACACAATCTGTGAAAATTTCAACTGCACGCAGCAAGACAGCCCGCTGACAGACAGATGGACAGTGGATGTTTAGTAATAGGGTTCCATTTGGCACCCTTCAGGCATGAAACCTAAAAAGATAGGTTTGTAACCACCATGATGTAATATAGTAAATTAAACTCACAACTGATACATAGGGTGTGTGGTAAAAATGAGATCTTCTTTTTGTCATTTTGATGGTACACAACCATGTAGGACGGTATGCTATGCAACAATGTATGATGATGGAGTACATTTGACTATAGGGCACTATCTAAAGTGGTATTTGTGTCTGCTAATCAGCATAAATGAATAGCAAATTACTGCCTATTGTTTTATTACACACATCTCGAGTAGTGGGATAAAATAAACAATTGAATGATTTTCTTTACTGTGTGAAGGCGTAACTCAAAACACCCCTTCACGCCTTCTTTAAATGGGGGTAGGCAGAAACTACAGAAATAATGTAAATAATAGAAGAAAATCTCACTATCTATCAATAAGATGGTAGGAAAAATATAATGTGATTATATTTTGTTACATCATCATCATCTAAGGCTTTACATGGTGGCCTTTAGCCTGGTTGAGTATGTTAAAATTTGACCACTGTGACCTCATCCCGGCTTTATCTCTCCAGTATTAGTAACATATTCTTTCAATGTACCATTTTATAATTACATATTTATTGTTTGATCAATCAAAAGCGCCAATAATTTCACTTACTGTGAAGAACAAAATATTTTTAAGATAACATCAATGACAGCCTTGTGCTGAACATTAAATAATATTCAGTATCAAAGTAGCTGAATAAATACCCAAAAGGTCAACATATATGGAGATAAGAATGAACAACCAGCAATAGTCACATGTGACTATGGAGGATTTTGTTTATTTCAGTCATGATTTCATCAAACTGAGTTAAACAAGTACCTACTCAATATAACAATATCAATATAACTTATACCTATATCGAATGTACGCATGGTTAAACACATTGGTTATGTTTACGTTTCTAATTAACATTCTACTCAGTTTTCAGTAAGGATAATGACTTTTTGAAACAGTCGCTAAAGCATTTGTTTTTAAATCTCAGATAACGATAATTTCTGTAAACACTCGGAATATTGTTACTTCGATACGATTGAGCGGTAAGCACTACGAATTTAAACACGTTGCAAGTTTTTTTTATTTCGCTAGCGTTTCGTGGGTTATATAACTTAACAATGGTGTTTCTGTGTGTGTTTTTCGCAATTTAATAGTCGCAATCATAAAACATAAGATATGTAATACAATACATAACTGTTTATTTACTCACCATGCTAACGTTGTCTTCTTTATTCGTTGAAGATATCGTCACTAAACTTTATTTTTATCAAGTAATTTCACTGTTTTTATTATAAAAAATATATTTATCTAACTATTTCAAAGTTTTTAAATTCACACTTTTCTATAAGTCGCCACGAGCGTAAGCACTTGTTGTAATTGTGCACTGTTTCAAATTCAAATTGTTGTTGATTGTGGAACCGCGGTTGAACGTGTTGAACACTATCAACCAATGACATCTGTCAGGTGGAAGTTGCCACCGCCAGGTTATAAAAAACCCCAATTATTATTGAAATAAAACATCATAATACAGGCGCGAAACATAAAAATCTAATCCAAAAAATAATAATATACAGACAGGAAAGGGTTTTTCTTAATTTCTTCTTATTCTCTGAAAATATCAGTTATGATCCCCTTTGAAAGTTGGGAGAAAAATATTTTTGTTAGTACCTATAATCAAAAGAAAAATCAACTACTACTAACTTAATTTGTTCGTATATTCAAAATCAACTTATAAAACATAGTGGTCATTCTTTGACAGTTGTAATGTAATGGCTATTAACGACAAATGTGTCAATTTAGTAAACAATTTATTTCCACAGGCCTAAAATCAAATGAAACTCCACAAGTTGTTATTGAACTACATGTTGTAGCACAGCCTAGGAAAGGCCTGTGGGAGGTGCAGCTGCCGACTATTTCTGTTGTTTATTAATATTTACACTATTGATCTATTTCGTTTTCGGCTTACCAACTGTTGTCTTTTCGTATGCACGTTTTTCTGTGACAAATAAACCTATTTTTCTTTCTTTCTATATCCAGTAATCCACATTACAAAAGTGGGCATACATAGTATGTATATTCATTGTTTATGTAATTAATTTACATTATATTGGGAGACATTTTTGAACTGCTAACACTCCCCATTATTACCATGATAATTTTAAAATTTCCTTAACAATCGAGGAAAACAATTTAAATATTCCCTCTTTTTAGGGTACTGACAAATTTTTGGCTCGGTTGTTGCCGTCGCATTGCTTATACCTCGATCGCACAAGGTAAATAAATATTTAATTCCAATCGGTAGTGGAGTGGGCACTGGCGATCAATCAAGCACACCAAACCAATCAATCTGCCTAGCCTTTTCCCAACTATATTGGGGTCGGCTTCCAGTCTAACCGGATGCAGCTGAATACCAGTATTTTACATGGAGCGACTGCCTATCTGACCTCCACAACCCAGTAACTGGGTAATACGATACCCCTTGGTAAGACTGGTTGTCAGATTTTGGGGCTTCTGACGACCCGTAACGACTGTCCAAGATCCACGAATGACAGCCGGGACCAACTGCTTATCGTGCTTTCCGAGGCACGGAGGAGTCTCGTTATGTAAAGATGGTCACCCATCCACAGACCAACCCCGGCAAGCATAGCTTAACCTGATGCACATCAAAACAATACTGAATTTAATTTAGAGACTGCACATGGCTCCGTCAACTCTGATGTAGAAATAGCTCCGAAAGGTCATTGGGCAAAATCTGACCCAGTTAACGATAGTTTTCCTACAAAAACCAAATTAGTTTTAAATTGTTAAGTGTTAACCTAAACTAAATTTTAGAAAGTTTTTTTTTAAACCATGGGAATAAAATCTTAAAGATGAATAAAAAATGTGTAGATAAAACAATTTCAGTGAAGCATTCTGTTAAATAAACAAAATAAACGTTTGCGCGCTACTAAGAGTGCGCAGTCAGTGGCATGCATATGCCGTCTTACTCGCACGTGACGTCACTTAGTAAAACCTTTTTTGGTAGTTTGCTCAGATGGCTACATATCAGATGTTTTAGGGCCTTATGCAGCAACAACATCAGATGCGACAATTATGCGTAGCCTAAAGGAAGAAGAAAACTCTGCTTGGCATTGGTTTCTACGAACTAATGATGTCTTTAAACTAGACCGTGGCTTCAGACTCAATTCCTTCTATACAACAATATGGCTATAATCCCCAGATGCCACCATCCACATTCAGAGGGGAACAACTAACAACAGACGATGCAAATAAGTCGAGACTTATCACAATGACCCGGTACCCGGTTGAGACTATGAATAGTCGTTTTAAAAAAGATTTCAAAATATTTCGGCACACCTATTTTAATATTTCCTTACCAAACATGATGGCAGATTTTAAAATTACCGCAGCGCTCATCAACGCTACTTGGCGTGCATACGAGAACAGCGTACATACGCCGAGCAATTTATTAATATTATTAATGAAAATGTAAATAGAAGAAATGAGTTGGCAGATTATGTGAGCGAGCAAAATCTAAATAGGCAAAGAGTAGCCTTTATTTCAATTGATGCAAGTAATGCAGCTTTGGATAACTTCCCACGCCTAACTTTTGAAGATTTAATACTATTTACGTTGGACACCTACCATTTAAGGATCGCTAGATCATACGTTCACGAACACTTGCGACTAAATGGTCTGTACATTGTTGAACTATAACGGCACCATGAATTGGTTCACCACAAAATATTAATACGAGGAAAAATGCAGTCGCGACATGTCAGGAGTAAAAAATACTATACTTACATATTGGTGAACCCAACAAGACAGGGCAGAGATAGTATCGAAGATTACTACTGCTCTTGTATCCACGGTCGCCGTACCATTGGCATTGGATGCTGCGCGCATATAGCCAGCATAGTATATTTTTTGTCTTGGGCCCGACATCAAGATCAAATAGATGCGCCTGCGGCGTTTTTAGATGATACAATTATTCCTGTAGACCTTGATCATGTCGAATAAAACTTAAAAAAGTAAAAAAAAAAAAAAGTTAAAAAAGGTTAAAATAGTTTTTCTTTCTTTAAAATCTCTTATAAACTTGTTTTATTTTTACTTCTTTTATTTTTTAAATCATGTTTTACTATCAAGAAACCAATAAAAATGTACTAAGCCTTGTTATAATTAACTTTATTTTGTATTTTTATTTTTTTAGATTTATGGTTTTTTCCCGTTATCTGCGTTAATGCGACATATATATTCGTAAACTAGAGACGTTTATCTAAACATCCTACCTATTTTTTTTTCTGTAGGCCGTGGGTATAGTTTCCATACTTAGTTGCCCATGACCTTTGAAAACTTTTTTACGAGTATTCCCCATGAAACTACTGAAGCTTTAAATTCTTCACCCGCGCTTTCTGCTGCCTTACTTAGAAATAATGTAAAGGCATGCCCTTTGGAGGTTTCAGCATACAAACCTCCAGGCAAATAAAAGCTTTCAAGGATCTTAAAATTAAATCAACAGAAAATCTATGGGGAATGTCTGTAAAAGTGTAGATCTATCATCGAAACCATTGTGCCTTATTTAGCTTTCATATTTAACACCAGTGTAGACCAAGGAGTCTTTCCGGATCTCATGAAACACAGTAAAGTAGTTCCTTTTGTTCAAATCCGGTGATAGTAAGGAACCCAACCCCAATTATTCTAGTTCTCAGTAAGGTGTTTGAAAGTTGATACTCAATCAAATGTTACGTCACTTTAATAAAAATTCCATCTTTCATGATCAACAGTACGGTTTCACCAAAGGGCGTTTTACTGACGCCGGTGTCACCCTAATAAAGAACATTTTGAACGCCTGGGAAGAAGCACAAGATGGCATTGGAATATTTTGCGACCTCTCGAAGGCGTTTGATTGCGTAGACCATGAGACACTTCTGCTGAAACTGGAGCACTATGGGATTAGGAATACAGCTCTTGATTTGCTAAGATCATACATTTTTTTTTTTTTTTTGGTGGGAAATCTTCAAATGACGTCTCCCCATAGATATAATAATTCTGTGCTTCTCCCGCTCTGGGTGGAGCGGGAGGGCGTGTCAGACTCTTACTGACTAAAACCCACCCGTGTTCCTTCTGTTGCCTGTGCAATGCCAGGGGGCCACGGTATCCCTTTCGGACTTTCCCGCAACCCCGGCAGGCAATGGTCTCATCGGACCCCTTCACTCGCTGACACTCTTTGAGGCGCGCGTGGAACACAACGCGCCGTAGACCCGGGCTTGGTCCTTACCGGATGGCGAGCTATCCATTCCTCACCGTCCGCAAGCCCGCGCCCACGGTGGCCGGGAATCGGCAACCATTTATTAAGTATTAAAAGATCATATACCTATGATCTTTTAAAAGTATTAAAAGATCATATACCTATGATCTTTTAATACTAAGCATACATAATAAGCCTTTTTCATGCGCTCATCCTGAATCTAGGGAATATTTGGTACCCTTAGGATGTTGTTAACCAAAAGAAGATTTAATTTTGGTCGTGCCTTTCGGTATGTTAGAAGCACACAGGTAGACCATGACGTAGGTTAGGACAAAGGAGATTATTTTTTATCCAGGTGTGTTCCCGTGGGATAATTTGCGACCACCTAGCGAGCGTAGCAGCGGACAGAAACTAGTACAAATACAGATGAATTAAAATCTTCAGCGTTAAGCTGGACAAATTATCGGACGCGCCCATAAGCCGCGGCTTATTTGTATCTGGATAGCACTAAACTGGGCAAACTATCGGTCGCGGATGTGACCTTGGGCCGTCCTTGAGCGTTCGGACGTCTGATAGATATCTGGCAAGCTGGAGCTGGGAACAACGTGCACTAAGAATCTAAATGATTCTTATTCTACTCATCGCTCGCGACTGTCAGCCGCGGCTTACGGACTTGTCTGATAATTTGTTCCCAGCTTTCTAATTACATATGTACGTAGTATCCCTATGTAGTCTGTGCTAACTACCTACTGTTTCTATCCATAGACAGATTTCATATGACAGCTTTTGTCACATCCAGCAATAATACATATTTTCATTGAAGTAATACACAAAATATTTACAGTACAGGTACATCTTATACACTATAAAATATATAAACTTCCAAAAAAGTAGGTCCACCTACCTTTATGTACCCTATTGGAATACCTGTTTTAGTGTCATTGTATGGTGTAAGATTCTTGTATTGTAGTCTAAAGTGAATATTCCCACCAGCAGCGATGGTACAAAGCGTGTTGAATTATTATTGCCTGACTTCGAAAACATGTTGTTTCTGCGTCTCACTCAAACTGGGCACCATCCTCATTGCCCTGGCAGGATTTGTGCCGTGTATAGGACTTATATATGCTTTTAGTGCTGGGAAAGAAATGCTCGTAGACTACGGAGTACATCCAGTGGTGGCTGATGTAATTCTGCATTTATACGCAGTGTTGGGAGTACTGTTGGGCGGTGTAAACGTTATACTCATTGTGGCGTCAATAACTTATAACGAGAAGCAAATATTGCTATACTTATGGTTCGCCTGCGCATACTTCTTCCTGGACTTCGGTAGTATACTGGCCTTAAGTTTATCTGCAATAATTCACGGGAACTATGCATTCGGTTTTTCAATATTCTTTTTAGAAGCTTCCTATTGGATTTTTTTATACGTATATGTGTTTCCAGTTATAAACGGGTTCAGGAAAAATATACATACCATTGTGATATTTTTGGAATAAAAATTAAAACTAATAAGTATTATAACAAAGATGGCGGTTTCAATGGGTAATAATAATTATGCTCGAAAGATAACATGACTTATAAAAGTTATAAAGAACAAAATATTACCCACAATTTTTGTTTTTTTTTGTTTTGGGAAATTATCAAATGACTTCTCCCCATAGATATAATAATTCTGTGCTTCTCCCGCTCTGGGTGGAGCTGGAGGGGGTGTCAGACTCTTACTGACTAAAACCCACCCGTGTTCCGTCTGTTGTCTGTGCAATGCCAGGGGGCCACGGTATCCCAGAGGGTCATGGCCACCCGGCTGGTCCGGGGATACCGCACGGTCTCCGGTGAGGCGGCAAGCCTCCTTGCTGGATTGCCGCCATGGGATCTGGAGGCAAAAGTCCTCGCGCATATTTGGGAGTGGCGCGAGGAGTCGAAACGCCGGGGCTTGACTCCGATGCCGCGAGAAATCGCGGCACAGCGGACAGAGCTCCGACGGGATCTCATGGCGGCATGGAGAGTGCGATTGTCGCAACCCAGTGCTGGGCACGCCACTATTGCGGCGATAAGTCCCCTCTTTGAGGAGTGGCTGGAGAGGCGCCACGGCGTCCTCACCTTCCGCCTGACGCAGGTCCTCACCGGACACGGCTGTTTCGGGAGGTACCTGTTTCAGATAAGGCGGGAGGAAACGCCCGGGTGTCATCACTGCGTGGATCGCCCGGAGGACACGGTGGAGCATACGGTGGAGGTATGCCCGGCTTGGGCAGAGCACCGCCGTGTCCTCGTGGAGGCGATCGGTGGCGGGGATCTCTCGCGTCCGGCCCTGGTCCAGGCCATGGTACGGAGCGAGAGGGAATGGGAGGCCGTCACCTCCTTCTGCGAAGCAGTAATGCTCGCAAAGGAGGAGGCGGAACGCGTGAGGGAGAGGCAAATTTCGCGCCCTCACGCCCCTAGCCGCCGCAGGAGGAGACGCCCTGGGCGTCGGGAATCTATTGCCGATTCCCGGCCACCGTAGGCGCGGGCTTGCGGACGGTGAGCAATGGGTAGCTCGCCGTCTGGTAAGGACCAGGCCCGGGTCGACGGCGCGTTGTGTTCCACGCGCGCCTCAAAGAGTGTCAGCGAGTGAAGGGGTCCGATGAGACTATTGCCTGCCGGGGTTGCGGGAAAGTCCAAAAGGGATACCGTGGCCCCCTGGCATTGCACAGGCAAGAGAAGGAACACGGGTGGGTTTTAGTCAGTAAGAGTCTGACACGCCCTCCCGCTCCACCCAGAGCGGGAGACGTCATTTGATGAATTCCCACCCAAAAAAAAAAAAAAGAAAAAAAAAGGGGGCCACGGTATCCCTTTCGGACTTTCCCGCAACCCCGGCAGGCAATGGTCTCATCGGACCCCTTCACTCGCTGACATCTCTTTGAAGCGCGCGTGGAACACAACGCGCCGTCGACCCGGGCGTTTCCTCCCGCCCGATTATTACTTACTACTTAAGTAATGATTTTAAATCATCAGAGCTGTGTGTTGTAGTTGTAAATATGAAACTAGTTATGTTATAATATTGTAACCTGACCTGATTTTATACAATAGGTAGGCCTATTGTATAAAATCAGGTCAGGTTGGCTTAGTTTAAATTTAAGCAATCTTTCACAATATTTGCACTTCGGAACGGTACAGTAGTTCACCAGTAGGTATACCTCTGCCTAACCTCGCTGGGACTACTGGCTCGATGTTAGTATCTACACTCCCGGACTCCTTAATCGAGCCACCGTGCAATTTTTATGTTTTTAAGCATAAAGCATCAAAATAATGATAAGTCAGAGAAAAATAATAAAATCCTGACGTACTTACTGGCCATCATTTTAGTATCAGCATTATTCCAAATTAGAATTCATGAATTTGAAAGAGTTTGGTCGCTCTTAAAGTAGCAACAAGCTTTGTTTAGTAGAGCATCTCTTCAATAGTTATTTCGTTACCTATTTGTTTTGTTTTGCATAAAAATGGTGACGAAATTGTTTTTCCTTATTTTTAAATCCATTCTGAAGTTCAGAATAAGGATACTGCATATGAAGTAGCCTCGCAAGCTGTGACATTTCTTCAATCTGTTTAGTTCGTAACGTAAGTGCACAACTTCATGTAAGTCGTCCCGCCCTTCAACGAATTTGTCATCGATACCTGACCGGCGATGGCGGCTTCGTGCGCCGAGGACCAACAAACCTGTGCCCTAATTACGTAATACACAATCAATTGAAATTTGAATCGTTTTGAAACAAATTGCTAATCCATTGATTCCTATGTTCGAAGAAAAGTTACTGCAGACAGGGAGAGCGTTTTCAGCAATGTTGTATTGAAAAAAAGGTGAGTTATGGCGATGGGACATGGACAGTCTAGGGCGGAATTTACACTCAAGTTGAATAAGTTAAAGATGTGTTCGAACTAACCAGCTCCAGAAACTTTGCAGGGACTGAAAACGGCCATTTTGGAAGCATCGGAGAAAATTCCACAGCACGTCATAGAGGCATTAATTAATTCCATGCCAAACCGCATGACAGCCGTCTTTTAATGCTCATAAAGGTAACAATGGTTTTCTAAAAAAATACACCGTCATTTTTCCCTTGAGAAACGCGAAGAGACGACTTAATTGCAATTAAACTGTTCTTTTTTAGTATTACGATTTCTTTGGAACAATGACAAACGGAAATGATAGTGAGTGGCTTCAAAACCACTTCATTTTTCTTTGCTATACCATTATTTCAAAAAAAATATGCAGAGTGGCTCGATTCAGGTGTCCGGGAGTGTACAGACATAGACATGTTTCTGGTTTTGTGTGAAATATGATCAAATTGTAATGATTTTAGGTACCTAATCTCCTAGAGATCGGAGAGTTGTTAGGATGCAGCGAGGCAATAAAAATGCAGATATTTTTTATTTGATGTTTTTTTACTTCAAAATGTAGAATATTATCCGGGAGTGATGTATTAATCGTATAGCCGCTACGAAGACTACGCAGGCCACTTGGGCACTACAAAAACTTCGCAGGCTTCGTAGTAGCTACGATGACTACGCAAGCCGCGCAGCGTTATAAGGCCTCTGCCTCGAATTTTGCGGACAGCGGAGCGGCGGCGGAGGCGGCGTGGGAGCGGCAGGATCTTATGCGTAAAATCAAATGGACCGGTTCTCGAAAACAGCGGTGCGGGGTCGGGCAACGGGCGGTGCACGTGCACTCCAGTCAAGCGGTGACCACCCGCGCCGCCGCCGCTGCCGCCCCGCTGCCCGCAAAATTCGAGGCAGAGGCCTTAGGACATCGCGCGCTGCGTAGACGCTACGAAGACTACATACGCCGCGTACAGGTCACACGAACGCTTTTATAGTATGTACATTGGTTGCAATACTTTATAGGGATGTAACGATTCCGATTCTGATGCCGATATATCGGCACAACCGATATCAAGCAGTTCGAAAAGCGCGCGAGATGACGACGCGCGACAGCGCTTGCTTAACGACATGGCAATACGGCAAACAGCAGTTTGCAGTTTGCTGAGCGATGTATTGTTTCGTGACTGTTTCTCGTCACAGTCGTCACCGCTATTCTTAAGTTTATTCACACAATGAAGTGAGGACTATAACGCACTATTAAACAGTTGTGCCCGAAATACAAAGTCAAAACATATACAAACGCCCGATTCGACGTCCAAACTTCATTATTTACTCGATTTATTTTCTACTTAGCTATCGCTGTCGCGTACCTATCGCCGATTATTTACTACAATGATCGGTATCGGTATCGTATCGGGAAATTTATGTATCTTTACATCCCAATACTTACAAAAACAAAAAAAAACTTTACAAAAAAAGTCTACTTTCATATTGCAAAATAATTTTAGTTTCGGAAGTCGGTGGCTTTGGTTCTTTTGTTTGATTCATTTTTTGTCACCGAACAAAGTATCCTCCTTTTTTTGAAGTCGTTTGAAAATGGTGTCTCACAAAAAAATGAACACATAAATTAAAATTGAGGTAAATGTTAATCATCAATGAATGCAATAAATTCACTAAACCCAGCCTCACTCACTTATTAAAGCTATTACCTATTTATAGTTATTACAATAGTAGATTATGACTAGAGATTATTGAGATATTTTATATAATATTTATAGTACTTCTCTTAAGTGGTACGTATTACGTTTAAGGGGCTTAATTAAATCTAGCACAATATACGTAAGAGCCATTTATACATCTGCGTAACTTGAATCAATTGCATTTCATTTACAATTGAATAAGGACCGGACTCTACCAAAGCAGAAATGTGCAGAAATGCCCGATGCAGAGACGAGAAGAGATGTTTTTGGGTGAGGGATCCACCGAAGCTGTGCTGTGCGAGATGCGTACTGGCTAGACTGGAGCGATGATGATGAGTTGTGAGCTGGCTTGAGCAGAGCTAATAGTAATAATTATTTATTTATTTCCAAAAGTAATTTATGTAGTTATGCGCAGCATTTACAGCGTAGAACTTACAAGTGCACAGACATTTCTACTAACCAACCCTACCTGCCACACATACCTACCCTACCCTACCTACGGAGAACGGTCTTGATAATTACCTAGTTTTCCAGTGGATTTTCCAAAAATTTAAATACTTTCGTGAATTCATCCATAGTACAATTGAAATTTGGAAATCTTTTTTTATATTTGACATTCCAATTTCAAAGATAGAGTATTGCATAGCAATAAGCTTATCTAATAATGTGAGTTCAACGTTTTTTGAATAAAATCTGATTGAGTTTTCAAACATGTGTCAAAATAAAATGTAATTTAAATCAAAAGCATTATGGAGTTTTGATATCAACTTCGATGTAAATCACCCCCAAAATAACTTTCTACCACTTTTTAACCCCGTTAGGCGATGAGTTTCAATAACATACGAAACACGTCTTCCATCAAGAATATTTTATGCAAAATTTGAAGTAGATTGAATCAAGGAATCACGCTGTCCCATACAAACTTAGCCAACGTTTTTCACCCTCTTATCCATTGGGTAGAATTTCGGAAAATCCTTTCTTATCGGATGCCTAGATAGATAGATAGATAGAATACTCTTTATTGTACACCATACAAATTACAGACATAAATTTAGAAATTTTACATAGGGTGACACAATGGGCGGTCTTATCGCTTAAAGCGATCTTTTACAGACAACCTTTGGATGGATTAAAGGTAATAGGAGAGACAATACTGCAGGTAGTCAGCGGTGTACCATCTACATATACAATAAATATGTACATACATACATAAAGCATAAACTTATTTATATAAATATAATATATACATAGTTATACTTATAATATAAATCCATAAACATGAAACAAGAGCAAGGAACTAAATGTAATGATGATGTTTAAGGAGAGAGGAAGTGTTTTTTTACCAGAGTTTTGAAAGTGGACAAGGATTGAGCTCGCCTTATCGACACGGGCAAGGCATTCCATAACCGTACTGCTTGAACTGTAAAAGATTTGTCATAAAAGCTGGTTGAATGCATCCCGATCTCTAGTCTCAAGTTTTCCGATGATCTCAGATATCTATTATGTGTGTCATGTAGGAACTTGAAACGTTCTTTAAGATAGGAGGGGGTTATAGGATTGAACAGAATACTGTAGAGCTGAAATAAGATATGAGAATTCCGGCGAAGACGTATGGGAAGCCACTTGAGCTTTGTACGAAATTCAGAAATGTGATCATATTTGCGCAGGCCAAATATAAATCTTATGCAAAAGTTTTGAAGTCGCTCAAGTTTATCTAGTTGTGCCTCAGTGAGATCAAGGTAACTGACATCAGCGTAATCAAGGATGGGAAGTAAAAGGGATTGTGCAAGCGCAGTCTTAGTGGCAGTTGGAAGAAAGTTCCGCAGTCGTCTCAGGGACTTACCAGATGCAAAAATCTTGCGGCTGACGTCCTGTAGCTGGGGACCCCAAGAGAGATGTTTGTCGATCCAAACTCCGAGGTTCTTAACCTTTTCGCTAATTGGAATGGCAGTTCCGTTAAATTGAACTTGGGGAAGTTGCGTCCAGTTGATCTTGGGGATCATCCTTGAGCTGCCAACAACAATGACCTGGGTCTTCGATGGATTGACCTGTAACCCATGTGCTTCACTCCACTCGCAAATTGAATCCAAATCCTTGTTTATACCATTAATTGCATCAGCCAAATCCGAAAGTGCAGCTTTTTTATATATTTGTAAATCATCTGCATAAAGGTGGTAGGACGAAAGAAGTTTTTTGGAAATAGAGTTTATAAATATTGCGAAGAGTAAAGGAGATAAAACGCCACCCTGAGGTACGCCGGCAGAAGTATAACACCAAGAAGAACAAGACTCTTCTATGCATACACGTTGCCGGCGGCCATACAGGTAACTACGAAACCAGTCAATCGCCGTTGGAGATATGTTAAGCGAGCGAAGCATGCCAAGCAGGATATCAAAATCGACAGTATTAAAAGCATTACTAAAATCCAGTAAGCAAAGAACCGTCAGATTTCCTCCTTCCATGCCTAACCGTATATCATCAGTGACGTTAACTAAGGCTGTAGCGGTGCTATGACCAGGACGAAAACCGGATTGGAAAGGATTCAGTAGACTATTCTTACAAAGAAAAGCACTGAGCTGATTGTGGACAAGGCGTTCTAGGACTTTGGAGAGGAAAGGCAAGATAGAGATAGGCCTACGTCCTATACAGAACACACACTCCAAGTTTCAGGTCTCTACGATCAGCGGTTTAGGCTATGCGTTGATCCGTCAGTCAGTCATTCAGGACAAAGCATTTTGTATGTATAGATTACAGGTGTAAGTAAGCAGTACTTATTTTTTAGGGGTAGGTACAATCATGTGTTTAATTCTACTGTGAAAATGATGTGGTGAGTGCGTGTATGTGTGTGTGTGTTTGTAGGGATGCGTGTGTGAGAGAGGGTTTGTGAATAGATAGGTCATTGTATTGGTTATGTAACAACAACAAGCGAGAACTACAACATGCAACAACATTTTCAAGCTTTTATTTGTTGGCTACTTTTGTATTTGTGTTTTTTCTTTAAATGTACGTTTTGTTTGTGCAGAATAAACATATTTCTTTCTTTTCTTTTTTTCTTTTTTACGAATATTGCGATTTTAATAGGTCTTCTAGGTATTCAAAATCTGGTTCAATTTATTATATGTGATGGTGCTTATAAATGGGTGGTGTCGTTTAGCAAAAGTCGTGTGCGTATTTTTTGTAGGACATGGGGGTACTGGTCTTCTTCTTGCTGTAGAAGGATTACTGATGTTTAACGGCAAGTTTTGAGTGTCTGCGGATTAGGAACTGAGCTGCGTGCGGCGAGCATTGGATGTTGAGATGAACTCACAGTTTAGCGCGATCTGATATGAACAGCAGACGTCTAACTCAGCCATGTCACTATTACAAAAAACTATACCTTCTTCTTTCTCTTGAAGAAGAAGTAATAGAGTGAAAAAGCAGGATCACGCCACTCAAATCTCTTCTCGTCTCCGCTGCTCGCCTTCGAAAGCTTGTGAGGCACAGCTAACATCTCCGCTTTGTATCGCCGCTGCCGCCCAGCTCAATCTCTGCGAGGTACAGCTCACATCTCCGCTTCGATCGCGCCACACAACTACGATACATGGAGATGTATCGTATTTGTATCGCTCAGCTCACTCACTCACAGAGTGGAGACGAGATGTGTGAATAAAGATATTCTTTTGGTTGTTTAAAACACATCTCCTCTCCTCTCGTCTTTGGTGGAGTCCGGGCCTTAGTAAAACATTTTTATTAACTCACTTGTTTATACTTCACGTTGCTGACTAGAGTTTTCAATTAGGACACTGTGTGAAATGGAAGGATTTATCAATACCTAGGACACGACAACTAAGTATTTGAACTTGTATAAGATATCATATTTCTAGCAGTAGTTCTCATCGTATCGAGAACTTAACTAGTAAGTAAATATTTACATCATGGCGAAGTGAAAGCCAGCGCCTGCCACTGCTCAGCTGCTCAGCTCTATTAAACGGTTTGGTCCATAGCATTCAATGTTCTCATAAATGTAGGTACTTACAGTATCTTATTTACAATTAGTGCGCGTATCAAAATCACATCGAGGTATACAAAAGTATACGAGAAAGAACAGAATGTATATCATCTAAAGAAGAAGAAGGCAAAAGCAGATGTTTGAGTGTGTCTCTGTTGGCTGCACAGCATATGCTGGGCAGTAACAGCATCACCCTTCCGAAGCGCGTGGAGTCTTTGGCAGCGCAATGTTTCTGTAAGAGCACTAGGAACTGCTCCTGCAGCATCTCGACGTGTGCAGATGTGTTCTCCGTGGAGTCTGCGTTGAGGAGAAACAATTATCTGTTAATTAACAAGTTTAATTAACATAACATCACGCCTTGTTTCCCCGAAGGGTTGGGCAGAGGTGTACCTCCTAAGTTGAATTAACGTTTAAATAGTATGTGCAATAACCCACTAGAAAGCGGCTCTTGAAGAAGTCTCATCTGCAGCTAAGCGTCCATAAATCACGTGAAGCTCGAAACGGGGGTTCGGAGAAAATCACGAAATATCACAAGGGGGAGGGGGGGTGTAGTGTAGTGAGATATCAAGTGTTTTAATGTTTTGTGACCCCGCAAATAAAATATTTTTATTATTTATTTATTTATTTTAGTACTCACAGAAAAATAGATATATACAGATAAGACATGATCATAATTATGAGTACAAAGGTACTGCTTATTTCTTAAGAAATTTCTTCCAGCCGATCTGCGACAGGAGAAGTGAGAAAGAAATGTAGACAATATCAATATATGCGTGTGTTCTTTCTTTCTATTTAAAGATAAAATCTTGTGGATTTTTTAAAGGCTGCACCAAAAAAATACACGTGACTTTGGATGGACGCCTCTTAATGCAGAATTCTTAATGAGTACTTAAGAGGACAATTATTACGCAAATTAACATAAGCAGTCAATTTTTAGCGAATATGATGCACGAGATAAATCACTAACCTGTACGAAATAATAACGTAGATTTCATCCAGTCATACTCCGACCTGTCTAGTCGACACTGAGATAATCTTTTTAATAGATATGTTAACTTCTTGACTTCTTCCTTTATATGCGGCCGTTTCGAAGTTACTGTCGATACATCGCAATCTAAAAATTCGTAAAAATAATAAGTAGGACTTTGGTTTGAACTGAAATATTATATTTTAAAATTTGAGTTAGTTACTTCAATGGTATACCTTCTTCGAAGTAGAAAGAGTATTCTGCTGCAGTTAGGATGAACAGTTCCTTCCATTTGCTGTGCAATAGGCTAGTCTGTTCCGAGGGTTTCATATGAACGAACGATCCTACTCCGTGCAGCCATTTTATAGACGCGACTAAAATTTTCGCAGCCGGCCCGCACAGCTCCTCATCTAGTTTCCATGTATCGAAACAATACTTTTTAAAATTCGATGTCATTTCTGTAATGCCATCTAAACTGCCTTTGTTGCCATCAATAAGGTGTATGGCATTATGACGGTCGTTGAGGTAATCGACAAATGTGTAAGGTTTATATTCTAAAGTTTGGATCCGTCTTTCTGACATCTTTGATACAATATGCGCTGGGGGTTCAAAACTGCTAGGAGAGTGGGGAGTGGCTTTTCTTGTATCTATGGACAAATACTTTATATTATTGCATTATTCAATGTTCTGCCGCCCCCTTTTTGTAGCAAGATTTAAGAAAAATATTAACGAAGAAGCGGCTATCCATCCGGCCTATATGATACACAAAAATAAATATCTACAGCCGCTTGAGTATATAAAATGCGCGGAGCAAAGTGACATGATGGTCGCAGATAGTAGAAGTCGCAGAGCTTGATAGACGTAATAATACGAGTATATCTACTTACAATGTAATATTATATTCATGCAAAAATTTAGTTAAACATTAAAAGCAAACACGAACCTTCTTTATCAACGGCATCTACTTGACAATCAGTTTTGCAGGCCTCTTCAGTGCTCGAAACTTCATCTTCTTTAATCTTTTCTGAGAGTTGCGAGTCTGGTTTTTCTGTATAAAAGAAAACAATGAAAAATAATTCATTCAAATATTCAGAATGTACTCGTAAATATGTCTTGATTTTTATGTTATAAGTAGCTATGTAATAACTCACTTTCTAAGGAATGTGAACAGCCAGCAGTTAGGACGGGTGGATACAAAATGTTAGTCGGAATATAAGCAGGATGTGGAACTGGATAATGAAGCGATGCCGAGAACAGCGGAATCTTGAAAGGATTGAGTGGACTGAGTGCATTGACATGAGTGCTCAGGAGTGGGTTTAACTGAGGAGCGTCGGACGACATCGCGTCCGGAAGTCTCGCCGGAGGGAAGTCTTGAAACGACGATCTGTCCAGGAACGAGTTGTGTACGTTTGCTTCGGGGAGGGACACTAGGCCATTGTACGTGTGTAGAGGGGGGAAGCCGGACAGTGCCAGGGGGGTGGGGGCGGGGATGAAGGGTTGTTGTCGCGTGAAGTTGTAACCAAGTTTCTGTAGCGCCATGTGGTGCTGGGCGGCGACGGACGGACGCGGCGCTCGCTCGTGTTGAACTGCTGCAAGCCCGCAACATCGATTAGATACTCATACAATACAAATATGACGTATACTTAACTACTTACACGTACAAATACCTACTAAGGGTAAAGGTTACGACCTACTACTAAAACATACCTATGTACTCGTACCTACTGGAACATGAATTTAATTCCATGATAGTTGTTTAATTGGTCTGCTACTCTTGCTCTGCGGATAGTAATAAACTGTTGATTTTTAGGGTTCCGTGCCTTAAAAGGAAAAAACAGAACCGTTATAGGATCACTCGTGTGTCTGTCTGTCTGTCCGTCTGTCACAGCCAATTTGCTCCAAACTAATGGACCGATTAAGTTGAAATTTGGTGCACATAAATGTATTTATGTGACCCAAACTCTCTTCTTCTAATTCAAAGAGAAAGAAAGACGGAGTGAGATAGTAAGTGTGAATTTGGTCAAAATGCAAATCCAAGATGGCGGATGCGAAAATTTTCACATTTTTCATATAATTAAGTGTCGTTTTCATAGTTTTCAAGGGTGCTAAAACCGATCGTGATATGAAAATGTAAATCCAAGATGGCGGCTGCGAAAATTTTCAAATTTTTCTTCATGGGTAACGTTTCTATGGTTTTCAGGGTTGCTTAAGCCGATAGTGAAGTCAAAATTAAAAATCCAAGATGGCGGCTGCGAAAATTTTCACATTTTCGTCCTGGGTGTCGTTTTCATAGTTTTGAGAGTGCTTTAGCCGATAGTGTGGTCAAAATGTAAATCCAAGATGGTGGCTGCAAAATACGAGGTGATGAAGATTATGTAAGATTGTGTGAAAAAAACCTTGTCCGATCCGAAAAGGGCATATGGTACTGCAGTAACATTACAAAAGAGTATATTTTTTTATTATTATTTATAGTAAACAAGTTATAGGTATTTAAAATTCACATTTTTAGTTCCAAAATTACCCCAAATCCATAAAAAATTTGCAAAACTCATACTACGACGGCCGCCGCCCGCACCAAACGTAAAATTCGGTGAAATTCATCATTGAAAAAAAAGTGGAGATTCCTTTTTCCTGTAAATTTCCACATAAATATGCTCACAGTACGAAACCTAACAACACCCTCACGGATCGGACAGGTTTTTTTTTACATGTTGTACCTATGTTCTCGCTGCTGAGGTGAAAAGTTGTATGTGTTACACGAGAGCAAAGTTGTTTGCATCTCGTGTCTTTGAATCCCTCGCAGCGCTCAGGATTCTAACCTAGAATCACTCGCTACGCTCGTGATTCAATTATAGAATCCTTCGCTTACTCGGGATTCAAAATCAACACTCGCAGCAAAAAACAACTTTGCTCTCTTGTTGCACAAATAACTATTTAAAGATATATAGGAAAATTTAAAATTTATATTTGAAACTACTGAGCCTAAAATTTTGAAAAAAATACAGGGGATGATTCTTTACTCAAATATTATAGGAACACCTGTAAAGGTGATGCTGTTAAAATAACAAGGTAAATTTCTTAATATTGTGCGTGTATAATTGCAGTTATTACTTACTCATACATGATATGAAGGGATTAAGTACATTGACAGGCGTAAAGAATATTAGGACAATTAATTTAAAGTAGGTAATATTTTAGAGCCCAATGCCACATTATCAGGGAGTCATTCAGCGAGTGGAGCACCTTAGGCAGCTAGAACTGAATCGGTACAATAATCATTAGATATCAATTTTGACAAAGGTAAGTAATTTATAGTTTTCATATTCTATGTAGTACCTTGGTACGAGTAGTAATATAATGTTCAGGAAAATATTTATTCTGCCCATATTTATTTTATGTTGGGGCCCGACTACTTTTTAATTAAGTGTCAGTTAGCAATCATAATGAATAAACATCTGAAATCTGATGGCTAAAGTAGTAAGTGATAGGCAAACAACTTCACACCACTGCTATAAGCCAAGGGGAGTGAGGCGTTATAATAGAGGCGAGGTCGGGCGCGACGCGTCGCGACGGCTTAACGACGCGGCCGCGGCTGCGAGCCGCAAACGATCCGTGGTGCGGCCCGCAACCCGCAATCAATTTCATATGTAAATAAATATCTGTGAGAACCACGGCTGCCGATGACAGCTTGTCTTTACGATGCATTGTTTACTTTTCGCGACAATTTTCAACCGACTTAAAAAAGGAGGAGGTTCTCAATTCGATTGTATTTTTTTGTATGTTTATTACGCGATTACTCCGCCAATCATGAATTGATTTTGATGAGTATTTTTTGTGTTTGGTAGGGCATACTTCAGAATCCCATACAAATTTGGTCAAGATCTGATGAGGGGTTTTTGAGTTAGCTTCAATAATACGTATTTTTCCCACCTAGTATATGTGGACGATGTTCTAATAGTTCCTGTCAGTGTAATTTACATAGCAGGTAGTGGTATTTTGTGGGGGGTTTGTGTAGGTAGCACAAAAAAGTGAAAAATAAAAACTTTTTTACAAAAAAATTAAAACCGGCTTCCATAAAAAAAAACATTTGATACGAAATGAAAAATAACTTTGAGTCGCGGTTTGAAGTCTGTGGCAAAAAAACGAAAATACAAATCCAAAGACACCGAATTCCGAAATCAAAGTTATTTTTCACTTCGTAGTGTTTTTTTTTTCGGAAGTCGGTTTTATTTATTTGTAATAAAGTTTTGTTTACTGAAATTTTTAACTTACCTATCGCTCTTATAATATAAGTAGGTACATAAAGACATGAGTAAAAATAATTCAGATTTTTATGTAAGTATGTAAATTAACCACGATTATTATCATGAAAACACCGTGTCAAGACTGGGTCTAGTCGGGAAACCCTATAATTCCTAAGGATAAGGAAATTCCGATGAAACGCTCACGACACGGAATGTATGAAAACCTACTGAAGTACAGACCACCAGGTCAACCTACCTGAAACTGTCAAATTTTCCCAATCAACTTTGAACCGTATAATTTTGTAATAAAATTGAAAATCTACTAAAGAAATTTGACAGATTGTAGTAGGGTGATGTGCTAGCGTCTGTACCTAAGTACAGCCTTACAAGTGTTTCACACTCTCACAAACCTTAAAATGACACTAAAAAGCTCAGTGCCAAAGGCAACAGAACTTTAGGAAGGTCTTCTTATCGTACCTACAGTTTTATTAAAAATTACTAGCAACTTGGCTGTGGTATGGCTGTTTGCGTATGTGAGTTTAAATGTTTGTAAACGCACCCACAATACAGGAGAAATTCCTAGAGTGGCAACGTTTAAAAAAAAATAAAGAACTAGGTATATCTCAAGTAATTACAAAAACTCGTCATTCCTCGTTCTCCCCTCATAGAGGACGAGCTCTATTTCGGTTTGTATGAAATTGTTGATATTTGACTTCGTGAGAGCGTAAACCTGCGGGCTGACATGAAAGGGACGCGGAAAGCTCGTCTTTGTCGGCCCCTGCATTTTTTCTCACTCACCACTTACTAACACTTGTGTACCGCAAATACTTCAGATGTTTCCTAATGGAAAAGACATGCTGCGAAGGAGCCACCCTGGATAAATACTTTATTGGGACAAGTGCTCGCCCGTGTTCACTATTGATTACCGTTAATATCGCTCCGATTTTACTTTTTACCGGTTAAAGTATTCGACAGTGGACAGAAAGCGTTATGAACAAAACAAATAGGTTTATAAATAGCAGTCAAATCTAGCCTACAGTCTCTGTTCAAGTCTTTCTGTAAAATTAATTCTGGAGCATGAAAAATATTAAAATCAAATCAAATCCATTTCATTTCAATATAATCATTTAATTGGAACATAGGACTTTCGTTTATACAGATCAGTTTCTATCTGGGGGCGCGGTAGTGCCCCCGTCAAGACGAGCCAAGCGAAGCGCAAGGGCACCACTACCACTACCACCTACCTTTTCTCGAAGCGCTTCGTTGTTTTTTGAACCCTCATAAAGGCTCGTGCAGACCAGCGCGACGCGACTCGAACAATACAACTTCTAAGAAAACTTCACGGTATAAGAATAGCCGGTGTCGCGTCGCGCTGGTCTGCACCAGCGTTAACTCGGGATTGGATTATAACAGATTTACGAAATTCTCGGGATATTATGTTAATAGTAGAGTTTATAAAGTTTCAATTGCATAGCTATTATACTTTATTGATATCTAAAAGACCCCGATTTCGTCACTGACTCACTGCGATGATCATCAAAATTCTTAGGGTACTTCCTGAAGTCCTAGAAAGCTGAAATTTGTTATGTAAGCTAGTACAGTAGTACATAAAACAACAAAAAAAAATCTAAACCTTGGAATTTTTTCTCCCCATCCCATTGATATAAGGACTCCTTGATAAAAATAATAAAATAAATATTTCAGTATTTTTAGTAAATCACTCACCATCCTTTAAATTATGGGATGGAAGTTTGTATGGGTTTTTATCAATAGAGCATTCGTTCACCATGCTATGGTCTTATATCACCGAGTCACGTATGCTATGGTCATACATAAAAGTCAAGGGCTAGGTTTCAATAATGTTCTCTACCTCTCACAAAGATTTTAAAACATTGAACACTGGATGCAAGATCTACAAAACTAATATCACGATGAGAACATAATATTACAGGAGAAATCTTCGCACCACTCGGACTGTTACGAGTATGTTACGTGTAAATACAATGACCAAACACTTGAAGGAAAATTATGCATTATCAAACAAGATGTTGACGATATCTTCGGTCGAGCATGGATACGAGCCATCAACTTAGATCTAGTAAACGAGAAAGTAGCTTATCCAAAACTGGATAAGCTGCTTCCTGAATATTCGAAGGTATTCGAAGGCTCCCTTGGGTGCAAACCTGATTACAAAGCTCATTTTGATTCAAAGGAAGATGTATCACCAATTTTTGTTAAGCCTAGACGTATACCATATGCTCTTAAAAATAAAGTTGTTGATGAAATAGGACGACTCTGTGAACAAGGGGCAATTACAAAAGTTGATAGCTCTGAGTGGGGGTGGGGAACACCAGTGAGTGGTTCCTGTTGTTAAACCAAATGGTAGTATACGCTTATGCGCGGATTATAAAGTCACTTTAAATAACGTGATATGGGATGAACAATACCCTATTCCCATCATAGTGGATATTCTAGTAGAGATAAACGGAGGTCAAATATTTTGCACTCTTGATATCAGTCAAGCTTAACTAAACATGATGATGGAAGAGGAGAGCGCTAAGATGCACACACTAGGGCACATTTAAAGTTAATAGATTTATGTTTGGAGTCAAGGTTGCCCCGAATCTATGGCAAACATGTATGGGTCGCTTGCTTCAAGGGGTCGATGACATAATCATTCAACGACATTCAGAAGAACAATTTCTTTCAAGACTACTACGCCTGGTATAACAAAAATTACAAGAAAAAAAAATTGAGACTCAATAAGGATAAATGTCATGGGTACCATTGATAAAAATAGACTGCACAAAAATAGAAACAAGGTAAACGCTATCCTGGATACAAAACGTCCCAGCAACATCAACGAACTGCGAATATATCTAAAAAAAAATGCTAATTATTACAATAAGTTCATACCGAATTCAGCTTCAGTATCCTGCCATCTTAATAACCTACTCAAGAAGGACATTAAATACGAATGGACGCACAAATGTAATGAGAGTTTCAAGAAAATTAAACAGGAAATTCTCAGTGAGAGAGTTTTAATGCATTTTGATTCAGATGCTTCACCTTTTGGACTTGGAGCAGTTCTATCGTATCAATTATCGGACGGATCTGATCGACTTATTGCTTTTGCATCATGTTCTTTGACCATATAACCATCTATTGGAAGCCTTAAAAAATGGTACCTACCTCAGTGAGATGATACGGCTACAATGACAACGACTTGACCACACAAGACGGTTGCATTATAAAAGAAACACGAGTGTTGATTCTGGCAACCCTGAGACAACAGGTTTTAGAAGAAATACACACAGGACATCTTTGGATAGTTAAAATGAAATCACTGGCGTGTGGATACGAATTCTGGAGAAATTTGGATCAAGACATAGAAGACATAGTTAAAAGCAGTCGAGAATGCCGATTAAAGCAAAATCAACTTGCATGCGCAGTACTACATCATTGGGACTTACCATCAGGCCCATGGCAAAGGACCCATATCGATATTGCTGTGCCGATTAAGGGTTATTCCTTATTTATAATAGTGGATGCATTTACAAAATGGGTGGAAATTATAGAAACGAAAACAGCCACAAGCTTACTTTAGTACCAGACAACGGCCGACAATTTGTTTCAAACGACAATCATTCCTCAGAGAAAGCGGGGTTGTTCACAAAACCACAGCCCCATACCATCCGACCACGAAAGGAAAGGCGGAGCGATACATACAAACAATTAAAAAGGCAATACATAGCATCAGTGCAGAGCTAGGCTCTTTACAGGACAAACTACTGGGTATTAAGTAACGCTTAAGGAGGACGCCAAGTAGCAGCACAAATAAAAGTCCATATGAACTCACGTTTGGCAGGGAGATAAGAAACACCCTAAGTGTTCATTTCAAGGCGAGGACGAAGGATGAAACACGACCACCGCTGCACCGACTGACGAGGCAACGGTACGCTCATTTACTGAGAGTTGGGCAGAGAGTGCAAATACACAGCAACGACCAAATTAAATGGGAACTCAGAACCGTTTTGAGGATATTAGGCCGATTACACTATCAAATAGAAACTGATTCTAGTCATATTTGCAAAAGACATGTTGATCAGATGTTGGGTACCCTAATAACGTCGGGATTCCCAGGCCAAGTCCTGGCGACCGTAGGCGCGGCCTTGCGGACGGTGAGCAATGGGTAGCGCCTCAAAGAGTGTCAGCGAGTGAAGGGGTCCGATGAGATCATTGCCTGCCGGGGTTGCGAGAAAGTCCGAAAGGGATACCGTGGCCTCCTGGCATTGCACAGGCAACAGAAGGAACACGGGTGGGTTTTAGTCAGTAAGAGTCTGACACGCCCTCCCGCTCCACCCAGAGCGGGAGACGTCATTTGATGATTTTAAAAAAAAGGGTACCCTAATAAAAAGAGAGGAAAAGTAGATGAAAAGTAGATAGTCTTGAGTGATGTTCCGACGGTTTCGTCGGAACATCACTCAAGATGATGTGGGACGGAGGTGATGTATATGGCCTTCTTTGTATCAACTTACATTTATTGCTTTTTCATTGTGTCATGTCATCGTTTTTGTCACTGTCATATCATTATAGCTATCACACTAATATTATAAAGGCGAAAGTTTGTGAGTGTGTTTTTTCACGCTAAAACTACTAAACGGATTTGAATAAAATTTGACACAAAGATAGTTTATAACCTGGATTAACACATAGGATACTTTTTATCCCAATATTCCCCATCTAAACTTATGCGGGTGAAACCGCAGGGCGCAGCTAGTTGAACATAAAATGAGTATAATTTTTACTTAAAAGATAAGTAAGCACATACTACTCTCATTGATATTCGGTCATCCGCGTTCTCTTGTGGGCGGGCTTATGTAGCACTCTCTAGACTCTAGAGTGACTAATTTGCAAGGTGTTCACCTTATAAATATTGACTATTAAGAGTTGAGTAGTATTAAAGCACAACAATTCAATTCGATTTATTCAGGAACAATTCACATTGTGCTTGAAATCATAAATAAATAAATAAAAACACGTTCATTAAAACTATAAAAATTACACATTCATAACATAATACAAAAAATTATAGAAAAAATAAAATAAAATAAATTCATTATCATTCCAAATTAAACATTCAGTACAGTAAAAACAATCATTAACATTAAAAGCTACAGATACATACTAATATTACCATAGATATACCCAGTCTCACATTAACCAATGTCTTTTTAAAACTTGGATATGTCATCGTCTATCGAATACAGACCTTATTTTCTCCAATAGGAACGCTCTGAGTCTTGACTTAAATGAGCTCTTGTAAATCATAGTTTTTAAGTCCAATGGCAACCTGTTAAAAATACGCACTGCTTGATATTGAAGACTACGTAGAACAATCCTAAGTTGGGGAATTATTTTGCTTAATCTTTTCTGCGCGTACCTTCCCTCAACTGTCTCTCCTCATCTGTTTCATAGTTATGCAGGTTTTTTTTTAAATTCATTTATAATACTAAATCATATAGAGTGGGCACCATGTGGGCACTGTAAGAATTTTTAAATTATAAAGTGTGGCCGACAGCTCTCTGTATTTTGTGATATCCGGGCCATGGTACGTATGGCTCTCTTTTGGAGTACAAAGGCTCTCTGGCAGTTATATTTAAAACTATTCCCCCAAAACTTAACACTATTATAGCCTTGATTCTATTATAGCATAGTATACCGTTTTAAAGAGTTTTATGTCTATTTCATGCCTAAGACTGCGTAAGGCATAAAACGCCGAGGAAATATACGAATCAATTGCTTGCAATTCCCTTTTCCAATTTAAATATTTGTCAATGTATACCCCTAGAAACTTTACCTCATTATCTATGTAAATTTTAACTTCATTAAGTGCGATCGTTATGTTGTCAACAGACAGCTATAGTCGAATATAAACGCCCAAGAGCCAAGAATCGCCCTAATCTATCGCTTATTATAAACAGTAAACCAACAAAGAAAAGAGGCACACGTCTGATGTGAAGAAATACACTCCACAAAAGAAAAAAAATGAACAAAATAAAAAAAGTATTGTTATAAGCAACTTACAAAAAGAAGTGAAATCCCAACAAAAACAATCGATCGGGCTGGAAACTGCCAAGCCACATATATTATTTTGACTAAGGTATAGAGTTTGTGAAGGCTTGTAGAGTTAGAAGATTTGCTCTACATGAGATCAGGGCCTCAAGTCTGCTATTACAATAGTGTCAGAATGGTCTGTCATTGATTTCATAATTGTTGATTTTGACAAGTTTGGTAATCTACTAACATAATGGCGTCATTATGACTTTCCAATGGTCAGCCACTGACACTCCATTGAAAGAAATGGCATCTATTGGTAATCTCGTACATAATGAAAAATGAATGACTGACTTAAGCGGTAATCTGCTAAAATTTTGACAGTTCCTTGGATCAGTGACCTACCATGAGAACGTCATTGTGCAGTCATTTCTTTTAATTCGTTACGAGTATCGTGTTTGCGGAATACAATGATCAACCAATGATCGACCATTACGAATTTAGCAGATTACGAACTTTTAGCAAAATGACAATGGGATCGTGTTGGAATGACGAATTTATAAAATTAGCAGACTTGGGCCCCTGATAACTTTTTGACAGTGCGAGCCATTTATGGTCTCGTCTTGGCAACCTTTTACATGAAAATGTTATTGGCGGGATTTTCGTTAACAAAGGATATTGGGATAACGGCTATTAAAATTACAATAGTAACCAACGATTTATGTACAGTTAAACACAAATTAGATATGGGCGTTTTCGGATTTTTACGCAAACGGTTAAATATCCAATTACAGATTTGAAATCTTTTTCAAAATCCGTTTTTAGAAATCGTATCGTATCGTATCGTGTAGTAATATTATTCGGTTGTAAGTACATCGATCAAAACTATCCAAATATCCAACGCAAATCTACTCTTCCCGTGATTTTATGAAATCGGTTTGTCTAGTTTGGGTTATCGATACGATACGATTTGGGACTGAAATCGGATTTTAGATATGTTTTGATATATCTGACGTCTAACAAAAATAAAAGATTCAAAAATATACGTGGACCTGCCAGCAAGTTAAGCTTTTTAAACAATGGTTTGCATGATGTTAAGGAATCCACGTTATATTCTGTGCCCTAATGGAATACCATATCGTTGGTTGGAAGTTACGTATCCATAATATGCCTGTAAAGCATTCGATTGGCTGGAGATTCTAGTATGGCGCCATAGAGCATAAACCTTCCGTACGTAAGTATGTTTATTTTGTTGCAATGACATAATATTTTAACATGTTATTGTGTTATGAATTATAATTGTAATTGCAATTCATTATTAATATTCTAGTTCGCTTTTATTTCATATTTCCATACACTAATATTGTCAAATTAATCAAAACAGCGAAATATTTGATATCTATTTGCGACGTTGTCAACTTTCAGAATAAACGCTCTTAAGTTTAAAACGACTTACTAAATCATTTCATCTCATGTATCTTCGAGAGTATATTCGAGATAGTACGTCATCAAATACGCTAACGATAAAAATAGTTTATCGATTTCCTCTTATTTTGGTCGTTAAGATAAGGTAATATCCTTCTTCGAGCAGTACTATATGAAGTAAGAATTTATTGGTACACTTACTGCCATCATTGTTATTTGATGACTGATGGAACTTGAACATAAGAGTACCTACAGCATCGAAATATCTTTGGAAGTAGTATATTTCTTGAGTAAGATGAGCTTGAAGCTTTATTCGATAATATAACAATAATATCACATACATTTTGTGAAAACATTATGGTGCACATAAATATTGATAGACAGCCGAGCTTGTTAATTCTCTTCACATTCACTTAGATCTCCATATATTTCAAGAGCTGGGAGCAGATGAACATTTTTGCCTGCGGTCGGGTACGGAATGGTACCTTTAGCCTCGGCTGCGTTAAGTATGATAGCTAGACAAACAACGGGCTATCAAGGAAATGCGATACGACGCGTAGGTAATTATTACCCATTTAAAATAACTAGACTAGAATAGGAAGAGATTTTCTACGAAACACACACAATCTGCCACTGACAGGACAGTATCTACTGGGCTATATAATAACGAACTCGGATTATGTATGTAAGAGATTTTTCTAACAGAATAATCTAAACCGCAATCAAGCCTCCTTACCTTGACCGATTTTTTTCTAATACCTGAATCGTCCAATTTAAGAAGCCTTTTCAGAGATTTCGCTAGAGTAGAAGCCTGGTTACCTTTTCAATACAGTTCAGAATCAGGAACAACCAACCTGTTGATTGCCTTATCTATGCTGTGCCTCATATGTCTAGCACAAGAGTGATTGACACTCATCGCAAATAACCTGGACAGAAACCTTCACACGTTAAATGGCACTAAAACAAAGTATATTGTTTTCACCAAGACCACCGCTTCAAAACCTCCGGAACACCTAAAACTCAAACTGCATCACTGCTCTTCTCACATTTCTACTTCCTCTTGTGACTGTCCTCTTCTTGAACGTACCACTTCCATTAAATACCTCGGTATTACTTTCGACGACCACCTAACATTGAAGCAACATATATCCAACCTCTCTGGCAGAATAAGAAAACTCATCCACACCATGCGCAGACTACGAGACTGTCTACCCACAGACACCCTACAATAAGTTTACCTAGCCCTATGTCAATCCATAATTCAGTATTGCATCAGCGTGTGGGGTAGTGCTGGAAAGACCTACTTGATTGAAGTAGAACGAGCACAGAGAGCGCTTCTTAAAGTAACTTTTAAGAAGCCCTATCGGTTCTCTATTGACTTACTCTATCGTGAAACGAGAGTTCTCAGAGTCCGCCAGCTTTTCATTCGTTCTGCCTGCACCAAAACTCATAGAACTATTAAAAACAGACCCGACTACGCATCAATCATAAGCAAAATAAACTATAGAATCCCAACACCTGACAACACCTCATTGCTAGCTAGACGTTCTCCAGCTTACTCTCTCATTAATACTTATAATAAAGTCTGCAAACTCTGTGAAATCAAAAATGCTACCTACCTCATTCAGTTGTAAAAAAATAATAAAGGAAATGTTGCAAAACTCTGGTTATGATGACTCGGAACAATTAATATAGATACCCTGACCTGACACTAAATCAAACGATACACATTGGCAACAAATACGCACAAATACACACACTCTCACACACATCACACCAGATATACAAGACAATACCTGAAATCACCTCTAAAGTCTTCACTCTGGAATTCGTACCCCGAGCCCCAAGATACAGACTAACTGTTTAATGTGGGGTTCACTGGCAAATAATATTTTGTAACATCACCTATAGATAATATTTTAAGCTACTCATGTTGTCTCAATTTGGTGTTAACCTGTAAACCTGCTTACTTTATTACCTGGACAATAAACAATTTTCTATTTCTATAAACATAGGTATCGAACTGCGCTGATACATTCTTCGTGCCGGCCGCAAAATGCAAGCGAATGAACAAAAACAAGTCAATGGATCGTCCGAGAGAAATCTTAATAGGTGTCTTTAAGACACATACCTAGTATTTTTCTGTAAAAAAATCAGGATGGGAGTGAGTATTTTTAACCGGATTCACTAAAGAAAACGTTCACATAAGAAATCAAAACATTTTTATAAGCCCTGCAGAAGCCCTCGTAAAATATAATTATCGTCATTAATTTGAGCTCTATGTGACTTTCGATAACTACAGACCTTGACTTTATCCACTGTCTAGGTACTTAGTAGTTTACCCATCAACGATGCGCCTACGTTTGCTATATGAGCGGCCATCGTCAATATTAGCTGCAGCGTTCATTTGCTAAACATTGTTTTTGTAGTTAAATCGAATTATTTTAGTCTTGTCTAATTTATCCTTAGCCATCTGATGATATTTGAAATAAGAAATACTTAAAGAAGAATACAAAATGAAATATTTACAACAACAAAAACAGTACCTGCTGCCCTCAGGGTCTACTTTGCTGCTGAGTCGCTAAAACTACAATAATCAGATCGTACATAGGAACAGCAACTCTCCTGTCAGTACTTAGTTGAAAAATTAATAGAAATAAACGGCTCGAAAGATATTGACATTCGCTGAAAGCCGCTAGCCATTTCACTTATACCTCATCTCATCATGTCCATCCTGGAAATACCAAATAGCTTAGATTGGCTCTACATACACTAATGGGAGATAATATCGCACCTAAAAACTGACGATTTTTCTAATAAGTACCGTCGGGCAACGCAGGACCAGTGAGAGCTGGTAGCAGTAGGCTTCTAATGAAATGCATAAATATACAATAAAAAACATGATATAAATTAATTAGACTAAAAAACTCACCATCTTTCTTCATATTGACTCGAAGACACTTGGAAAAGCGGCACGCCTGACATTGGTTCCGCCGCGTCACATCCACCACACAACGCCCATTTTCTTTACATACGTAGTCCAAATTACTGCGTACGGAAAATAACACGTTATACTGTGAAAGTCACTGGAAATACTTTGGCAGGCGACGTGTTTTCAGTGTTGTTATACATAGACCTACAATTATTGAGCGTAAATACCGTATTGTTAAATAGTTGTCTATTGTCGTTTAATTAAATTATTAATGGTAGGTATAACTAAGTAACGTAACCATTTGTGTTGTCATGTCTGTCTTTGTTTTATTTATGCAAACTTTACAGCATCATAAAGACATAATACAGTTACTCAATATAGTTTTAATACCTAAAAATTTAGATAATTTATTAATTGACAGCATTTTTACTGGAAACTTGGTCAGGATAACAGAAACCTCATAAATAAAAATTGTTAAAATATTTTAGGATAATTAGTAAATAATGATTACCGTCTGATGCTTCTCTTGAAGAATCCTCTACAGCCGTCACACGAGGCCACCCCGTAGTGTTTCCCTGAAGCTTTGTCCCCGCACACGCGACACAAAGTTTCCTTTGCCTCCATACCTCTGTAGTTCTGTGTACCTGTACCCAATTACGTTCAAAAGTTCACATAGGTACATATTTATTTACATAAAAATAAATAGCGCTTAATCTTTTTTTAATTTCAATTTTATTGGATTAATATTTCGAATGTTGAAAGAGCACGTCCAGGCCCTTTCACCATTTCCATTCCTATTATTCTAGTTAGTTTATAAAGATGCATGTAGTTACAAACAAATTTTGGATTGTTTGTGTAATCAGAGGCAACAGACAATTTCCTAGATTTACTTCTATTACAGAATGAGACTCACTTGGATAATGATGGTAAATTATGTTAAAATGAAAAA
The DNA here is from genome assembly GCA_963853775.1 of Xanthia togata. NCBI lineage: Eukaryota > Metazoa > Arthropoda > Insecta > Lepidoptera > Noctuidae > Xanthia > Xanthia togata. The sequence goes on along the minus strand of OY970790.1, from coordinate 10,125,160 downwards.
AAAAGGTGTTTAAAAAGAAAGGCCATCATGGTAACTTCAAACTACTTTTTAGTTTTTGCAGGTTTAACTCTAGACTTATCCTAGTGCTCGTAACTAATGCCAACGCCAACCTTAGTTTAGTTACCTACTACTCGGCTAAATCAAGAAATTATTCTTCAAGGCTTCTTATAGACAAGAGAGGGAATAGAGACAGTGTCAATAGCAACAACTGCAACTTTCAGCGTCCCTCAAGGAAGCACACTAGGCCCCGAACTATTTCTAATCTACGAAAATCTTTACGTTTGATCAAGTTTTCAGGATGAGCCTCCTAGCTGTAAAATTTATGCATGGCCACCGTGATCTTCGTTTGTATCAAATGGAGTTTACGAAGAATTTATCAAGCACAATGTCTGATCGATGAAACCCTTGTTATAAAATCCTAACTTCCTAACTAATAGATATTATACTTAAATGCGAAAGTACGTTTGCTTGTTTGTTTAATTGTTACGCTTTCACGCTAAAACGGCTGAACGGATTTGGATGAAATTTGGAACACGGTTAGACCATGACACCACGTTTATCCTGGATCACAAACGAAGTCGCGAGCAACAGCTAGTGAACTTATAACTTTTTTTGGAGTGCCTGGAACAATGTATCTATATGGAAGAGCACTGCAGTTTTGACTGCGATTATAAACTTATCCTACATTCTCTCACATTTTCTATAATCGACTGTTATACGTTAACATGCAGCGAGAGTAGAACAAAATGCTTTCTAGGTAACTGGGCTACAAGTAAGCTACGACAACACAACATAATTAATGGTCCACTATGTACAATGAGACACAATGATAAGCGACATAATCGATAAACTAGAATGACTTTCGAAATATATTTAAAAAGTACTCAAAAATATCAATGGTTTCTTATTAAAAATATGCAGGATGTATCTCATTTTGTTATACAATAACGTAATCAAATCATCTGCAAAACCCAATATGCACCCTTGTAAGGATATTATAAAGTTTGAAAGAATATCGCTACGTCACCGACGCGACGGCGGGCATTAATAATCGATTGATTATTCAAATGGGAAGGCCAGGAGTGCGACATTATGATGGTAAAGTATAAAAAATAACTCTTCGGTTGTCAGCACAGATAAATGGGATTTTGATAGAGGTTTTATCATATTACCACATCGTCATAACGCATACCTACGATAGCGTCATGTCGCGTGACACACGCGTTGTTATTGTGATGATGATGTAGATAGGTATAAGAGTGGTACATGTAAGCTGTATATGACATAACTGATACCTACTGATGTTTTTATAGAATACGCCTTGGGCATATCAAATCAACATGTATTTTCATATAAAATATATCTGTAGCAGACTTTTCGACCTTATTATTCATAACCATTTATATTATTCAATTTAATTCCATCCATGCATTTACTTCAGTATAAGATCGGTGTCAGGTGAAAAGGAATTTCGAATACCTACCAACATTAAGTACCTACGTCAGATAAGTTATAGTTTTGTAATATAATAGTTCTAAACTCCCCAGTAGCCTGGTGCCATGCTCAACTCAGGAACATATGCCGGTTCTCACAGGGCGGGGCGTTGTCATTGGGGAACCGACTCATTAGGGTCAGCGCAGACAGAGCAGGAAGATGGTCGAGCCGTTTTAATTGATTAACTGACAATGAACTTAAACATAAACACAAATAGAGTTGAAAATAGCGTGCAAGATAAAGAAATAATCCGCTGGGTTTCCGCGGCGAATTATTATGTTCGCGTAGATACAACTCTGTCTGCGCTAACCGGTATAGGCTGTTCGTGAACCGTAGCATGATCATCATAGAAAAGGGTTTTGTCGACGGAAATAGACAAAATGTCAGATTCACAATCACAATCTGTCATTTTGTCTAATCTTGCGTCGACAAAAACTGTTTCTGCTGAAGAATTTAACATGAGCAGCACGCGTAGGTGCTGCTCATGTTAAATTCTTCAGCAATCAATCGGGCATTAATGTATTTAGAACGTTACCATTTTATTTCGCCAAGGTTTCCAACAATAATTATTGTTTGAATAAAATTATTAAATTGTACCTAATTGCAAATCGTCGACTAAAATTTACAATAACTGTCAAATGAAAATATTATTGTAATAAACGCTGTAGGGTTTATGTAAAATTACGTATTCAAATAATCAAATCAGCCAATTTTTAAAGTGGCACTACAATTTGCTATTCATAGGTACCTAAGATTTCGGACCCATTTGTATCCTACATTTTCATCAAATTGTTCTGGAATAGAGTATAGAATAGACCCAGTTCTAGTATGATGGCAGGTAGGTAATGACCTAGGTCTTTCACAACAGTAGAACAGGTCACAGGTCTATTACTAAAGTTAGAAATTTAGAAGTTATTCCTTTTCAAGTTCACATCACGTAGAGCTAGCGGTAAGAGGATCCAAATAGACATGCCTCTTTCCGTTTGAATTAGCGACCCAAACTCAATTGTGGAGTCGCTAGTTATACCTTATATCGGAAAAACACTGACATGTTTTCGTAATTGTGGCGTGACGTACAGGTCACAATTACACCGTATGTGCGGTGAAAATGACGGGGGACTCGGTTCAATAATTATCTATGAATGATAAACGCTACATGTTTTGATTGTAGGGCCTCCCCTTGGTAATTGCATACAAGTGGTTAACTTTTGGCTTTCGACTTTTGTAAGTAATAGGTCCTGGGTAGACTGATACTATCATTAATGTTTCGTGCTAAAATTGCCAAAACAGACCATTATCAAGTCAGTCTATTCTAGGTGTTTTTTAAAATTGAAATCTAGCTGACACCCGCGGCTTCGCTCCCGTCATCCCGTGGTAGATTTATATATTATTTTTTAAATTCTGTCATACAAATCTTCCTGAAAATTACTTTTATTTACAAAAAAAAAACCAGGCAAATCGTTCCAGCCGTTCTGTGATGATATTTCAAATATTTGATACGACAGTTGATTTTTATTTAAACACTAACATAATTTGGCGTTTGAATTTTAGAGTAGAGATAGAGACTGACTAAAGACGAGTGTGTCAAGTGTTAATTGTAGAATTCATTCCTTTGGAAGTCATAAACTTTAATGTGGTTGAAAAAAACGCATTCGATAAAAATGTATGCAAGAAATTGAAAATAGGAATCATAAGATTACGTGTAAAATAACAACAATTACTTGGCAAGCCGACGGATACTGCCTTGGATACGACTCATCCGATGCGAAAAATATTAGGCAAAATAGTCCCGTTACAGGGTGAGGGGTTTTGTCTCAAATTCGCGTAGGTATTTTTATCTAGATTTGCGAATTATCAAAGGATACTTGAGATTACCTATAGGTAGGTACTTACCTACCTGCTTAAGGTGTTATGGGATTAAAGGGTTGAGTTTTCAATCATCAGATAAATTTTATCTGAAGAACAAATGTCAGTTTGATATATATATTTTCTATACAAAAGCTGTCAAACCGCAATCAGATAAAATTTATCTTGAAGATCGAAAAATCAGCCGTATCGGCCGTATTTGGAACATGTAGATTCCTTAGAGTCGGATTCTATTGCGCCTTTTATCATGCACCAACAAGGTGTAAAGAAACATAAAATCAAGCCTACTTCACTAGTGGTTGGTTATCTAAGCCCGGATTTCCATATCTACTTACCTAATGAAACCAACGCTTTTATCTAACGCAATGATAATATTATTAAAAATGCCACCTCTAATCTAAGGCCAACTGCTTTCAATAATGGAGAAGCAAACATATTGCCGGAATTATGAATTCAGGTAGGTACATAATTATCCGCACCCCACGTTTAGTTGCGTAAACTTGTGTCATGTGTCAGATGGGTCCCTCGACATTTGCACTGATTGACCTGTGGTGTGGCCGTGTGGCCCCACAGGGTACCGACCCGTTGCATCAAGTAGGAAAAGAAAACAAAAGGTCACGGAGCTTGGAAAGAAGAAGTAGATAGTTCGATTTGATCTCAATCGCTATGTGATCCAGTTTCATGCCGCGTTGACGTACTAGGTATGATATATTTTTCTATCGAACCAATACATGATTCAGGGGTCGGATCGAATTAATGGAGAAACTATCTGAGTGTTAACAAAATCTACAAAAAAAAAAACTGACCAAGTGCGTGTCGGACCATGCACATGATTCCGTAGTTGGGATGAATTTATCCCAAGTTAAAAAAAAAATATCCAATAGATTAATATAGGTACGTCATAGTCACTAAAGCATGCAAATGTATTTTTTTTATTTGATTGAATAGGTACTAACTAGTGCTGTGACTTTCGAGACCTTGCTTCTTGCCAAATATAGGTTTTGATTTATTTGCGAGTATCTAAAGTATGTCGCAAAAAGGCTCAAGGTCACTTACGAGCGTCAAGGTACCGTAATACCAAATACGTAGAGTATTTGTTATTAATTTCAATTTGATACCTCCACGCGTTCCTGATAAAAAGGGTTTTGACAGACAGACAGACAACGACATGATCCTATAAGAGTTCCATTTTTTTCCTTTTGAGGTACGGAACTCTAAAAACAACTAGAAACTCATTTTTAGGGAATTAGTTTGGAAATTTCAAAAGTGAATCAAAACAACATGATTACATAGATTGAAGGTGGAAAGTGGTAAATTAGGGCTTGCAATAAATAGGCAGAAAACTAAGCTTATGGTGATAGATCGTGCGGGAAAGCTATCGGGCGCCTTTAACACCCAAGGCATCGATACTGTGGACCGTTTCGTTTATCAGGGCTTTAATATTAATAATGAAGGCAGCTGCGTCCAAACATAAAACGATGCTACGACACGCCTCCAGAACATCTGGAAAAATCGTGGCATACCTACTTGTTATAAAACCAAAGCCCGATTGGTCAGAGCACTAGTTTTCCCGATTTTAACTCTTTGGAGTTGAGACGTGGACAATGCGAGCAAGAAAAAGACAGCGGATAGACGCATTCGAACTGTAGTGCTGGACGCGGATGCTCCGATTTCCGTGGCACAGCCAAACGCACAAATGTGTCTGTCATTTCTCAACTCGATATGAAGACTCGACTGTCTACAGTTTGCCTACAGCGTATTTTGCCATATTTCGGCAGCATAATGCGAAGAGGAGATAGCAGCATTGAAAAGCTGGTTATTGTTGGCAATACTGAAGGAGAGCACGAGGCCGGTCGCCAGCACGATTGTCTGACCAATTAAAAGAAGCTACGTCTTCAATCAAATTTCAGCAGGTGTTGATGGCAACTTTGGACCGGAGTCGATGGAGGCAGATTAACCGCTTATTAAAGGGGTCCAGTGACCACGATCCTCCCCCTAATGGAATTATCATGTTTTATTTCTTTAAAGCCTACGTTTGCTCTTTCTCTCACTAATCCAGGTCATGGGGCTACCCCATGAGCCTAATTTCATCCAAATCTGTTTAGCCGTTTTAGCGTGCAAGCGTAACAGACAAACCTCAATTCCGCATTTATAATATTAGTTAGGATTAGGATGATTGTGTCTTCCTCAAGTAGTGAGAATGAAATAAATAAACTTAGGTATTGAACTACTTATTCCTTATTTTCTCATAGAGCGTGATAAAAAGTAGTGTCTACTTCGGGAGCCACAAACAACATTTTTGAAGCTCAAGTGACGTAGGTACTTTGAATATACAATGTCGCTTATGAACATGCCACCGCCCGTATTTTTCTGAATGTACCTACATAGAAAACTATCGAAAATTTAATTTAAAAGAATAAAAAAAATATATATATAGACCCTATTAAATATAGAAATATTAAATATTATACACAAATGATTAAATATAGACCCCATATTTAATATTTTTATGTTATTTTATTTTTGTTTGTGTAGAGTATGTGGTAGCTCCGATGTTATTGACTCGATTTGGATTCTGTTTCTTATTTCTAAAAGCTTAGGAGTTATTTTATCGGATTAACCAACATTTTTTATTCAAATTTGTCGACCATGTAAAAAAACGCAGGTGAAGACATTTTTTCAAAGTCAAGGCGGAAGCCCATAAAATCGCCATGATTAAAAAAAACTTGTAAAAATATTCAAGATAGGTAATTTTTAGCCCTTTCAAAGTTAATTTTCGATAATTTTTCATGAATATTCAGAAAAATACGGGCAGTCACATGTCTATGGGCGGCATCGTATAGATACCTACAGCATGTAAGAAAAACCCTGGTCGATCCACGAGGGTGTTTGTTTATGGTGGTGTTGATTTTACGTAATTTTGGTACTAAAAATGTGAATTTTAAATACCAATAACTTTTTAAATACGTTTTGGTAATGCTATTGCAATACGTATGTGCCCTTTTCGGATCGGCCAGTTTTTTTTTAATACCTTGAGCTCAGTACTTAAAGAAACACTCGCCTTTAAAAAAAAATAGTTGCTTGCTCCCTAGGCAAACAAATTTTCAATTTTTGACTTTTTGTTTTTTTTTGGAAGTATGTTTTGGATTTCTTTTACGGCTGAAAATCCATTTTCGGTCGAACACTACTTGTAGTCACTAAGGTGAAGAGTTTTTAGGCAGCAGCAACGGTTTCCTGTAGACGGCGGCCGCAATTTACCGTATTTATTTTTAATGACGTCACTGAAACGTTAATTAAAGTAAGTTGGTGTGTTTTCCTAGAGAGCGTTTTATGACACTGTCAACCCTAACCCCGCTGGCTTCATTTTCATGACAGCCGTCGCTGCGGCCTTTATGTGACGGCCAACGCTCTTCTAGGAAACCGTAGCTTAACCAAGTGACCATTCAGCGGTCCACCATAAGATCGATGGCTAGCAAAACCGCAAAGGGTTAACTTGTCACGCAACTCTTAGAGCTGTGTGTGTCAGACTGATTAACAAGAATATTCTGAGGAGGAAAACTTACTGCACCTATATCTTGAAAACTTACCCTGGCAATTTACGAATATTTTCTTAGAGAAAATCTAAATTGAACGGCTGTTGAACTTCTTGTTATTAAAATAATAAATTGGTCTATTGAAGGGTACAATCAAAAATTGCATTATTTACTAATGCGCCCTTGAGTATAAAGTTAATAAGAAAATCTGTAAAAAAAAGAGCGATTGCCATATTGCTGAATTACTGGTTTCATGTACCTTTTCGTCTGATCGGGTACTATCTTAAGTTTATTTTTTAGTTATTGGCAAAAAAATCATCTATACTTATTTATATGTATTTTAATATAATACAGCTGAAGAGATTTTTGTTTTCTTTGTTAATTTGTTTGAACGTGCTAGTCTCTGGAACTACCAGATGTATTACGAAAAATATTTTTGCATTTGATAGCCCAATTCTTGAGGAAGGTTATGGGCTATTTAACATCACGTATAGCGTGATGTTAAATAGGCCCTTGGGAAAAAAAAAAGAAAAAAATAGAAATACCGCTAAGTGAAAACGATGTAATAGCGCGGGCGGGAAATGTGGCTATTTTTAGTATTAGTATATTATGGAGTCTTACGACTTTACGAGAACGAAGTCGCGTGCAGAAGCTAGTTTTAAAGTAAATTGCATTTGCGGCCTCTTCACGGCTCGAAAAACGTTGACCACGTAATTTATTCTTCACGATTGGAAATAGAAGTCGTTGGGGGGCAAGTCAGAGCTGTACGGCGGATGACCCGTTAATTCCGATCTTTTGGCCTTCCAAATACCGAGTTGTTTCAGCCGATGTGTGGCAGCTAGCATTGTCATGATGAAGAACGATTCTGCGTTCTGGTTGTTCGTTCGTGTACCATTCAGAATTAACCGTTTTACAATCCTCTAGTGGTACTGTAGCCACATGTCCATTTATACCATAATAAACAAGCGACCATTTGCATCAAAGTGCTTTTTGAACGAATGACTTGTTGAGTTCGGCTCATCTTGGAACACCCAAACAGTTGATTGTTGTTTAGTTCCAGGATCATACGCATATATCCAAGATTCATCACCTGTGTAGATATTATAGACAGCTTTTGACGCACCCTGATTGTACTTTTGTAACATTTTTTTACACCAATCGACACGAGCCCGTTTTTTGGTCAATTATCAAGTTATGCGAAATTCAACACGAACATTTTTTTTTTTTTTACAGCTAAATGTTCGTGTAATATTTTATATAGGTATACTCGTCATACTTATACCCAGAGACGCCTCTACCTCGCGATATGTAACATAACGATCTTACATTATTAGTTCCCGCACAGCATCAATATTTTGAGGTACAAACAATAACTGATTTAGGGCGACCTTCTTTAAATTCGTCCGTGAGCACAGACCGCCCACGATTAAACTCACTAAACCAGTGATACACAGTAGTTTTCAATGGTGCTTCGTCCCAAAAAGTCGAAGTGAGTTGATAGAGCACTGTTTTTGAGTTAGCCCTTGCCGAAAATTTTAATAAATCATAGCACGAGAATTTTCACGAGTTAAATCCATGGTGATAAAGACACAATTTTCAAAATGACGCCACAAAAGAAAAACAAATGACAGCTACATGAAACAAATTGTGTTCTTCAGTTAAAGAGTTTCATATTTAAATGTTATAATCAATTTTTTAATATTGTTCTGTAACTGGCCAGTTCCGGATACATAAATAGAAGCCTTCGTAGATACGAGTATGTAAGTTAAAGGTAGTACCTACCTAAAAATATTCCGCATCACCGATTTTGTCAAACCTCAGTTGCAACTGGAATACCAGCCGAAACAGACTTTTTATGTTACAAAATTAATAAATAGGGAATACTATTAACCTGAATTTTAATGTCAAATGCTTAAAAATCCCTTTGGAGGTTTAATGTCCAAGCTATTTTGTCCGAGGTGGTTCTCCGTGTGTGCAGCCTAAGCAGAGAGGAGATGGGCTGTTCATAAAAGCCACTAATTAAATAATTAAGCTATTGTCAACCTACGTTAAATAAAGTTAACATTGACTTCACCAATAAAATACCACAATAGAAAGAAAGAAAAGAAAGAAAAATGCGTTTATTAGCATTACAAAAAAAAATACACCTTAAAACTATAAAACAGAAAACAAATTATTATAATGCCAAAAGGGCCTCAGCTCAGCATAATGTCAGATGACAACACAAAGTGTACCACCTGACGCTCATTTTCAGCTGCAACCCACGAGTGCCATACGCTAGAATTATAAATATAGGAAAGTGTCTGTCCGCTATAATAAATAAATTTTAAAGGCAATAAAATAAAAAATAAATAAAATAAACCCATACAAAATCAAATAAAATGTTGTGACATACATGTGTGTGTGCGTTGTGTTGTGATTAATGTGCAGCCAAACTAAATACTCAATATCTGTGTATTTTCTACATTTAAAAATAATAAATCTATCATTTATAAATAGAAAGTACCTCCAAGGCAAAATCGAGCGACTGCGTTGTTCTTCTAAACTACGAAACGGAGATTGATGCGATTTTTATTTTCATTCAGAGCATAATAAGATAATAATAATTGACAAATAAAAATTAAAACTGATAAAAGTGTTTTTTTTTTTAATTTTAATTAAATAAATGTAGGTAAAATTTATAAAATTGATAAGTATTATAAAAATTACAAAAAAATAAAAATAAAATTATAACACATTTTTTAAATGGCAGATAAGTCGGCTCGAACATTTTCAACATCCTTTTGATGGCTCAATAAAAATTCTTTTAATTTAAATTTGAAAGTCGAGCAACTTTTACTGTACTTTATGGGTGGAGGGATATTGTTCCAGCATTTGGTAGCTGCGTAGCGAAAACTGCCTCTAAAAGCCGCCGACTTGTGCCGTGGGATGGAAAGCTGTTGAGAACATTTTCTCCCATCACCGATTCTGTGTCTTCTAGTCCATGACAGTCTGTCATATAAATAAGAAGGGGAATGAGACTTAATAACACCAAAGAGTAGGCTCGCCAAGTGGAGTTTACGTCTAGCTTTCATTTTTAAAATGTTATGCTCATTGAAGAAAGGTGTAACATGACCCCTAAAGGGAACTTTAAAACAGAAGCGTGCACAGGCGTTTTGAAGTCTTTGAATCATTCTTTCAGTTTTTGACAGTAGTCGTTGGCCATACACTGAGTCCGCATAATTCAACTTCGATAAAACCAAAGACTCCACAAGCAAGACTCGCAATTCTTCACTAAGATAGGGACGGGCTTTGTATAAAATCTTAAGTCTATAATAGCAATTACGGATCGACTCAGATACGTGTTTGTGAAAACGAAGTTCCCGGTAAATACATCCCGGTATTCATGAATAATCAACAAATACCATACGCCAATACTGCTAAGTATCTCGGCATGACACTGGATGCAAAACTGCGCTGGAAAGAGCATGTCAAAAAGAAAAGAGCCGAACTAGATATTCGTTACAAAAAAATGTATTGGCTACTTGGTAGACAGTCGCCATTGTCAATTTCCAACAAATTGTTGTTATACAAACAAGTTTTAAAACCTGTATGGACCTACGGTATACAGCTGTGGAGCTGCACCAGCCAAAGCAATCGTCAAATCATACAACGTTTTCAAAACAAAGTACTAAGGGAACTGTCAACGCACCCTGGTACATTAGAAACAGCGACATTCACCGGGACCTCAAGATGGATGTCGTAAACATAGTATTAAAAAAATATGCAGAAGCTCATGAACACAGACTTCATCATCATGTGAATGTCGAGGCGATCCAACTCCTTGACATCACTGAATTAGTGCGAAGACTAAAAAGGCTAAAACCTTTCGAGTTAAGTTTAGTGCAGTATGAGTGAACTTAAAAACTGCAGTGCAAGTGCTGACTATTTTATAGAACACGTGAATTAAGTGTTCTCCATAACATAAAATGAAAAAAAGAAAGACGTTATTGGACGATTTCTTAATTTTATAGTTACTTAGTAGTTTAAGTTATATTTTATTTACTTATTAGCTGAATTGGCTAGATTGTAATTTAAATAAAGTATCATCAGCTACGATACTTTATAAAAGGAATAAAATAAAAAGTTAAAACTTTGACAAATATCTTGTAATACAAACATGAACGCATAATAATTATGTGTTCAGTGTGTGGGAAAAAAAGACACGCTAAGACCACAAATAAAGGCAGGAGGACGTGGATATAAATTGAGTTTAGAAAACAGGTGTGAAACTGTATGAAGAAAGCCTAAAGGCTATAGTCTAAATAGTTAAAGCGTGATCTCTGGAACTCCCAACACTAAGTAAGTTAATAATGCAATAAGGTATACCTTGCGGACAATCCTGCGGATCACTGCACTTTAAAAGTGAATCATAATCTTTCGAAACGCGAACTTAAATAATTTTAACAAACAAGCAGGTAATATACCTGCGCTAGGTAACATTATTCTATAATATTAGGCAAAAATAGCATTTCCTTATTTATTAGGAAGGAAATAACAAAGAACTTTGCTATATTATCTTAGTCACACAGTAAAATTCTTTTACGATTAATCAAGATGAACTCAAACTATACTTGAAAGAAATGGTTAGAAAATGTCCGTGTCTGGGGTGGTCATTTTGTCTATTGCTAATACAATTAGATCACACCGAAAAAAAGAAAACATTCGGATTACTTTTATTCTAATAACTTATAATTAATATTTATAATATTTTTTTAATAACCGGTATAAACAATTAATATGAAAATTACTCACGTTTCTGATGTCTTCAGTTCCGTAGATAAAGCACAACAATCAGACGCCGCCAAATGATTACGTCCTCTGTTATAAAATTGTTCAGTCTGGGGTGGTAATAAGTAGTGGGTGGATATAGTATGTGTGGGCGGAGCGACCTTTCATCCCCTAGCTACATTCAACTGGATTGGTCGCAGCTTAGGGGGCGGTGACACGTTAATACTTTGTTCCTTTCATGATTCATGCTGAATTATGCTTGAACAGGTGCAGTTACTTCTCGTTGTCTTGATTAGGACTTTTATGAATCAGTTTTTTTTTCTTACTTAGTTCGGGATTCAGTCTTCAGTTTTCGAACTTAAGTGGCACAGTATTTATGAAAGCGAAAGTTTCAACCTATACACTCTTAAGGATATTGTTAGTTCAAGGTGGGTCAAACTTTTACCTCATCGCCTACAATGACGAAAATATGTTTATCTGGTTATAGTGTAGGTTTTTTTTTTAAATGTGGTCTGCACTGAGACTTTTTCCTGTATTGTGGGTGCGTTTACAAACATTTACGCTCATATAGACAAACAGCCAGACCCGTAACAACTACTTGTAGGTCATACAAATATTTGGTCCGTGCGGGAATCGAACCCGCGACACACAGCGCAGCAGTCAATCGTATAACCACTGCGCCAACCGTGTCGTCAAAGTTAAAACGCGTTAATATTTAACCATGCCGCTATCTATACATATAGAGTTAATGAGCGATCGTTCTAAGTCATAAGTAGATACAACAGCATCTCCTACGTCGTCGGTGGTCCATATATTGGGCAGATTGGTAAATAGTTTTAAAACATTTTTTTCTCTCGTGACTCCTGAGTACATGGTTCACGTTCCACAGAATACTTTTATGACTGTATATCGGTAGTCAATTGATTAGTGGAAAGACGGAATCGTTTTTAAATAGGTAGCTACAAAATGCCGCTAGGTACGAGGCAATACCGTAGTATTTCAATGTCATCGCCTGGTAGGTAAGTTGTAGACCAGCTACGCGTAATTGCCACTTATTACCCGACTGCCAACAGTTGATTTTTTGTACCTATTTTAAAACCATAGTAAATATACCTAGCGTATTATTGTATAGAATGGATAGTTGCTGTAGGTTTTTGACGGATGGTTATCAGGCCGGCGGAGCATGCCTAGTTCATACAAACGTAATACCAAAATAATTAGTAAATCAAACAAATTCTTAAGGTAGTGTATATTTATTCTGATTGGATTACAGAATATCTAGGCTCCCAAATATATATTTTGAATGTTGTTTATATGCAAACATATGCATGCTCCGCAGGGCCCTTAATAAAACTAAATATATCAATCGGAACCTATTTATTTCATTGTCCCATTTTTATAAAACAGAATGAACTAACTTACATATCAGTTGTTACACAAAAGTGCATTACATGCGTTATACATTAACTGTAATATATAATTTTATATAACAAATACAAAGTTAATTCAACGTTAGTAAATAAGTACAGATAGAACAATAAGCTAAACATTATTAAAAACACTTACTGCTTTGGAAATAACTCTAATAATCTAAAATTAAATAAGAAACGCATATGTGTGTTTCACATCACTACCCGGTATGTAAAAAGTGGTATCGCAAGTCACTATAATATTAAGTTAAATCACAGCTGAATTATATGTTATCCTTTATGATTACCCTTATTGTTGGAGTACATAGTTTGTTATGAGTTAAATTAAACCGTCCGTTAAATACTAGGATATCCTGAAATTATTAAAACACACATTTACGATAACTAACATAAATAAGTGGAATCTCAATAAACTGTGATCAAATCTTAACATAAAGACAGTATGAAATTATTTCAAAATAGGTTATGTACAGGCATATGAATTATTTATCTATTAAATTATTATATTTTTAAACAATTCTGTAGGATTATATAGCATAGGATTATTACATTAGGACTTCAATAAAGGTTATATACCCTAAAACCGAGCACAGTATTTTAATATATGATAAACAGAGACAAAAGCGTGACAATAATATCTGGGTGAATGTGGATTATAAAATAGGCGGAGCTACATTCAGTGAAGCATTAAGATAAGATTAATTATATTTTATGTAAATATACATCGTGAGATACTGTGCAGAGGGCGTATGAATTTCAACTAAATAAACAGTAAACATTCCATCTAAATCACAAAAATGAAACACAAACATGTGGGTATTTCAAATGAGACCAAATATTATATTTTCTATAATATATTACTCAAAACAAAAGTGGCACTAGGAATAACTATTAAATAAATGATAATACGTAATTTCATGGTGAATGATTAATAGACGAATTCATCACCCGTCTAACATAGCATTACCAACTATCTTTAACAAGCGACAATCAAAATTAAACGTCAAAAGGAGAATTAGAAATTCTTGCTTGAAGGAGTGAAAAAAATAACGATTGACCTTGTATTCAATTATGAAACATATTTATCAATACAATACATTTAATTTACAGTAGAAAAATAAGGTGGCCTTAATTTGTTTTGAGTAGTTACATGGTTTCATCGTTATTTTAGAACATTGAGCGTCGCGATTAGAATAGTCGGAATTGTATTCTTAACGTGTATGCAAAAATAATTGTCTTCTCTCAGTGTATGTAAACGTATGTCGTAAACATTGTTTGAAGCTTGTTTCAACTCGCTGTAGCAGTTTGAGGATCTAACATTATGAGTGTTTATATAGAAAGTGGGCAACGTCACAAATAGCTGTCAGATATTTCGCTGTTTTGATTAAGTTGGGCTGTATGAAAATAAGAAATATGCTACTATACTAACTAGTGACCTAAAATATTGATTATGAAATGATTTTAATGGTTATGCGGAAAAAAAACTAAAAGGTTGGTACATTTTGGCAGAACTAATTTTGACCTAGTTCCATACAAAATTCAATTTGGAAAAATGTTCCAGTTGTTGTTATTGCCGAATATTACTAAAAAAATTTGAAAAACAAACAATAGGTAAAACTCTGAAACAAGCATTCACTACTATAACATGTGGTTAGTGGGAATAAAAAGATTGCAATTTCAAACTTCAAACGTCATTTGCTCGAAAACATGGCGATGTGGATTGGTACAACCATTTTGGTAGAATTACGTACAAAATAAAAATTAAGAAGCTCCATACCACTGCAGACTCCTCAAAAAAAAATTCTACATTTTGACTTTACTACAACTTACGAATGAATAAATAAATATCGTAATTTACAATTAATATAAACAATAAATTAATAGTCTACATCGTAATTCACGTTTTATAATTAAGTATTTTGACATAAAAAATGTGTTCAAGGCAGTTTTTCTAAATTTCGCATTTTTTATGATTTAATTGCACAGAGGTTTAATTTTATCGAACTCTCAACCACAACCGCTTTTATTTCTTGATGGACAAAATAAAAGGTTATTGAAACAAAAAAACGCGATCTTTCTTATTCAAAACTACAGCAACGTTTTCAATTGTATCATTACATTACTATACATTATTTGTAATTGTATTGTAACTACCCTTGGATCGAGTTGTCCCAAATAAATATATTTGAATTTGAATTACTAAAATCCTGTCACAGTTGTTTCAGCAATCAAAGTCCTGCTCATAAATACGTATACTAAAGATACGTATCCCAAACACATTCTTTATTCAATATATTTTGTACTTATATTTTTCCATACATTTTTATTTACTAACAATGATGCTTATTCTCCACAATAAGCAATTAATTAAAATAAAGTGCAGCTTCAATAATATTGATGTATGACGTTCTTAAAATATGTGCAGCCGAGACAGAGGCGTTTCTACTTTCAAGGCTAAACATTGGTTCTGATTAATACACAAAACAATCGACTTGACCTAATTTATTTTTAAATTAATAATTTTAAATGTTTCACCTTTACTACAAAACAAGGTTTTTCTTTAAATCTAGTTGAAAACTCAGAGCCCGTAGTTGAATTACACTAAACTGACATGTTAGTTTAGTGCTAAGTTGTCATTTTTGTATTGAGAAACCTTGTGCTCGCAGGTTAAGTAAGCTACGCTTGCCGCAGTCGAATCGTGGATGGGTGAACCTTCATTACGTATCGAGACTGTCAGAAAGTCTGTGCCTCAGAAAGCACGTTAAGCCGTTGGTCCCGGCTGTCATTCGTAGATCTTTGACAGTCGTTACGGGTCGTCAGAAACCCAAAAGTCTGACAATCAGTCTTACCTAGGGATATCGTGTTACCAGTAACTGGGTTGTGGAGGTCAGATAGGCTGTAGCTCCGTGTAAAATATTGTATTCAGCTGCATCCGGTTAGACTGGAAGCCAACCCTAACTTAGTTGGTAAAAGGCTAGGTAGATTTGGTCGAAATAAAGTTCTAAATACGAAAACTGGCTCAAAGATTTATGCTAGAACTAAAGTTAGATCTCGTTTTGTAACAAGACGGTTTAGGTTATTGAAAAACGAAATTAGACTCGTCTGCATGACAGAACCATATTCTATAACAGCATTGGAATTTATTTTTTATTTATATGGGGTTTATTTACATTGCTTAAAGGTAAGTAAATATTAATGTCTGTTTAATCATAAATTGTTTGACGTTTAAACTTTAAGCAATATTTATAAATAAACCCATAAACATGCAGGGTGGATATTTGAAACAGGGCAATAAGAGAACTTTTGTTCATAAATTTTTATTACGGAACCCTAAAACGTAATAAGAATATTCGAAATAATAATTTGTTACGTAATGTATTCAAAGTGCGATAAAATCCCGGGATGAAAATAGCATGACTATCATTTCTATTTTTGAAGGAGGTATCCACTCTTTACTTCATTCCTCCTTACTACCTTCCTCATAAGATTATTTCAGACAGTATGTAATCTACATGGTCCTCGTACGGCTTGACCAAGATTGTGTTGGACTTTAACAGAAACTGCGACCTCTGAGTTTGTTTCGGCATTTCTTCTCAGAGTATTCAGATAGGAAACGCCGACCTCATCTAGCTTATTTGAAATATTTTTTAATGTTATTCCCATATCCTATTTACAGAATAAACAATTTCATTTCATTTCTTGAAGTTTAGGTTAATTTACTCTACCTATACCGATGTGTAGTAATAGTATACATTATAAATGATTGTGAATAAGATGATTGATCACTACTAAATTTATGGGAAAAGGTTTTTGCGTTTTGTGGCTTTTCCAGTAGATAGTTTAACCTCCATTGGCACAAAATAGTATTTTAATCATACGAAACTGCATCGATTGGCATCATTAAAATAAAGCGTGAGAATTTACGTTTTTGTAGTTGGCTGGACCTACCATTCTTTTCTCCAAAATCTGTGAATAAAATTACTCAAAAAGATAAAGACAGTCTTCTAAGAACGTTTTTCTGTAGCTACATTAGTTATGGTACCTGCCCTTACTGCCCCTTTTCAGAAATCCACCCTATATGTCAATAAGTAACCTATTGGTTCCTTTAGTACACAAATAATAACTATTTTACGCTTGTGTGTTTAAAGCTGCAGCAGACACTACTTATTATGAAAAACGAGAACTGAGTAAATTCAAAATCTGGAACAGTCGACACTGAATATGCAATACACAGATACATGTGTTATTTTTTTTGTATAGTTATTCTCATTTAATTGCAACACGATTCAATTTGAAGTTCTTTCAAATACAAAGTTTTATCTTTCTCCGTTTTCCAATATCTAATTAGAGACACAATTTATTTACTTTTTCATTCATATTCCGCTTTAATTTCCCTGTTCAACCCACACAGTTTATTGCCACATTATACTGGACTTGTTATTTTTATAGCTTAGTTTATTGCGGTTAATTTACATTGAATGTTAGTATTTGACAGAATAGGTACCTATCACCAATACTGGACAACACGTTCTCATGCACTCAATAACGGGATGTTATTTAAATATTCTATTAGAATAATATTTAAATAATGATGATGATCTACGACTTTCATGAAAAACGATTATGATTGGAGTTTTTTTTTAAATAAATCTATTTGATTTCAAAGTAAAAATAAATAATAAGAAATCACTACGAATAAAAACGTCAGATTGCAATAAACAGTAAACAGTTAAATATTGGAGAATCTAAAACCTTGGGATAAGATGTGCTTGTTTGTAATTCATGAAACATTTAAAAATCGGTTGCATAAGAATAAAAATTAAATACATCCATCGCACACATGTCTGAAGATATTATTTATCTACTAACACGGCTACTGCAAAGAAAATTATTAAATTGCGTTTATATTAAACAAGACATACATATTTATTTCATAATTAAGTTAGACCGACATCGCTAACGATATTTGTTGGCTGTTGTGTTGTTTACTATGCGTCTGCAATGGCGAAACATTCACATAAAAACATGTTGATCAAAACATGTTGTTCCTCTATTTTCTGTCAATATTCGCTACAATGTTTGACAGGAAATAGAGAGATTTCAACAAGAAGCAAAAATAGTTTCAGTCCCCACTGCCCATGAAAGGGAGGTGCGTGACGAGGCGATCTCAAGCTTTTCGAGTGATAGTATTAAATCGATTGTTCCCTTTAGTAGGTACGCGTGCCATGAGGTCGACGCGTAATAGATGGGGCGCACAGTGAAACAGTGAACTCAAAGCAAAGCAGGTCGATATTTTTGTTTTGATTCGGCGCGCTTGATCAAATCTGTAAAGCTGAAGAAAACATAATAACTGAGCATAGGGCGCCGGCGCATCTGCAGTACATATTCGTTCAGCCCAAAATAGTAATAATAGGGGTTAAAGTATGAAATTGCCGTTTTGTTGTAATAGGTACTTCGAATTGACATAGAATCTTCATGGTTTGAGATTTTTGAGTGATCCTTTTTTCACATGGTACATAATTATGTAGTTCTTCTTTTAAAAAATGTGCAACATTCGATTATCGACTTTCAGTTGTTTTTTTTTATTCAGTTTAGACAAGAAAGATGGGTACTTCGAAAATTCGAGTTATTTTTGAATACGCGTTCCGACGCGGAACTAACGCGGCAGAAACAGCTCGCAATATGAATGTTGCGTTTGGAGAGGGGACTGCTAATGAACGCACCGTGCGATTTTGGTTTAAACGCTTTCGGGATGGAAACACAGGTGAATAACAATATTGAAAGAGAAGGTGGATGCCGATCCAAGCCAAACTATCCACGAATTAGCGGCATGGTTTAACGTTACCTTACCAACAATATTGACTCATTTGCGTTAAATCAATAAAATAAAATAAATATGAGAGATGAGTGCCTCATGATTTGACTGATCTGCAGAAAGAAACGCGTGTTGAATCTTGTGTTGCCTTGTTGAATCGATACAGAAATGAAGGAATATTGGATCGAAATGTGACATGTGATGAAAAGTGGATTCTTTACGATAACCGTAAGCGAAAAATGCAATGGCTGACCCCAGGTCAAACACCGCAACAGTGTCCTAAAGCAAAGCTTACCAATAAAATGGTAATGGTAACTGTTTGGTGGTCTCAGCATGGTGTTATTCACTATAGCTTTCTCCGATCTGGTCAAGCAATAAAGGCAGATGTCTACTGTGCCGAACTCCGAACAATGATAGAAAAACTAGCAGTGAAACAACCCGACTCATGGATCGATCTTCACCATTATTGCTCCATGATAATGCGAGACCTCCTACAGCACGAGAAACCGTTTTAACTCTACAAGAACTGCAATTAGAAACCATTCGTCACCCTCCGTATTCGCCAGACCTTGCTCCAACGGACTACCATTTTTTTTTCGTGATTTGGACAATTTTCTACGTGATAAAAAGTTTTCTTCTCAGAAGGCAGTACAAAATGCTTTCATACAGTTCGTCGAATCTAGATCACGAGAGTTCTATCGCAAAGGCATAAATGACCTTCCTATTAGATGGCAGCAATGTATAGATAATAATGGTAATTATTTTGATTAAATGAATATGTTAAATAAAAAAAAAACTAATTTCAATTTTTCAGTACAAATCGGCAATTTCATACTTTAACCCCTAATATTATTATGCAAAAATATATGTACTTAACCCGCTGGATGCGGGAAGCACAGAATCGGTCGAAGTGGCGGTGCTTGGGGCCCATATGTCCAGCAGTGGACGTCTTTCTGCTGAAATGATTATACAGTATGGAAACCACATACTTGTTACCGCCTTTTCTGACGATACACAAAAAATGGACGAAATCGGTCCAGTAATTAGGTCAAAAAGTAGAGTTCTAATTTTGATCATATTTGAACATTGTAGAATTGGATCACTAGGTCAATGATTCAATGAACTTGAACATTGAAAATAGGTATATAGGTATCAAAGCGCCAGCACCGACAAAAATGCCGCGCACGTGCATAGGTGCCGCTCTTCCCGGGGATTTATCTAAACATGTTTACTTTTATAGAATTTATTTTGATATTTATTATGTTTAAAAATTTAATTTTTTTAATTTACGGTTTCAATTATTTAATTTTTAATTTTACTTCTGTGTACTAGTATTACTTGTGGTTTCAATTATTGCATATATGTGGTTTCCATACTGTATGTACTACATAAATTACATCAGAGTCGAAGTGAACATAGTTCGTTTGACTCGTCGAATCTTGACCTTTAATTTTTATTATTGTTTTAAAATACTCCATTGTTTTCCAGTTATTGTTTGTCTGAGAACGTGTTGTTTTTCAAATAATTTCATACAAATATTTGCAGAATCAAATCGTAATAATGTTGAGACTTTCAGTCAGACGGAAGAATTATCTTGCTCTATAATAGTCCAGGGATTACCACACTATTCAGTCGTTGCGTCATAAACACGCAGTAATTAATAGTAAGTAGTCCATGTCAGTGTCAGTACATACTAATATTTATATTAGATACAACGGATCCTAAGAGCACACTTAAATCTATGATACTATCTTATTACCGTTTGGTTAATGAAATGCCACCAGTGTTACAAAACCATATTGATTAGCAACGTCAACATTCTTATTATCAATAGGTATAATTATACATGGTATGTTCATATGTTTATTATGTAGGCGATATTTAATATATCCTATAATGAGTAAAGCAATTTAATTATCTAACCGCAAAACAAAAGGCAAAGGACATGATTTGTATTAAATGATATTAACATCAAGCAACCTGTTTCTTTTTTCTCTTTTATTAGTTAACTCCCTGCATGTTCGTTGTTCTCACATTATGAAATGCATTGTAAGTTAATTGTCTTTTAATATTTTTTTGTAATTTTTTTCTTTTAATTTTTTATGATTGGCGCGGAAAATAAGACTGTGGATGTTAGTTCCTGTTACCCAAAATCAAGCATAATAGCGTACATATTGTGGTGTTAAAAATACCCCTATTAGTTTCCCATGATATGAACGGTTATAATGATGAATTATAATAATTAGTATTTATTCATTTTGGTGGCGCACAATATACAAAATGTAGTCATTCGCAAATACAAAATTACTAGCAACAACCAATAACTTTGTACTACACTACGGGTTATTATATTATTTCCTTGATTTTCAAAAGCACTTATTTTTGTAAAGGTACCATTAATTTATGAAAGCGATTATTGGCAACATCAAAATTATTCCTCTGTATTTTAGTTGGTTTGTACTAGCATGTCTGAAACATTATGACTTTACAGACCTATTCTTGCTTTAACTTTACACCGCTAACTACATATTTCCACAGTAGCAAAATAAATATTTCATTAATTCGTATCACTTACAACTGTGAATGTTGTATGGTTAGCCACAGCCAGTCAGCCACTACTTTATATTAGGTATATAATATATTTCGACCAATTTTATACAAGAACATTATTTACCATTCGCAATAAAATTAACGTCTACATCAAGAAGATCTTAAAAGTTTTAATGAATTATACACTATCATTAATTCACAGTCGTTTATTATATAAGTAATTATGTGTGTAATGTCTATGATAAGTAGGTACAACTACGGATTAGGTAGGTACTATATGTACAAATGTACTTGTTTAGAATTAGTAGAATCACGGTATGGGTGTAATCTAACTTGATAAACATTATTGTATTATTTCAATATGCTACACTGGCAAGAATTCTATTTGTACTTATGTGCGGTGAAAGCCCATGTCCTACTATTCTACGCGGACCTGTCAGCGATGAGCAATGTGTGTACGTGGTTCTTGGGGTGAATAAATAAAGGCAAAAGTGCACAATTACTGCAGGTGATCATCGTTGTTTGTACCGCCCACGTGGACGCGCAACATAACATAAT
This sequence comes from Xanthia togata, assembly GCA_963853775.1. Taxonomy (NCBI): domain Eukaryota; kingdom Metazoa; phylum Arthropoda; class Insecta; order Lepidoptera; family Noctuidae; genus Xanthia; species Xanthia togata. The sequence goes on along the minus strand of OY970790.1, from coordinate 10,103,144 downwards.
GCAATATTCTCAAGTTAACAGAGCGAAGAACCACATTCTATCGAAAGTATATCACTATCAGCATATAATTTGTCCTCTGCTGGGACACAAGCACAGGCCTCCTCTATTCGAGGTGTGGTTTGTAATCCACCACGCGGGCATGCGGGATGGTGGATGTCGCATGTCTTCAAATTTTTGGTTCTAGGATATACTAGATTCCTCACGATGTTTTCCATCGTTTCCTTGGTTGTTAATTAACTTAAATTGATGGGCACCTCGTTTCCGGATGGTGCTTCGGAATTAAGCAAACGTTAGGCAGGATATCATAGCAATCGAATGATAGTGTGCGTAATGTGATGCAAATAATTTTGCAGAAATTATCCCACGATAAATAACAGAATATCAAATCAATTCCCACAAATCAGGTTAATATAATACCAACAGTCGTTAACAGTAATAGAACCAAAGACGTTGAACGGGATAGCTGTAAAGGTACCATCTACCATTCGATGCCCTGCGTCTGCGGAAAGCTTCTATTGAATTTAGAATCTGAGAAAATACATTTAATTCTAGCTTGCTCTCGTTCAATAAACGACTTCATTATTGGTATTAGGAACATTACTCTGATATGTGACAAAGTTGGGCCCGGTGCAAGATACTGTGAACTGTTTTACGGATAGCTAGCATACTATAGTTGGTGAGTAACTAAAATAGAAGAACTAAAACAGAGTCAAACTTTATTCATTATTTAATACGGGAATATTGCGATTAACCGCTGAAAGTCTTAAGCGGGCAGAGGACCAAGCTTGATGAATTTTGTAAAGAATTATAATTTCTCACATTTGGATTTCTTTCACTATTACTGAAATTTACACGGTATATGAACGGTTTCGAATGAGTGCAAGCTAGGCGTTAGTGGTCTTCATCACCCTGCGCTTACCCATAGTATTGCTAACATAACGTAGGTACCATCGAAGGAGTTTATATCTATACACCGTAAGGACTATTTCTGCTTGCAGCGCTCAGCCGCTATAGATCCGGGGCGGTAACAGATGTGGTCATCGTATTCATGGGATTTTGTTTTCATACTGCTTAGATATGAAGTTCTTCGATAGTACTTACCATCAATATTGTAATAAAAAAATAATTTACAAAATTTTGATTAATGTTGGCCCGTGTTACACCCACCCAGTAGAGAATAATATAGGTAAGTTGGATTAATTGGTTGATAAACTGATTGTTGTTGAATAAATTCTAGAAGTGGTAATGATAAATGTTTAAGGCGACTTATTCCCTTTGTGTGTGTATTTTTGTTTGTGTATGCAAGGAGGGCACGGCGGCAAGCGAGGGGGACAAAGCATAGACCCGCTCCAATGCCATACCCAAGCAAAAGAACGCTCCTTTTTTGAAAATCTTTGTAAACCACAAAAACGTCCAAACACAACTTCAATTGCTTTTTATAAATGCATGAGTTTTTATTGAATACTACCAACAAATAAGCATCGGCTTCAAACAGTAACAGAAAATGCAATTATTATTTAAGTCATAATATAATGCAGGCATAGAGTATTAAGTTACATGTTATAATTAAATGTATTACTTTTAACAATTAGTTTGTGATATGTTTATTTTTTTGTAATACCTTAATGTTAATCTTACATATAATTGTCACGGTGGTATAAAAAGGCATACAAGTTATATTATTTGACGACGATTATCTGATTAACCAAGTAAATACTTCGCTACACGACACATTAAGCAGGTCCTAAGAAATATTTAAGAATTGAATATCATGTTAATGAGTGACAATATGCATAATCACATACGAAGTCCGTGATTGCCCGAATATTCAAATATTCCGATTGCAACAGAGCCCTTAAATAGTTCAGCTCTTCATGAAGCAGCTCTACGAGCTAAACAAGCTACTTTTGTATTCATTTTTGTCAGTATAAGTATGAAAAACTAACCGTCAACACTCACATGACATTTGAAAGTTGCTCACAAACGACATGAAATTATTTGACCTAGTAATTATCATTGAATGCACAATATGTAAACATCTTTGGTGATATTAAACATTATTTTATTAGAACTAAAAATTAACGTAATAAATAAACCGAAATTAATTTTATTTTTCCCGTTACTTTATACAAATCAAATGGAATATGATACAAAACATAATTAAATTCATTATACTACATTTATAAAATACTATTTACATAATGGTCTACCTAAAATTCAATGAGAATATTTTAATATATATATATATACATATATATGGTTGCTCAATATAACTACATATTGAATAAATTAATCAATTATAAGTAAAGATGAAAAAGTATTCCTAATGAATTCAGTTACTTTTTTTGTAGACTACTAAAAAAAAAACCTTTTTTTTCTTTATCCAAGGCTTATTAATATTACCTGTTTGTATTTTCTCCAGTGACAATAAAATAGTTCAATTATTCTATGTAAGGCTGCAGATAGAGTTAACAGTAACAACGCCTGAAGTGAGTAAAAATAGATATTGCTTTATCTACCTATTGGTCCAGAAATACAGCAACGTTTGCAGCAAGTTAAGGGGGATGCGCGGTAGTCCGCAAAATTCAGTTATTCTTATTTTTTATCAATTTGCAGGTTGGTGTTACGTTTTATTTTGAAAGAAAGAAAGAACTAAAGAAAATAAATTTATTTGACTCAGGTTAAGGCACACAATATTCACACAAAAAACTGAAAATAAATAAAAAATAACTTAGTATTGTGTGCCTGACGGCTGCGCCAAATGGGGCCATTACAGCATAAATGTCAGACGTCTTACAGATTTATAGTGTGTAAGTGTATTATATTAAATTAAAATAGATAGATGTGTAGCAAATAATATAAATATAAGTCGCAACCATAACAAAGATGGATTTAAAGAATTATAATCATTAGAATAATCAATACTACTACTCTCTTAGGGTTAGTTCACATCGAGACGCGACGACGCGCATTTTTTTAACATCCGATACAATATCGAATTTATTTACTACACAATAAGGCACACGTGCTGCACAGCACCGCGCATCTCAGCGTACTTCGACGAGCGTTCATGCACGCACTGAAATTATATCTGTTTGTGAAGAAAATAAGTTCGATATTTGTTTATGTCGAAGCAACATGTTGGCTAGACGCTTTTCTCATTGCTGCAACCAAGTTACAATAACTCTGTTCAAGGCTTACTGTCAGTCGTTCTACACCAGTCAACTCTGGTACAGTTACACGAAGAGTGCTTATAACACTTCGTGTACAATATAATAACGCCTTTAGAGCTATATTGAAACTGCCCTGGCGGTGTAGTGCGACTGACATGTTCGTTGAGAACTTAGCTCAGCTAAGCTCTTGAGGAGACTCAAGGCATCTTTCCTGACTCGATTACGTGCATGTACTAATCAAATGTGTCTGTTTTATTTCGCTGTGTGTACCTGCTAAGACGCTAATATTCTGAAATGATGTAATCTGAATTTAATTTAATTTAATTTTAATAATGTAATTTAATTTATTATGATGTACTTACTAATTTAACAACAATGCATTGTAATATTGCAATGGGTAAATACCTGAAAAATTTACGATAGTTATTAATTAATTAAAAGTGTGCGCAGCGTGCGTCACGATTTCATAAAAAAAAAAAAAACATTTTTAGGGTAATTTAAACTAAGAGAGTTGTATTGACTGTAAATACATATTTGTTACGGTCGCAAATCATATTTTGAACAACATACAACCATAAACTGACCTGCAAATTGCAAAAAACGTAATAAAATTTGAATTTCGCGGTGTTTTTAAATAAAACCAAGTAGTTGCGACAGAAAACAACAACTTGACTTTGAATAACTGCATAGCACTACGCCTGTATATCGTAATAAATATGAGTAGGCAGAGGTATAGATGGTAATTTTCATACATAGTTTCATAGATCAGGATATTATGTTAATTCCGTTCAGCCAATAGAACAGCAGACACCGAGGCTTTCTTATTTTTGCAAACGACATAATAAACGTGCAGAATAAACGCAATAAAAAGTTAGGCACTAACCATTCTTACAACAGCCTAACACCGCAAAAAAAGAGTTGGGTGTATCATACTCATATTTAGGCTTATACATCGCAGTAATGAAAATCGAACTAAATGATTCCAGCACCAGCTAAGTAGACTGGACTGATAGTTTTAATCTGTTCATAGGGGCAAACATGAAAAGTCTGTTCATAATAAAAATAAAGAATTTTATTTATTTTTACAGCTAATAAAATAATTGGTATAAGCAGAGAGCACTTATACTTAATTCTTTTAAAAGATAAAAAAAAACTACAGATTCTTTGGAGTGATAAGTAATTACGATAATATTACATTCGTTTTTATTTTGCGTACTCCTTTTATAAAGAACATGTTCGAATCGCACTCGGGATTAAATGCTTGATGCTGCATTGTAACAGCGAATAAATTTTCGCGCCTGCCCCTTAAGACCTAAGCCAAATATTTTTTGATATTCATGACAACCAGTCTTACCAAGGGGTATCGTATTACCCAGTTACTGGGTTGTGGAGGTCAGATAGGCAGTCGCTCCATGTAAAATATTGGTATTCAGCTGCATCCGGTTAGACTGGAAGCCGACCCCAATATAGTTGGGAAAAGGATAGGCAGACTGATTGATATTCATGACCTAAAGAGGTGCTTTATAGAATATGAATTAAAAATCCCGATTAATTAATAACTTATTAATTAAAAAGTTAAGCAACAATGCGAAATTTCGCGGGTGTTCTGGTCAAATACAACTGGAATGTGGTAGGTGTGGAAATAAATACGTTTAGATGACCAACTGATTTCGCTCACAAGGAGCCACACGCTCCACGCTATAAACCAACTGCATTCGGCCAACTGGCCAAACCAAGTACCCTCTATTTCAGAAATGCTCTATCCACAGGTAATTATTTAAATACTAACCTAACCTTGACGGTTACAAGAAATGTTTTATGTGCTACTGAAAATTAAAATTACAAAGATCTATCCCCCAAGTAAGAATGATTTAACAGATTTAACGCACTATGTTAAGAATTAGTTAGAATTTCAGTACTGCTTATTTTATTCATTGAACGTACAGACGCCAGCACATCAACCTACTACAATATGTCAAATATCTTTAATAGATTTTCAACTTAATCACCAAAGCATAAGTTTCAAAATTGATTGGGAAATTTGGACAATTTCGGGTAGGTTGACGTGTTGGCGTCTGTACAGTCGAAAAATCTGAGTCATGACCCACTTTGACGATAAATCGTTTGAAACCGTCAAAATAACAAAGATTTCCCTCCTTTACAGAGCATGCCGCACTAAGGACGTTTTAAGTATTAAGCAAGCTATGTCAAAACGGGTCGGGGATCTATGCAATTTTAACCTTTGTCATCACTGCAATAGATAATATTTTAGATAAAGCATTAATAATCATATTTTGAATCCAAACTCTTTGTAATTAACTAATAACTCAGAACATTTTTTTTTTCAAAACCATGTTCTGAACTCTTTCGATTGTAAAACGACAAAGAGTCAAAAAGTCACTCAGAAATTGGTGTCAAATAATAATTTCTATGAGAGTAAAAAATAATTCGTTTATATTTACAATGGCAGAAAGAGCTCGGATTATAGTCCTCAGTGAGCAAGGCTACGGTATACGAGAAATGTTTCTCGAAACACAGTGAGGACCTGGATCAGGCGATATGAAGAAGAGGGTACCCTGGAAGATGGACGACGATATAATCATGGTGTTCGTCAAATCACGGATCAACAGAAAACCGACATGCGTCATCATTACGAAGAACATGCGTTTACTCCCACTCGGTATTTTGCGGCACGATACGACGTTTGTCTACAAACGATAAGAAATCAATTGCACTCCACTGGACTGCACTATAGACATCACGCTAAGAAAGTCGACTTAACGGATGCACCCAAACTTGCAAGATTAAATTTTGCACGTGAATATTTAAACTTTAACTGGACTAACGTTATCTTTTCAGACGAGAAAACTTTTAGATCTTCTCAGCACGGTCGCATAACCTTGTGGCGTTACAATAATACACAATACGCTGAGGATCACGTAGTGCCGAATCAATTATCTGGCCGAATCTCAGCTAATATGAGGGGCTGGATGGGAACCGGAAGTGTAGGCGAGCTGGTTCAGATGTCTTCTCATGCGAATGCAATAAGTTATGTGGATTTATTAAAATAATCGATGTTACCGACAGTGCGAATGGTTTACCCGCGAGAAGAAGTTCCAAGCTTTTATTATGTTCACGGTAACTGTAGAGTGCATACGGCCAGAGTTGTGTCTAGCTGGTTTAGCCAGCATCCAGAAGTTACGCTAATTCCCTGGCCATCTAAATCCCCGGACATAAATTCAATTGAAAATGTATGGGGTCTGATGGTCCAAATGTGGGATAACAGATACGAGAGGAGAAAGCAAGCAATTGAGCAACAGTGCAACGAAATTTGGGATTATTTGAGAGAAGTGATATTTGCAGTCGCCTTATTGGATCAATGCGTTCAAGACTATTGGCTGTTATTGCAAACAATGGTGGATACTCGATATTAACTATTGTTAAATAAGAACGAGTTCAACATTATAATGTTTATATTTTTTAAATGTTTTTCTTTTCCATTTCTTATTGTTGCCTTAACGAACTTTGCAAACAAAATTCAGAATGGCGGAATCTTGTTTGTAGCACATTTAAGGCTCTTAGGCCTCTGCCTCGAATTTTGCGGGCAGCGGGGCGGCAGCGGCGCGGGCGCTCACCGCTTGACTGGAGTGCACCGCTCGTTGCCCGCCCCCGCGCCGCTTTTTTTGAGAACCGGTCCATTTGATTTTACGCATAAGATCCTGCCGCTCCCGCGCCGCCGCCGCCGCCGCCCCGCTGCCCGCAAAATTCGAGGCAGAGGCCTTACAGGCCGGTGCGACTTGTCGCGCTAGTATGTAGAAGCCTTTAAGCTGAACGCATATTAAAATAAATAATAAATCAGGAAACAAAACACATTGATTTTAGTACGACAATGTGTACGCGTCGTATTTATTTTGGGTGTGCATTCAGCTTTATACCGCACTCGTGTGTAAAAGATCTTAACAAAAATGGAGACTGCAACAGATAATTCACTGTGTAATTAAATGGCAGATAACAAGGTCTTTACCGTGGAAATGTATGTTTACGCGAATGTCGACCTAATTGTATTTGAATGTCAGTAAGAAAATAAGCTTATGGTGGATCATGATTCAAATTTGTCGACTGTACATATTTCATTGAATCTCAGTCATTGTTTCGCGAGCGTATGATGGTTTTATTCTCAATTTCGTTTTATAACTATTCATTAATGTTTTCTAACCAATCTCTCCTGTCATTGAAACAAAGTTCTTTTCGGACATTCTGTTCTAATTCAATTTTCCACGAGCCATTAGGTAAGACAAGTACTTCGTCATTACTATCTTGACTTATTTAAAGAACGCAGAAAAAACGACAAGACAGCGCTTTCAAATATCGAATAATATTTATTTTGAATGTAACCTATAGGTTATGTAACATGTAAAATGTAACCTATAAGATACGAAATTTATTATGACGGCTTTGGGACAGTCTAAGAAGTCAATCACTATACTTTCGGGATTATTATTGCCATATAGGAACTTTTCGAACACCCACCGCTTGTTTAAATAACAGTATTGCCTGAAAATGAATGATTGAATGCGGAAAATGTGTCCATACAATTACATCAGCAACACGAATTCAATGGTAGGTATTGTTACAACAATAGCCTAGTCACCTAGTGAGTCATATCACAAAGGATAATTCTGATATTTACTAACAGCTAATTGGCGAAATAGCAAATCAACATATACGAATATAAATTACATACAGCATACTTCCAAATGTTAAGATACAATATTATAGAAATGTAATTTAAAGTTTTTAAAGTAAAGCGTTCGTTTGTAACAAACAAAAAAATATATTTCATCAAGTTATAAAAATGGGAAAATCATTAGGAATTCATGTCATAAATTAATATAAATACAAATAGTCACCTTGTTGCCTGGATAAGATGTAATACATCATGGGATTTTCAAAACAGTAGACATTGGATGGCTAAGCTACTTGTTGGAGTCGTTCACATGTCCGCGAGGAGCTCCGAGTAGTAGTGAGTTGCACTCAGATAGTCTACGAGACGCCGAGGCAGAGGTAGGTTACTGATAAGGTCTCGGCGTACGTACTTTAATATCACAAATCTGAAATTTTAAATTAATTGTGTCATTCGAATCAAATGCTACCAGCAATGAAGAGAGTAATAAAAAATAGCTTAGTGCGTCCCTTTCTTATTGTCTTATAAGCTTACAGCAAAGATTTATTTATATTGTATATTACGAATAATGTTAATAATAACACTTTCAAAACGTTAAGAAAAGAAACTACAAATTAAGTGACTTCTGTAATTGAACAATATTTTATCGTCTACCGAATCGAATAATCGTTATAGGATTTTACAGTTCCTCAGTCATAAAATAAATAAGCAGCTTACCTGCACATATGCTGGAGACTTTGTACACGCTTAAACCTTGAAACCGGATACAGCAGCTGGACGCGCACGGGCCCAAGCACGGGCCTCAGGTTCAAAAAGAACAAATACCGTCCGCTGCGAGACGTCTCTACCGCATTCTCTATGAACTCGACTATGGTTTGAGCTTTAAACATAGTGCAGCCACCAAAACAGAAATTACCTGGAAATTAAACATTAACGGTCTATTATTATTACGTTCGCATTTCTTTTGAGCCGATAAGTTTCTTGATATGTACAAAAAAAAAAATCTTCAAAATTGTCTAATAAATCCATATTATGTTAACGATAATTACATTTTAGATAACTAATTACCGATATCGGGATAGGTATCGATTGCAAACGATTTATCGCCAATTGCTTTTTTTAAATTAATGAATCTTTAAAAACTTTTTGGGCTTCTAATGATACACATTTTTTTAAATATTTTTGCCTCCTAACTTTCCGCCCCTTTCTCACAGTTGTTCGCAGTAATAAACTAGGGTACCCGGACCAAACGGGTTAGCTTAGAACTGTGACCAACCTAGCGCGAGCCGAATTGGTCGCAGTAACTAAGCTAGGGCACCCCGACCAAAGTGGGTTAGGTTAGAAATGTGGCCAACCACGCGCGAGCCGAACGAGGGCTAAATCCAAGTTGTTAATTGGCTATTTAGTATGTTTAGGATCCCAAAATATAATTTATTTGATGAGAGTATTTAATAATATTGTTAGGAAAGCAAAATGGGAATTAATTGAGGATCGATTAAATGCATGCCAAATATATCTTACCCTGATCATGTTCAATCCTTACATGTCTAAGACCATTTAACTTAAATGTTAGAGTGAATATATAATGGTCATCACTGCTATCACGGACGATAAATGAACCATCAGGCTCATTAGAGAGGATCTTTTCAGCAGCTTCCACCGATAGGGGGCCCCAGTACCAACCATACTGAAACAATGTTTTTATATATATCACATCAAAAATACTTTCCAGAACTCGTTACTTTGAACGATTACATTAATGACTTACATCTTTAACTTTTTGTATGGAAGTGGCGAAATCCATGACAGTATCTTCTTCATTGGCCGGGCGGCGCGCGCCCTGGTGCACGGGCGGCGGCTGCGGCAGCGGCGGCAGCGCGCGGCGCACGGCTGCGGGCGGAGACTCCTCCTTGCTCTCGCTTACTTTCTCCACGTCCGCCGCGGTGTCCACCACGGGCTGACGTCGCCATCGAAACAAGTTACAAAAACTCTGCTTCAAATTAATTGATAGTATCCTCACTGGAGACATTTTAGCCTTTTGGTTTTGATTTGTAATACTCTTCTTAACGACTTTATCGTTCTTCTCTAATTCAATCACATCTTTCGGAATGTTTTCTTTATGCTTTTTGTTCTTAGCATTCATTCCGAATGAATTTTTGTTCGCTTTCCTATGGTTATTATTTGTTTCCACAGTTCTAGTTATTTCATTACTTTCTTTTAAAAATACTGTTGAACTGGCGTCTTTAGCCGTATGTTTTGCATGGATGCCAACATTACTTACAATGGGATTATTTTTTTTATTAATAGTAGCTCTACTTTCCGAATCACTTGAACTAGAATAAAGAGTATGTAAATATTTTCTCATTTCACGCAAAGTTAAATGCAATGAGTCGGTGTCAGAATCCCCAGTGCTTTTCTTACAAGATGAACTGGGCAAGCTATGCCTTTTAGTTTTCACATCTTTTGTTCTGTTATTTTCCTTTGTCTTATGATTTTTATCAATAGGGGTATTGTTACTGGCTGTAGTTTGAAGTGTATTTTTGCCACGTTTTTTGATATTTCTGGGTGGTTTTTTTCCTTTATTTCTTATATTGCTTTGACTAGGCCGCACCATATCAATGGGTACTGCATAAATGTCACTATCGAATGGAACATTGTACATATCCGTAATATCGGAGGTTTTAGAAGTCAGCGTATCATGTGAAATAGCCTGAGTAATGAAACTAGAATCATCAGCCTGGAACTGTGTTACAAGCGAGTTGTGGCTGCTAGATAATCGCGAAGAAAGCGAATTCCTCGAAGAAGGTCGATTAACACGACAGGGACTCAAGTGTAGCAGTCTTGGACTCGCAAACCTATGATTCAAACATTGACGCCGTTCGTATAGTGATTCTGGCTTAAATTTTCTTGGGTACATAGGCGAAATGTGCCTTGTGCTTATTGCTTTATCGTCTGCAGCATCAAGAGTGAAAACAACAGTTGGAGGCACGTGTACAGCCGAACATATGTCCGTTTTATCCGAAGCGGGGCTATCCTGCAAAAGAAAAACATTTTTTTTTTTAAATAAAACTATAAGCCTGTAATATGTAAAGATAGTGCAATCCACGACGACGCGCCCCACTGCTATTACTGTACTGTAAGCTGGACTTTAGTACGTAGCGGAGCGGAGTGGCGGAGTAGAGATTGCACTATCTGTATCTGACCGTAGTGTAGACGTCTTGCCGTGCGGGGCGGCAAGACGTCTACACTTACGTTATAACGTTTGTTGCGTTATAAAATTTGCTAAGATTATCGAGCTCGTTTTGCTCGCTCTTGAATGTTAGATTTTCTTAATTAAAACTTTTGGGCATATGTCAGCAAAGTAACTCCTACTTCTGTAGGAATGGCCTAAAGAACATCTATCCAAGATGTTAAAATGTACCTGCTCGCACCACAAACTACTCTCGTCAAACACTAATAACGTGTATGTTGGTCAGTGATGCAGTTAAAACCAGCGTACAACAATCAAACTAAGTATATAAAAACTGTTTTGGGGTAATTTGATCAAATTGGTGTTAGAACTAATACGAAGTGCATTCAATAAGTACCTAGCCTCATCGCCAGATGGCGCTGTAGTTTCAAAAGAGTTTTACCACAGTGTAGCACATTCTTTTTTAATTCTTTTTTCAAATTTTCATTCCAATCCCTTAATTTGTTTTAATTTGACAACTTATGGAAGCGAACGTGTCGATCGGTTTTACAAAAATGGAAAAAGAGCAATATCGTTCGGTGATTCGATTCCTATTTTTGGAAGGGAAAACGCGCATCGAAATCAAAGAGCGCTTGGATGCTGTGTACGGTGACTCTTCTCCATCGATGGCCACCGTCAAGAATTGGTTCAACGAGTTTGCACGTGGCCGTACGTCGGTTTTTGATGAACCACGTCCAGGTGCACCGAAAACAGCTGCTACGGAGGAAAACATTAAAAAAATCCATGATCTCGTATTGGCAGATCGCCGCTTGAAGGTTCGGGAGCTAGCTGAGACTGTAGGCATTTCAGAAGGAACAGTGCATCATATTCTTCACGAGGAACTCGGCATGAGAAAGCTGTTGGCGCGATGGGTGCAGCGTTTACTCATACCAGAAAACAAGCGCAACCGTGAGACCACATCGGAGACGTGTTTGGCGCTGTTTAAGCGGAATCCAGCGGAGTTTTTGCGTCGTTTTGTGACTGAAACCTGGATCCACTGGTACACACCAGAGACCAAGGAGCAATCAAAACAATGGATCCAGACCGGGGAACGTGCTCCACAGAAGGCGAAAACTGTAAAATCGGCCGGAAAAGTTATGGCCACCGTTTTCTGGGTTTCACAAGGTGTGATCTACATCGATTACCTCGAGAAGGGTAAAACAATTACAGGGCTTTACTATGCCGATTTATTGGGCCGATTCGACGCCGAATTAAAGAAAAAACGACCCCATCTGGCGAAGAAAAAAGTGCTGTTTCATCACGACAACGCACCGGCTCACACGTCTGCCGTTGCCATGGCCAAATTGGTCGAATTACGCTACGAATTGCTGCCCCATCCACCGTATTCTCCAGATTTGGCCCCTTGTGACTTCTTTCTGTTTCCTAATCTAAAAAAATCACTCGCCGGGAATAGATATGGATCGAATGAGGTCATCGCCGCCACGGAGGCCTATTTTGCAGAGTTTGACAAAAACTATTTTTCGGACGGGTTAAAAAAGTTGGAGCATCGCTGGGCTAAGTGTATCGAACTAAAAGGAGACTATGTTGAAAAATAAATTGCCACTTTTCCAAAATTTTCGTTTACTTTTTGTAGGCTAAGTATTTATTGAATGAACCTCGTAGGTGCATAAAAAATATTCATTAATGCGTTCTTTATGGGTCAAAACCAAAATTATTGACCATTTCGTAACAATTGCATACCATCCGACTTATCTATCCTTATTCCTAATAACAATCTGTAATATCGATATTATTAAAATAGTGGGTTTCATAACAGAATAACTACCTTAGATTAAATATTAAATTTATTTGCTTTTTATGTGCTTCATTGATATTTAAAAATACATTATGAAAATTTTAAAATGGTACTATATTATCTCTTTCAAAAAACCTATGTCCAGATATTGATTTCAATATTTGAAACCGAAAAAAAAAAACATTGAAGATTTTTATAACTTGTAGCGGTTACACCGCCACATACGAACTACGCATCAAAGACATGACGTCACACAAATCCTGCATCGCGCAATTAGAGTTTACCGCGCGAACGACATATATAAGACTATCCGACATCAACCCATCGGCCCGCCAGACACAACACCCGTCTGGTCGGAGGATCCTCCCTTTTCTATGGTGGATGTGTGAACTTTACACACTGTTCCTCATGCCCCTAAAAACTTATAATCTTAACCAACATAGTGAAGTCTGCGTAAAATCACCCAATATCTAGTCAATACCTATTATATTCATACATCTTTTTAAATAAAAACAGCACGTCTCAAGACCAGTTAATTTATGTTATTCCTTTTATTTAACGCATTTGTTTTTAGATATAATAGTTTTTTTTTAAACTTACTACTGGAAACATTGATGGAAATAGTCACGCCGCCAGACCACCAATATGGAAGCTATTCTATTAACCTGACCCTGCCCGACACATACTCGGTAATATAATCCAATCAAAGCGCGCCTGCATTATTATTGTTATAAGCAACTCGAAGGTGTTGTGTGGGTTGAAAAATTTAAATTTAAATTTGATTTTCCTTGCAAATTCTTAAAAATACAATTAAGTATGTTTGATTTAAATCTTATAATCAGAAAACTATTTTATTTGTGTTATTCAGTCGCTTATGAGCTGTAATTAAGTGAATATTGTCTTTAAATTGTTAAAGAAACACTCAAAAACATCAATACATGCTTCCTTTGTGTTACATTTATGTAACATTTTTATGTTACGTTCTTACTTACATAAAATTTGCATTAAGGTGTGTTCACAAACACAAATATACACTTTTATTTATTTAAATTCAGTCACTCAGTAATGCAAAACTGTTTTTATTAATGGCTTTAAAATGAATCATTGTAACGTATTTTTATTCTTTCTTCTTTCTTTTTCTTGTTATTATCGGTAAAAAGTTGTGTCTCGCTAAAATGTTCTCATTTTCCATTTTCAGGGTGATTTTTAAGGTATTGGTTTCTTTTGGGGGGTGATTATGATTAGTCATGTTTATTTTTATTTTTTATTATTAGTTAAGATCACGTAAAACCTCAGAAGAATAACTAATAGGCTTTTGGCAGCATTTTAGTTATTCTTCTGAGTGTCAAAGTAAGAGTTTTGATAAATCAACCTGTCAGACTGTTACATTTTAATTATGAATAAAAATAATAAAATTCTTGACTGTTTTTCTCTTATATCATGACCACACCCCTTGTTTTCCTTTATGTTACTTTCACGTAACTGTGACATAAAAATAACAAATTAATGTCCAAAATTTTGGTTTTGACCCTTATCACAGCCAGGACCAACAGCTTAACGTGTCAGAAGCACGGAGCGGTCTTGGTATGTAAAGATGGACCCGTCAACGGACCGTTCTCGGCAAGCGTAGCTTAGCACGATCGAGTGACCCTGTCGGCTTTCATTGCTTAGCCACGAGCCCCTCCCATAATCAAGTATGTACCAATGATATTTTTTACTTTTAAAATATTAGTTCAGAATTATTTTGGATTTGAGTCAGCCCAGTCCACCAATTAAGGTAATTATTGCTCAATGCTACCTCTACGGTATCAGAATTCACTAGCAACATACCTGAAATTCAGGTGGTGGATCTATAGTAGTAAGTATTACTTTTCCAGGTCCTTTCTTCACAGTATTAAAAAAATCACCACACATACGTTCTGATGCTTCAGTTGATTCGCATAGCGACAACGATTTCTCATCGAAGTCACTTTCTTGCAACTATACAAAAATACATGGTCATTAGTTAAATACAGAAAAACAAACAAACCAAAATTGTTTTTATCGAATGGGTAGAAATGGAACAAACATACAATTTAAAGTTAAATCGTTTCGAAAACATCCTTCGCTGAGCTATCATTTTAAATGCATCCGCGTGTTAAGCTGTTAATATGATATTTAACATGTAACTCAAATAGATTGCTTGTTTGCCAAAATAGCTTGTAGATATAGTATTTTTCCTTATCTTGAATCATTTTCACACCATTTATGCACATGGGTTACTTACTTATTGTATTCTCAATAAGTGTAGCACAGTTAAAATTAAACAATAATTTAAGTTGATCCCTTCATGTAGCCCGCAAAATTCATATTTCGGTGCTGTTTTACATTGTAGGCATGATGTTGATAAATGTTCAATACGCGGCCGTTGCAAGGGCGCTGGCGCAGTTTTAGGCCAACAAAAAAGAATTTACTGTCGTTGATTATTCATCGACACGACAAAGAATACGCGGCAATTATCTACTTAGTAAAAATCTTAAATTCATTGACCGACAACGCACCGCCGCGCGCCGCCTGAGCCTAAGCCGCTGGGTCTAATAAAGTGATACTCCGTGGTGTAGAAGCATGAAATTTCGTACAAGAGTTCCAACAAATCAACAACAAAAAACGAAGGAGAGCACAATGAGCACCGAGTAAGATTTTTTTGAAAATTCAGCGCTTCATGAAGTAAAAAATAAAAATAATGAAATGAATGTTTAAATGGAAGTTTGTCATTTTTGAAGTCAGAAACGTGGAAGTTGGTACTTGGACTTCTGTTTATATGACGGTATCATTGATTTAAACTGAACCCATAGGGCCCCTGATAACAAGCCAATGGGAAGTGCCATCGAGCACACAGCTTGTGATAAAATAATGACAAAATTATAAACATTTAAAACATGAAATAGCTCTCGAAATTATATTTGCTGGAATAGGTCTTATCTTACAAAATTTCGAAAGTTCTTTATTATATATATAATATATTTAAGTTTAATAAATAAAACCTACAGGAATAAATTTTCTAAATGATTGTGAAAACCGCATGAAAATCCGTTGTGTAGTTTAGAAGAACAACGCGGTCACACAAACAGACACGAAAAGCTTTCATTTATAATAATATATATAGATAATAACCTATAATATATTATTTCCGAACTTTGATCAACAAGCAACATAAAACATCGCCGTAATTTGCAAAATACGTAAGAAAATATGAATTTCACGCACTACCAACCATAAGCATCTGTGACCTCTGAGTTTGTTTTGGCCTTTCTTCTCAGAGTAGTCAGGTAGCCAACCTCATCAATTTTTTTAAATAGATTGATGTGTAAGTGTTTGTACAGAACCTACTTACAGAAATAAAATCATTTATCATTTTTAACATCAGCATAGCAACATGTTATCAATAATATTTAAAAAATCAAATAACAATAGTTTTTTTTTTAATGGGTTGTTGGACTAGTCTTCGCAAGCGCTACTGCTCAGCATGTCGTCTTGAGTTCGAGTCCCAGTTCGGGCAAAGTGTTATTGAATTTTCCTATCTGGAATCTCTCAGTAGCAGTCTGGAGCCTAGATTTGTGTCTGGTTGGTGGACGAAATGTGGGTGTACTATACATAGGTACACCTCTGCCCAATCCTTCGATTCCCATGGGAACATACTACCGGGATAGTAAAAACCATTGAGTTGGTTAAAGAGAAGAAAAAGTATCTGATGGACAGTTACTATCGCAATAATAATATTTGTATATATTTTGTTCACAAAGTGCATTCGCTTGAGTGTAGTAAGCAGCCACGCATCACATAATAATGCATACAATACTGTTACTTGGTATAAAAAAACCGATATGGCAAGAAGCAATGCAGGTGAAATATTGAAATTATAAACTATTTATTTAATTGCTAAAACTCAAGATCATTAGCAGAGTTCAATTTACAGTTCAGCTATTTTCTGATGTTATATTCTTTTATTTGACCACAAAAACCACTGTTTTAAAGTATGGTTTTATAAATATTTTCTGTATGTTATGTTAATACAAAGTTTCTAATTTGACCCTTCTGGCAGTATCTTCATAGAAGGGTTTAAAATTCTTCTAAAACTATTATTTATTATGCTGTTCACAGAGTAGTAGGCTATGACTGCTAGTGTGCTCCATGTATGTTATTCAATGATAACTGCTTGACTCTTGAGTATGTTTCATATGTGATTCACAACATTATATTGTTGTTGTTGAAACACTGTTTAAAAAATGAAATAAATTGTTCTAAAGGTTTGAGTCAAATAGACAAACACAGGAATGCGTAAAAAGCAGCAGCATAAACAAATATAATTAGAATGGAAAATTATAGCACACAACAAGCAACAACAAAAGGAAAAACATTATTAAATTAAGGAAAATGTTTATTATTATAATAATTAGGTAATAACAAAACACAAAAATGAGAAAACTAATTCGCAATAAGCAGAGGTAGCCACAAAAAAAAACAAAGTATTACGAATTACGCCGCAGACGACAATTAAATTATATTTACATGCATTAGTTACGTACATAATACTCATTTATTAATACTTTGTCTATAAAATAATAACAAGATATTTTGGACGGATAAATTGAAAATATACAGAATTAGAATCATTGGACAGATTTTTTGTTTACAACACTTATTGCGTCTAAACTAGTGACCAAATTGCAAAATAATTATGAAACATGTTACAGTAAGATAATAAACAAAATAAAATACACTATCAAGCTGTTTATAATGAAATATTATAATTTGTGAAGATAATTTCTAGTGATTAGCTCACCTCGGATGCGACGTGATGCCATCCACTAGCAGAATCACTAGAAAAAGAACCACTTGTAATTATAAGACCACTGTCTTCGCTTAACGGAGGCGCCTCAGAATGTGTTGAAAAAGGCGGCGACTCCATTACCCAAATGTTTGTTTGGGTTAGCTAACATGAACAAAAAATGGACGTAAAATTCAGTATTTTCATAAAAATTATGAAGAAAATACTACATTCTTGCATTGCAGTCTCGTTTACTTTTTAATAATGCCATACCTACAATTTTTTTCCTGATTTGGATACAAGTGAAATAGGCACACCCAATGTCACGTTTTGTCTGTTTTCACCAATGCAATGACATATATGTTTTATAAGTCAATGGTTTTCATTAATAAATAAAGTTAAATTTAGCAGCAACGACGTGATTTCAAAATCTCACACACAGTTTTTGACATTGGTAAAGTTTCCTAGCCACCTTAAACAGCCACAAATTTTACCGACCATCATACAAGCGACAAAAATCGTCTGTCGAAATTTCGTTGGTCGCTGGTGGTTGGTTGCTCGCGCGTCGCCTTTAAGGGCACGGGCGACTAAAGTCTATGCGTGTGGATCTAGAATAACGTTAGCAGATCCTTTTTTTTCACACCTTTTCCTTTCCCTGTTCCTATTTTTTCAGACGACAGCGACACACGAATGTTCTGGTTGTCGGTCAACAAGGTCATGGCCAAAGAAAAAGGTTACTCTAATGCCAAACCGTATGTTCGTGTGGTCCGTGCGACCAATGTATTCGACGCAACGTCGAGTCGTCGAGCGAAATAATAGAACGCACCAATCACAAGAACGCACCCAAGTCAGGAGGTTTTTTCTACTGTCTGTCATTTCTGTCATGTTCTGTCTGACAGGCTGCTGACAGGCGACTTGAGACGACAGTGGACAGCTTGCCGTTTCTTGAAGTATCTTGAAGTCTCGAATTTAATTGGCTCTGGTTTTGTTCCATTTTTGGTCCTTTCCTTTTCAAAGAAAGTTATTTGTTCTGTTTTTATGTATTCAAATTTTGATGCGATATTCTAGTTTTGTTGCCTATCTTTCAATTAATTATAGCTCCGTACTAAGTTTTCCCAGACAGAAGTCTTAAAGCTGGATGAATGTTGTTTCGCAGAATGCTAAAAAGTACTCTGTGCAGAATGCGTTGTTAGAGCAATATAAATAATAATCCAAATGTAACCTAGCCTCTGTACTTCAAAACCATTTGTACCGAAAATTTGAAAACATGAAAAGATTGCCTTAAATATTTAGTTTTTTTTTATATAAATTCAATTGAGAACCTTATTTCCAGTAGATTTTGAGTGACGTTATTTAAAATAAGTATTCAATATTGTGGAATACAGTATTGCTGAGATGGCTGACTCCCAAGTAGCAAATATTGTCAATGAGATTTTGGTAAGTTTCTTTAGTTACTTCATATCATGAGCAATTAATAAAATTAAGCATAAAAATTAAAACAACTTGTATAAATCTTTACCTATCTCCTTCCTTTTTTATCTAATGAAGAAACACCAACCGGTTGTTTTAAGCAGCATTGATGACTTTTAACAGCCATATTTTTGTGAGCTTCATCTTATAAGTAAGATGTTGGTTGTTGGAGTTTAAATTGTTAAATACCAACTGTAAATTTGTACAATAATATTATATGAGACACAGTATTTAACATAAAAAATTACTGTACTTGTAAGTTTGTACAGTTGTTAAGAAAATGGGTTTTCATTTGATTGTCCAGCAAGTGTAGTTACAAATGTTCTAAAAACCTAAAATGTTCCTGTTTGTAGCGTGTTGAAGCGGTTGAGGAAGCTTTCAGTTGCTTCCTTGTACATAAACCAGAAGAAGAAAATGAAATGTTAGCAATGTATCAGAAGAGGCTATGCGGCATCATGACCAACTTGAGTGCAGAGCTGCAGGAATCAGCATTGCGCCAGTACTTGACTTTAACAGCTGTTCTTACCAACAGATATAAAATGAAACAATTACTTGGCCTTTTGGAAACTCTAGTGAACACAAATATTATTCAAGCACGGTATGTGTCTACTTTGCACAATATCTTTTAATGATTAAACTAGAGATCAATTATATTGATTTCGTTTGTTTCTGGTTGTTTACAGAATGCTATGTGACTGCATTTTGACCAATGAAAAGCTTATGTATCAAAATGCCGATTTCTGGATAGAAAGTTTCAATCTGATCAGAAGAATTATAGGAGGAGTAGATTATAAAGGTGTCAGAGAAATAATGAAGGTTGGTTTAATTCAATTATAATTATTATTTTCTCCTAGTTGCTTGGTTTTATCTTTGTATTGTATTTAAATTATTTTATTTTATTTCAAGGGATGCAGAGAGAAAGCTCATACACTTCCAGTCAGGTTAAATTCAAGTACAATGACTCAATTAAAAGCATTGTACAATGTTATTGAATACATTTTTGATCGATCTGCTTCATTGCTGCCAGCATACTTCATTGTTACTGAGATTCAAAAGGATTATCCGGGTAATAACCACTGGCCGCACTGGGTAAGTTGCATATTGTCACATTGATCTCAATTTATTTGTTTAACTTAAGAATCCAAACTAATATTTTAATAGCAAAACTGTCTGTCTGTCTAATGTTACCATTTCACTCCTAAACCACTGAATGGATTATGACAAAATTTAGCAAGGACATAAATGGCATCCAGGGTTAGGATATAGTCTTTTTGTCTTAAAAGTAATCATTTAAGAGGTTATATAGGAGATGAAAGTTGGTATGGAAAACCTAGCATTCTTTAAGTTAAGCATATTAAAATTTAAAATGATGCTTTTAGTAAGAAATAAAGAATTATGTTGTACAGGGCTTTTGACAAATCATCCCTCAAGGGGGACTAAAAAAGAGGATGATTTTAAAAATCACATGTAATAAATACCTATAGAAGTACCTCTTTTTAAGAGATTTAAGGGATTGAAAATATAATCATAGTCAATATCTTAAGAGCTTTTATCCTAAAAGTTGGCAACGTCGCGAATAGTTGTAAAATATTCACCATTTCCAAATGCCTTTTTTACACCTACCCAACAGTTACAACATCAAATTCAGTGTTATAATTGCAATTCATTATTAATATTCTAGTTCGCATATTTCCATACAGTAGTAAAACAAAATATCATTTAGTCTTTATTTAATTAAAACTATTATCTGTAATTATTATCTGTCTGTCTGTTATCTTTTCACCGCTTAACGGATGAACGGATTTGGATGAAAGACGAAATACGGATAGGCTGTGATTTGGGTTAGGACATATCTCGGTAGTAAGTTGCCGTGGAGGATATCTGGCATCCACACGGACGAAGCCGCGGGCAAAAGCTAGTGAGTAATGTTTTTGGTATATTTGGTCTATCATCCTCGACAGTGTCAGTAATGGTTATTGATCTAGTGTGCAGCCCATTGTGCATACAAAAATTAACAAATAACACAGTGGTAATTACTGTTAACCCTTGGGAGACTTCGTATGAATGTCGTATGAGAATGATATGCGATTGCAGCATGAATGGTTTCTTACCAATTATATATCTTTAATCAATAGACACTACTTGTCTTACTGCCGTAGACTACTTTGCCATCATAACTTTGTGATAAATGTGATAAGTTATTTTTATGTTTTTCTTTCAGCAACTGGCAAAACTTCTATCTAGTTTTGTGGAAAGTTTTAAACCCTGTGCCCAAATGGTTTCTATTATTGGACATTCACAAATGTTGCCAGTGGTCGAGTTTTCAGGTTATGCTGATCATCTTGTTAATCCATGGCGATTAGATCCTACAACATTGAAATTTTCCCTGAAGGGTAATTTGCCTTATGATGATGAACTTCTAAAACCACAAATAGCGTTGTTAAGACATGTTTTACAACAGCCGTATTCCAGAGATATGATGTGTTCTATGCTTGGTCTTCAAAAGCAACACAAACAACGTTGCATTGCGCTAGAGGATCAATTAGTGGAACTTATGATACTGCCAATGGAAAGAAGTGAATCAGAGAATGAAGATGATGAAATGTCTTCATCACATTGGTGTTGGCTTCACTTGTCATCACAGGTTATATACTTGATCCTCATTGGATTTGCTTCATTCCCCAACATAGTAATGGGCCTCCATAGCAAATTGATTGGTCATGATATTAAAAAAGGGAGAGACCACCTTATGTGGGTGTTATTACAATTTATATCTGGAAGTATTCAAAGAAACCCATCATCCAATTTCCTACCAATAATAAAGCTTTATGAATTGCTGTATCCTGAAAAGGAACCACTACCCGTGCCTGATTGCACAAAAGCCCACTGCACACATCAAATGGCTGTAGTATGTATTTGGATGCACTTGTTGAAAAAAGCTGAAACTGAACACAAGACAATGACTATGCCACAGAATTTAAAAGTACAGTATGAGTATGTGTTCTTTTAATATTTAGAGTATTTATAGTGAATTTGATTTACTTAGAAAATAAATATTTCTAGATTATGTTCATGTTTTAAATAATGCAACAATGTTTGTATCTTTAGGTTTCTTCAGCATTTGATGACTTCGAATAGTACACCAACATTGATGGGCTCTGATTACCGCATAGCCTTACTGTGTAATGCATATTCAACAAATCAAGAGTACTTTGCCCGACCCATGGGTGTGATTATAGAGACACTCTTTGGGAGCCAGAAAGCTATGCCGAACGGGAATCCAGGCACACCTTTGCCAACCGTTCCCTTGTCTATGTGTATTTTAGATAGCCTGACATTACATTGTAAGATGTCACTTATACACTCGATAGTAACTCATGTTGCCAAGTTGGCTCAGAATAAAAGTAACATCCCTGGGAATAGCATGATGGCACCAGCTTTAGTGGAAACTTACAGCCGTTTATTGGTGTATACAGAAATAGAGTCGATGGGGATCAAAGGATTCATACGTAAGTACAATTTAAAAGTAACCGAGCCAATTGCAATTACCTAAAGCACATACCAGGCTGCCTAGTAAAATGATGACCAGTATTGTATTAGTTCAAAAACATGACGTAAATTCTCTTTCAGATCAGTTGCTGCCGAATGTGTTCAAATCTCATGCTTGGGGTATACTTCATAACTTGTTGGACATGTTTTCGTATCGTATTCACCATGTGCAACCACACTATAGGGTGACACTCCTGTCTAACATACATTCCTTAGCTGCGTATCCACAAGCCAATCAGACACAGTTACAATTATGGTATGTATGTGTTCAGTGTTTCCCGGGAAGTGCTAGCTCTGCATGTGCGTTACGCCAACTTCAGCCGTAATGTAGAAAGTAAGGTCATTGTTTTCAATCACAACACCTAAAATGAAATCCACACGGTGGTTAGATAATCAGCACATTGCTGCATAATAGAAGAATAATTTAAGTTCAGCAAGCATAATAAAATAATTATTAGTGAATTATAATGTAGGTAAGTACCTAACATTATAATTATTATAATGTGAACCTAACATTATAATTATTATAATGTTAGGTTCCGTAGTTTATCCCAAGAATCAACTTAACATTGTAGTTTAAAAAACATATGTTCTCCCCTCCATTCCAAATGCAAATGTAAGTTGGTCGATTTATTAGTCGTTAACTTGTAGACCTTACTTACTGTGATGGTTTTCCTTTTAACTTCGTTATATAATACTACTGCCTTGAATTTTTTCATATACTTATCCAAATAGTACCATTTGGCTGGCAAAGTACCACTTGACTGCAACAAAAATTGCACTTCATAAGTTAATATTTCGTAAACGGATCCTTGAATCCGAAAATAGTTTCGACACACCCATAATATTTTTGAACGACCGTTCCGACGACACCCCACACCATACGAAAGACAATTTAAAAAAAGTCCCACTATGTGTAGGAGAGGTACCCTGAAAGAAAATTATTTTCACGATTTTATTTTACCACTTTGTGTGATTAATATGTATACCCATGCCAAATTACAGCTTTCTAGTACTAAGAGTATCTGAGTTAAGCCGCGGACAGACAGACAGACAAACGGGCATTGCGAAACAGCAAGGTTCCCTGTTAACTATGGAACCCAAAAAAAAAATACAATATGCAACATAATATGAAATGTACTTAGATAATAACTTAACGGCAACGGCTGGTAGACATTTCCCGTGACCCAAAGGCGTAAGCCAGCCCTTGGGTCTTGGGCTTGGCAAGAGGCTAAGCATTGCCATACAACGTGGCATGCTGCCCGTCTCGTGGTTACATTACCAGTCATCAGCGATGCGGAGGAATTTTTCGATGCCATGATTTAGTTTGTTAATAATTTTAATTAAGTTAGGATATTATATTGTTATTTTTATTTATTAATTAGGTATAAGTTGTTATTTATGTACAGTCACGAGCATAAATTTATTACTATGAACGGCTCGGCAATAATATTTGATTGCACGATTCATCCATTAATATTATGTTGGCTTCTTCTTTTCGTGTGGTTAATGACTAACCTCGTGTCACAGTTTTAAAGCCTTGGGCCTCTGACTTGGCTTCACATGCCGTCGAGAAATAGTGTAAATGCAATATTAACGGGCATGACTTGCGTCGTTAATATCTGCCTACTCAGTTTAATTCAGAAGAATGTGATAATTCGTTGTGGTTGAAAATGTTCATGAAGCTTTAAGAGGGCGTCAGTTGAGACTGGTCATCTCTTATCTGCCAGGGCTTATTTTTAATCGTTTTTTTTTTACATTGTTCTCACATATATAATCAACAAGAGTAATGTACCAAGGATTTTGTAATTTCTATATTTAAAAGAGTGTCCTTGGAGTTTCTTGCCCGTTCTTCTCCATAGAGATCTACGTTTTGGAATGGGCAACTAGCTTCAACTTTCTGACTAACTGACTCTGACAATTCAAAAGTACCTGTAAAGGGTTTAATTGAAATAAATGCTTTGAGTTTGAGTTGAGTTTGAGGGCGTATCCTAAAAGTAGGCAACGTCGCAAATAGCTGTCAAATATTTACCTGTTTTGATTAATTTGGCAATAATACTGTATGGAAATATGAAATGTGGCTAATTAGCGAACTAAAATATTGTTAATGAAATGCAATAATTAATATCGTAAACTCGAACATTTACTTTTATATGTAAAAAAGTATTTGGAAACTTTCCATATGCCTTTTTTACACTTAAAACGGTTACAACATCAAGTTCAGTGTTATAATTGCAATTCATTATTCATATTCTAGTTCGCTAGTTAGCCACATTTCATATTTCCATACAATAATATTGCCAAATTAATCAAAACAGCGAAATATTTGACATCTATTTGCGACGTTGCCAACTTTCAAAATAAACCCCCTTAAGTACAAGTGCACTTTTAAGTAATCATTTCACTATTCCAGTTTCGAAAGTACAGCATTACGTTTGATAACAAGTCTGGGCAGTTCTGGAGTGCAGTTGCAAATGTCGAGGGTAGTTTCGGAGCCCAAGTCGCTGGTGTCGTCTGAGAGCGAAGAGTTGAACCGTGTGTTGGTGCTCACTCTAGCGCGTGGCATCTATATGACGGGGGCTGGTAAGATTTTAACATTTCTCGTAATTGTGAGAAAAGATGGATAGATTGTGTGTAAGATGAAATAGCTAGGATGTAAGTGAAGTCTGACAGTTAATAGAGATTTATGGAACAAATAGAAGTGCTTCGCGGACCTCAAATAAATTGAGATAGGGGCAGGAGGATGATAAGGCACTTAAATTTCTTACATTATACCTCAGACAGATGAAAACAGATGGTTCACACCGCATTTTAGGCATGAAGCTACGCGCGTGCTAGTACGCGGCGGGCTCGTCGTGTCGGCCAAATTCAGTTAGCGTAACGTAGTCAGAAGATCTAAGAGTTACGCGATAGAAAGACAGGCAACTTGTAGAAGGTGAATATAACTTTAGGTAATTAGCGCTGTGCGACCTGAATTGTACTTTATCGTGTCGTAGCGAGAGTCGCTTCTTATTTAAATGATTTTGCGGAGTGAACCATCTGTATTCACCTGCGCTTCAGATGAAAGAACTACAAAACCTGAATTTAACCTCTAGTATGCATTAACGAATCTTACTAGTTAATTTTCTTATGAAACTGTTGTTCCCCACGAACAGGCAGTGATGGTGCAGCGGTGAAGGAACTTCTCACTACGATAATGACGAACACGCCACACATGTGGTCACAACACACGCTCCAGTGTTTCCCGCCAATGCTCGTTGAGTTTTTTGCTCAGGTATGTTCATAAAGCATAATTTTATTACGAATTGCTTAGTGCATGACCAGGATTTTACGCGGCTATTGCTGGTATCAACAAGGCGCCCCGAGTACCATGACTCGCGTGAGGACAGAATAAAATACCAAGAGTCATGTGACACTGAAACCGCCTCATCTGACCAGGCTCGATCTTTATTGACATTATCCACATTCTGAGCATGTAAAACCATTATACCAATAGTACTCATTATGTTTCAATTTATAATAATTATTTGGTAATAACTCTGTATGTATAGTAATGTGATTGTTAATTACAGAACCCTGCCCCTAAAGAGAACAAGCAAGTCCTCAAAAAGTCTGTGGAGGAGGAGTACCGCAAGTGGACCTCGATGGCTAACGACAATGATATTATATCGCACTTCTCTGTGCCAGGCACGCCCCTTTTCCTTTGTCTCTTGTGGAAAATGATTTTTGAGACTAACAGAATCAACCCTGTAGCTTTCAAGTGAGTCAGTGTCCGCTTGTTTATTAAAATTATATTCTAGTGTTGTCCTCGCGTCTAATATTTATAAAAGCTCAGAATTCTGCCCGGCGAAAATTTGGTGTACTTAATGTATACAGTAATGTATTCTCTTAATATTGTGAAATCTTTTTGCAAATTAGTACTAAAATCTATTGCCATTTGTCATCTATTCCGTTCTAATTTACAGAATTCTAGAGCGAATCGGCGCCCGCGCTCTTTCAGCACATTTGCGCAAATTCTGCGACTACCTGGTGTTCGAAGTCACCAATCCCGCGGGC
Organism: Xanthia togata; assembly: GCA_963853775.1. Lineage (NCBI taxonomy): Eukaryota > Metazoa > Arthropoda > Insecta > Lepidoptera > Noctuidae > Xanthia > Xanthia togata. The sequence goes on along the minus strand of OY970790.1, from coordinate 10,076,420 downwards.
GGGCCGCACATCAACAAGTGCGTTGACGCAATCAACGACATTATCTGGAAGTATAATATCGTCACCATCGACAGGCTCGTCTTGTGTTTGGTAAGTGATGTTCTGTTACAGGGTTTGGTTTCACTTAGTCCGTCACGTGGACCATTGGTAAGTGATATTGGGACCGTTGCACAAGGAGAGCTTGTAATGTGTCGAATAGGTGATTATTGAAAGGAGATTAAAATAGATTATAAAAGTAGAATTTTGTTAGCAGTACGGACAACAATCGGAAGCTGAAAGGCGTGTATTTTGATTTGACACGGTCCTTGTAAACCAAAAATCGTAATTCCACATGAGTGTGTTAATCGGTTCGAGAGTCTCGCCTACAAGTCTTGCTGCACGACGGTCGGCAGTCGACCAATTCTCCTTGTGTAAAATATTCAAACGCAACCAATTTTAAGTAGCTTTTAAGTCTCATGCTCTCTATTTTTACCAATTAGGTACTACGCCCCAATCCGGACGGCAATGAAAGCCAAGTGTGCCTTTATATTATTCAGTTATTACTATTGAAAGGATCAGAATTGAGAAATAGAGCACAGGATTTCGTCAAAGAAAACTCTCCTGAGCATTGGAAACAAAACAATTGGTAATGTTATTATTCAGAGTTACATATTTTAGGGTCGTCCATAAATAACGTGAGACTCGAAAGGGGGGGAAAAATCTGAAAAAATATCGAAATATCACAAGGGGGCGTAGTGAGATATCACGTGTATTTATTTTTTCGCATTTCTTAATAGAAAAGCGACCCCCAAATAAAATATTTTTCATTCTTTCTTTCTATTTAAAGATAAAATATTCTGTATTTTTTTAAATTACTTTGCACTAAAAATACAAATCACTTAGGGTAGGGGGAAGGGGTTAGTCTAAAACCTCACCAGGGGTAAGAGGGGGGTTAAAAAGTTGCTAAAAACATCACGTAATTACTGGACAAACCCTTTGTTAACCTACTGTTTGTAATAAGCTAATAAAAATTGAATCACTCATTAATATTACTTATGGCAGGTACGACAAACATCTAGCGTTCCATAGAAAGTACCCAGAGAAATTCGCGCCAGAGGAAGCCAGCAATGCTTACGGCGGACCCATTCCTGTTTACTTGAGCAATGTGTGCCTCAGGTTTATACCAGTTCTGGACATAGTGGTACACAGACATTTGGAAATACCATCTGTTAGCAAGAATTTGGAACAACTTCTCGAACATCTTGGCTATTTGTATAAATTTCATGGTGAGCTTTTATAACACTTATAATATTGGCGTGGTCACCGTTCGCATGGTAAAGTCGAAATCATTCATTTCTAGTCTAGATTTTGTTGAAACGTTACATTGTCAGTTAAATCGTCATTTCTGCCCTTAAACTATTACGTTGTCACATTTAGCGTTATGAGGCTATAAACGAAATCACCTCATTTTGGACAATTTTGTTTACTGTTTGTGAGAAAGGGGAAAATAATGTAAACAAAATTGTTTGCGATTTTAAAAGTAGAGTTCTTATTTTTACTTGAATTTCTCTAAATATTATAAAACAAAGTCGCTTTTCGCGTTTGTCTGTATGTCCGCGTTGTTCTTCTAAAATACGCAAAAACGGATTTTGATGAGGTTTACAACATCATTTAGAGAAGGTAGAAGAAGGTTTTTTAAATAATAAATAATAATTGTTTTATATTAAACGAAAACGTAGTACTGAAACGACGTTTTGTCAACTCGTGAAACGGGCACTTTTTTGAGCGCTTACATAGCGTGCGCTGACTAAATCGTTACAGATAGATAAAATTATGTTCTACTGGATTGCATAATTATCTTAACAAAATCAATAGGAAAGTCCGCGATAGCATTATGTCTATCTTCGACGGTTGACCCACAATATTTTTTTATCTTTCAGAATGTCATTAAAAAACAAATGTTATTTCCGAAGCTATTTTGACCAGTATATTATTAATCCTTATCTGATATGTTATAAAAATAGACCATTTTATTAAGATTAAAATATGCCTGGACAATGCACATCATTCAAATGAAAACTATAAAAGATATCACAGATTTAAAATTACACGCAGCAAAATAATAATTATGGCTGACGGCGCGCGGCGTGTCGCCATGACTGACAGGGGTCAATGACCTTTCCTCGGGTATTAAGGAAATGCGATTATTGAAATTAATTTATGAATTGAACTAATAAAAGTATTTGGACATCCAACCTCCACAAATGGAGAAGGACTCACCATTTTTTTCATATATCCAGTTTAACTTAACAGTGGAACCACCCATAGACAATAGACCGCTTTTGTTTTAAATTGTAACATTGTATCACACGGCGATTATCAGAATGATATTTCGTTACTGTAGAATTTGTGATCATCTGGCAGTTTCTTAGCAGTTTAATACTGTATTTTGTTTTTAACTTTATAAACATTGGGATGTTGACGTGTTCTTCCGTACATTGCACCCGTGCGAAGCAGGGACGGGTCGCTAATAATTAATTTAATAATGGCATATCACCAATATTCAACGGTTGACAATCGTTTTACAAGAAACTTCTATAAACAATAAAAAAAATATATAGTGTTCTTGCATGTGGCTTGGGCACTGTTTTCAACTTAGTAATATTGTCATTGTCCATTTGTATCTGTTAACTATGTTTTTTGTAATATTTATGTCAACAGATCGACCTGTCACCTTCCTATACAACACACTACACTATTATGAGACAAAGCTCCGTGACAAACCATTACTGAAGAGAAAACTGGTGAATGCTGTGTTAGGATCCTTGAAAGACGTGCGTCCTTCCGGATGGGCCACCACTGAGGCGTTCCAAACGTACCTAGCCAAGAGTGAGGCGGACGCCACCGGCTGGACCCCGGACCTAAACTATTATCTTAGTCTAGTCAACCGGATGGTGGACAGTATCCTTTTATTTAACAAATTAAAACCGAAGTTGGAGTGGTACGGACTGTTCAATATAACTTGTCCCTTGCTGTCATGATGGCTCCACTGCTTTTCAAGCTTAGTTTCAATACAAAAAGAGTTCAAAACGGCTTGACAAACAATGTTTCCAACATGACAGCAAGGGACAAATAGTGAACGGTCTATACAAGGATCTGTTGGTGCCTGAATGATATTCACGGGGTTTTTGGTATTGAATGACATTTACATCTGTGCGTTTGTATTGTGAAATGTCGAAATGTATTAAAAAATAAGAGGGGCAGCGGTAGTTCAGATTTTGAACACGCACCACAATAACCTTGTAGACAATAATACAGGATTCGGCCGTTGATAAACGCATGGATAAAAGACCGAAACTGTTAAATAATCATAATTCTTTATTTATCAACATCATATTACAGGTACTGTTAATAATCTGCACAATCTTAACTAAACAAAGAAAAAAAAAAAACTTTATGGTGCGACTTTGTCTGTGGCTCTGTCTGTCGCAGCTGCTTATTTCAACAACTACTAAAGCTACCTACTTTATTGGAAGAGTTATAAAAAAATCTTGTTCACTTATTTATCACAAGTGAAAGAATTGAATAAATGTTGTTATTGATGTGTAACATCTTTCCACGCGCCTTCTTGCAATCAAAATCTAAAACACATAACATAACGCCTTGTTTCCCCGAATGGTTGGACAGAGGTGTACTTATAGTTCACCCACGTGGGTGAACTATAAGTAAATTTCGCCAGTTATGTGTTTAAGTCCCATATAATAGGGGGCGAGCCTATTGCCATCAACCGGGCACAAGTCTAGACTCCGGGCTGCTACTGAAAAATTCCAGAAAGAAAAACCCAATGACACTTTGCCTGACCTGGGAATCGAACCCTCATGAACAGCAGTAGCACTTGCGACCACTAGACCAACGGGCAGTAATAAAAAAACTAAAAAAAACGATTTAATCAAATCTGTTGGAGTGATTTCGTGAACGCCACGGAAATGTGTTGAGAAAGTGTCAAAAAGACAGCGAACCGATAGCGTGGCGAAGCGTTTTTGTTTTGTAATGTGTGCTATCGTTTGAATCTAGTCACATAGAAAAGCGAAAGCGAACCGATACGTGCCGATACCGCGGCGAACCGAAAGGCGTGTGACGCCATGTCAAACCAAAGGAGAGCGCGCGAAGCGAGGCGTGAGCGAGATAGTTGTATTAGCTGGCTTTGTATGCACGCCGTCAAACAGAGAGCGAATGCGAGACGCGAAGCGAGAGCGACGCGCGACGACGAAGCGAGACCGACGCGCGACGGTTGTGTTTATTTACAAATTCACTTACTTTTACACTACGCTTTCCACAAGAGTTCGGTTCGGTGCACCTAGTTTGTCGTCTCCGCTTCAGTTCACACTCTCCACGTTTTCACGGCTTAACAGGAAGCCGAGGAAGCGCGCGCTATTTGATTTGACCAATGAGCGCGCGAGGTTCTTGGGTTGGCCGTCAGATGATACCAACCCATGTTCAGAGAGGTTGTAAACAGGATTTTGATGACGCTGACGGTGATGGTGATGATGATGAATATTGTTTATATCGTATTATATACGTCAGAAGCAAAGATATCACATGTTACACATTTTATGCGGCTAGCTCGTTTTATTTTAAATTCTGAAATTTGGGCTTGTTCTTTTAAAGCGGGGTTACCAGGTCAAGTGGAGTACCATATGAAAGGGATTATATATTAAAGCATGTTTTATTTTCATTTATGCCACATCATTTTTAACTTATGATGAAAATGTAAGTAACAACAGCATTCCCTCGAATTTTGGAAAGCGATAAATGTGAAATGAGGCATAAGTAAATATTACAGGAGACATAAAACGTTACATGTGACTAACAATTTTTATTTAGAAATCAGCAAAAACCTTACAAACAAGTAGATAAGCTTAAAAGATGATATTAAACAACTTCGAATTTTTTTCCTATCAAGGTACGGAACCCTCGGTGATCGAATCCGAGTCTCACTTTGCCGGTTTTTATGTTTTTTGTTTCGTGTATCAATTTCTTAACTTAGTCACAGCTATGACTGGCACCTCACACTTCCCTAATACAGACTGGCGCTTCAACGAGTATCCAAATCCCTCAGCACACGCTCTGTACGTGACGTGCGTTGAACTGATGTCTCTGCCGTTAGCACCCAACTTTGTCGGCAACACTCTTCTCGACGTTATCACCAAAGGCTTTGTCGTAATACCAGCCACAAAGATCCAGCTTTGGATTAATGCTATCGGTCTGATAATGGCCGCTTTGCCTGACCCGTACTGGACCGTCCTTCACGAGCGTATATCGGAACTAATGACAAACACCGACATGACGGAATGGCCGTATCCCCATACTCCGTTCCAGCTATTTAACCTAACTACTACTAATGATGGTATGCTGGAGAACAAATACAGCCTAACTTTAGCATTGGCTCATGCGATTTGGTACCACGCGGGGGCAGGGCAAATAATGCAAGTTCCTCAGTAAGTATACACATTAGTCTAAGTATTTATGTTTTTATTTATTTATTTATTCATCTTTAATTCAGGCACATTATCCATAATTTGTTAATATTACTTACAACTATGTTAGTATAATTAATTAAGACAAACATAAACAACTAGAAACAATAATACAACACAACTTAAAGAACACTATATCTATTAAGCCACCTTCTGGAGACACAGTGGCAACAATACGAGTACATGCACTGCGCACTCCTGCAGTCTCCTGAGTCGTCTTACTAGCAACAATGCTCAGGAGACTGCTGTCGCTGTCTCGAAAATTCAAAATTCAAAAGTCATTTATTCAAACTAGGCTGAGAATCAGCACTTTTCGAACGTCAAAATTACATAAGACAGTCCCCCAAAACGCCCACCCTTTACCACTTCCTAGTTCCTAGTGCTTTTGCTGGGAAGAAGAAGTGGCGCAACAAACTCCCCAGCAGCACAGCTGTCTGTTCAGTTAGGAAAAAAAATAATTCTATACAATAATTTACATTACGCAAAACACAATTTAAATTATAAATTAATAGCCATATGACAGCTAGCACACGCCAATATACTAACCAAAAATATCGAGAACTATACTCAAGCAGAAATAAAAATAACTAAATAAAACAATATCTAAAAAAAGAAAATAAAGGCTCCAGGCATAAGGGGCGTGCCAGCTTACATAGAGCTGTAACTAGAAGTTATAATTGATAAACTAGGACCATCGAGGTAAAATAAATAATTGTCGAGGTCGCTAGCTAACCACATATTGCAATACAACTCATAAAAAAAACATTGTAAGGAGTAGATTATGTCAACAATACTCGCATCGGTTATGCCTTCGTTAAAAAAACTATTATTTATTTGTTCCCAGATTCATCAAAGAAAAATTGTCAGTTGAGATCCATACAGAGATTCAGCTTCTGTACATGTGTCACTTGGTTGGTCCGTTCTTACAACGATTTAATTCTGACTTGTCGCGAGCAGTCATGGACATCACTATCACCCTGTACGAACTTCTGGCGCACATCGACAAGTCTCAGCAACATCTGCAGTACATTGACCCGATATGCGACTTGCTGTATCCTTTAAAAAAACGTGCTAACGTTGACTTATCAACATCAAGCAGCTATTCTGCGTTGCGCTGTGCGTTGCTATGCTAACTTTCTCCTGCTACGTTTTTTTTCAGCTACGCGAGGTGTGCTGTGCGAGTCATCACGTATTCTGTATCTGTGTAGATAATTCGCAAAATCCTGTTTTGGTTTGCTAGCGCATTGCCTTTGTTATAATAGCTTATTACAAATTGTTTTTACCAAGCAACCGTAGGAAAATCTCTTGGCACCGCGGCAACTAAACTGAAATCGTTCAAATAAATATTCCTTTACTTATTCATCAGTTACCACATTAAATACATGTTCATCGGCGACACAATGAAGAACGAAGTGGAGAGTGTGATCCGCAAGCTGCGGCCTGCCTTGCAGATGCGCTTACGTTTCATCACGCACTTGAACGTGGAACAGATAAACACCGCCTAGCAGAGCGACTACTACAGCTACACGCCATCCAGCTCGAGCTCAAGCTCCGAGTAAGGCGCAGCTGTAGTGGTATTGCACAAGACATCTTCATTCATTGAACTCTTATCCCCTTACCGACCGACTCGGAGTAAAATAATGCTAATCCCAAACCCGAACTTCATACTGGTGTAACTTTAACTCGGTTTAATAAGAGGGTTAGGGAATAACTAAGTGACTATTTTGTGATTAGAATAAAACAGACTTTTAAATTGAATTTTTGACTTGCCGGTTGTGAATTTGTGATTAACCCACACGGCATATTACTATAGTTACATCACAGGATTAAGGAAGGCTTAAGACACAAACTTTATATCTATACATGGTTTGTGTTTCTGAGATGAGGCATGGCGAAATCCTAAACAGAGAAGTAGAGGCAAAGTGGTGAAAATCGGCGTTTAGCTCGATTTAGATTATTTATATTTGTTTCACGTATTTTCGATTTTTTTTTTTCTTAAGTACAAATTTATTGGTTTCGGTTATCTTCTTAAATCGAACCGGAGACGGTTTTCAACAGTTTTGACTATTCATCATAGTTTCAGTCTTCGCCTTGAATAGCTATCTCAAGAATGTTCCCCGTAAAGCAATAACTTATTTAAAATTTTAAATGAGGTATTTTCATACTAACCGTTTTATTGTAAATATGGTAGGTTGATATTTCAACTGCTAAACATGATATAAGAATACTTATATGTTACTTATTTACTTTATTGATTAAACTAGGCAAATCGATTGATCGTAATTTGGATAAATCCGTAAAAGGAATAATCAATTTACCTAAGATGAATATGTTTATGTATTCAACTATTTAGTTAAGTGTAATCTGACGGTTCAATGCAATAAAACATAATCACATTAATTAATAAGATACTAATGCTTTAAGATTAAACTATTATACTACTCGTTTGAAACATTTGAAATGAAGTGTTTGTCAGAGCATGTCTAATGTCCATTATTTTAGAATAACTGTCATTACCGCATAGTCTATCATAGGTAATTTATAAAGAATCTTAGGTTTAGCTCCTAAAAATAAGTCTGAAACGCTTATGTTTTTGTTAGTGAATTGAGTTTATCTACCGAATTCGTGACTATTTTATTCAGTATACAGATAAATCCATACATACATTATTGTTGAGTTTAAAATGGTTTAATTAAAACTTATTTGGATGTTGATTCTCACCTAATGTAGTAGCTGTAGACATTCTAGTAAAAATAATGATTTACTCAAAAATGCATGTAATGTGGTCATTATTTTGACAACCTTATTTGAGCAAAGTCGACCTTGCCGTTCTGTTCAAGGAGCGGCCGGCAAAGTTTTGCTGGTCGCTCTAACAGGCCGGCAAAACATTGCCGGCCGCTATTTTGACGTTTCAACGTTTTAAAAAATGAAATGCAAAAAGGTTTTATTTAAAACACAGCTGTTTGTATCCATAGAGATAGGTACAAAAAGATTTTATTGAAATTACTTGCTGGTTTTATTTAGATTAGGTACTTGCATTTTTGAGTAAAGCACTATACAAGCCTTGGCCCACTATGACTGCTTCGCTGGTCACGCTATGATTGCCTCGAGCTAGCCTAGCTACCCTCAAGGCCTTCCAGCTTGGCCATCATTGCAGCCCTTGCTGTCCTCGCTGTAAAGGCCTCGACCTACGGCCTCGGCCTTTATCTCAGCTCGTCCATCAAGTGCTGCACGCTGACCGCGCTGTGTCGGCCTGGAGCTGCGCTACGCTGCGCTGTCGGCCATCATCAGCGCGACCAGCAAATTAGTCATTATAGACCGCGACAGTAATGTACTAATATAGAATGATACACTTACTTAATTAATAAATAAGTGAGATAATAGAAAAATGATCAAAGCTTAACGAAATTAAGGAAAATGTTCCCAAAAAGAACAGAAAATGTATAAAATTATTTTCCATTTAATCTAGAACTTCTCAGGTGGTGTTGATTTCAGTTTAAAGAACAAAATGTCTTACAAATGTAATACCTCAAGGTTCAATGGTTTGGTTACCTAAGAAAGTGGTGAATGGTCTCACAATATCGGCTGTCCAAATACTGTGGTTTTGAAAATGACAGATTTTCACAATGGCCGTTATGATATGATGGAACCACTTTCCTAGAAAACCAAAGCTTGTTTCGTTTAATATTAGATACGCATTCGTAGACAGAGTATAGCAATAGACAAGTCAATAAATAATAATAATTCTGAGACAGGGACACATTATGAACGAGACGGAAATATATTATTTCTCTATCTCCTTCAAGTATTCAAACTTTTTGTCTGACGTCAGATGTGAGGCTACAACCCTATATTAGACTACATTAAATAGTACCAGTTTAGAAGTGGCTATCAAAGACTTTCGCTATAGTTTGACCGAAACTCCTGTAACGCGCCTTAGGTAGGCGAGACGGGGGGTTAGTGCAGGCCGGTCATTCGTCAACCCTCAAGGCGTCCCGCCCCCCGCCTCGCCGCGCATTCCTAAAGCGCGGTACAGCGGCTCTAAAACAGTCCTTTCACACTATTATTTTACCTCTGATTTTGCATCACTGTCAAAGTTACAGTGAACTTTATTGCCGTCACAATAAGGTTGCTGTTGGGTTGCAACCATTGACAAGTGTCAAAATCGTAAATAGTGATTTTTATTGTCATTACCTTATGGTTCCTTTTGGTTTGCTGCCGTCAGAGGTAAAATTACTGTGAAAGGAATGTAGCTAATCTATGCAATAGGAAAACGACTTGTCTATGTTATTAACCGGATTTTTTTTGTGTTTGTGTTCTATGCCGTGCTGATTTTACATGTAAATATAAATTGATATAAGAGAGAGATATAAGTTGCTGCGCGTGCTATGCTGCATTGTATTCCCTAATACAATTTATATTTTTGTAAATAGGTACCTAGTACTATACATGGTGGAAAATTGAAGCTGGCCCTGGTTGCGTAGTATCTACCCTAAATTTTGATGTCACCAATTTTTACTCAAAGGAAACTTTTTTTTTATGTAAGTAAATTGCATTCAAACAATTTTGAAGTCATTTTTCTGAACCGTGTATCGAACCTACTCAAATGCAAAAATAACAGTCTACCATACGGATATTTTATTTTAAAGATTGATCTTGATAAATATAGGATGTTCTTTTTACTTACTATAAAAAAAGAGTTCTACTTAATAGTTTAAAGACTAAAATAATGTTTATTTTGAGAAAATTTGGTAAATTTAAGATACTTTCCCTCTCGCTTCAACTTTCCACCATCCATATAAAGTATAGATAATACATAAACAAACATATATTTAATACAAAAAGTGAGATAAAATGCAATAACTACTTGATAAAAAGTATCTACTATCTATATAGCCATCCACTTTAGGCCATCTTTTTCGTTAGTGATAGTCCCATGGTCCTATATAGGCCGCCGGGGAAATAAGGTTTGAATCCTGCACTAAATCCTAACAGCGATTATTTTCTTGAATCGTGTTTTTGAACTTAGCTCTTCAAATAATATAAAAAAATTTAACATTTTCCAGGGCCGCATCAAGGTAAAAAAAACAAATCCGTGATTTTGTGAATAAAAATTGAGGCAAAATAGTTAACAGGAAAATTTTGGTTACTTTATGTAAAAAATTGGTAAAACTAATATATTATTTCAGAATTAAACATTTTCCTCCACGGAAAAAAAATATTATTATCAAATATTTTAATTGTTCTTCAATCAAAAATTATTAGAGCGGTTTTTTTTGCATTAAATTAACAAATTAAATATTTTAATATTGTATCCAACCAAATTCAACATTGTACTAGCGCAACATATGATTAAAAGTATTTTTGGATTAGCGGTAATAACCCGACTAAGGCGAAGCAAAAAGGAGGGTAATGTTTTTGACCGGGTATGCAGTATGTATGTTCATTCATCTGTTACCTCATAACTTCTAAACTACTGATCATAATTTGACAAATGAGGTATCGTTGGAAGCGTCTTGATCGTCCGCTGGTTGTAGGTAAAATAGGTAAAATATGGCGCGCACTAGAGAACAAAGTCGTGAAAAAAATATGTTTGGTTGGGTATCAAATGAAAGAGCTTGACGAGCACATTACAAATATGTATTGTACATCATATTGTCTTAAGTAAATAAACATTTTGAAATTGTTAAAAACAAGCAAAAGTGAGACTGCTACGTACGGCGCGGCTGTATAATAAGTACCTATTATACAATAAAACCTAAACCTAGTTTTATAAAAACAAAAATGGTTTAATGTGTTTAATTTCTTTGTAATTAAATCAATCAATCAATAGTCTTTATTTGTAAACTTTGGTTCCAACAGTGTGCAAGATGTTACAATTGTTATAATTATAGTTTCTCTGTGATTGGCCATTTGGCGTACAAATATACATTTAGGGAGGCTTTTGCCCATTAAGTATCTTAATTTATAATAATTCAGTAGTATCAATGTCAATTTATACAGGGTGTTTGGCGCATGGACCGACACAATTTTTTCAGGGATTTGGGAGGTCATTAGCTAGGTTCTACCCATACACCCTTTGTCCCAAATCACGGTTGGTTACATATGATTATTTTTTTAAAAATGAAAAAAATTCCCAAAATGTGTCCTTTAATTTGAAATAACATTTTTGTTTGTGGGTGTAGTGGCACAAAACAAATTTTGTTGCATTCTCCAAAGTCCTTTAAATCTAAAAACATCTTTGTTTTATACAACTGGTTTCAAGAAAATTCCTTACAAGCTTCCAAAGTTAATTTTTGTATTTAATGAATGAAATTTTACAACTTCTAAATTAATTATAAAAAAAAACTAAAAGCTATTTTGAACTTAGCTAGAACCTAGCTAATGACCTCCCAAATCCCTGAAAAAATTGTGTCGGTCCATGCGCCAAACACCCTGTATAAATATTATGTAAATTAATAAAATGCAATAGGTAGTATTTCGTAATGTCAATATTTAACGAAATCGAAAATGTCAATCTATACTAATATTATAAAGAGGAAAGATTTGATTGTTTGTTTGTATTGAATAGGCTCCGAAACTACTGGACCGATTTGAAAAATTATTTTATCATCAGAAAGCTTAGTTTTCAGGGAGTAACATAGGCTACTTTTTATCCCGGGAAAAATAACGGGCCCCGCGGGAAAGACCACGAGAGCGAAGCCGCAGGCAAACTGCTAAAATAAATAATTATAATGTCAATAAGATATTGATAAGATTTTTTTTTAAATTGGCATTGTCCACAGAATTACTATTAGAGTCGACATGCATAAATAGTCATGTTACGAAACAAATATTATTATATTGCCAAAGAGCTGTCATCAAAATATTCACTGAGAGAATAGTAACATTTCTTTTATTAATATAGTACGTAATTTACGCTTAAAATGTACTAAACTTAGATACTAAACTTAGATTTTTATTGAGCAAGGTAACTCAACTTAATAACAAGAAAATGAAACACATTATAGCATTTTTTTTTAAATATAATATACATTATGTTTTTTTTTTATATCCCATTAATCTAGGGTATTAATGAGACCATGCCAAAGAATCAACTAGCGTATAATTTTTTTATATTTTTTTAAAGATATTTTATCACTTGACTCTCATTGTGTGTATCTAAGTTTCATTGATAGGTACGAGTAAATCATTTTCATTCAAACCAATCATTCATATTTAAAGCAAAAAAAATGCGACATTGTCTATTTTCTTTTTATGAACAAAAATAGTCTGAATAAAATGATTAAGGGTGTACATAAATAATTGTGACTGTCGAATTATGATTCTTTGATGGTGTCATTCATACCCTAGAGATAAGGGATATTAAAAAAAAAAACACCTTGTATAACATTTAGGTCACTTATAGCCTATATTTTTTTCTACGACGGAAATTAATGCAGTTAGCCTAAAATTCGGCGTATATTCCCCGGGCTACTAGCGGGTAAAGGCGACGCGACGGTCGTAAAAACAAAATGACGGGCAATACCTGGTGCGGTCACCCGACCCCGTATTGCATTGTCAAAGATGAGTCTACAGATTTCTCTATGAAATATTTCTTTACGATAACGCTGTTGTTAATATTTTTTACTTTTATGTTCAGATCAGTATGATTTTTTATAAAAAAAATATACGTACTTATATTGTAATTTGCTTGGCTTGTGCTCCAATACTTATTTCATTTTTGGATAATCATGTGCGTTTTGAGATTCGCAGCCGATCTGTGAGCAGGGTTCATCGCCAAAATGACGGCATGCGAGTGCGCCTGACGGTCCCGCAGAGCTTCGTAATCCCAACCCCAGCAGTACGTCCCCGTCGCCCGCGTGAACCATGGGTGTCACCAACGAAACAGGTGGCCTATAACTTCATTTGTTAGTAAGAAAAATAAGGCCTTTATTATAATAATGATCAAATATCATTTATTGAATCAATGTGATCATTACCTATGTTTACTTATTACATCATCATTCTGAAATTGGGTAAGATTGCTGCGATCACATAAGCTTGACATGCATAATTTAATAGCTATAAGTTTTATATTATATTAGTGAACAAATAAATATTTTGATTGAAGTTCAGTTTTATTGTAAGCCGTTGACAAACACTAGTAGGTACATTATACATTAAGGCACTACTCCGAGCAAAACCTCGTTTTTCTCTCATTAGGAATAAACTACATCTAAAAGCACATTTGTGTTTAATGTGTTATAAATTCATCTAGAATCGCTTGTAAACAAATTACCTACCTAGGTACTAAAATTATTGGTTGCATACATCTTTTGCTAAAGGTAAAGGACGTTCTATTTATTTGAGGATTTCACTATTGGATAGATAATTAAAAAATCTAAATAAGTAATTCACGTTATATTTTATTACAAAAGATCGCTTATCTTTTTTATTAAAATAATTCTTAAAATTAAGTTGCCGCGGCGGACAGTGCCGTGCTTAACCGATGCGGTGAATGCCTGGAGAATGGCTTGTCCGATTCATGGGCTCAGACCGGCCCATGAACACAACTTTCCAGAGACAGTGGGATGAGCCGCATGTTGTTACGGAATAATCTTTATAACCCGCCTGTTGGCTGTGGGTGAGAGAGAGTCTGTAATTGCGAGGCTGCATTAACAATCTCCATTGCCAATGCGATGAAGGTATCGACTGCGTCGGACACCATGGCCTATCGCAAAACTATTTACGACATCTGTCGTAAAAAGTTTTAAAATAGGTAGGTGAACCAAGTCCGCGAAAACGTTGATCTCATGGCTACCATATTCGATCTACTGACCTCTCGAGTGGAGTTTCTAGAAACAGAACGTAAAGAAAACGTATCTTACATAAACAAGTTGGAAACTAAACTCGAATAGGTACCTCGAACAAAGCACTAGTTCAACTTGCTTAGAGTTTCGCAATATTCCGGTCAATAAATTGGAAACTAAGGCTACTCTGCTAAATACGGTCACGAATACTGGCAGCGTTATAGACCTGGAAATACAGCCGTATGAAATAAAGGATGTTTTTCGTATAAAATCGAAAGACCCGGCCAACAAAACAATTATAGTAGATTTTACCACCGTTCTGCGTAAAGAAGAATTTCTGATTATGTTCCGAAAACACATCAGAGACAGCTTTAAGCTTACCACAGAGCACCACCTCAAAATCACAGGACCTGCTAAACCGATAAATAATATTTCCGAGAACCTGTCAGCAAGGAACAAGTCTCTTTTTCTTGGCTCGTGACGCGGCCAAATCAAATGACTACAAATTCTGCAGGCTATTTACCCCAATTTTTTCACCTCATATGCCTTATTATCTACATCTACAACAAACCGTCTATATTCCCAGGCTGTGGGATAGTACTGCTTCCATAAGCATGTACATTCTGACGCTTGTCTTTTTCCTTTTTTTTATCCACTGTTTGTACTCTTAATAAAAAATGGATGATATAAACACCGAGATTGAGCAGGTTTCTGTCTCCAACTCATTCGTTTGCTCGCCCGAGCTCAGCCATAACTACGAGTGTTAATTCATGTTGTTCTCTAAGAATTCTACACGTTAATATTCGTAGCATAAACTGTAATTTCAATCACTTGTTAGTTCTGATAACTAGACTAAAGTTCTCACTTGACGTGATATTTCTGTCCGAGTGCTGGCTGAGCAAGTGTCCAAATATTTCCTCTTTACCTGGATATGCCGCAGCTACCTGACTGGCCGCCAGCAGGTATGTAGTAAAAATCAAATCCTTTATTAGCAGAGAGGAGACAGTTACTTTCGGTGTGCCCCAGGGTAGTGTCCTTGGACCTACCCTCTTCCTCATTTATGTGAATGAACTCTGCCAACTGTCTCCTCCAAATTGTAAAATCATCACATATGCCGATGACACAGCGCTAATAATTCACGGCAATGACTGGTCTGATACCTTCAACAAAGCTTAGATGGCCCTCAGCAAGGTCATGTACTGGTTAAACACAAACCTCCTCACGCTAAACATCACCAAAAGCAAGTTCATACCTTTCACCAGAAAGTTGTTGTTTATTTTAAATCAGAGCTCACGCTTGCATACTTACTGATTTTTCCACTTGAAACTGTACACCTATCGAACGAACTGACGATATTAAATATCTTGGAGTAATCATCGACAATCTCCTTAAATGCAAAAAACAGATCGACTCTGCTATGAACAGATTGCGAAGATCAATTTATATATTTAAAAAACTGAGGGGGGTTGCTGATTTTAAATGCCTTATAACTGTTTACCTTGCCCTCTCTCAATCAGTCCTTGGATATTGCGTGACCGCGTGGTGTGGAGCGCACAAAACTACCATGCTGCGTCTGGAAAGGGCGCAGAGAGCCGTATTATAGGTCCTATCAAAGAAACCAATCCGCTTTCCGATATCTGACCCCTATTCACTATGCAAGGTCCTCACAGTTAGGCAGCTCTTCGTACTACAGACTGTTCTCAGAAAACACAAACTGATTCACTACGACCACTGACCTCCATCTATACAAGTACGCTGGACTTACGATACCCTATGAAATGACAGTTCTTTAGTGTGCCTATTTGAAGCGCCCCCAATGGGTGGGAAGAGAACTAAATCTGACGTAACTTGCAAATAGCCGCTGTCTTGTTTGAATTGTCCCCCGTGTTTTTGGAGGTTTAAGGTGATTAAGCTTCTTTGTTGTGTCGTATTAATTTAGTTAATACATAAATAAGTGGTGGTTATTCATAGGTCAACTATGAAAGAGTGTTTGTTATGCAAAACTCGTTACCAGAAAGGAAGTGGGGTTGCATTCCACAAGTAAATGAGTTTACGGCTGATATTCAACAAATTATATTTCTATTGTTATTATTAGACATTTAAAAAACTGTCACTTATCTTATTATACGTAATAACAATATATTTGTCTTTGTATAACCGGTTTTTTATAAACCACAAAATTTAATAGTGATGTAAAAGTTACCTGTCGAAAAAAGTTATCGATATTTTTCCTAACGATATCTATTTACTTTCAAGAACGGAAATCGCCGATGGCCGATTTTTATTATCAAATACATATAATTTTAAAATAATTCACAGGTTTCCGACTGACAAAAGAAGACTGGAATTATGGCTGAAAAACATTGAAAAGCCTAGTTGGCGTCCGAAAAAATATGATTACATCTGTTCAAAGCACTTCTCCGATGACTGTTTTATTAAACATAACTCATTTTATTTTCTATAAATACCTTACCTATTCCACTCCATCCCAAGAAACCCTAATTTCTATTTAAAAAGTGTTCCGTATTTATTTTTGGATTTAGCTAGTCACATACTAAGTACCCCCTTAGTCTGGCTTCGGATTATCCTAAGACTAGCAGTCTGCCCCAACTTCTCCCGTAGTACATACATAGCCTATGTCACTCAGGGATAATGTAACAATCCAACGGTGAAAGAACTTATGCAATCGGTCTAGCAGTTCCTGAAATTTGCACGTACAACCAAACAAACTCATCAGCTTTATTATATTAGAATAAACAACCCGGCCGAAATATCTGTATCTGTCGGAAACATAGAAATAGTATTACCTGATGGTCGGAAAAGCCTTTTATCGATGTATTTTATCTTACTGTCCCATCCCTATTATTAGTTCCGTTCCCACCCACTTCTGCGATCAGCGCCAAAATGGCGAAAATCAAATAGCCCCACTATGGCTCGACTTATCATAGGTCCAGCGTACTATATGGAAGTCAGTGACTACGACCCAACTTATAAGTACTACAATACGCCTTTCTGACAGTTTGCAATATATTTACCCTGTGGAACAACAGTTGCGAGATGACACTTCAGGTTTATCAGCCCCAGGCTCTATAACAACATAAATAAAACCTTATCTAAATTTATCATTTACCCCGTAGTCTCTTGGGAAGGAAATTGACCGAGTGGTTGAAATCAATGTCATAAGACGTAACTGAAAAAATGTTGGAAACTTAATCAGGAGTGTTCCCAATTACTATATTCTATGAGTGTTCCACCTCCAAGAGTCAAGAGAGTTAGTAAGCACATACCCTCAAATTATTGGATGCTGTCTAACTGCTTATTCGAGGCGTTCCTTAGTCCTTCTCATAGTTTTTTAAACTTGTCTTCCTACCGAAAGGACTGATAATACAGAATTGTGTGGAAAATTTATTCACTGAATATTTAAGTACGTATGTGTTGAAGCCGAAGTGCCTGTTGGAACTTTTTTCTTTTTGCTTTTTGCTAGGCTGGCGATTTCAATAGCGCACGTACAGATTTTGACAGCAGCAGCAGAGGGTCACTTCCCGTATTTTTAAGAACGTTCGCGTTCTAATCTCAGTATCAATCGTGGTTTCAATATTTCAAAAATAATACGTTTATTAGCTACACTAGGTACCCAAATGTCAAAGAGTAAAGTAACTTCAAAATCTTCAAATCATTGACTTAGAAAGCTTCAAATGTTCACAAGTTTTTGACATTGATTGTCGCTGAAATGAGATTGCGAATTGAATTTGGACGTTCTATCAAATTTTTCGCTAAATAGCGATGCGCGAGTCCTAGCATTACTTCATTGGTAGTTTTTAAAACTGTAGTAGTAGAGTAGAATCATAGAGTAGAATATATAATTCGGAAACGTTAACACTATTGATGGAAAAGTCGGTGGAATAATGTAGGTACTCTGTGGTCGGCGGGCGCCAGCCCACAGAGTACATTTTATTTAGGCGGGCGCCGCACGGTGGATCGAAAATGGGCTGTAGAAGACATAGGATCTCGATTTCTTAAATGTTATTTTTTTTGCTGGAAATGACTTCTGCTGATCATTACTGTTCTATAAAATGTCATATGAAGTAAATGTGTGCACAAATGGAAGAGTTATAATTTTTATAAGAAAAAAATGTATGGAGCTAGTATGAAAAATCGAATTATCTCCTAAACGGCATGTTTAACCGTACCATCCTTGGAGGTGGTCATAGTGCTAATTATTTATAATTTTTTGGTTGCGGATTTGACGAAAAATTTCATGCCGTTTTTTTAAAAAAAATCGTCAAAATATTTTTATTTATTTTTACATGTAAAACGATCCCTTTTAGTGTCCAAGTTAAAAAGTTCGATATGTTATTAACCCAAATATTAAGAACACACAAAACAAGAAAAATTAAATAAAAAAATTGCTGTTTTTTGACACATTTTTATTAATTTAAATAAAAAAAGATTACCAAACTCTTATTTAAGTAACATATAAAGTTATATTATACACAAAATAATTTAATTGAAGGAATTAATACTAAGCATTTGTAAAATAAAGTAAAAAAAT
Organism: Xanthia togata; assembly: GCA_963853775.1. Taxonomy (NCBI): domain Eukaryota; kingdom Metazoa; phylum Arthropoda; class Insecta; order Lepidoptera; family Noctuidae; genus Xanthia; species Xanthia togata. Next base: position 10,057,560 of record OY970790.1, on the reverse strand, counting down.
AAAAAAAAAGACAAAATATCATTAAATATTACAAAAAAAAACCCAAACAGACTCAAATACAAATTTACAAATGTATAATTTTTTTACAAATTTTCCTTATCACTCTCGTTGTCAGACTCCAATTCTGAGTCAGCATCCAGATTGGATATGTCCAAAAACTCGAACTCAGTTTCCTGAAATTGAATTAAGTCGAGAGTTTCAGCAAAAAAGCTCTGCTTTTTCTTGGCATCTAACTTAGGCCTTTGTGCACTTAGCAAAGGATCCGAAGAAACAACAAGCATATTTAAAATGTCTTGATTGGAATCCTGCCTGCTTCTTTTCCGCGAATGATGTTCTCGAAACCTCCTAAAATCTTTGTTTCGAGACTCTGAGGCTTCTTCCGAGAGAGTCCCAATCGGCACAATATTATTTTTCTCGATTATGTCAGCCCCATGGATTAATAATTTATGAACGGTTGACGACATGTAGTACCAGTCGTATAATAATACGTACTTTTCTGCTGTTTTGCGGGCATAATCTCTAAATTTTATTATATCGACCTGCTCTCCAGATGTAATTGCTTGTAAAATTACAGCAAATCTTTTGATGAGGTCTTCATCCAAACCGGTTATAGCTGCGGTTTTATTAGGAAACTCAAAGAATTTTCTTGCAGTATTCCCGTCATTGGTGGTTCCCGAGCCTTGTTTTACTATATCAATCAACAGATTGAGTTCATCTTTGAATTTATTTTGAATTATTTTCTTCCTTGTCTGTAGCATTTCTTTGTGCTCATCACTTCTCGCTGCCCACCGTTTGAAGTCGAGCCTGTATGCAATGTGTAACAGACATTCCATACAATTTATACGGGCGTGTAGGGATGACAAGCCTAATTCATAAAGGTCAGAACACACAATTTTTGATGTTACAGCATCTAAGTGGTTCATTTCTGTAGGCTTTGCTAAGCACAGGTAGCACGATGCATTTGATCTAGCTTCAGAAAGGTAAGTGCAAACTTTAGCGTCGATCATCGTCATCATTAGTTCATGAGTCACCCTATTATTATTATTGCACTCTGTGGGGATAAGGGCCTCAATTTCTTCATCCATTTGTTTTTTCAGCTCAAGGACAACTGCTTCACTCTCCTTTACAAAAGTAAACTGAACTGGACGACAATACAAAACTGAGCATGGTTTTGGGTTCGTCCATAAGATGTTGTCTCCATCTGTCAGTTTAAGTGGCACCAAGGAGGTCATAAAAATGCTCGAGTCATCTTCCTCACCCTCCATTTTCTGCTTGTATCGGCTTTGGTTAGAAGCACCATCAAATCCCCACTTGGATATCAGCTTCAACTGCTTGTTATGCTCTTCCTTAGAAAGGCTTTGAAGGATTCTTGTAACTGTGATATCAAGTAAAGCTTGAAGTGTAATCCTAGCCGATGAATCAGTAACTGTCACTGATTGCTTCGGAGGGTAGCAATCAAGCTTAGTTTGTTGCACTTTATAGTAAGATGGATAAATATCCTTAGCACCTTCCCGAATGGCAGCCTCTCGCAACGTAATATATTGCCACTTTGAGAGTTTTAGCGAAAGAAGCAATCCAAGCGCCTTTTCTGACGTAAATATGATTGTTTTCGCTGGTTTCTTAAGCGTTTCATTTAATTTAGCGGCTGCTTCAGGATTTTTCATCATGTATTCGATGACAGAGGCGATATCTCCATGCCCTTCTTCTTTTAAACGTGCTGCAGCTGCATATGCCAATTCACTGGAATCTTCGCCTGTGTGTTCATCAGATCTTCTCTTTTTTTGTTTACTTCCCAGATCTTCGAATGGTTTACGGGATCTTTTCGTCATTGTTCCAATGGACGTTGATGTCAACGGTTCTGGAGAGACTGAGGGCGCTCTTGGTATCTCATCAACACTTGGTTCTTGATTAACTAAAGTTTGCACAAAACTCGGCCAATCAATATTTGCTCCCAACCAATTCTCGTACTTTCTCCTGAAATTATCAAGGAATCGGTTGGATTTCTGCCACCTTTGTAAAGCGGCTCGCGTAAATCTCCGACAAAATTCTTTGAGAACAACACGATCTTCGTCAGACAGGCAATCGCCTATGCGGGATACAACTGCACTGAACAATACTTCATGATCAAATGAAGTACTCTCACTTCGTAGAAGAACAAACAAGTCTAAATTCGTGATTAAACTTTCCATTCTAAGATTTTATAGTCGCAGATTTAGTGTTAGCAGTTACACAGTTGTGAACAAACTAAATTATAAAACAAAACTTTAGCCCTTTTATTGCAAAACGCCAATAATTAGGTAACTACCCTCATTCGTTATCTTCTCATTAGCTAATGAAAATTTATAATTGTCACTAACTATTCTTAGAACTCATAGCACTGCTAATTAACAAATTAGCTTACTTATCAAGAAAAGTTGAATGTAATCCATAGTTGGCATTGTCGTGAGATATTGAAAATCATTAAATCACCTATAAAGACTCATTAGAAGACCTAATCAGTGTAGTTACTTAATCACTTCTTTTCGGACTCATTAGAAGAGTAAACAATTGGTAATTTGGTTGTATGAAAGGTTTTAAAACTCATGATGTGTTGATAAATATCTAGCTCAAACATAGTTGTCTACGTGTGGGTGTACTATAAACCTCTGCCAACTCCTTCGGAAATATAGGAGTGATGCTATTTTATGTTACGTGTAGTTAAAAGTCCGTGTTCTTCAACATAAACACTAAAATGAATAGTTTTATATGAAAAAACAAATAAAAATATTTTGACGATTTTTTAAAAAAAAACGGCATGAAATTTTTCGTCAAATCCGCAACCAAAAAATTATAAATAATTAGCACTATGACCACCTCCAAGGATGGTACGGTTAAACATGCCGTTTAGGAGATAATTCGATTTTTCATACTAGCTCCATACATTTTTTTCTTATAAAAATTATAACTCTTCCATTTGTGCACACATTTACTTCATATGACATTTTATAGAACAGTAATGATCAGCAGAAGTCATTTCCAGCAAAAAAAATAACATTTAAGAAATCGAGATCCTATGTCTTCTACAGCCCATTTTCGATCCACCGTGCGCCGGGCGGTGTTTCACTGTTTCCAACAACAAAACAAAACAACATTCCGCGTCCTGTTTTCGGAGGAGTTCTGTCGCGAGTCACTGCCGTCCTCAACACGGTCTGAAATCCAGTGACTTATAAAATTAGTAGTGTTTCTTTTCCGAGTGCTTCTGCCAGTGAAGTGTCTTGCCGCTTCTGATGTAAGTTATTCATAAAATAATTATTATACATTTTATTTACCATTACCAGCTACATAACGTTCGATCGATTGGGACACTAGACATGGCGATTCGTTGTTTTCGTTTATATCTTGATTCTCATGCCTTGAATGGTGTCGTGCAGTGCCTAAGAAAAAATATGATAGCGTAAATACCTGGGATTATATATTAGATTACCTGATGCGATTCAACTGCAAAATACGGGCCGCCGGTTAGCTGGATTCGGGTGCCCAGTAGTGTTATTGTTATTACAACTAGGAATATAATAATATTTATTAAAAACTAACTTTCTACCACCTGCTTTAATATAATATTAAAATTAGGAATTAACTTTTATATTAAGTTGTTATGTTGCGAAAACTATTATGTTGACTCAGATTCTGATGTGACTGAATGTAACCATTATATTTTAATGGTATACTAGCATAGAAAGTAAAATGATATACTAGCTCTGCATTGAGGTCGAAACTTATCCCACATGTGGGTTGGTATTGGAACTACTGATTTTACCCAGCTCATTTTCTATTTGTGTGCCAAATTTCATCAGAATCTTTTCAGCCTCTAAGGTTCATCTTAGAGGAAGGTGTCAAAATGTACCAGACAGACCGTCAGACAGTTAATTTTGCATTTATAATATTGGTACATAAGGATAACATCACACCTGTATTCTCTGAAGAGACTTCGCCATATAAGTTTAAATCCCATGTAATGGGGTAAGCAAGAGCCATTAGCAAGGCAAAAATTTAGGCTCCGGGCTGTTGCTGAAAAAATCCAGATAGAGATAACTGTATTTTGTAGGGCTAATACTAGAAACTAGAAATTATTCATTTAAATTAAACTTATGCTGAGCTTCTGCATGCCTGCTTCCTGCGAGTTAATGAGAGCATGCACTACAAATGCTGCGATGATGCTAGTGATGGCTAGCCCTTTAGAAAGCTTATTGGCAACAAAGCAGACCAATATTTTATGTTATTATTTAAATATTAGATCTTTTTTTGTATTGATAGAAACTGTTGCTTGCGTTGTTTATCTATACTAATATAATAAAGCTGAAGAGTTTATTTGTTTGTTTGAATAGTCTTTGGAACTAACAGTTGGATTTGAAAAATTATTTTTGCATTTGATAGCCCAATTCTTGAGGAAGTTTATGGGCTATTAAACATCAGTCCAAAAAGAAAATGAGTGATCCTAATAAGGGTTCCGTTTTTTAATTCAGGCATATGGACCCCTTAAAAGTCAGAAAGGATGCTAAGCGTAGACAAAATAACCGGGCACACACAGCTATAGGATATAGGATGTTAAAACAAGAAATTTTATGTGGATATAGTCGCGGAGGCGGGGCAAGTGCTAGTCCTCAATAAGGATACCTAGTGAATCCAATATTTCGTGTGCATTGCTATTGTCTGTAGTTAAAACTGTGCATTGCTCAACATATTAGGCAAATAATGGAATCAAGTATGAGAAGAATAATTTTGTGATTATATTTAACTTAATACTGAAAAAAATAATTTAAAAAAAAACATTTTGTCTTAAGAAGTATTACTTTATACTCGCATGCTGAATGAGTACTATTATAATTTGCTAATTTTACAACTGCTGTGCTGCAAATGGTGACTCTCAAGCATTGGTAGCAGTGCAAGTCATAGTAATAAAAAAATCTTGCGCTTTAATTTTATTGAATATGAGGGCAAATTGTTTGATATTTTAAACTTTAAGTCCTAAGTATTCTTAAAGTGGTGACTTCCTAAGGGGAATATTTTGATGCCCATGCTGTCCGTCCTTTTTCTTATCTAGAACCATTTCATCAGAAAAAACAAAATTAATGTTGTTATAGAATATATTATGTACATAAATTCATTATCTTGAATTCTTTAGACTTGTATAGGTAGGCAGGTACTATTAAGTTAAGTTTGCTGCTTCCCGCTATATTGGGTCCCCACCTATGAAATTTGCGTTTTTTCCTCACAAATAGAGAACATCGTCACATCATAAAAGATAGCTTGATCTCTGCAACATAATATTCAAAGGAATTAATTCATTAGGTCGGCATGCCTATAAAGTATGACATTGACAGTTACTGTGTACTATTATGAAATTCAGGACTCCATATGCGGCGATTTTACTGACAGCTGTCGCAGAGATCAAGCTATCTTTTATGAAGTTTATATTGGGTTTATATGAAGTTTATTATATCTTTTAAGAAATTTGTGTTTTTTTCTCACAAATAGAGAACCTCGTCACTTCTATGATTTAAAATATTCATCAATTGCTTGATATTATATCGAATAATGACCATCATTGACAACTACCAATAGTAAAAAAACCTTATTACTTATAGTTTTCTAAACATAAAAAAATACCTTAAAAATTACTCTTTTTTTTTGTTAGCAGAAATGATTATTATTTGTTTTAAAACTTAGCCAAAACTTATTTTTGTCGTTTAATTTAAGTGGCAACGTTAACTTAGTTTTTAAACAATAGTGCATAAAAGGTTTAAAACATTAGTGTTCATGGTTGTTAAATAAATTAAGCAAATGTTAGTATGAAATATGCAACTTCTTTAAAATTCTCCATACAAAACGCTGATTTCATAGTAGGGATGTGACATTGTACATAAAAAAATCGATTATTAATTAATCGATTGTTTTCCTAGTAAAAAAATCGATTAAATAATAATCGATTTTTGTATTGATAATAATCGATTTTTTCAGTTATTTTTTGTTAACAGATTAAATTAAACACCTGTGGTAACGATAATCACACTATCAAAGCATTAAAGCTCTGTTCAAGTTTTTAATTTAATAATCAACAAGTATACATTTCATTGGCATAAAGTGGCAAAAAGTATTTTTTTTTCATTTCGCCCGTCTAAAATAAATGAATTAAGTCTTTGGGCAATGAAAGTAAAAACCAATAAAAGTTTTGGTAAACGTTTTGATAGTATTCGGCTCCAGGTCTTTGTTTCAAAAATAATTTTTCCGCTGGAGCCGAAGAAGCCGGAACCAGAAGGTGCCTACATTTCAACGTACAGAATTGATGAAATAGCGTTTAACGCACAGATGGCGTTAGCGTCATTCATTGACGAACTTCGTAGTTAGTGGTTCGCGGCACTTTGCGGCTTCGCGCTCCCGACTAAAAAACAGTGTTGCAGCCATTGCGGGTGATAAAAATCGACAGTGAAAAAGAAATCGATTTTTTATTAATCGATTTTTTTAAATATGTAAATCGATTCGAGTCTTAAGGTTGTGTCTTGTGGTAATAATGTCAAAGTAGTAGATAATGTTAAATTCTTGGGTGTCCACATTGACGCGTTATTAAACTGGAAGGTTGAGATATTGTCTATACAGAAGGCTGTTAGCTCTGCATGCTATGCAATCAGAAGCCTGAGGGATGAACTCACTTTGGCCCAGCTTAGGATGGTAGCTTTGCTTTGGTCGAGTCAAGGCTCAGATATAGTATTGAGTTTTGGGGCAACAGCTACAAATACAATGTGCACTCGGCATTTGTAATTCAAAAAAGAGCCTTAAGGACAATGCTCCGCATGAAGCAGGCAGAATCGTGCAGGGACCACTTCATTAGACTTCACATTTTAACAGTGCCATGCATCTATATGCTAGTGTTGTTAACCAACTTTGTTAAGAATTTGCACGAGACCGATGAGGAAAGACAAGCTAGATATAGCACTCGCAGGAAAGACTTACCTTTCACAATCCAGCCGAAATTGAATGTGGTTCATCACAGTCCCAGAGTTCAATCTGTTTTCCTATATAACAAGTTGCCAGTAGAATATAAAAGCATAAGTAGCACGAACTTATTTAAAAACAAATTGAAGACATATTTATTGAGGAAGGGCTATTACAGCATTGATGAGTTCATTAATGACAAGCGACAGCCACTATTTTAAAGTTTTATGAATTATTTGTTTATAAGTTTTAATTTTTTTTTTTTTACCTGGATAATGAATTTTGAAATGAAATGTAATGTTGGTTATTATTTAATTTTTTGTTAATGACTTAGAGCTATAATTATTTATTATAATATTTTAAATGCTGAATGTTGATATGACTGTAATGTTTTATTTTTTATTAATTGTTTATTATCAGTGTAATATTTTCAACACAATGTATTTTGTTATGAAATAAATGACTTATGACTTATGATTATAAAAATCGATTTTTATTTTTTTTAAATCGATTTTTAATTGATTTTTCTATAATCGATTATTTTTTCACATCTCTATTTCATAGGTGGGGACCTAATACTATACGTTATTGTAGTGCTTGCATTTGTGTTTAATTTTATGCTATTTGAAGCCTGACTGATTGAATGTTATAATTTTCAAAACAAAATGGGAACACCGCGTTTTTAGGCTGTTATTTAAAAATATTAATAGTTTTGATGTGGTCAATGGTAAAAATTGTTTAATTGATCGATTTACACGAAAACTAAAGGAAATAAACTCAAATTAACGTGACAAACCACGCCCATTTCCTGTAAATCATTAGGTAGATATGAAAAAAAAACCGGCCAAGTGTGTGTCGGACCACGCACAATAAAGGGTTCCGTTGTTGATTGATTTCTATTTTTTGTAGCCAGCCAGAATCTGGAATGGCATCTTCATCCCATGAAGGCGAGTCGCTGAATCTGCCGCCAGCGCTCGCCGGGAGGCCTGTTGGCTTGCCTCCGGGGAAGTATAAATTAGTGGGATGGGATATTGACACCACTGGCAGGAGACTCATTGACGAGGTATGTTAGTTTAAGACTTCTCTGTGCGCAAGGGATGGTTCCACCTTAGTTCTTGTACAATTGTCTACGCCTGTCCTTGCCGAAAATACACTCCCATTTCTCATCTGAGAGAAAATGAGAGTCACAAACAAGGTCGCGGGCAAATTGTAACTTGTTACTCCGACGTAATTTTCTTCTCCCATCCTTACTCCTAGGTGTAGAAACGCTTGAGGTTGTTCTGCTAGTTGATTGGAGTTTTTGTTGCCCCTCAACACCTTCAGAGAATCTATTGCGTAATGCGTAATTATGTCGACACGATGGTCGGCCCTTTCGAATGTGCAGCGTTGTCGTTAGGCTCTCCGCCTTCAGTATTATGGAACCTATGGAACACTCGGCTGACAAAAAACGGCTACTTTGCCGAGCAACATTGACTCACTTGATTGCAGCAGTGCAATCATATCTCCATCACATATCCATTGGAAGTTCTCCTTTTACTGGAGCTGTTCTCTTCAATGGCTGGATAGTTTTTTTTGTATTCGTAATCGCATTATCATTCGATCGGATGATGCTGTCATTGTTGTAAATGGCGTTATCTCCATCATCGTGGAGTAGGCAGATGTAAAATACACACGGAAAATATGGCAGAAGCCAGCAGCAGAAAGCAGTGGCTGAAAAGATGATGATAATCGATAAGATCACCTTTGGTCAAAGTACTTAAGAGCACTTGCCACTTTTAACTATTAGGGTGCCAATATTCAGTAGTACAAATTATTGGGTGGGTGATGAACTGATGGCATCTATTGTTTCAGATTTGTCAGGTAGCGGCATTCATTCCTCCTCAAACAAAGTACTCGCAGTTCATAATGCCGTACGGCGACCTGAACCCAGGTGCTCGTCGCCGCAACAATGTACGCGTTGTCACCATAGGACGCTACCGTATGCTGAAACACACGATTACTCACAAGGTCTGGTCATACTTTTAGTTTTTCCACTATGGTTGCTATAGATAAATGATTGATAGATGATAAGTTTTCCAAAAACAAACAAGAAAAATTTACCGTGGTAGGTTTGAAAAATTACTGACGGAAATAACGACGAATTTTCCAATATTATACCAAAATTGTAAGCCACAGTTATCAGCAGTGCACGGAATCGCCTCATTTAGTTCACTGTTTGTGAGAAAGGGAAAAAGGATGTAAACATAATAGTTTGCGGTCTGAAAAGTCGAGTTTCTAGTCTTGCAGGTACAAAATATCCTTGGATATTATTATAAAACAGAATCCCCCGCCGCATCTGTCTGTCTGTCTGAATGCGATAAACTCAAAAATTCCGAAAGACTTTTCTAACGGGTTTCACCCGTGGACGGAGTGATTCATGAGAAAAGTTTTGGTGTATAATTCACAAAAAAATTGTGCAAATTGGCTGAAATAATTATGATTGTTGAAGATGTCAGAAAAAATCATGCCGACTGTGAGCTTTACTGACGTGCGCCGCGTAAACCGTAAAAGATACATACAATTTATATTCTACAGTATTGTACATCTTTCATCTTTACCATTTCAACAAAAAAGTCCGCGATGGCATATATATATCTTCTAAGAATGACCAACAATAACCATTTTAACTTTCAAAATTTGATAACAATTTAATTGTTATTTCCGACGCTATTTTGACCGGAATTATATTTATCCTTATCGAATAAAATATGTTATTTAAATTGGGCATTTAATTTGGATTCAAATATGCATTGACATCATATCATTCAAATGAATACTTTAAAAGATTATCATTATCATCAAAATTACGCGAAACAAAATAATTATGGTTGACGACAACGCGGGCGCAGCGGTAGGATGACCTTTTCCTCGGCTATTAGGTATGTAATTCCGGTAGTACGTACCCGTGGGATATTTTCCGACATTCACGCGGGTAGAGCCACGGGAAAAAGCTATTAGCATAAAAAAAAGATAAAAATCCAAATAAAAAATTTAAAAAGTCGTAATAAAATGTCCTTTGCCTTTAATTTAACAAAACTTGCAAGAAATTTAAAAATAAATGAAAGGCCAAACTATACAGTTACTTAGGCCTTTAATTTACTAAATGAAGATATTGTATTATCATGAAATTAAATTTATTTGTTTATTTAACAGTTTATGTACCCACGTATAAACAGACAAGAAGAAAAGATCAGAAAAAAAAGTACAAGGTGATTCAGGGGATTTAGGTTTTATTTAAAGGATAGTTGAAGAGGTGTCCTCCCGGTGACGGTTGCGATGGACAAACGTATTTAAGGTCAATTATGTCACTTATCTTGATGTTTTTCACACTTTAAAAACCTATCATCATCATCAGCCTATAACGCTCCCACTGCAGGGACACGGCCTCCTCTCAATGAGAGGAAGTGGGCTATCCACCACGCGTGCCCAGTGCGGATTGGTAGATTGTCACATGTGTTCAAATTTTTGGTTCTAGGACATGCCGGTTTCCTCACGATGTTTTCCCTCGCCGTTTTGAGAGCAGTGGTGATGACATAAATTACACAAAGTAATGCGCCTGTCTGGGTTCGAACCCACGATTTACTGTTCGTAAGTCGGGGCCGCCATCACTGGGCCACCTCTGCTCTCCCAGCCTTTAAAAACCTATAATAGGATGATTCCCATTTTCCTAGCAAATTAGAAATTTGGCAGGAAGCAGTCTCGCAGTAAAGTTAGTAGTAAGTAAAGGTAAAAATCTGAAAATTGTTGATTAGTACAAATTACGATACAGAAAAAACAAATGCGATTCCATTTGCAGTTAGTTGTAAGAGAGATTTTTTTTTGAACTGCTAATTTAAGTTGGTCCTTTAATCCAGAATCTGAAATTAATAGGCCGTAGCTTGACCGTCCTATTTCTATCTTGCCTTTCCTCTCCAAAGTCCTAGAACGCCTTATTCAGAATCAGCTTAGTGCTTTTCTTTGTAAGAATAGTCTGGCTAATCCGGTTTTTGTACTGGTATGGAAGGATGAAATCTGACGGTTCTTTGCTTACTGTTTTTTTTTTCTACATTTAATACTGTCGATTTCGATACCCTGCTTGGCATGCTTCGCTCTCTTAACATATCTCCAACGGCGACTAACTGGTTTCGTAGTTACCTGTATGGCCCCGGCAACGTATATGCAAAGTACAGTCTTCCTCTTCTTGGTGTTATACTTCTGCCGGTGTACCCCAATGTGGCGTTTTATCTCCTTTACTCTTCGCAATATTTATAAGCTGTATTTCCAAAAAGCATATTTCTTCCTACCACCTTTATGCAGATGATTTATTTTACAAATATATAAATGAAAACATTACACTCCTTTTTGAGCAGTCGTGTAACAAGCTGCTCTTTCGGATTTGGTTGATGCAAATAATGTCATAAACAAGGATTTGGGGTTTGGGTTCAATTTGCACTAGTATGCATTAACGTGTGTGGTATGAATTAGCACAAGTATCCGAGTCCTACTGGCATGTTGGGCCACAAAAAGGATGAATGAAAGGCAACTGAATGCAGCTGAGATGGGAATGCTATGAGGGATGTGTGGTGTTACACGAATGGATAGAATAAGAAATGAGTACATAAGAGGAATTCTGAAAGTGGCATCCAGACGGTAACCGAAAATTTGTGCGGCTGTGGAGGATGATGTTGCAGACAGTGACACCTGTAAATTATCAGTGCAGGTTACGAGGACGAGTGTGTTTGGTGCATCATGTGCCAAATTGAAATGGTCGACTGAAGGGGTCATCCGCTAGCCTTTCAGACCCCTTAACACCCCTCATGCTCTGTGGATTTTTTTTATCGACTTTTTATTGTTTTCCAAAAAAAATACCCAAATTTTACATTCAAATACAGATTTTTTTTTAAATATAAGGCGTAGACTGAATTTTAATTTTATTTCGATGTGTATTGTTTAAGAATAATTTTAAATACAAAATTAGTGATATTAGTCACCTAGTTTTTTTTAATTCACTCGCAAAGGTAAAACTTAAATTAAAGCTGTACATGTTACAGCTATTTAAAAGGCTACAAAAAAAAAAAAAAGCGACCGGGATCTTCCAACTCCCTCATTAATTCTCCAGTCTATCCTCTTTCTAATGATGTGCCACATGCCATAAAAGTATTTTAACAACTTTGTGAATTCGCTAGAATTGTGAATGTGTCACATAAAACTACATTCCAAATTCTAATGAAAAAATATTTATTGCGGAACTGTTACTTGAGAAATAGGTAAAATTTGTTTTCTCACTCTTTCACAGTAAAATCTATCTTCTATCTCTTTCTTGCGTACCTTAAATCGGTTTGAACAAATCGCGCCGCCCGACCCGCCATTTTTTTAGTCGAGACATCACTGCCTCGCTACCTAACGTGTGTGCTAGTTCACCATACTCCGCGATTCTTTTATTACTTTGTTATCGTTGAGTTTTGTTGGTTCTTGTTACATTTGTTTAATTTTTGTTGTTATTGTTAAACTTTGAGTTTTTTGTTATTGCAATGGCGTCATTCTCTAACGAAGAATATGCGGACATCATGATGGCTTACGGAGCCGCTAATGGCGTCGCTCGTGCAGCGCAACGACTTTACCAGGAACGCTTTCCTGGTAGACGATTACCTGGCCGCAGAGTCTTCCAAGACACATACCGACGCATACGCGAGACTGGCAGTGTTACTTTTAATGAACCAAGGGGCCATATTGTGCGACATAATGTTGAAGTAGACGAGAGAATACTGGCACTTTTTGAGGAAGACCCTACAAGAAGCATTAGAAATGTGGCATCACATCTTGATATTTCAATATGGAAAGTGTGGAAAGTACTTCGTCAAAACAAAAAGCATCCATTCCACTACACTCCGGTGCAAGGTACGTAATTTTAAACTAACTTTAAATCCGTGCAAGCTTTGATTGACCTTGCCTTTGTTTAGCAGGTAATGGGTATGGTATGGCGTCACTTCCAGGTAGTGAATCTATTAGCACGAACAGCGGGTCCTTTCTTGTGCAATTACTTATTGCCCAAGAGAAATTTAAAAGAGTTTTTTGTTTGTTGCAGGTCTTGAGGGTGGCGACTTTGAGAGACGAGTGGCTTTTTGTCGGTTTCTTTTACACACGGATGTGGATGATCCTGATTTTTTTTAAAGAATACTGTGGACGGATGAATCCAAATTTACCAAGGATGGGATCCTCAATTTACACAATTTGCACCACTGGACAACGAAAACGCAAAACCCACGTGTTAAAAGACAGAAATCTTCTCAAAGAAGGTTTAGTGTAAACGTTTGGGCAGGAGTGATTGGGAATCAGGTAATTGGACCGCATTACCTGCCCGATAATCTCAATGGCGAAGACTACCTGGAATTCCTACAAAATGACCTGCCCGAATTAGTGACCGATGTGCCCGTATTTAATTAACGTGTGCCCATTGTATTTCAAAATGACGGCTGTCCCGCGCATTGGCGATTGACTGTGAGGGAATATCTCGACAATGTGTTCCCCAATGCATGGATTGGACGCGATGGCCCTATTCCATGGCCGCCACGTTCCCCAGATCTAACTCCGTTAGACTTTTATGTCTGGGGACGTGCCAAAGAGTTGGTATATGCCACGGAGGTTCCAACTAGGGAGGTATTAGTCCAACGCATAGAAGCGGCATTCAATACTATTAAGGAGGAAATATGACTTCGTACAACAACTGTTGAAAATGTTGAAATACGATACAGGTGTCGGGCCTGCATTCGCAACAGAGGCCAACAATTTGAGCAAGATTTGTAACAATGATTAAATAAATGTTAAAAATGCAATTTTGTTTTTTTATTTCAAGTAAATCCCACGAAAGATACAGATATGAGACACGAATTTACCTAACCATAAGAATGAGATAGCAGATTTATAGGTTTGACAGGTATCATTTAAGAGATTTTTTTTAAAATCATAATTTTGAATATTAGCCTTAGGTGACTCGATTCACAATTCTAGCGAATTCACAAAGTTGTTAAAATACTTTTATGGCATGTGGCACATCATTAGAAAGAGGATAGACTGGAGAATTAATGAGGGAGTTGGAAGATCCCGGTCGCTTTTGTTTTTTTTTTTGTAGCCTTATAAACAGCTGTAACATGTACAGCTTTAATTTAAGTTTTACCTTTGCGAGTGAATTAAAAAAGAACTAGGTGACTAATATCACTAATTTTGTATTTAAAAGTATTCTTAAACAATACACATCGAAATAAAATTAAAATTCAGAGTCTACGCCTTATTTTTTTTTTTAAATCTGTATTTGAATGTAAAATTTGGGTCTTTTTTTTGGAAAACAATAAAAAGTCGATAAAAAAAATCCACAGAGCATGAGGGGTGTTAAAGGGTCTGAAAGGCTAGCGGATGACTCCTTCAGTCGACCATTTCAATTTGGCACACGATGCACCAAACACCCTGTATAAACAAGATACATGTATAGATATTGGTCATTCTTTCAGTACCTAGTTCAGATCAGTCCGTGAAATAATGGATTTGTGATTAGTTAAGTATACCTATTTGCTACATAAGGCAACAATAATCCAAGCAGTATAGTAAATTCGGATTTCAAAAAATGAGGATGCTTAATTTTCATTTTGAATAATCCCTTTAATTCCATGTATTTCCTATTGTACAATTACTTTAATTATGAGATAATTGGAAATAAAGGGATTTTTCTAAATCAAAAATCCCCATTATTCGAAATCTGGACTACCAAATAAAGATAATGATAAAACCCACCCAGGTTGCATGCAGTTCACACTATCATGCGTTACAAGATACACAGTTAAAACAAACTGTTAAAAATTAAAAATAAATTAAAGAAGGCGGCTACGTAATTTTTTTTACTTTTTCTACTTTATCCATGTGTCTGCACCTGCAGTGTCGTGTTTGGTTGGGAACGCTACCTTTTCGCAGGGATTCTGCCTCAAGTAGCGGAAAAACATCACCTTAACCTTAAAATTCGTCCACAGGTAGTAAAAACAAAGTCAGAAGTTACAGCCCTCAATGACTTTCTGAATTGGCTCGAAACACAAAAGAAAGAAGATGAAATGATCATCCTAATCTACCATGAACCTCGTCGGCTGCACCCCACCGTGATACTTCAAGGCATGATACGGTGAGTTTCATATAAACACACTGCTTCTTTATTCTAGCCTTAGAATGGACTAGCGGTCTAGTAACTGTTTTTCGAAAAATAAAGTAATGAAGCAATTGTCAGGAACGTGGGAATGGAGTACTTACCTAAAATTTGAAAACATAAGATCGAAAAGAAAAAGCTAAGGGAGTTTTTAGAAAGTCCACTCATACAAGGGTGGGTGGTAAAGACACATGAAGAAACTGCAAAAGACATAATACTGCATAAATAAAATAAAAAAACAAATAATTAAGTGTAATTTTTTAAACATCTGTTTTCTGTACCTATAACAGATCGTATCCTTTGTCGAGATGGAATGGTAACATAAAACTCTTGTAACTCAAAATACAGAAAAGTGGCCGATATCATACA
This sequence comes from Xanthia togata, assembly GCA_963853775.1. NCBI lineage: Eukaryota > Metazoa > Arthropoda > Insecta > Lepidoptera > Noctuidae > Xanthia > Xanthia togata. The sequence continues at coordinate 10,042,019 of OY970790.1, read as the reverse complement.
AAACTATGTTTTATGAGGTGGATAAGCCTCATAAAACATAGTTTCGTGTTGAATAAGAAGTTTCCGGTTTAACACTTTCACGGACGGTACTAGTTGAATCTGTGTTCTAGAATGACACAATTTTCCATATAAACATGTTGACGTTTAAATACGTAGTGCTGCATAATACTACATGTTTTGAAGACTTTAGAAACGTTTTATCACGTCATCGTTTACATACGTTTTGTCATAATTGGTACAACTAATAAGATGTTAGTTTAGTTTTTTATTCTCTCCACGTGGGTCGTAATCTTTATCCGATACAAAGTTGCCATCATCGTCCTGGAACGGATCTACCGCGGTTAAACTATCAGAATTCTCAAAAACCCTCATCGGATTTGTCTTGCGTTTTTCCATCTAAAACAAACAAAATGGCGAGTACGACACCAATTTCATAGAGTAATATTGTTTATTATAATTCACAACTAAGCAACAATAAAAAAATTAAATAAATAATACTTACGATGCTTTTGTCTCGACGAAGTTTACTATGAATCGCTCCTGCGAAGCTAAAAAGCGCGTGCAATCCACTCGTGAGTCGTGACACAGTCGGAGTAACTTATTCGGACGTAGTATCCATATTTTTGCCAACAAAACTTTTGTTGAGTTGAAAAGACTAATAATCAATACTTTTGGCAACAATAATTTAATCGCAAATTAAAATAAAAAAACAAAAAGTATTACTTTCAAACTTTACTCTATTATCACACGAATTTGAGACTATGCATAAATTTTATTTTCCCGGCTGTAATTTTATCTTTTACAGCTTTTTTTTTTTAAGATTTATGGACAGTCTCGACATTTTCATTTAGTTTAGTCTAAAAAGTTTGCATACTTATCAAAAATATTAATTCGAATGATGCAGTTTATGAGTCCTTCAGTGTATAATCACGTTTACACTCGTGTGTTACTACAGATTTTTTATCAGCATTAGGCAGTTACTTCAAAATGATTTTAGCAACTTTTATGAAAATTCGAATATTAGGAAATCAACGAATAAAAAGTAAAAGAATAAAATACTACATAAGGTATTATAACTATACTATCTGAAGTTTTCGACCTATACCCTCAAATAAGAGTACCTAGTATGAAAATACTTAAACTAATATAACTAACTGTAATACGCACACGTACGTATATGGCACGACAGCTAAATGATTTTGAAAATATGCTTTTATTATTTACTGTATGTCTTCAATTCAATGTTTGTACATATTAATCAGATATTGAGATTCATTTTCGTTTAAAATATGAGATGAAATAGGACAATATATCGGCACGTAAAATGTAATATATTTAATGTAACATGCATATAAAATCAAATAAGTCAAGCAAAATAGTCGCTGAACAATATTGTATAAGACTACAACAAGAGTATACTGAATTGAGTACGGTTAGGCACCATAGCCACCGACTAACATGTAATTAATTACATTTTGTCATTAATACGAATTTAATTTGTAACACTTACTTCACAGATACCGATTATTAGATCGGTTCAAAACTATAGTAGCCGGGTTTACCGACAGCTACGCATTATGTTGGGACAAGTGCCAGGGCGCTGTAAGATCGGTATCTCTTCGATTGCTCGCTCGGCTGCTGCTCGAGGAAGGCTCGCAAAGTGTGGACACAGCGTTGGATAGGGCCATTGCTACCTATAACATTGTTGAGCAGCTCGCCAATCAAGGTAAATATTGGTTCAGTATTATTTTCGTCCATTCGTTTAAGGTACTTATTTATAACTTTTTACTAAGCGCGAGAGAAATGACTATCATGTCAAATTATAAGTCGATAATACCTCAAATTGCTTAGCATGATCCTCCGTTATATCGAAAATAATGCAGCATTAATTTTGAAATAAATATATTGTAAATTTGAGGATTAATTAATGTTAAGTTTTATGTTTGACGATAACACAATTCAATTAAATTTTCTCTATAGAAAAAAATCACAAAGTTACCTGCAAACATAACAATAAATCGCTAGTATTAAAAAAAAAAAGGTTATTTCGTTTTATAATAAGAAACACCAACAAGGCAGGTATATTTTTTAACTGAATAATAATCTGTGATGTTATGTGAACAGAAGGCGAGGGCCAGGATATGGCCGCCGGGGGTGAAGGCACAGAAAGCGCGCCTTGCAGTGAGATGATGGACTTAGCGATCAAGTATGGCCGCCCCATTTACACTGAGCTCAACGAACTCGATACTCTGAAGAATTTGCTGGATAGGTGAGTTTTTTTAAAGATTATTGTTTATTTTTCGAGCATGGAATGCTGAGACAAACCCTTGCCCCCTTATTAATAAACCTGTACTAAAGTTACACCAGTATTAACTTCGGTTTGACCATAAAGTTTTAGAGGTCGCATAATAGTGTGCCTATAATAAGCTTCCTGTACAAGATTGCTTTTATAACATTAAAAAAAAAAAATGATTTTTTTATTCTGAATAATCTCTGCATAGGTATCATAAAATAGTAACGAATATTCCAAGAGATAGCCGTACTTTTGGTAACTATCGCTAGGAAGTCTGATTCAGTATTTGGTGGGTGTAATCGTAGGCCCTCCTCTGGTGAGAATGGCATGTGGCTGGCCAAGTGAATATCTGCCGCTCAAAGACGACAGTAACAGTAATTACAAAAAATGAATTATAACTAGGAAGGCTACTAGTACGGCATTATGATATGACTACTCATATCATAATGCCGTACTAGTATTGCCTGCCCTGGGCTGCCTGTACCTGTGTGAACAGTATAAAAACTGACGATATTAATCGACCGATTCACTAGCTATGGCCGCTCAAAGATGTTATGGTTACAAAAACATACGATCACTAGGAAGACTGATACTTGTATAGTATTAAAGTATGCACAATACCTATGTGAACAGTATAAAAACTGACGATATTCGTCGGCCGGTTCAGGAGCTATAGCCAATTTAACATGTAAATATTAAGTACTAAATTATATATTTTGTGATTTACTTCCGTCGCAATACTTTTCCGTCAAGTATTACCACCCATCGCATCGCATTGGCATTATCTGCCCACCGCCGACGCCCGGTGCGCCTGTTGTGGGCCGGGAGAGCACTTGAAAGCTCCCTCTCCCTTTCCGCTGCCTCCTTCTGTGACGTGACATTTTCGCAGAAGGAGATCACCGCGTTCCACGAAGCTGCGCCGCCGACCATGGAACGAATCACAGACGGCATCGAGAGGTGGCTTCCCACTTCCGAAACGAGTGCACGGCACGGCTCCTCCCAAGCTGCACACTCTGCAAGCGTATGCCACGCCGTGTCCTCCCAACAGTTGACGCAGTGATGACACCGAGCGTCTGGCTCCCTGGCTCTGCGACGCAGGTACTTTCCGAAGCAGCCATGCCCCGAGAGCACCTGCGCGGCCCTAACTGACAGCGAGCCATGCCTCTTCCTGAGCCAGTCGTCGAGCATCGGCCGGACCGCTGGTGACGGTGGGCGCAGAAGCCTGTCCCACCATTTCGGCCCTGACGGAGCTCAGACCGGCGCATCGTGATCTGCCACTGCACCAGTACCACGCCCCGCGCTTCTTCTCACGCCACCGATGCAGTGCCGCGAGAGCTCTCGCTTCCAGGTCCCACGGCGGGGATCCGGCCAGTGCGCAAGCCGCCTCGTAAGAGATCGTGCGATACCCTCTTATGACTCTGACGGCCATTGCCCTCTGCGGTACTCGCAACACTGTGATACTGCGGGCCGTCAGGTCAGCTGCCCACACTAGAGCCCCGTACAGGGCCATGGATCATGGTCAGGGTCATGGACCCGCCGCGCCCATTAACTTGGGCGCTAGCCGCCGAAAGTGGGGGCCGAAGTCCCAACGGCTATCGAGCACTATCTGGATCTAATCTGGATTTGGTCGCGACTCGCCAAAAGCAATAACATTGATCTTGCCTGGGAATTTATCGCAATATCTGCGTGTCACTGATTAAATACGGACTGAAAAGGATACACGTATTATCACACCCACTTTTACATCCTGTGCGTGTTTCTAAACTTTTAAATATACTATTATATTTAACAATAAAAGCGAAAACTGGGATGGATTTTGAATTTTTACAAATGTCAAAGGACCGACATCCTTTTGTTACTCGTCTAAATTTATCTTGTCATTGAAATAGCAGTGATTAGCATAATTAATATCGACTATTTGTTCAAGGAGTATTTAATACGCTTATTGAAAAAAAAAACAATTTAATGTATTTTAAATTATTATACTGATAACAATCGTGTTTTTCGGCTAGGATTTTCAAGATGCTGTTGCCATGTTGGTCCGCGGTTAAAGACGCGATCTTTTTTCCTTATTAAATAATGTCGTAGGTTTATAAAAATAGGTATTATATTGTAGATTGTATTTGTATCTTGTTCATTTTCACTGTTTAATATAGGAACATATTTCAATGGAATAGCTTTGAAAGTTTAACGTTTTTTGGTAATACGGGCTGGTTTCCGCAACTCCACGCCAAAGCGCGTATTTTGCGTACGGAAGTTACTCAATATGAAAATACTATACACTACAAAAAAAAAAACGTAATATCGATAAGATAAGACATTTATTTGTAAACACGATAGCACCAAAACTTAAAGATCATACTACCACCACATCACTAAACCATAGACAATTTGAGCGGCTATTGTTGTCAAATTTTGGCAAATTTTGAAACGCCGGACCTTATGCTCATTTTTTATGCCCGGATATTAAACCATATACAGGCACTTATTAACTGTCAAAGAGTCAAGTTAGTCTGAGAGTTGAAGCTAGTTGCCCATTCCAAAACGTAGATCTCTATGGAGAAGAACGGGCAAGAAACTCCAAGGACACTCTCTTTTAAATATATAAATTACAAAATCCTGGGTACATTACTATGGTTGATTCTTTATGTGAGAAAATATAAAAAAAAAACGATTAAAATAAGCCCTGGCAGATAAGAGATGATCAGTCTCAACTGACGGTGCTCGTTCACGAACATGACGCGTGGATCAGCACCATCTAGCTCAACCATTTTGTAGGGAACCGAATGATCCAACACACTCGCCACCATCAGCGAGACATTAAGTGAGCATGACATACTCTCAACTACCCTGCTCTTTCAAGTCAACATACAACATAATAACATAGTAAACGACTCCATGGTACTCACATTTACAAAAATTTAAACAAAAGGGTGTAAGTTATACAAAACTATAGTTTGCAATGTATTTGTATCATTAAAAGAATATTACTACCAAAAAGAAAGAAAATCATTATTATCTATTTGAGTATTCAACAATTAAAACTTAATTAAATAAAATAAAAAAAATATCAATAAAGAGAAGCAACTCTTCCAATTTGTTCCTTTTTTTAACTAATGAGCCCAAGTGACTGGAGCAGGACCAGCATTTAGCCAAGCATTTTTATCTACGATATAATCATCCAACTTATAGTAGATATGCTTGTCTACATAGTGTGCGTTTAATGCAAGTTTTAACTTTCTTCTCATTTAGTTGAAGAATATCGAGTGGTATTTTATTATAACATTTTACACAGTACCCTATAAAAGAAGTGCGTACTTTAGACAATCTGAAACGTGGTTAGTCTACTTACCTATCTACCTACTTTTTTTTTTTTTGTTTCTGTATTGACAATCCTCATGGATGTCCTCCGGGCGAAGGGGTCTGTCAGACTTCTACTGACCAAAAACCACCTCGGTGTTCCAAAACATCATGTTCATGCTGGATTTCGACTTAGCCATAGTATAAATTAAAACCTTTTCTCGTGGCATACGTTTCATCACTGTCGAGAGTTAGGTCCAAAAAATTATAAAATTAATTATATGGATAAGAACTTGAGTTACAGACACATAGCTTGCAGACTTGATAAGCTATATAGTAGCTGTTGACCGGCTCACTTGTAGCAGTTATAAGTACTCCTTTTTTTTTCCATTCTTTGAGGGCAGACGAACGAAAAAAGGCAAGCGTGCGACCATTTGGGCCGAGAACTTAAAAAGGCAGCTGGCACGAACTGGATACTGAAGGTGAAAAACTTGGTGTTGTGGAATTACTTGGGAAAGGCTTTTGTCCAGCAGTGGACTGTGGCGGGTTGAGGTGGTAATGTTCCCACTAGCCTATAATGTTGCCACTCCTGGGACACAGCCCTCCGGTCTTGCAGAGGGAGCGGGCTGTAATCCACCACGCGGGCCTATTGCGGGTTGGTAGTGTAACGAGTTTAAAATATCGTTACATGCTTCTCGTCAGTTAGTCGATTTCGGAACGTTTTTTTTGCTGTCATCGATTGTGTTTGGTGGAAGCTGTCAACTTTGACGTGATCACTTTTGCGACGAACATTCCTGATGTAGTATTGAATTTTAACGACATTTTTTAATCGGGATAAATCCTGGGTATTGGCGGCCTATTGATGCCGTAAACTTCTAAAACTTTCCCTCAGGACGTGGTGACGTAGGAATAATCCTTCATTTCTTTGGTAAGATTGAATTCTTTCGGATTGATAAATTGGATAGCGTGACGAGTGCTCGATATCATACTAAATTATTGTTCCAGGCTTTTAAGTGATTTGTCGCCCGCCTGAATTTTGTGGTGCATTTAAATTTGCCATTTGTTGGAAAAGACGGTAAGTTATTATTACTCGTGGAACGCCACGCTTCCCAACGTTTGGGAATCCTGAACAATTTATTAATTCTCTGTAAATTTTGTTTCAGCCGGATTTTGACCGAACCTGGTCCCGACGTTTTTTTTTTTTTTTTCTTCTCTTTTCTTTTCGATTTATTTTCTTTACTGGATATATTTCTACAAGGGATATTTTCATCCCAACCTTCTACGCCACGATCCTAGAGGTTTTATTTAACCATTTTATTTTACTACCTACCTTTTTTTTTATCAACAAAGATGCAATAGTAATGTAAGTTCCATAATAATAATATTGTAAATTCAATGATAATAATGTAAGTAATTATAACCTTTTTTTTGTATTTAATTTCATAATTTTATTACTCTGAAGCTACTGGCAAACATTAAACAAGGTATTAGCAAAGGAAATTCCATTCTTTTATTCATTTAATTAGCTACCTACCGGCAGATTAAAAGTCTGACTCTCCGAAGTATTCTATCTGGCAAGTTTGGTTTATTTAAAACATATTGTGTGCATCTCCAAGGCGCCCGAAATTATTTTATTGTTTAATTTGTATTTTTTTTATAGGAGAACACACCATCTTTACACATTTTTATTAAATTGGGCAAGCTCCCAACACATGTGACACTCATGTACAACCCATCCATTACATTTGTCGCTCTGCGAACAGGGACTTGAAGTGGCTTCCTTGTATCTTATAAATTATTATTGCATCTTATATTTTGTAGTATTGTTTACAGAACAAATTACATAGTTTCTGTAATACACTTTTTTTTTGGAATGTTGTAATTTACAACTAAGTTTTCTTGATGTTTCCTAGTAAGTAAACAATATTTACTAACAACTTTATTGTACTATTGTGTGTTTAACTTTTATGGTTACAGCAATATCATTATACTCTTGCAAAATCAACATATTGTATGGTAAGACAGTTTTGTTTTGTATAAATGACTCAACGGTGTAAAACTAAGTGCGGTGTTTCATATTTGATTTTAAACAAACTTTGGTTTAACTTAAGTAATACCTAATCATAGTTTAAGTGATATAAGCTTATCCTGTAAATTATTACTGCATCTTTTCACTTTGAAATATTTCATAAAAATCAACTTGTAGGTAACTTAAAAAATATTTTTTCACTTTAACCTCAAATATTTTACAACTTGTGATATTTTGCCCTGCTTTTCTTATCATATTGTTTATTCATAATGGATAAAGAAGATCAATCTCCTCTGCCTCTTGCTAAGGATAACATGGAATCTGATGGTGCATGCACAGTTCCTAATGTTGCACCTGTTGCTCCTGACATGATTAATTTGACAGAAGTACCACTTTCTTTTGATTTTAATGACAGGATTGTACACTCTTCTTCAGCTTTTGCGATGCACGCTTTGCCTTCGTTTAATTCCATGAATGTTTTGGTTAATGAACATATTCTAAAGAATTTAGTTTCTGCAATTATTATTAAAAAGAATTTAGCTTCGCAATTATAGTACCACAGAACGTGAATTACTTGCTATTTTAGCTTCAATAGAACATTTCAGACCTTATATTGAAGGAATGAAGTTTACTGTAATAACTGATCATGCTAGTTTAAAATGGCTTTTAGGTCTTAGCAATCCTAGTGGACGCTTAGCACGTTGGGCTGCTAGAATTTCTCAATTTACTTTTGATATAGTTCATAAAAAAGGATCTTTACATTTAGTTCCAGATGCTTTATCTCGTATTGAAGTAGCCGCTATAGAAATTTCTCAAAATAATTTAGTTTTGCCAGATGATGATATTTATGATCCATGGTATAAAAAAGTATTTATTAATTGTCAAAAGTCTCCTTGCAGATATAAGAACTTTAGAGTAGAAAATAAAACCTTATATAAATTTTGTAAAAGTAAGTTTGATCCTAATAGTAATCTTAATTGGAAAATAGTTATTCCTAAAGAACATATTTTAGATACAATTCGTTCTAATCATGATGAATTCTGGTCATCTTGGTATCCATAAAACTTTAAATAAATTAAAACAACACTATTTTTGGAAAGGGATGTTTAATGATCTTCAAAAATATATTCTAGCTTGTGATACTTGTAAAGCTTATAAACATACCACACAACCTCCTTTTGGTATTATGGTTAACCCTAAAAAAGTTGATCGACCTATGCTAATGCTTTCAGTGGATATTATAGGTATATTACCTAAAGCTTATTCTGGACATAAATATATTCTCTCGGTTGTTGATGTGTTCACTAAATACTGCTGGATTTTTCCTATGATAAATGCTACTACTAGAGTAATAAATAAACTTTTTGAAAAATAAATATTTCTTAAATTTGGTTGTCCTAAAATAATTGTTTGTGATAATGGTACACAATTTACTTCTAAACATTTCGTAGAATTTTTGAAAGGTTATAATATCACAAAAATATTTTATAATACTTTATACACACCTCAAAACAATACAGTTGAGAGATATAATAAAACTGTTGAAACTTGCATTGCTTGTTTTGTTAAAGATGATCATAGAACTTGGTCTAAATATTTACCTCATGTTCAACTAGCTTTGAATAATAGTGTGAATCTAGCCACAGATTTCACACCTAATTTTTTGACGTTTGGAAGGGAACTTATTTTTGATGCTTCTTTACATCGTTTAAGTGACTCTATAGATAATTTAGATGAACTGGAAGTTTCCCATAGAACTCACTATGCTGATTCTCTTAATTCACTTAGTGAAATTTTTGTTAAAGTTCAAACTCATTTATTAAAAGCTTATCAGCGTAATGCTCGCTATTATAATAAAGGTCGCAAAGTCATTTCTTTTGATGTGGGTGATGTTGTGTGGAGAAGGAGTTTTGTTCAATCTCATGCACCTACTTATTTTTCAGCAAAACTTGCTCCTAAGTTTATTAAATGTAAAATTATTGAAAAGATCTCTGATAATGTTTATAATCTGAAAGACCTTAATAAGGGTACCGCTGGTCGTTATCATGTTAAGGATATAATTAAATTTTAATTTGGTTTCCAAGAGTAAGTCTTGATTTTGATAATTTTGTTTGAAGGCCACTTATGATAGTGTGATGTATGATGGGATGGATGATAGGTTATCGGTGGTTTGAATGAGAATGTATGTTAGTTAACTTCTTATAATTTTATTGAATTTGATTTCTTAACTTTCTAAAAATACAACTTAGGACCTTTTAATAACTCTTCTATCCACACGAATACGTTTCTCATATCAAAGGATCTTATTATTAATATTTTGTATATGTATCTTATTAATATTTTTATACATATCTTATTATTATTATTCTTTTATACAAGTCTTGTATACAATTTTATGTATACATTCTTGTATAAAATTTCTTAGTTGTTTCCCACTGCTTGTGTACACTTTGTTTTCACTTGCAGAGGTTAACCTACTTTTTTACGGATCTCGGTATATTTTTTCCTTGATTTCGTTGTTTTTTTTGCTTCTGTGCTCGGAAGGTTGGTAGTGGTGTGCCGATCACAGGATGCATTTCTTGTTCTGCTATTGTGCTCGGGAAATTGGTGGAGTTGAGCCGATCACAATATGCATCTCTTGTTCTGCTATTGTGCTCGGGAAATTGGTGGAGTTGAGCCGATCACAATATGCATCTCTTGTTCTGCTATTGTGCTCGGGATATTGGTGGTGTTGAGCCGATCACAATATGCATTTATTTTCGAACGTGTTTGTGCTCGGAAAATTGGTGGAGTTGTGCCGATCACAACATTCTTCTTTATATTTTTTGCATTTGTAGAGATGTGTAGATTTTAAACTGTGTCTCACAGTTATAATTTGTTCTTGCTAGTCAGTGGCGATGGTGCCTAACTGCACTCATAAAGACATTTTTGAATTATTCTCGTTAGACAGCGGCAATTGCGCCTAACTGTACTCAAATTAATATTTTTATCGTGTTTATATACTTGTTAGTCGGTGGCTATGGTGCCTAACCGAACTCAAATTGGTATTTTTTTGTTGTTGTTTCTAGAGTTATACTGTATGTTAGTCGGTGGCTATTGTGCCTAACCGTACTCAATTCAGTATACTCTTGTTGTGCTCTTATACAATATTGATCAGCGACTATTTCGCTTGACTTATTTGTTTTTATATGCATGTTGTTTTAAGAAATAGTCTTAGAAACTATTTTTTTGTTTAATTGTTATTAGACTTAGCGGATATCTTCCTTGCGGTCTTATAATCCTATCCTTTTTATAGGGTATTTTTTTGTTTTGTTGTATTTGGAATTTATATTTCCTATTTTTTGTAATTTTTTTTTCTTTTGCCTTGTTTATTTTTTAGCATAAAAGAAATTGCTTTCTTTTATTTTTTCGGGGAGGGATGTAATGTAACGAGTTTAAAATATCGTTACATGCTTCTCGTCAGTTAGTCGATTTCGGAACGTTTTTTTTGCTGTCATCGATTGTGTTTGGTGGAAGCTGTCAACTTTGACGTGATCACTTTTGCGACGAACATTCCTGATGTAGTATTGAATTTTAACGACATTTTTTAATCGGGATAAATCCTGGGTATTGGCGGCCTATTGATGCCGTAAACTTCTAAAACTTTCCCTCAGGACGTGGTGACGTAGGAATAATCCTTCATTTCTTTGGTAAGATTGAATTCTTTCGGATTGATAAATTGGATAGCGTGACGAGTGCTCGATATCATACTAAATTATTGTTCCAGGCTTTTAAGTGATTTGTCGCCCGCCTGAATTTTGTGGTGCATTTAAATTTGCCATTTGTTGGAAAAGACGGTAAGTTATTATTACTCGTGGAACGCCACGCTTCCCAACGTTTGGGAATCCTGAACAATTTATTAATTCTCTGTAAATTTTGTTTCAGCCGGATTTTGACCGAACCTGGTCCCGACGTTTTTTTTTTTTTTTTCTTCTCTTTTCTTTTCGATTTATTTTCTTTACTGGATATATTTCTACAAGGGATATTTTCATCCCAACCTTCTACGCCACGATCCTAGAGGTTTTATTTAACCATTTTATTTTACTACCTACCTTTTTTTTTATCAACAAAGATGCAATAGTAATGTAAGTTCCATAATAATAATATTGTAAATTCAATGATAATAATGTAAGTAATTATAACCTTTTTTTTGTATTTAATTTCATAATTTTATTACTCTGAAGCTACTGGCAAACATTAAACAAGGTATTAGCAAAGGAAATTCCATTCTTTTATTCATTTAATTAGCTACCTACCGGCAGATTAAAAGTCTGACTCTCCGAAGTATTCTATCTGGCAAGTTTGGTTTATTTAAAACATATTGTGTGCATCTCCAAGGCGCCCGAAATTATTTTATTGTTTAATTTGTATTTTTTTTATAGGAGAACACACCATCTTTACACATTTTTATTAAATTGGGCAAGCTCCCAACACATGTGACACTCATGTACAACCCATCCATTACAGTAGATGTGTCACATGTCTTCCAATTTTTGGTTCTAGGACATGCCGGTTTTCTCACGATGTTTTTCTACACCGTAGTTGTGATTAAATTATTTACACAAAGTGAAGCGCCTGCTTGGGTTTGAACCCACGACCTACAATGTCAGTACTCGGTATGTCGTTACCACTGGGCCCCCCCACTGCTCTAACTTTGTGCTAGAATTAGTAATATTCGAACTAAAATTAATTAAATCTGTGTAATATCTACTTAATTAAAATCTTAAATTCAGTCATTCATACACTGATAGCCAATACAGCCTAGCTAAACCGCTAGGTCAGCAACATGAATTTTTGAAAAATCATCTCATGTTAATCGGGATAAAAGTTTTTATGGAGGTTCCACATTTTACCGATGGGGAATACCATCGGGCATAAAGGTGGCGAAAAAATTCAACGCAAGGGGTTCAGAATCATGTAATGAATCCATGGTATCAGTTTTCGCGTCGATGTCTGGCAACACTGTATAGTGTACCAGTAACACGTCTTTTTGAAATTGCAGGCAAAACACATTCCGCTCGGTGATCGGGCCGCTGCTGCGTTGCCCGCGGCCTCAGCGCCGGCGCCTCACGCACCTGCGGCGCATCCTCGCCGACGCCGGCCTGCTGTTCGACGAGATCAAGGACGCCTGGCATGAGGGCCGCCGCGCCGGTAACCATAGCATTTAGACACCTGTCCCGCCGCCGCCCGCTATTTACGAGAGGCGAGTAAAGCTAGCAATTAAAATACCGGACAAGTGCGTGTTGGACCACGCACAATGAAGGGTTCCGTAGTTGGGATGAATTGTTCCCAAAAACAAACTTAACATTGTAGTTGAAAAACATGTCACATCGATATACTTTACGTCACGGTCAATTCTTCGACTGCAAATGTCAGTAGGTAAAGGCAAAAAAGATAAAATTACAAATTAAAGATTTTAGGACGTTTTCTTTTTCGTGCTATGAGACCGGGCTTCTTGCAAAAAATTCATGATTCTAGGTCAACGGGAAGGACCCTATAGATTTTGATTTATTTTTTTAGGTGTGGCAACACTCATACTGTTTACATTAGCGGCATATTTATAATTAAAGAAATAATTTTAATTGTGTTCTAAATAGTTTAAAAAGTGGTTAGATGGAGTGTTAGAACTACGAATAATAAGTGACATCATTGGTGATAATTAACGACAACTGTAATAGCAAATACGACGACTGAGAACAATAACATTTCAGTACAAAACGGTATATTAACGACAATTCTGTGTACGTGATAGCAAAACAATATCTTTACGCCAAACAGGACGGCTAAATAATTACATTGAGTGCAGTGTTATAATATTTTTAGGTGAATTACTTAAAATACAAAACACTATAATACCGTTTATCAATAGATTTAAAATATTGGACTTTGGACTCTTATAAATGTATGACAACTAGTGCCAATACGGCTCCAAGTGGTGCGTAGAGTAACTAAACAGTAGACGCTACTCGCCGCCAGAGGGCGTAAAACTGTCAGATGGTGTGACCATACAAAAAAAAAATTGTAATTGGTAGTAATTTTATTGAACTGAAACCATCTCAAAAAACAATGGGTTCGAGAACAAAAACTGTTAAGGCGACGTTTTCCGGGCCTGTGGGCCCTTGAAACGCTACCTCCGCCTCCCCCAAATGCAGAGTGACGTATTTATTTACGATTCACTGCCGATGATTTCGCGAAAAATCCATGCCACAGCATAAAATATTTGCAGTTGACCAACTGAACTAGTTTTTCTTAGGTTCGATTTTTTTCAATAAGTTTACATTTTATGGGACTTAGGTACGGTGTAGTGAACTAAAATGATTACTTAAAATGTCCTGTGTACCTAATGGGCGTTTTCACATTAACAGATAACGACACCAGCCCGATACCGATATGTCGGGAGCTATTACACTGACATCGATATAATTATTATCGGCCCAATGATATTGGTAACCATCGCGACGCCCCAAACAACCACATTGTTTGGTGCGTCGCGATGGTTACCTACTAAGTATCGACTTCTTGAAGTCGGCAGTGCGAAAAGGTGTGTTCAAGTGATAAAATGAAATTGATATACTGACTCTGCCTTCTCTTTATATCTTAGAAAGTATTTTGTATGTTCGCAAAAACTTAGGACTTTTCAAAATAAGAAGCGATTTCCATAATATAAATACACGTAGTAGACATGAAATTTTGATACCCAAATTTAGATTAACTAAAACAAGCAAGTCATTTCTTATAAACAGTATCCGCTTTTATAACAAGTTGCCTAAGTCGGTTACAGACCTTAGCGATGGGAAGTTCAAAACCCACATTAAACGCGTTCTTATCATATTATAAAATTAAAGACTACGTTGAAGACAAGGAAGTTTTTCAATAATTCCTTCTGCACATGTGGCTTCCCTGGTAGCTCATTAACGGCAAATTGTATAAGAGTCTCTGCTCCCAAATTACCATGTTTATATATATATATATATTTTTACATTTTTATTTTTACATTCTTCCTTGACATTTAAATCACGCTATTATTTGACATTATAATATACCTACAATTTAACTTTAAATCTTTATTAGTTGCTTTTGTGATCATGATAATTATTCAGAATTGTAATAGCAATCACGTCATTTCGTTTATAATACTTTTTTATTTTTTATAATTTATTCATTTTTATATAGATTATTTTCTATTTTGTGAATGTGAGAACGCTGTAGGCTTAGTGGACTGTATATTTGCTGACCATAATTATTTTGTTAAGTACCTGGTACTTGTTGAAAGACCTAAACTGTCCTCCCATACCTAATAACACTGTTATTTGAAAATATTGTAAAAACCAATTATTTTTAAAAGAGTAACCGTGGAGTTTCTTGCCGGCTCTTCTCCATAGGAAACGACCAATTGGAACCGTGCACCTAGCTTCTGACGTTTCATAAGTGCCCATGTAGGTTTATGTGAAAAAATATATTTTGAATTTTGAATGCCGCTACTCTCACCGCACTGTGTCTTCGCCGATAGATATCGTACCTATACCCTATCGTGCGACGATATAGGTGACAAAAGCAAGACAATGTAAACGCGTTTGGTAGGCACTAAACGTATCCGATCATCTGACTTCCGATATCGTGTCGATGTCGGGTCGGTGTCGTTATCGGCTAATGTGCTGTGTTGTGACAGTCAATTAATTTGATTGTCCCATAAATAAATAAAAAGTGTGCAGAGCGCGCGAGCGGCAGCGTTATTATAAATCCGCATATCACATTTTAAAAATAAACAAATAAATCTCATTTGTGACCATGACTTATTGTTATTAATAACAAAACAGATTTTCTTCAGGTTTGGAACGTTTGATGGAGCCACTGGAGGAAACCGTTAAGGCGGAAGATATCAAAGAATTAGTTGACATTTTCGATTGTCACTTTGACCCAGAGAAAGAGGCACGTTATCCACGATCCGCACCAAACGCTCCAGCAACTAGGCACGAAGAGGTAAGTTTACTATAATATACCATACCTTTCTGTAGAAGAATATAACTACATAATTCAAACCAGTAAATAATTGAAGAAAAGTCTTGTAAACTAAACGATGCCTAACTGTAGATCATCGAAAGTCCGTAGATGCGACATTGAAAATTATTGAGTCTCATTTGGCAAGTGTTTAAGAGGGAACAGGGCCTGCGATTCTCCATACAAATGTATTCCCCTTTTTTCTTTCTGAATAATGCCTCTAGAGCAATCATTTTGTTTTTCATAAAATCAAGGTCTGCTGTAGACACGTCCCTATTATTTCCTTTTTTTCAGCAACTTATTGGTAAAGAAAATATGACCCTCCAACACTTACAAAAACAGCCCAATTTTTACCACCGTGATTAGAGGACTACCAGACAAATTCGAAAAGTTTTTAACGTAAAAGAAAATTTTAGGAACCTGGACATACTCTGTCTTAAAAATATTATGTAAAAAATAATTGTAATCAGCTCAGTTTTCGAGGAGAAAAAAAGGGGAATACGAAACGTCGATTTCGTCAATCTATTTTTGTGATATAATCGGCCTAAGCTGCAGCTGTCCCTATCGCACTCTACGGGGGCAGACTTGAGGTAACACGACGGCAATAGTTTCCTCAAAAACCTATTCTTCAAATTCCTCGCAGGCCCTGTTCCCTCTTAAGATTCATTTTGCTGGTTTTGATACGGACTTAATTAGTCGGATATCCAGTAAGTACCCAACAGCTACATCTCTACATACTTAACTTCGGATAGCTAGTCATTGGGCCAACATTGCCACGAAGATGGTCCAAGACAATGTTTGCCAGAATATAATTTGTCTCATACAGGAGGTCTGGTTCGGATGGATAACCTAGAAAAAGCTTATATACTTATAATATTTATCATGAAGTGTATACATGTTTTAACGATGAATGGATGATAATGATTTAGTTAGTTAGTACTTAATGAAATAACTAAATTCTTCAGAATCTTTCTCCTGACCTTGTCACGATTTATTAGGGGTCAGCAACATGGCAACATGTCATTTTCTTTCATACCTGTCTATTAGTTGTCTTCTCAGTAGTCACCCGTCCCACCATGTCATCTGTCACAATCATAGTCCATTCAGTTATATAGTGCTTTGGTCTACCCCTGCTCTTAGAGCCATTTATATTCATACTCTAAACGAAATAACAAAACAAAAATATGTTTATTTTTTAGCCTGTAGCCGAGACACCAGAAGAATTTTACTTCAGCAGCGACTCGGACAGCTCGGGACAGCTGTCATCGAGCTTGAGCGTTGGTGGTCAGTAATTCGGTATACATACCTTCCTACATTTCTTCTAAGTCCTGTAATTCTAATACTAGTTTGGATCCTCAAATCTACCACAAGTAAAAAACCATTTTTTTTTAATAATAACTCGTACTTTTTGACCAGAATATTTCATTTTAAGAAAGAACACACTTGAAAATATATTTCAGTATTAAATTATTGCATAACGTGGTACTAGAGTACATGAAATTCGGTATGTAAAGTAAAAATGTTCTATGCTAATTCCAAAACCATTTCGAGCTTTTAGGTTTCTTTACATTTTTTTTTTGAGCCGAATGTAAATTATCTAATAACTTCTCGCGTGTCAGACTCTTACTGACTAAAACCCACCCGTGTTCCTTCAGTTGCCTGTCCGTTGCCAGGGGCCACGGTATCCCTTTCGGACTTTCCCGCAACCCCGGCAGGCATCGGTCCCACCGGACCCCTTCAGTTGCTGACATCTCTTTGAGGCGCTACCCATTGCTCACCGTCCACAAGCCCGCGCCTACGGTCGCCGGGACTTGGCCTGGGAATCCCGACGGCCAGGGCGTCTCCTGCGGTGACTAGGGGCGTGTGGGCGCGAAGTTTGCCTCTCCCTCACGCGTTCCGCCTCCTCCTTCGCGAGCATTACTGCATCGCAAAAGGAAGTGACGGCTTCCGATGCCCTCTTGCTCCATACCATGGCCTGAACCAGGAGAGGTCGCGAGAGATCCCCGCCGTCGATTGCCTCCAAAAGGTCATGGAGATGCTCTGCCGCGATTGTAGCGTGCCCAGCACGGGGTTGCGACAGTCGCGCTCTCCATGTCGCCATGGGATTCCACCAAAAGTCTGTCCGCTGAGCCGCAGTTTCTTGCGGCAGCGGATTTACGCCGTGGCGTTTCGCCTCCTCGCGCCACTCCCATATGTCTGCGAGGACTTTTGCCTCCAGATCCCATGGCGGCAATCCTGCAAGGAGGCTCGCCCTGCGCTATCCCTGGACCAGCTGGGTGGCCATGACCCTGTGGGACGCGTTCAACCGGCGGGCTGGCTGCCGCCTACATGCTATTGCCAAATCCTTTCACTAGTGTGGGGACATTATCGTGAGATACACCTAGTTTCCTGGCAGCGGATTCTCTAATCAGGATGACGTCACTCCCGAAATCTATGACAGCTCTAAATACACAACTATTGACTTTTATCTTTTTTATAAATTTTGAGCCAGAATGGTTACCTATTTTACCCTGGATTTAATGTTGATTGGTGCAATAATTGACGAACCTGGACATTTTGGGAAACTAATATTATTTTTAATCCTCTCTAAAGTTTTCTCAATGCCGAAATGTCCAATGCCATCGTGATCGAGCTTACATACTTGCCACCTTGCCCCTTTGGTTCTACTCATCTGGCCTCATCACCGTTTAAATAGCGAAATAACGAATGCACCCACACCGGTGCCCCGTAAAGGGCCATGGACCGCACGACCCCCGCATATAGCCTCCGGCAGGAGGCGTTTGGACCCCCTAGATTGGGCAGGAGCCGCTTCAAGGCAGCCCCGGCCCGCTCCAGTCTGGGAGCCAAACGTCGGAAGTGCTCCACGAAGTTCCACCGACTGTCGAGCACGAGTCCACTCGTCGCCGATGTGAACCCCTCCTACCGTTATTGTAAACGTAAACGAATGTCTTGTGTCATGTAAAAACTTTAAATTCATATGTTTGATTCGCCAGCATGAGCTAACCATAAACATCTGTTAATAAATCTAATAATCGAACATTATTTGATTATTAGAACAAAGTATGAAGAATAATAATTGTAAAATATTTCCAAGGAAAGCTTACGACACTTTTACAATAAAGGACAATGCTCATGGAAGTATGGAATCCCGTACCATGCTGCATCAAAATCAAACTTGGTTTTTTATAGTCTACACTTATCATAATAACTCCTACAAAAGTTATTTTTGTAAACAAAACCCGTATTTTGGAGTAATTATATAAAATCTAAAATAACCTCAAATTATTTGCACAATGAAATACACAGAAATAAGTTTAAAAAATACAAACAAGTTCTACTTCTCAACACACAATACAATAATTAATTAATCTCAACTCTTAAAACACAAACGGTCGTAGATATTTGCTAGCGCAAAGATAATACGGATTAACATGATCGAATGTCAGTTTAGGGATGTGATCGATAAATCAAAATCTTTAGTAAGAAAATCGATTTTTTGTCAATTAGCAATACCA
Source organism: Xanthia togata (assembly GCA_963853775.1). NCBI lineage: Eukaryota > Metazoa > Arthropoda > Insecta > Lepidoptera > Noctuidae > Xanthia > Xanthia togata. Next base: position 10,022,845 of record OY970790.1, on the reverse strand, counting down.
AATCGATTTGGTGTTTAATTGTTACTGTTAAAAAACAATAAAAAAGCAAAGGTAAATACATTCAATTCGTATAATGGTTTTCAAGCAAACGTTATAGTTTTCTTTTATACAAAAGAAACGATTGGAATGACAGGTTAGTCGATTCATCAAAATACTCTCTTTTGCATTCTACATCTCTATGACCGGTTGTGTGAACGTCATGTAAAGGGAGTAAAACAATATTCGTACTTATATATTTTAAATTCCCTATTCAAAAATCAAAACCATGACGCGTAATGTCGTAAAAAAATATGATAATAATTACTATACAATTTTGATCTTGATGCATGAGACTTTTTGGTACCACTTTTAATCACTGTCCTTTGTTCTCTTTGGAGGAAAATCAAATCCAACATGTTTAGTTTGTAGTTTAATTTATGTTCCTTTAAAAATTTAGATCGGTAGGTATTCACTTTATCCGCTTCAGATAATGAGACACGAAGACGCAAGCTATATCGATATTCGAAGTTGAGGCAGCCAGGCAGCACTATTTGTCTCCTACATATGCACGTCACACGCACACTGGTGCAATTTGTTTTTGGCCTCGCCCTAATGAAATCATTACCGATCTAACGTATAATATATCTATGGTATGTACGGTTATGTACAGCGCTCTTAGAAAGACAGTGTGGTTTAAAAGTAAAGTATTAAATACTTATTATTGTTAAACAGGTCTGGCAGCCGCGATCCTGATGGTCGAAGAAGATGTGGTGGTGGACGACTACGAAGATTATTAACTTATTTAAACACACTAACTTCACAACTGAAGCTTATTTAAAATTATCAATCATACATTCTGCATTCATAACTGTATTTTGTAATAGAAAAAAAAGGTATAGAAGCGAAACAACGGCTCCGAACGCATTCTAAATCATCCCATTTGCCTACAGTCAGGATTATATGTACCATCGCTAGTATATAGTGCGTACTGCACGTTGTGTGTGTGCGCAACAACAGTTGTGTGTGGTCGGTGTCGCTAGGTACATTTCGCCAGTATTTTATGACTATATTTTGAACACTGCCCCACATTTTTTTTTTCTTTCATACAGAAAATCATTTGATATTTTTAACATTTTACATTAGATAGGAACTTAATTATATTAATGGTTTTGATTGCTGACATGATTAATTACTAGTAATGGCAACTATCTGCATTTATTATATCAATAATGGCGCATATGTTTTACACTCCGGACGAGTGCGGTACGTAAAGGAGTGGTGGGGAGGGGGTTAATACTCCGGTGGCATCGACACACGCACAAAGAAAATTGGGTATTAGCTTCGCTTCTATACGAATAATCATGATTTTTTCTATGATCTAGTCACGTAAGAGGCTTTCGCATTAGCGAAATCAAAAGGACAACGTTTATTCTTTAAGAAATGTTACCATGTTGGATATTTAAATGTGCAACTTAGGGACAATAAATTAAAATTATTAGTGGGAGGCGTCAAATAAATGCTCAAGTTAGTAAAGTTTTCATTGTGTCATAAAATGTCACGTTGAACGAATACTTACTTTCTATTAGACCGAATTTTAATTATAATTTAAATTTACTTATCCCCTGAATGTTTTTATGTACTGAATCAATTGGATCAGGATATCGGTATGGCAGCTTTGCTAAATAAAATAGTTTTAGATTTCTGTGACTTGAGTAACAGCGCGTAGTACAATAGTAGAGTACTGCGTGCTATTTCATTTTGCGGTGGAATTAAATCAGTCGTATCATCGCTAATTCGAAAGCATAACATAATATTATAATGTGTGTATTGGTCATTCGTTTTAAGTCGCCTTAAAGTGCAACCAGACTGCGGTCTATCGACGTCTACCAGTCGATGGTCGATCGATGAACAACCGAACATCAATCGATTGATATGCACGTCGACGTCGTTCGGATGCTGCACACCACAATGTACCGCCCTGAACGGTCAATTTCAGCAATAGACTGATGCCGTCTGGTTGCACCTGAAGGTCGTAATATTATAACCGTAACTCTAGGAGGGTCGAGCATGAAAGTAGTAAGTACAACTAAACAGCTGTGTTAACAATGCAAGCCAAAGAGAGGCTCTAAAACTCTTCGCGCCCCTTTCTAAGTGACGATTCTGAACGCTATTATAGGTACTTTTTTCGATATCGATTGTACAGACGCCAGCACATCAACCTACCCGAAACTGTAAAATTTTCCCAATCAACTTTGAACCTTATGCTTTAGTGACAATATTGAAAATGTATTCAAGAAATTTGACAGATTATATTATGTTGATGTGCTGGCGTCTGTACATTTGGTACTGCTCTGATAATTTATAACGCAACGCGCATTTAATGCATTTCAGGTACATAAACTTTCTCATCTACAGCTGATTTAAATTCCTGTCGAAACCACTTTATTTTCATAATTATAATATTCGTCCAGTGAACGGTAGTAGGTACTTACTATTTCTATTCGGCATAGTTGCCAAAAAATTAAGAATTTATAATGTATTCGTATAAACAAAACTAAAACTTAAAAACTTTAATTCAATTGATTTGAATAATTTAGGTCGTTGTTATATTTTCTTGGACTTTTGTATATTGATAAATTTAGGTATTGAGTTCAAAACTGTACTTGTTTTCTTTATCACTGTGATTACAATAACTTTCGGACATATCCAAAGTTTTAAAATTTTTGTGCTTTTTAAGCTATATTTTATTGGCTTTTTTTATTGACGATTTTTTCTTAAAATACCTTATTTAAGCGAACAAAGGAATAAAAAGTGTTTTTACTACCAATTTCATTTATTAATTCCCTTCTATCGAGAATCAATAATCAAACCCGTAACGACTGTCAAAGATCTACGAATGACAGCCGGGACCAAGGACTTAACGTACCCACCCATCTAGGGACCAATCTTTTCAACCGTTACAGTTCTCGCAAAACTTTATGAGCCCTCTGAACGTAGGCCCGAGTACTAAACCGCGCAGGGCACAGATGAGTGCAAAACCATTTATTGTAAGCTGTGAAACATTTTTTACTTACTGCGCAGCCACTCGCGTGCAACGAGAGCTCAAAAAGTTTTGCGCATACTGTACTTAACCTTCAAACGACCCATGCGGCTGTTATAAACCACGATGATAAATTTCAATAAATGTGAAATTCTAATGCATGTGTGCGGAATGTATAAAGTCCTAAAACATCTATAATACGTCGTAAAAGATAGCTTGATCTCTGCAACATATTATGTCAAACTGACATTCCTAGGGTAGGAATTAATTCAATATGTCGGCATGCCCATAAAGTATGACATTGACAGTTACTGTGTGTGTACTATCGTACTATTATGAAATTCAGGACTCCTTAAGCGGTGATTTTACTGACAGCTGTCGCAGAGATCAAGCTATCTTTTATGAAGTTTATATTGGGTTTATACGAAGTTTCTTATATCTTTTAAGAAATTTTCGTTTCGTTCTCACAAATAGAGAACCTCGTCACTTCTATGATTTAAAATATTCATCAATTGCTTGATATTATATCGAATAATGACCATCATAGACAACTACCAATAGTAAAAAAAACATATTAGGTACTTATAGTTTTCTAAACATAAAAAATACCTTAAAAATGACTCTTCTTTTTGTTAGCAGAAATGACCACTATTTGTTTTAAAACCTAGCCAAAACTTATACCTACTTTCTTTCTAGTATAATGATGGTATAATGAAGTCGGAGAAAAAGTTTTTATGCAGTTTTGAAGCTGACATAATGGCCATCATTTCTTCGGTAGCACAGTGTGTTATAGGACCTGAGTTGCGGTCATGTCTCTTTTATGGGTCCATTCGATAGATCTAGCCATGATACAGCCTTGCTAAAAATACCTACAGTATTTTTTTGCTTAGTTATTTAGATATGATTTTTTTAGTGAAAGGGCAATGACCTTAAGAAAATCTTAATTTCAAGATTACTCAAAAAATATAATTTTTTTAGTTTTCTTTTTATTGATAATGATGCTGTAGGATTTTATATAACTACATGTTAAATTAGAGGGTTGTAGCAAAAATATGACATAAATTTTCTTTTTATTCGCGTTTGCTTGCGCAAAGGCCACTAATAGTCTAATATAAAATTTTAATAATTTTGTATTTAGAACACAAATAATAATTGTTCATAAAAGTATTTCTTAACAAATTTAATAACACAATTTAAATACATATTCAGAAAACATTAACGCCTCTTTGCTGAAATTTTAAAACAAATCAAACATTGCCGACTATAGACATTGAAACAATAAATTTATATTGAGTGTTGTTAAGTGTTCGACTATGAAAAGAAAAAAAATGGGCGTTTAAAATTATGGCTGTCCTCTCAGCTGGAGAAAGGTCCATAGGCCGAACTTTCGGGCCTCGTTTATATGCTTCTGTTTCAAACAAATTAAATAAATCTAGCCGAGTCAATGCTACGGGTCGATCATCTTTGCATTATTGGTCTCCTAGCATGTTAACAGGTACACCCGGAGAGTGAAGAGTACCTATATCTGCCACTCGCTGACCAACATGAGGGTTGGCGTCCTCATGTCCCTCTTGCACTAAGTCACTCGGTCGAGGCCCGAGATGACATCCCCCAACAGGATGGGTCAGCTCCTGTTGAGGCGAAGCAGCGCCATGGGTCTTTGTCGGCTCCATGATGCCTCACCCCCGCTTCTCCGGACATCGTGTATGAGTATTGGGTTTTAGCATAGCTTAACGAGGGCGGACCCCTTCCCAATACCACACGATGCCCATCATAAAATAAAATAAAAAAAAACATAAAATGTTACAATCACTTACTTTGTTGACAACCCTAAGAAAATCTTTGAAAATCGATATCTCTGGTGCCCAGCCTTTGTAGCCTCTGTTTTTTTTTTAGAATATACATAAACATGTATACAATATAAATACACTAAAAGAAAATACGACCATGCAAAGTTTCGCCAGAAAAATAAAGATTATGAAATGATATAAAAAAAAAAAAAACTGCTTACACGAGTTTGATTAACCAGTTATTTATACGTTAATTTGTTCCTTTCGTCATGTTCTATTATAACGCTTATCAGTTTTTAATAAAATAATAGATAGAATGGGAGTAATCACTTTTTTTGGTTTCTATGGACTTTTCTCGATTTTTTTAAATTCTCAAAAACTACGATAGGTAAAGTCACCGGGATTTTTTTAAACGTTATTTCATAGGAATGTTTTTCTAATAAGCATTGAAAATGGTGATGACCGCAACTCGGCTCCCATAACACACTGTGGGTAGCTATCACTACCACCACTGCAAATTTGAATTCACGAATTTGAAAAAAAGAAGAAAAAACCGGAGTTTGGTCGGGAGGGAATCGACAAGCTTTGATTTTAATATCTTTGGATTGATTAGAGCATCTTTATGTCAATAGATACACACATCAAATAAGTACCTATTAAAGGAACATGTACGGTTTTGACTTTTGAACGATTTTTACTATTGTAATATATTTATATTTGTTATTATAAATAATAGCTAAGCATTTTTTGATGCACTAGTGACTAAACCAACAAAATCCTCCATTCAATTGTTCATTTAATCACAATAATTAACAATGTGTACCGTAACATAGGTACGTAGTATAAAATAAAGTATAAACGAAATATAAAAACTCCTTCATGGTTTACAAAATTAAATAACGACTTTTTTTATTATTATTTGATAATTAAATACAAAGTGTGACCACCTCTGTTGTTTAAAACTTGTCGGCAACAATTTTTCATTAAATTTATAAGATTGTTTATCTCATTCTGCAGCAATCGCTCCCAATGGAATTTTAACAAGTCTCAGTTGTTGGGTTCATGGGTTGTCGACACCCCGTCCAGGTTCTTTAGAACACGTCTCTGGAGCATGTCCCATGCGTGCTCGATGGGGTTGAGGTCAGACGAATGTACGGCAATACCCGGATGTTTCCCAATGCCAAGTATGGTCCTCCGAGCTGGGTGCGAACGCGCATTGTCATGCGTCAGCGTGAAATCAGAGCCAAGACGTTGTGCAAATGGGTGAACAAAAGGCCCGAGGACATCTTCAACGTAACTTTCCTGTCCAGCAGTTGCACTCCTTCCACGTCCTGGGTTGGCCCACGTCGCTGCTCAGCAGGATACCCTGTATTAACGTAACGCTGCCAAAGACGACAAATCACGCTCCTATTGACACCAAAAATGCCGAGATACCTGGGACTGATTTCTTCCCGCTTGTAGCATTCCTACATTTCATCAGCAGTCAAATGGTGTCTCTCCGTGACATAAAAAATGACATAGCACTTAATTTTTAAAAACTGTAACTCAAAATGATAAAAGTAAGATAGGTACCTACCTATAAATACCAAATTTATCAACAATCAAGGAACGAAAACACATGAAATCGGCAAAAAAAAAAGTAAAAAAAAAAATGAAAACAAAACGCAATCGAATACTTTATTTATAAAATCAGCCAACGTGTATTATGTTTGCGAGAAAAAAAAGATTGTATACCTACTTACCAATCTAATTTGTTAAGAAAAAAATAAAGTATCAATTAATAAAAGATGCAGTTTCTGTAAATTCAATTCAATATCTTTATTTTCAGACTAAAAGTCCATGTTACAAAACACAGCGTTAGTAGTTGTTATTAGTACTCAAAAATAAAAATAACAAGTAAATGCTGACAAAATACACACATCAAAAAAGGTCTAAGACACGCATTCTTAGACCTTTTTTGATGTGTGTATTTTGTCAGTATTTTTTTTTTGTTTAGCATATAAAGAATAGGTAAATACTACACGAAATTGTTACTCCATATTTTTTTTATTCATTCTTACATTCAAATTACTTATGTATGAGTAATGCACCTGAAGTAGCCGCGCAAGCTGTGATGGCACTTGTTCAGTCTGGGCTTAGTCTGGCGTAACGTAAATTCATGGCGTGCGTTTCGTGCACGGCAATATTTAAAAAAAGCTACCAACATTTTGTAAAAAAAATGTAAAAGTTGATTCCCAGAACCATAAAATTGTCAAAGTTATGGTTAAAAAATAATATAAGGGTCTGAAACGGAGTACCGCGCGGCCACGGAGACATCGATAAAACTAAGCGTTGCACCTGAAATTTTGGTAAATGAGCCATTCCGAGAAAAATAGACCCTAAGGAAAAACTAGTAGGTGTACTGTCACAAACATTACAAACAATTTTATACATCCACGACGACGTGCCCCACTCCGCTCCGCTCCGTACTAAAGTACAGCTTACAGTACAGTAATCGCGGAGTGGGGCGCGGCGTCGTGGATTGCACTATCTGTAAAAGACATTCATAGGGCATTATCACATTAGCGAGTTGCGCTCGCCGCGAGTTCGCAACGTGTGCGCGGCGAACACGCCGCGCGTGCGCAGCGTTTTCACAATATTGTACACTCGCTTGTCTCGCTCTGTCTTGTGCACTCAGGTCAATCACTCGCGTTCCGCAAACGCGGGTCGCTGCACACCCGCGGCGAGTTCGCCGCGCACACTTTGCGAACTCGCGGCGAGCTCGCTGCGCACTTGCCCCGCTTTCCACTCGCTCGCAACTCGCTAGTGTGTGATAAGGCCCTTAATGTCTATTGAATGCAGTTTTTTCAATGTAAGTACTGTTTAGTACTTAAGCTTTTTTTTTTTTATAAGATATATCTGAGTCAATTGTTGCTAGGTATTATATCTGATAAATTTTTTTAATTAAGAAGCAAAACAGGCCATTTTAGCGTGTCACACCTGTCGCTACCTAAACCGATGTGCATGGCCTTTTAAGATGCACCTCTGGGATAATTGTAAGGTTTTAAAGAGTAGGTACTGTTTTTTTTATTAGGTACAATCAAATTATTAAAATAATAATAATCAAATTAGCACCAAGGTAACTCCACTTTAGTCACAATGTACTGTTTTATTTGCTTTAAATAGTACAAAACTACCAAAACAAGTTTTTTTTTATTTTCAAGGTAACGATCAGCAGATCAAGCATTTCTTTTTATCCATCGGGCAGCCGTGACGCGGTAATCGGTGACGAAAGGCGTACGAACTACAGGTAGTCAAATAAGAAGTCCACTAATAGTCACAGTTACAACGCGATCGGTACTGGGAAGTTCTTAAAACATTCTTTCATTTGCGAATTATACTTTATAATATATCTTCGAATGTAATGAATTTATTAATGATTCCCTCTAAAATAACAAAGAATTAGTATATTGTAACATAAGGAAGCAAAATAATATTTTTACGGCGAGGGCGCTTTTTAGGGTTCCGTAGCCAAATGGCAAAAAACGGAACCCTTATTGATTCGTCATGTCTGTCTGTCTGTATGTCTGTCCGTCCTTAAGTCACTGCCACTTTTTTCCGAAACTATAAGAACTATACTGTTGAAACTCGGTAAGTAGATGTATTCTGTGAACCGCATTAAGATTTTCACTCATAAATAGAAAAAAAAAACAATACATTTTGGGGGTTCCCCATACTTAGAACTGACTCATTTTTTTTTTTTATCAATCCATACTTTTGGGGTATCTATGGATAGGTCTTCAAAAATGATATTGAGGTTTCTAATATATATTTTTTCTAAACTGAATAGTTTGCTGTAACTTCTAAAATAAGAGAATGATAAAACTAAAAAAAATATATTACATTACCAGGTAAACTTCCACTGAAAATTGGTTTGAACGAGATCTAGTAAGTAGTTTTTTTTTTTTAAATACGTCATAATTCGTAAACTATTATTAAAACATCGATCAAAGTTACATCGAACTACAAGATCTTTTTACTATGTTACGGAACCCTTCATGGCGAGTCCGACTCGCACTTGGCCGGTTTTTTGATTCAAAGTACGTCGCCCGAGCCAAAAATATATTTTTCATCACATCTATTCAAAAAGAGCTAGTTTGTTATTCGTAAACAGGGACCAAAATAGATTTGAATTTGGAATGTGGATATTATTAGTAAAAGTTCCAATCACCAAAGAGATCAATCACCAACATTGTATAAACAGTACTGATAGTATTTAGTAATGAAGATAGTTGTGATCGATTGATTAACTCCCAATATTTTAAGAATGAGGGTTATAAATGTCAAAGAACTTTGGAAACAATTCAGTCTTACGGGGTGGTGAAATATATTGACCTGGATTTATCTGAAGAAGAAATAGTGGAAGGTTTGAAGAGTGATATTCAGATAATAGGAGTGAGAAGGTTAAAATGCAGAAGTAGTTCAGATGGTCGATGGGAGCCATCGGAGGCAGTTCGTATATGTTTCATAGGGTCGTCATTGCCCTCCTACATACATATATTTAACACAAGAGCAGAAGTTACCCCCTATAAATATCCAGTAACGCAATGTGCGCGGTGTTGGCGATTTGGACACACAATGAAATTATGCCCATCCAATAAGGTGATATGTCCAAAATGTAGCAAGAATCATCCTAATTGTGATACAGTGGATTACAAGTGTAATAATTGTTCCGGACCTCACATGACTTTAGTAAAGAAGTGTCCTGTATATATTAAAGAGAAAAAGATCAGAAACTTAATGGCAGAATTTAATTGTACCTATAAACGGGCCCTTACCATCTATGTCCCACCAGAGCATCTTACACAGGAACCTAATTCTAGAGAAGAGACTCATTACGTATTAAGTGAAGAGAAACAGAAGTCAAGTGAAGATCACACCTTAGCTCTTTCTTCTGAAAGTAAGAATACCTATGCAGGTACAGTAAAAAGTAATCAAGGTAACAAAAACCCAAAGAAAAAAAAGACAAATAAAGGAAGGAGGAGCACCCCCCTTCCCCCCTTTCAAAAACATAGTTCGGAAGATATAGCAATAGAAAGTTCTCAAGAGTCAGACAGCGACATTGAAAGTAAAAAGTCAGAAGACAATTATAGAGGGAACCGTTCCAAGAGCAGAAGATCAAACATTGGAGGGTTATGGAGCCAATTAAAAGAAAAAATGTTGAATACAGAGGCATCGTGGGAGGATAAAATAAAGAGCACAGCTCCTCCGTATACTGTTTGAATGGATCAAATCTATTATCATGAAGTACATTTTTGAGGTGCCAATCCTTATTAACTTTAAACAATGGATCAACGGATTAAAAGACCCTCAATAATCAATATCCTGCAATGGAATGCTCAAAGCCTTCGGCCTAAAGCTATTGAGTTCGAAGCGTTATTAAATAAAGAGAAAGTGCACATCGCAATAATAAATGAAACGTGGTTTGATCCTGAAAGTAATTTTCATATGTGGGTATAATTTATTCAGAGAAGACCGGTATGACGGATATGGCGGCGACGGAATATTAACTCATTGGTCCCTAAGAGCAAGACGCTGTAACACCAATATTAGCAATCCGGGTATACAGTAGCTATTACATGTAAAGTTATTTAATTACGAACATCTAGAAAATGTGATTACCATTTATTGTCCTTCTTCAGCACACTAGTAAAAGAGACTTGGACCATATCTTTTCTCTGAAGAAAGAAAGAACACTAATAGCCGGAGACTTCAATGGACACCATACAAACTGGTCATCTAAGACGGACACAAGAGGTATACAGCTGTTCGACTCCATATTCGAAAACAATTACATTACTCTTAATAATGGCACCTCTACACGTGTTAAACTGGTAAATGGTGTGCTACAAAGTACCTCTCCTGATTTGACCGTAGCATCCCTGGATTTAGCAATGAAGTTTAGTTGGCAAGTTATGAATGAGAACTTAGGGAGCGATCACCTAGTTCTAAAAATTAAAACAGAAATTAATAATATAAATACGTACAAAATAAAAAGAAATTATAAAAAGGCAGATTGGACATCGACAGATTATGAGTGAAAAATTAAATGTTTTAGACATACATACTTAATATAGATAATCAAAAAGCATACGATAATTTTAATGAAGCTATCAACGCTGCAGCGGATCAAAGCATACCTAAAACAAAAATTTGTTATAACCCAATTCGACAACAGATGTTTAAACCTAAACCATATTGGGGACAGGACTTATCACGCATTGTTGCTGAGCGACGCATGGCCTTAGCTGAATTCAGGAAGAACCCTACGCCACAGAATTTAGACAAAATTCAAAGAAGAACTAGTAATGCCCAGAGATTGATTCGGAATAGCAGGTTTAGCTCGTTTAGAAAATTCTGTGATAGCATAGATAATACAATGTCAGCAGCTGAACTGTATAGACGAATGAAGTGGCTCAAAGGCTATACGACAGCAAGAAGTGCCGTGGATCAGGAACATAGTTACATAGTTTAACACCAGATTACATGAGTCCTCCGTTACCTAATTTTATATCAGAAAATGAACAATTGAGCAGCCCAATTTCGATCCAAGAGCTTAATAACTGTATTAAACAGACTGACACCGCTCCCGGTGGAGATAATTTGGCCTACTCCATGATCAGGCACTTACCAGAAGTAGGAAAAATTGCTCTGGTTTTACTTTACAATAGATTTCTATTTTTGGGTTTTGTCCCAAAGCAGTGGAGAGAGGTCAAAATAGCTCCCATACCAAAACCAGGTCGGGATGCTGGCTCTATAACAGGTATCAGACCAATTGCTTTATTGTCATGTCCTTGTAAAGTCCTACACACAATCTTAAACCGTAGACTTGAATGGTTGCTTGAAAGTAATAACTGTTTCTCACATGAAACAACTGGATTTAGAAGAACACGGTCTTGTGCTGACAACTTGACTAGATTGGTATCGCGCATTCAGGAAGGGTTTTCGAAGGGCATTAGTACTTTGGGATGTTTTGTTGACATTGATAGCGCTTATAACAACATAAACTTAGTAGCCCTGTTAAAAATGCTAGATGGATTGGGAGTGGGAGCGGTGTTGTGCAGATACTTATGGGAATTCTTACATGACAGACATCTATCAGTTCAAACTAATGAGGGAAGCACTACGGTAAGAACCACTGGGACAGGCATTGCACAGGGCGATCCGCTATCCCTACTATTAGTTAATGCAGCCACGTCAAAGATTTGTCATAATATAGTTGATGTGTTTGTGTCAAAATATGCAGACGACTTCGTATTAATATAGCTAACAAACAAATTTCGGATTCCGTTATCAATATCCAAATTTCGTTAAAAGTATTTCAGATTTTAATAGAAGAAGTAGGATTACAGATCTCTTATAACAAAACAAAAATAATTTTATTTAGTACGGGTAAAAATAGGAAAATATTCTCGGTAAATATTAACAATCATAATATAAAACAGGTGGATAGTGGAAAATACCTAGGTATGTGGCTGGACGGATCTTTGAAGTGGAAAAGGCATATTAACGAATCACGGGAAAAGTGCTCCAGATTATTAAACATATTTAAAGTGCTAGCTGGATCCAAATGGGGTGTCCACCCGAAACATTTGCGACGTCTATATATCTCAATGATACGAAGTAGACTTGATTACTGTAGTTTTCTATTTGGTCATTACACTAACAGTCAGTTGAATAAACTTGACGGAATCCAAAATTTATGTATGAGGATTATTGGGGGTTTCATTAAGAGCACTCCAATTCATGTCATGGAGAACGAACTGTGCTTACAACCGCTATCAATTCGAAGAAGATACTTAGCGGGAAAATTCTGGCTTAAATCTAGGTCGGTAAAGGATACTGTTACTATTAATATTATTGATGAATTGTCAAACCTGTGTGAGGGTCAATACTGGAGAAATAAAAACATTCCATGGTTAGTAGACACGCATAGACAAATCCAAAATTTACCTATGTATTCTAGCTCCATATTGGGTGTATTCTCGTTGGATATATGGCTGTCCAGTATTGACTTATCGAAGAACATCTCTTACGATATCCCGTATGTAAGCATTCCAAAAAGATCAATGGATATATTAGATTTAAGACAAAAGTGTACCAAATATTTGAATGATAACTACAGTTCGTTCTATCAACTTTATACAGACGGATGTAAAGAGGCGCAGTATGCGGGAGCGGCTGTATTCGACCCTCAATTAAATACTACGCTTAAATGTAAAATTAAGGTTAATATTGCTATAATGTACTGCGAGCTGATAGCTATTTCCGAAGCCCTATCTTACGCGCTAACTCTTGAAACTCAGCATATTGTGGTTTTAACTGACTCCAAGAGTGCTTTATTGCATCTGGCTCGGCTACCCTCGAATTCTCGAGGTTCCCCGATAGCCTTTGTTATCCTCCAAACCATTTTATAGCTGCGTATGACTAGTAAAACTATAATTCTACAGTGGATTCCATCTCATATTGGCATCATGGGCAATGAAAAAGCGGATCGGGCAGCAAAATTAGCCTCATCGGAAGGGATCACATACACTTGTTTACCGCTTCACTGTGTGAAGCGGTAAACAAGTGTATGTGATCCCTTCCGATCAGGTTCAGGCAGTCAAAAGGATTTGTAAAGACTTGTGGCAGGAATATTTTGTTGAGAGGTCACTCACCAAAGGCATATGGCACAGGACTATACAGGCAGGACCTTTCAGTTGTCCATGGTTCCAGGAGATGGAAGCCCATAGACAATATATTGTGACACTGCTGAGACTTCGGTCCGGGCACATTCCATCAAATAAATTTGCACATTTAATGGGTAAAACGGACTCACCTAATTGCACGGAGTGTAACACCATCGAGGATATTCACCATGTTTTGCTCGAATGTGTCCGGAATGAGGATCAGCGGCAACAGACACTTGGGGATTCGCAGTACAACATAGGATTATGTAGCAGATTCCTGGCCTTCCCCTTTTCGGAAGGGGCCAGGAAGCTGTGTGCGTTATATATCTGCCATTTACGGAGAGGAAACACCACCCAGCAATAACTGGGCTCTGCTTCCACTCCATTGTTGTAATATTGATAAGATTTTAGAGAGATAAGATGTAGTTAGCTGTATGAGTTATATTATAGTTAGAATTACGGGGCGACATCGTCAATGTTGACCGAGACCTCTTAAATAAAAAAAATAAAATAAAAATAAAACATTTTTTAAACAAGTAACAGGCTGGCAAGAAAGAGAGAGAGTGTGAATTATTTGGCCAAAATGAAAATCCAAGATGGCGGCAACGACATATGACGAACATTTTCAAACTTTTTATCATTGGTGTCGTTTTCATAGTTTTCGAGGGTTCTAAAGCCGATAGTGAGGTCAAAATGTAAATCCAAGATGGCGGCTGTGAAAAAATTCAAATTTTTCGTCATGGGTGTCGTTTTTATAGTTTTCGAGGGTTCGAAAGCCGATATTGAGGTCGAAATGTAAATCCAAGATGGCAGCTACGAAAATTTTAAATTTTTTCATAATTCAGGTATCGTTTTTACAGTTTTTAAAGCTGCTAAATTCGATAAAGAGGTCAAAACGTAAATCCAAGATGGCGGCTGCAAAAATGTTGTTTTGGTATTAAAGCATACGTGAGAGACGAGGTCGGACCTCACACGTTTTTTTTTCTCATAGTGGTGATGAAAAGTAGAGTAATCACCTCGGGAGCAACACTATTTTAAGCTCGAGTGACGTACTTTGAATCCCTCGCTGCGTTCAGGATTCTACTTTAAAAACCTTCGCTCCGCTCTGGATTCAAAGAAACACTCTCGCCGTAAAAAATAGTTGTTTGCTCCCTAGGCAAACAATCTACTATTGCCCCACTACTTTTCATCACCTTTAAGATAAAATAAATATTTTATTGTAATATTATTATTTAATAAAACATAGAGTAACAACTAAATTGAAATTAAAGCATCTAGTATTAAAACAACTAAAAACTTATATTTACATTTGAGACATTTTCGCAATTATGATAATTTATTGTTACAGTTTTATTAGGAATAGAGATTGTTGTAGATTTTATATTCTGCGTGTTTGAATTTTTGAAATAATGTCCAATTTTTTTTGGAGGAAAATGTGACGGTGACTCTCGATGTTCGGATGTAGATGGGCGCGGCGACCGTGGCATGGATGGATTAACTGAAGGTTGCAATTTAATGTTTTCCACGATGCGTTCACATGTTTTCGCCTTGTTCTCAATGGAATATTCTATGTACCCCTCTGCTACAGCACTCGACTTCCATCCTCCATGTCGCTTGAGAACAGTTAAGTCCGCTCCAGAATCTGCCAAAAGGGTAGCAGAAGTACGACGAAAACAATGTCCTTTATACAGTTTGATATCTGGTAACTTCAAATAAGTACCGATTTCTTGTGGCATGTTCATAACTTCAGACTTCGGACTTATCCAGCTAAAGCCGGACACTTGGCATCCATACCTACAACTCCACATTTAGGGTTCCGTACTAAAATGGCGAAAAAGGAAAACTTTGATGCGAATTTGTCTGTCTGTCAGTCCGACACAGTACAGCAGCTTATTTATGCAACGGCAATGGCCATTTTGCATTAGGCAAAAAAAAACACTAGGAGCATTAGTTCAGCCGGTTTGTCTCTTGGCCAATGACCCTAAATCGAAAAATTTTCACTTTTTGGAAAAAATGTGCCCATGTTTGGCTAGCTGTATCTTCGTAACCAATAGACCTAGAGTGCTATGGGTAGGCGTGGTCAAATTTAGCTAGCTTCACAAAAATATAGAACTGAAATGCGTCCTCAAGCCTACCTATAATTAAAAAAAAAAACTGATAAAAATTCCAGAATTTCGCAGTTTTTCGAGCACCATGCACCACAAGATTTTCAGGGTTGCAAACTTGGGTATAGAGTACTCTCAGGGGACCTAACAACAAAAGAATCGTAGTTTTTACATGAGCGTTTGCGATATTTGATGTTGTTATAGACTGGGCTAGGTACTTGTCCAAGTGAAAGAAATGATAAAATATTAGGTTCAAATATTGAAATTTTGTTATTGTTCAAAAGCAAAGCGAAAAATGAAGAATTATTTAAAATTGATTATGAGAGTTGTTATTTAAACTAACACAGTATTTTTTTTATCTGCAATATCCCTTTACAACAAAAAATTGTTATGCTGGGACCGCATAACAATGAAAAGGAGAATGACTAGAATGTGGGCCCATTCTTGTGTTTCTCCTTTTCATTCGCTGGTCAAATTAAATTGTAATTCTAATTAAAAATAATTAAAAAGAAAGTCCCATCACAGCACTGATTTTGTGATGAAAATAAAAGAAGTTAAAATAATGAAATTCTTCCGAAACACCAAACACCATCTTTTTCGTCGCCAATAGTGCTATGCTAGAAACAAAACAGATCAATAAACTAATATCCCGATTTTTCTACCTTCATTCCCGAAATTTGGCTTACCGGACCTGGCAACACTACCAAGGAGCGTGCCCGTGCCCGCGCCCGGCGCCCCGGCCGGCTAGCGACCCCGCGCCCGCCCGCAAGCCGCATGCCGCACGCCGCCCGCAGTCTGCGAGACAACATAGGCGGTGAGGAACGCGTATTTTGCTTTATAAGTTGCAGTGAATTAAAATTATAAAATCCATAGCGTGGCTCTTTGTGTAAATTAAAGTGCGTGCGATTACTGACTAGACTTGTTTAAACGCATTTTGCTTTCAACATGGCCACTGAAGTAATAAATAACGTGCCCGAGAACACTGAGAAAGAAAAGGAAGCAAAAGAGGACGCGCCGGTAGACAATGGCCAAACTAAAGAAGATCCTCCGGCCGAAAAAGTTGAAGAAAAGACAGAGGAGAAGAAAGTTGAAGCTGCCCCGCCCAAGATCACGGTGCACAAAGCAAACTTTGAAAAAGACGTCGTTTATTTGTATCAGTTCTCGCGAACTCCTTTGTTGCCCTCAACTTCGCCGTACTGCTTGAAAGTAGAAACATGGCTTCGTTTGGCCGGCATCAAATACGAGGTAAGTGTAGATTACAAGATTACTGTCTATAAAATATTAATTTTTAATTTTTGCTTGCGTGTCCTGTTTTTTTTTTTAACAGTAGGTAATGTATACACATTTGGCTACGCTGTTTTTGGTTATTCAAAAAGTTTTTGTTCTATCTTCATTTTTTTTAGGTACTTACAAAGGGTACCAAATGTATATAATAGCGGAAAATAGAGCGAATTTGGCCCTGCGAATTTACAACTTATTGGTCTACTATAAGAATTCATATTTCACTTTCGTTTGAGATTTTATGAGGCAAATAGTGAGACATCATTGATCTTTAATACTGTAAATATTATTATTGTATGTCCATGATTTTGATTGATTCCCGTCCCGAAAATTGATCGTAGAATTCGAAGGTTCTAGGACTTCTAGGCTCTAGCCCTAGCGGCTAGGTACCGAGTTCCAGTAGCGGCTTGCGCAGCGATGCCCACGCCGCAACGCGTATGAAAAGCTGCGCTTGCGGCGACCACATGATCGCGCAAAACCTTTTGATTTATAGAATAAGCAATTATTATTAACCGTTCTTGAAGGTGTCCCAATGAATAAGTCAGAGGGTCATTTTATTGGCGGATTTAGTAACGTTATTAAAGTAAGTAGGCACTCGGACTAATCTAGTTGGTGGCGTGGCGGTTAATGCCTCTTGAGCAATGTTTTCATCGTTAGAAAAGTATTAAAAAACATCAAGGATAGGTACATTGTACCCTTGTTTTTTTATATCAGTTGGTCGTTAGTTCTACCTGCGTAGGCACCTACTATTATAAAAAGATCAGAATTGAAAAGTAACTTTATTTAAAAATAAGGTGTACATAAAGACATATGTTGACGATTTTTTTTTGTTAAAAATAATGTAGTACCTACGCTAGGTACTTTTTAAGAATAACTATTTTCAAAAAGAACATAATATAAGCTACCTACCTACATAATTAAAGGAACAAAAGACTTATTACTATCACAGAATCGACAGATAGATAATGTAGTACATTAGGAGGTACCTAATTATCTATCTACCTACCAAGCTTTCTTTTCGCCAGTTTCGCTGCAGGTGCTATTTACCTACAAAGAAAATCTGCCTAGCCTTTTGCCAACCATGTTTGGGTCGGCTTCCAGTCTAACCGGATGCAGCTGAAATACCTACCAGTATTTTACATGGAGCGACTGCCTATCTGACCTCCACAACCCAGATACTGGGTAACACGATACCCCGAGGTAAGACTGGTCGGGCTTCGGTCTGACTACCAGGAATGACTATCAAAGGTCTACGAATGACAGGCCGCGGCCAACGGCTTAACGTGTTTTCCGAGGCACGATGGGGTCCCGATATGTAATGGTTGGTCCATTCTCGAACCGACCGCGGCAACCTTCGATCGACCCGTGCGGCTGTTATTATTTGGCTACGAGGCCCCACCAGGTGCAGTTACCTACTAAACATTCCTTAATAAATTGGTAATAGCTGCCTCCCTAAACAGTGTTTCCAATTACTTTTTCCAATTTATTATCCGACTGCGAGATAAAAGACAGGACTTCCTATGTTTTTCATCGTATCGTTGTACCTACCCTTTGTTTCTTTATAGTATACCCTCAGATCAAAGGATCCTAATGGCTGGATGGATTAGAATACATTAGGTGTCTTTCGACTCGTCTAGATCGCGCAATGGACATTTAAGTTATGGCATAAAAAATAAAATTTTGTACCATGGCCATGTGGGGTATCATAATATGGACTTGTGATAAGGAGACAATCCTAAAAATAAAACACTAAATGGCTGAAAAAAAGAAACAAATTATAAACCCGACGGCAACTAAAGCCTCGTGCATACAGGCGCGACGCGACTGACAAAACAATTTCTAAGAAAACTTCACGGGTAAACCGTTACCGGTGTCGCGCTAGTCGGTACGAGCCTTGAAACTCACTTTTCGAGCAGTCTGTTGCAGTTGCTGGTAGCTATATAGCTACGTTGATGTTTTAAATGATTATAATTTAGTAAATTTTATTGCATGTATACAAAGTAAAACAGCGCCGCAACTTGAAAAAAACAAGAAATTTCGCGGGCTACATTGACGGATTGGCCCACGGACCGAAACGTGTAAGCCCACATTCGCACGGACGTAAAATATCGCGGCAGGATTTTATCACGCACTGGATTTTCAACTCTCGGTGTTGAAGCGAGCGAATCCAACGCGCTGGGACGCACTCTCGTCCCAGACAGCGCGTTGAAAATCCAGTGCACGAAAAAATATCGCCGCGATTTTATTCCATACGAATGTGGGCTAAATGTCAGTAAATAGGTATAGGTACCTATTATTAGTTTCGCGCATCACCACAAGGGGCTCTGAAATCAAATTTCGCACTAATGATAAAGGTTTACCACCTATAGTAAACTTACGGCTGTATCTCTGAATAACAACAAGAATCGAACCGAATAGAACCAGATAGTGTGAAGTCGTCAACACTAGAGTTAATCAGCCGCAAACACACTACGTATCGTGTTAGTTTTAAAAATTCCTGCTTCGGTGTCGTACTTTCGAACACGAACATCGCTAACCCACACAAAAATCATCAACGATTCGATCGCTTAATAATAAATACGGAAAACCGTACAGCAGACAGCTCGATTCTCCTCTTGGCTTAATAGGTATTTAAATTAGGTACTGTTCAGTGTTGAGAATTACGTAGTCCGCATGCCTGGAATAAAACTACAGGAAAGTAAAAAAAACACAATTTGAAAACAATAACTAATTGAGATTGGAATGCAAACTCATCAACATGTGAAATATTAAACATTTTATTTTTATAAATTGTGTTTGAGATTGCAAAATCATTCCTACAATGTGATGAAAATTATTCATAGTTCAAGTCATTTATTCAAACTTTTTGAGCGTCTAAATTACATAAGACAGTCTCCCAAAAACGCCCGTCCTTCACCTCATCCTAGTGTGGGAAGAAGTGGCGCAACAAACTCCCCAGCAGATCAGCTGTCTGTTCAGTTGGAAGAACTGGATTCTATACAATAGTAAGCAAAATAATTTACATTACGCAAATCAAAACATTTAATTACCATAATTACCTATTACCGTATCTGTGGTGCACAATGGTAATAAATATTTTTTAGATTCTGTGGTGCTTATGAATGAAATCAGATGCAATAACCCACACCTTCGATCAAAGAAGGAACATTGATCAACATGATTGATAAGAACATGATTGATAAGAACATGATTGATAAGACCGCCCATTGTGTCACCCTATGTAAAATTTCTAAATTTATGTCTGTGACTTTTATGGTGTACAATAAAGAGTATTCTATCTATCTATCTATTGATCGTAGACCCGTAACTACCCGTAAAGATCGCTATATTAAAAAAAAAAAAACGCAGCCTGAATAATAATAATAATAATAAAATCTTTTCTAAAGTAAAAATTCTTCTATTCAGAGAAAATCCATGTTTCCATAGTTAAAAGACTGTCAATGCAGTTCTTTTGCTTTTAATTTGTACGGTATAGGTACTTTTACCAAACGAAAACCCATCGACAGCAAAACATTTTGTTTTGGCCCATTTTCGGTCGGTCTCTATTGATAATAAATATACAACTAGGCTAGGCATTACTAAGTCCATATAGCCTTTCTATGGTCACGATGAAATAAATTATGATAAAGTATGAATGCACCTATAATAAATCAATACAAAACGGGTAAGTAGGAGCTACTTGCAAAGAGAGGATAATTATGACGGGTAACTATTATTTGCATAAAGAGAGGAAAATAAACAAAGTTTATTGCGGTTACTTACCTATCCAGCAATGCCTCACTAAGAGGAACGATGGCATCATTAATTAGTAATAAATATCACAAATACAATTAATATGTAAACATTTTATTGCATTAATACTTACATAAAAAAATGCTGCGATAATTATTGTTTTTGTAAAGTGTTGTAGCCATCCAACAATATAAATTGAATGTATAATAGTTCGGTAGATGCATCCATGTGTTGTGTAGTCTCTTTAGCTAGCGTGAGGGAGGGTGTAGGACGTGCGGTATCCGCCCGCGGCCATTGCCCTTTAGTATTAACCTTGTTCATACATACTACATTAACATACTATCAACGGCGGGACAATAAAACTAAAAATACCCGTCAATCATGTCACAATACACGTTCAGTTTATTCCTACATCAGCAATTATTCAATTAAAAATAACTGTACTAAGTACTGTGACCATATTTTGAATCATTATTTTAGTGGGGGTAACATGGTGATTTGGTAGCATTTTCCTTTGATGTAAATGCATTTTGTTGTACTCGTAGTTTACCATGCATACCTACCAAGGTACTTGTTTAATATGGTTGAATGTTTAAATCTGGCCAGTTATCATCACTAAATAGGTACCTATACCTAGCTACTTATGTAACAGAAATAATAAAACGAAAAATTTATTATGTACCTATATTGAACGTAAAGGCAGACAGGCGCAACGCGACCAGCCTTAATTTGGACCGACTGTTTTATATTATTATTATTCTTTTAATGTACCATTTAACACGAAAGCTAATTTTCTTTAGTTTTTTGCAATTTGCAGGTCTGGCAGAGTTCAAATTACCCTAATAGTCATTCAATAAATAATTATTTCATGAAATTATGATATTTGAGGCCAATGCTTACGTTGCTTACGTTTTATGGATGATTTTAATGATTATAATTCTGTAAATACTATATTTTTTTACGGTACTTACAGTTTGACGCTCGCACTTATCGCTTGACTTTTTGATAGGATTTATTCATACTGCCACGTTATTCGCTAGCTTTGTTACGCTATCGACGACTGCTTAAGAAATTGTAATTTAGGTACTGCTTTAATAAACCTTGAAGCTTTAGAAAAGCTAGGTCCACTACGACGAGTATACTGGCACTTAAAGCAAACGCGTGTTAATGCATGCGACATACTTTCAACCGTTAGCTTTACTTCAACGCAACGTGAAGAAAGTTCTTCAAGCGAGAGCGATGTAGAAACCCGGTATCTTTTAAATCTAGGGGAAACTAGTAGAGTTATTCGACTTCCTGGGAGGATTAAGATTTCGAAGTACGTTATGTGAGATGTTATACCGTTGCGAAACCTCCTTTTTAGTTGGGCGTTTTGCCCCTAAGCCCTAAACAGCGTACTGCATGTATTTTTTTTACTGGGTCTCTTTATGGAAATCCAAATCCATAGGACCAGGGCGACTGTCTTAGGAACCATTAACTCTTTTTTCATAAAAAAAAACAATTTTGGCCTAGGCACTTAATTTTTGTTTGTATTTCATAGTATATTTCTAGAAAAAACTATGCAAATCAAAATTATCATCCCATAATTATAAAAATGTCGCTTAGTAGACACTCATCATCATTTTAATTATGGGGTCCAACCACGATCCAATGATACTCCACAGGCTTTGTGCATTGTTTTTTTTAATCTCCTACATGTATGGAGTCTTACATGTATGACACAGCAGTAATTGACACTCTTAATACTTTGTTTCGTAATTTGTCTACACCATTGCTGACAAACGGACATAACGGTATTTTATGAGTTCCGTTTCTGCCATTAGCTACGGAACCCTTAAACACTGTTTACCTACAGACATCAGGGGTATCAGGGTTATTTACAGAAAAGCCAATATTTCATGACTTGTTAGGAGGACCAATGCGGCTGGTCTATTATCAATAATTAAATACAGATATTATGAGAGTACCAGTCTCATTGCTAAGTACATAAGCCTAGATGTACTAGAACTATGACTTCATTGTGCTTAGACATAAAACATAAAGCCAGTTTATAAACACAGAAGATATACCTGATTATAACGTCGCAGTGAGTCGATTGTTCGTATTATGTGTGTAATCGATTTCCCTTGCTTTGTGAGGCATCGGCAACAATGCGTTTATTATTCGAACTGAGAGTCGTGTTTCGTGCGACGTATTTGGTGGTGGAATGCGGGTCGGCGCCGCGCCAGCCGCGCCAGCCCTCCTGTCTACATTTGCACGACGGAAGTGCGCGTTGACTTGCTTAGTGCTACTTTGCAAAATCATTAATTCGTATTCGATTCGGATAGGCTATGTTAATAACCAGCACCTGCACCGTTATAGTATAACCTTCATTAAGCATTGCAACGACGCCGCTTAAGGAACGTTACCGTACCATATTTTCACAGTGACCTAATTATGAAAGTAGACATGTGGTACATAATAATTAGTTTAACTACTATTTCATAATTAATTATTTTAAAACTATGACAATAGACCTACTTTAATGACCTTTTTAACCGACTAAACAAAAAGGTTGGATATTTTCAAATCGTTTTTTTTATTATTGATTTCTTGTTTAGGCACAAGAGGTTTTCAGTTCGATTATTTTATTTTGTATGTCACGGATTATTTCGCGAATGTTTGCCAGATAGTTCTCTTGAATTGGTCCTAAATTGGTGAAGATTTCATGAACAATTGTAGATCGTGTGTGTGCGTAAAACCCCTCAAATAGCAAATCTAGTCTATTTTATTTATTGAACAAAGAAGTAAAAAATTATGTCATAAACAATACAATTATTATACCTAATGCATTGTGTGAAGCAATTTAGCTCAGTAGGTACCTACCGAAATCCTACTGAACTACCTACCAAATGTAATATTGTATTTAAATGAAACCAAAATGAAGTCTCTTTGTACCTATATTGGTCATCTTATTGTGACGAACTAATATTGTTTCATTCGATTGGAGTAACTCAAATCGGTAAATACATGTATGTTGCAATGTGATCGAGAAACCGCAGCTGCGAGTTAGCCACTGAGCTATGAAATCGTGCGGCTACGGTATGTCGGCTGCACTGCACTTTCTCAAGTTCCGGGCAACACTACTGGAGGCTATCATTACAAGAAGCCAGTAGCTTCACATACTAACTTGCTTAATTAAATAAAAAAAGCTTAAAAAAACAAAATCAACTCATAACTTTACTTATCGTCGGATGTAGCAGTGTACCTACCTATAATGTTATGAGTACGAGTACAGACTCGTAAGTTAGCGTCTTGTTTGATAAACAGGGTGTCGGAGTTAAATTTTTACTCGACTGCGTCAAAAGCAGGGTTATACAGTCTCATAATTCATTAAACTTGGCAGGAAAACGCAACCAGACGTATTTCCTCCATAAAGTAAAATTATTATTACTAATTTGCAGATGTTTTATTTAGGATCTTGTCATCATGTGTCGTTTACCTAATAGAAGAGACATGTTAGAAATTACCAGTTTGTCTTCTAAATTACTCGACATATTCATGCACGGAATGACATGACACTGGGTCATACAATAATACAAGCTTAGATCAAGTTACAAGATTAGTCTGCAGCGATTTAGTTTCTTGCTGTGTGGATATAGGTAGGACTGCAAGTATGGAATGACGTTTTATTGGATTATAATAATATAAATAATATTATGCCTCCTGGCATGGGGCTAGTATTACCACTTTATTAATCAAATAGGATATTTCAAAAATTGCAATCGACTGCGTTTGTGGTCGTAACTTCGACTAGAGCTGTCAGATATGTGTACCCTGTGGTAGTTGCAACCATTCAATCATTTCAATATTTGATATT
Organism: Xanthia togata; assembly: GCA_963853775.1. NCBI lineage: Eukaryota > Metazoa > Arthropoda > Insecta > Lepidoptera > Noctuidae > Xanthia > Xanthia togata. Next base: position 9,998,327 of record OY970790.1, on the reverse strand, counting down.
TTCAATAGGAACATTTTATTTTATTTGGTTTGTCGTTTATACAGGTCTCTGCTTTCTGAAGGTCATAGATTCCAGTCTGAAAATAGTGCCGATTCTCTTGTCACAAATGCCTCTAAACTAGACTAAAAATCACCAAAATTTAGTTTACTCCTGTCAAACGATGATTTCCCATTCTGAAATAGACTAAAGTGACAGAACTTAACATTATTTTAGTTTGACAGCACTAAGATAGCACTGAGATTATAATTTAGTGAAAATGACAATTTTGCTATTCTGAATTTCACGTTTTTCACCTAAAATTTTAATTGTCTAACTGTTTCTGACCATTTTTAATCGCCACTTAAAATGGTGTGGAATATTATTAGTTGTCATGAACTAAAATTCACACGAACACCTCGACTTCAGGGGCAAAAACAGTATATAATATATTTTTCTTTTATCTCGAAAATCGTGTGTCATACTCATCTCATTCGCAAAATTAATGAAAATTTCGACCCCCTTTATAAAATCCTTAAACCCCTAATACTCAACACGTAGGTAATATTTTTTTATATTTTCTATACAAAAAGTGAAAAATTCCATATAAATCGTCGAGGATGCCCGCGCCCGTGCGCGCCTCCGGCTCTAAAAAAATTCACGACGAGGTAGGGCAAATAAGTATAGTATCACGTGAAGTAGCAATTGTCAAATTCGATTTTAGCTGTTGTGTCAAAATAATTTTTAAATTTAGACTATTGCAGAATAGTTTGAAGATTCTCATAGCTAAAAGTAAGGATTTTTAGTGATAGTTTAGTTCGGTGTACAGGAGAATCGGCACCACTATCCTCCGCAAGTGGTTCGTAAGGTTGTTAAACCCTTATCAGTATCGTAATTGCATAGTACCTATACCCCTATCCATACAGTAGTTATTCGCTTTTGCAGCTTTCAATACGCAAATAAGTAATGCATATTACTACGTCATCGTCACCAAACACGATAAGAAAAGCTCTTTGTATCAGAATCTCAATGCAAATTTACTATTTAATGCTCAAGGGATATCTCCAGTTATTTGGAGATGGATTCAGTACTAGTTACTTATCGTGTATCTTTTTAGTGCATCAATCAATAAACTGAAGACTGAAATAGCAGCACAAGCACAATGGCTTGATCGTTCTCCGAACGCTACTGTTTAAGTAACGGTAGCACATTGTGTGATGTTGCGTTGTTTACACTTAGCACACGATACTTAACAGTAACGTACATTGTTAAAATTAGCCGCAATTCAATGAACGTTATTTGTTCCACCTAGCGAGGTATTTCACATATTTAGTGAAAACATGCTAAACAGCCGAAATAACGCTTTGTATGTATACAATTTGTGTTGGAGCTTAGACTTAACACGGTGTTATCGTCGCAACTGAGGTACAATAAGACATGAATCGATGTCGGAGCAGTCTAGATTTGTGACCAGCTTATAGTAATAGACACTTGGACCCTAGGGACTTGGACATAACTGTTGAAATGTGGTTTTAGGAACTCACAAATCATAACATCACGCCTATAAGTAATCAAAGGGAAGTCCCTTCGATTACAGGCGTGATGTTATTTTTTTTGTTAATAAAGAAGTATAAATGTGAAACGTGTTCTTTTGGGTCATGTTGTTAACAACCGGAAAAGGTACCTAATATAAATCCTCTTCTCCGTATGCTTTTAGGAATTGAAAAGTTACGTTTGTTCGACTTTTATCTTGGATTCTTGATGGATGGTGTGTTAGATTATTTTTTATAAATTACCTATAAATGGTGCTTATGCGACATGTGTCTAACTGCATGCGCTAATGTAGTTCGCGAAATTCAAATTCCTTTACGTTTTTTGCAATTTGCAGGCCAGTGTCAGGTTGTATGTTTATTAAAATATGATTATAGACGGTAATAAATATGGCTTTAAAGAATTTAATCAGTAGAATAAGCAATACAACTCTACAAGTTAGAACAATCCTCAAAATTGTCATGATTTTATGAAATTATACATAAAATATTAACAGAGTTGTATTGATGATTTTTATGATTATAATTCAATAAATAAATATTTGATACGGCCGCGAATCATATTTATATCAACATAAAACCTGATACTGGCATGTAAATTGCAAAAACAGTAAGAAAATTTGAATTTCGCGGGCTTCCCTAACGCTTTCTTCATTGTTATTATGAACCCCCTTCATAAGGTCATTGTTTTTACAAATCGCCTTAAGTAGTTCATTGTTATCATGAACCCCCTTCATAAGCTCATTGTTTTTACAAAAGTTAGTTAATCCAATGAGAACATTGGTTATACTGAGATATGATGCCTAAATACTCAGTGTAACATCGGGTGAAAATGTCATTAGTATTAGGTGAGGGAACGCCTAGACGCAGGGGTCGGCAACCGCGAGGGCTTCGACCTGTATGAGATCGTAAGAGCGCCTGCGCGACCCCGCCCGCGCCCGGCCGGCCATCGACCAACCCCGGCCACCCCGCGCCCCTGCGCCTGCCCCGGCCGCGGCCGGGGTGCGCCTCCGCCCGGGCTGTCGTCGCCAGCGCCCTTGCTACGAGTTAAATCGTTCATTATGTGAGAAGTGTTACAAAAAAACAAATATTTGTCTGCCGCTCCGTTATATCATGCTGCATGCATAACAAATTAAAATCAATATAATTGTTGTCCTCATAATGCCCAATCTGCCAAACATAGAAACTAGAGCTTTAACAAACTTCTAATTTGAACTGAGAAAGGGTTGTAACTTGTACCTATTTATGGGGTTACTTTATTTAAAAATAAACCCAAGTATTCCTGTTCTTTTTATTATTCAACCTGTATTACCCCACTTCTGGCCAATTTAAAGGAAATGTTTTTATTTTATAAACCAAGGCATTCCTTTTTAGGGTTCCGTACCCGAAGAGTGTCAAGCGGAACCCTATTACTAAGCTTCCGATGTCCGTCCGTCTCTGGCAGTGAGTGGGCTGTATCTCATGAACCGTAATAGGTAGACAGTTGAAATTTTCGCAGGTTGTGTTTCTATTACCGCTGCGCGCTGTAACAACAAATAATAAAATGGTTTTTTTTTTACGATTTTGATAAAATAGATTCTTACCCTGGCATTGTCAGTGTCTTTTTTTTTAATTCGTCGTGTGGAGTACAAATATATTTTTTATTTATTTTTATCTTTAAAAATGTAGAAATAGGGGGCCGTCAAGTTGTCAGTCTTAGACCATTTTTGTATGAGCTCTATCGCAACAACTAAACAAGAGGAATTTGAAACTTCTGTAAAACGCCGATTCTTATGGTATTTTATTTATTTATGGGTGATTTTCTGCAAGTGCAAAAAATAACTTTGTTATTCGTAGTATCATTATGAAATACATATTTAACTTTGCGATTTATAAAATTTAAGATGAAAGAATCTTCTTTGTTTAGTATTTTCATTTATTTTCTAAATATTATACGGTGGTACGGAACCCTTCATGTGCGAGTCCGACTCGCTATTGGCCGGTTTTTTTAGTTTATAAAATAAAAACTAACAATACTTCTGCAAATGCAAAATACTGATTAGCTTAATCAACTTGAAACGTTTTGTACCTAGGTTATACATGTTTATAATATGATCTATACTATAAAAATGTCAGTTCGCCGTTTGTATTATCGAAAAAACGAATCCGAAAAAGCTCTGAATTAATTTCAAGTTTTTATCCGAGCGCATCCTGGGCACATGACATGAGTAAATAAACGGAACAGAGAGTAAGCTTTATACAACCGCGCTATGATAAGTACACTACTATAAACATGAGGTGCGTGTGTGCGTGCCACTGGCACTGGTAGTCGTACCACTGACGGCTTCGTCGCGTACGAAGAGATACCGGTTCATACCGGCTCGGCCAGTTGAATCGCTCAGGGCTGCGCGTACGCGTCGAGCGTCCTGTTTGTTTAAGTTTTACGTTTGGAAATGAGTAAAGTACGTGCAGACTAGCGCGACTCCGGTAATTGTCCTACCGTGAAGTTTTCTTAGAAATTGTTTTGTTAGTCGCGTCGCGCCGGTCTGCACAACGCTTTAAACATAATAGTGTTTTAAACTGTGTTTGTACTTTGTATTAAAAAGTGTAAATATGGTTGTTTACTGTACCGTGTGTAGGTAGGTATATTATGAACAATGCCAACAGGAATAAAAACATATCATTTTTTAAATTATTACAAAAACTACTAGGTAAATACTAAGTAGTAATTTCATTATAATTGATTATTTTTAATGTGGGACTGTACTTTGACTGACGATTTGAAGAAAACTGATCAATCAACGAAAACTGGCTAACACTGGAAACTGTCGAGTTAACGAAACTGTCTAATCGGTAAAACAGACGAATCAGTGATTCGCCAGTTTCGTTGATTAGTCAGTTAGTCAACGAAACTGGCGAATTAAATAAACTGACCACTGAGGGAAACTGATTTAATGTTTTTTTTTGTAACTGGCAATGCATAGGTATAGTTCGATTCAAACTTAATGGCGGCTCGGAAGTTAGCCACTCGTTGCGCAGTTCCCCACCCCTCACCCCCGCTGACACATGAATTCGTTACTGCGCAGCGACTCACCTCATGTTCCGAGCCGCCATTAAGTTTGAATCGGGCTGTATCACCTAACTTTTTTTTTTTTTTTTAATTCAATATTATTCGTCACATTCAGATGTTAAATAGGTAATTCGGGTAAAATAATATACATAAAAAAACTAAAACTATGTTTAATGATTATTATTTATTGTTCTTCACAAAGTAAGCTAATTTCCAAAGGTGACAAGGTTACCTATAAATTTTTTGGGGGTTTATTTTCTTAACCCTGTAATGTAGGGATCTGATGACACCAATAACCGGTGATAGGTGTCTTCCATGGGCTCGTGCGTGAAAACGTTCTTGAAAATTGTTCTCTGTATTTTCTTACTTAAAATCTTTATTTCGGCTTTCTTGGGCGTCTTCCCCTAGGAGGCCAATAGCTATAGATACCCATACTTCCAACTATCTGGGACCCATGTACTCAAATCTTATGGAGGGTAGAAGAGTAGGCATATTAAACCATGGGTACACAAAACTTGATGCAGTTAAACGAAATTTTTCAATGTTTATTATCCACATGACAAAAAATGTTCAATATGGTGTGTAGCCTTTTAATTATCCAGCAATTTTTTTTCTTTTCATATTAGAAATTCATCCTGGCCCCATCATTTCTTGAGGTACACTCTCTATAGTACTCCACGAGAGTTCTTCTACTGATCTGAAATTCTTCCCATTAAGATCCTACAAAAAAAATATAATTAAAATTTGTCATCTGATACTATTGTATACACTTTTTTCCTTCAAAGTTAGCATTATTTAGCGTCTAATTTTTATAATAATTTAATGATTAGAGTATTAGAGTATACTCTTCACAAAACTTCGAGTTTTAAATCGTGATAGGGCAGTAATTTGTACTTTTCGAGTAGCAGAAGTTAATTTGCCGTTAAAATTTATAAAAGCTTATTCAAACACCACTATAGGATCCAATTAATATGATTGTTTTTTTAATGCATAAATAACGAAATTTCATTACCTCCTGGGACAGAATCCATTAAAAAATGTTGAATATCACGCAAAATGGACTAAAAACGCTTAAATTGCACGTTAAAACGAATCGTACAAATCCGCTGCTGAGCAAGTCAAACTTAGGACTAAGATAGACAGCAGCACGAGTCACTTATGGGTATGTGCGTGTGCAGGTAGCTTGCTTAGTCCATTGTTATTCGATTAACAATAGATAAGACGCATTTCGCTGGTATTTTTTTGTGTAGTTTATGCCAACTTTTGTGCATTTCTCACCTGTGTGCGCCGCCGCCGCCCGCGCCGCACCGGTCAGCTAGGGCTAAGAGAAACACTAGTACTTTGTGTACCTACGCTGATAAACAAATCTGCAAGGATATGTCTTATCTGATCATCTCATTTTTACACAGGATGGATTTTTGAGATAGGCCAGTAAGTTCAGCTACCTTAACCGTTGTAGCTACAAGAAAACGGTCTTAGGACTGTCCTTTACTTTTTGAGACATTTTGATCTGCATTTACAGATTTTGAAAACATGTACACTCAGCAATAAAATGGGAAGTTTTACAAAAACTCGTTTGATGCCAATCGATTCTGTTTCTTATTTAAGGAAACAACTCTATTAGACCAACTGACGTTTGAGTACTAGAAAAGTCAGAAATCTCAAAAAAACTTCCCTTACATTTCGTAGGAAATGAGACTCCAACCTACTTTATACGGTGGATAAACTGGTCGAAATTAAGGGTCAGTTCACACCGAGACTTGATGCGACGCGACGATGCTTGAAGAGGCCAGTCAGTGGTTTCACGCTGCGCAGTGAGATCGAGAAGTGAGTGATGTCGAGAAGCAGCGCGACGACGCACAGTGGGTCGAAACTAAGAATTTAGTGACTTAGGGACCGACTTTGTTTTTTTACTTTTTTCTCTATGCGGATGGATAAAGCTCATTATAGATCCCGCTTTGAAACTTTATTTTTCTTATACCTTGTCTTGTCTACTATCATTTGATGCTATGAACATGTGCATAAAGTTGCAACTCTACCAAATAAATGGACCGAAAAAAACGAAAAAATCCATAGAATAAAAAGCTTCATTTATTATTTTCGTAAGTTCTTTTAAGTTAAATTTGATATGGAATAGTAAGTAAAAGCACGTAATAATACAGATAATTACTTAACAACTAACAATAATACATTTAAAAGTTCCGTAATTAGCTTAAATTTAATAATATATACATTATTTAAAAATGTGGATCTATGAATTTCGATTTGTTTGTTTAATGACTTTAATTAGTTTATAAAATGTTCTTTAAGTTAGATTTAATACTCAATAGTAGGTAAGTAAAGATACATACTAATACAAATTAGTAAAGGTAAACTTACTTACTACCAACACAAGTAAACTAAAAACGAACTATATACAACACCAAACTTTATTATTTCCTTTAAATTATAATATACAAACTAATAAAATAAAAAACAAGAAACATACAATCTACCAAAAATCTTATTCACTATCGCTATGACTATCTTGTAAATTATCTACATCAATAAAATCTATATCGGATTCTGTGGGAAAACTCAACAGAAGCTTTTGGAGAGAGAACCATTATATTTTGTTTCACCATTCGAATCACGTGAAACCTTACTATTAGATCTTTACGTATTATTGTTATGCGGGCTGTTGTTTCCGAATCCCTGAAAAATCTTCTGGCAGTATTGCCATTATTGGTTATGCCTAATCCTTGCTTGACTACATCGATAAGTAAACCGCATTCCTTCTTAAACGCTTGCTGTATAGCGTTCTTTCTGAGCGATTTTTTTTTTGTCATTGCCTCTGCAAATCAATTTTTTGAAGTCCAAACGATAAGCTGCAAATAAAAAGAAATGTCACTTCAAAAATAATCTCACAGGAAACTATATAACATGAAAAAAATTATGAACTAATTCAATTATATTTACCGATATGAAGTAAGCACCATCCAGGCATGTAAAGATGACATTCCATTCTGAAACATTTGTTCGTTGTTTTATTTTTGAGCAAGTGACTGAATTGTTCATTAATTGAAAGGAAATAATAAAGTTTGGTGTTGTATATAGTTAGATTTAAGTTTACTTGTGTTGGTAGTAAGTTTACCTTTACTCATTTGTGTTAGTATGTATCTTTACTTACTATTCAGTATGAAATCTAACTTAAAAGAACATTTTATAAACTACATAAAGTCATTAAACAAACAAATTGAAACTAGTAATTTTAAGCTAATTATGTTGTTAGTTGTTAAGTAATTTTGTGCATTATTACGTGCTTTTACTTACTATTCCATATCAAATTTAACTTAAAAGAACTTACGAAAATAAAATAAAAGCTTTTTATTCTATGGATTTTTTCATTTTTTTCGATCCATTTATTTGGCAGAGTTGCAACTTTATGCACATGTTCATAGGATCAAATGATAGTAGACTAGACAAGGTATAAGAAAAATAAAGTTTCAAAGCAGGATCACACGCTACTTAGCAGGAATTCAATCTAATTTGATCCGCTCCATACAAAAAAATAACAAAACACATTTTTCTACCCAAAGTATAAAGTTTAGGAAAAAACATCAGGGCAATTATTATTGAGGTTTAATGCGCTCTGTCCATCCGCTTATAGAAAAAAGTAAAAAAACAAAGTTGGTGCCTAAGTCACTAAAGTCATAGTTTCGACCCACTGTGCGACGCGACGTCGCGAAGCGCATTGTGAAATCGCTGGCAGCCCCACGCACAGTGGTCTGAAAATCGAGCTCCATCCTCATAGAAACATAATAAAATGGAAATGTCTCTGGTATACCTACCTGCCTTTACGTGATATTAACGTATGGATGGTATTAGTAGCTCCACGGGTGAGAAAAAAAAAATGTGTTTTTTTGAATGAGAGAAAACACTAAGTATTTTTTTTTAAATTGAATAGAACTGAAGTGCTGGAGCTCACTCGAGTTATTGTCCCGTACACGGCCTGTAACATGACGTCCAATTCATGTACCTACATTTGGGTGCCGCTTTGCGCACAGCAAATTTTTGTAATTTTGAATTTTCGATGTGTGACTTTTCAGTCAAATAATTTATTTCAATTAAGCACATAAAAGGCACTTTGAACGTCAAAATGTACAAAAAACAAGATTGATTCTAGTCGCCCCTTCCAAAAGGTAGTTTTCGTATAGAGAAAAATGGGCAAGGAACTATCTTGTATACATTAATTATAGCTATAATTACATGTGAAGACGATGCACCTAGAATAAGATTACTCCACATGTGAAGACGATGCACCTAGAATAAGATTATTATACCACGGTAGGTTAAAATAATGAAAAATTAAACAATGACAGAAAAAAGTATTATATGGTAGATGCATAGCGCTCTCATATTTGCAAACATTGTAAAATTATAGGATATTCCTAGCATTTTAACAAGTACTCGTAATACTAATAAGTCAGTGTATGAGTTCAAGTAATCACATAATTTCAAATCTTTGACGTGGTTAAATGAAGTTGCCGATCGATTTACTTATACTATCGTCAGTTTATAGCCTTCCTTCTTCTTAATGACCTAAGTGATGAGAATAATTTAAAAAGATATCGATCAATACTTTTTTTTTCAAAATTGCATTCCATCATTTGTTAATCACCTTAATATTATCGTTGAGTTTTAATTAAATACTAATGTCATGAGCATTAATGGAATGCTCCTTTGGGTGCCGCTTTGCATGTAGCAATTATTTACGTGACCGCTGAGGCTCCGAGTATTTTATATTTCGAATCTTCGCGTCACGTATTTGCGACGAATGTATTGTAGATTGGTCTGCAGAACATTGTGGAAGATGGCTTTGGATTCTCCTATACCTTTTCATCGCCACGAACTAAGCGCAGAGACAAAACAGAACACATACAAATACTAGAATCGTCTTCGTCTGCCATAGTTTGCTTATACAAACTTTGCCCTGAAGCACCATCAAAGCCCCACTTGCATATAAGTGTCAACTCTTTGCCATCCAGCGAACATTCAACACGTAGGAATTTTCCAAGCCTAGCCACAGTTTTGTCCAAAATTGCTTGGAGCTTTACTTTTACCTCTCTTTTCGTGATGTCTAATGGTATGTTTTAGGGGGAAGCAGTCCTTCTTCTTTTGTACAAGATCCTAATGTTATGTATACTGCCACTTCGAAAGCTTCAATGAGGTCAAAGTAGCTTTATCAACGGAATATAGGCACACTTTTCTTTGGCTTTAACAATTCCTTTATCTTAGTTGCCTCTTCGGGATGCTCCGAGGCTAGTTAAATGATATCTGCTACATTCTTGTTTTGTGTTTTTAAAACAGTTAGTAAATACAAAACGAAATACGATACAAATATTTGTAAATACGTTTGTAAAAATAAAGTTGTTTAAATAAATTTGTTACGGTCGCGAATCATTTTGATCAACATACAACACTGACCTGCAATTTGCAAAAAAACAATTTTGCTGGCTACTTTAGCGCACCTTAAAGCTACACCGATAGAATGATACCTCATGGTAGATAGTGTAGGTACCTAACGTACTTAAAATTAACTTCGTAATGAATATACTGCATATTACAGAACCTCACTCAAAAATCAAGCACTACTTAAAACTCGTTTAAAGTCATTTGGTTGGTTGAAACTAGTTTTAAGTAGTGCATGAGTCTTCAGTGAAGTTCTGTAAGACGGACCTTAGCTTCGCCATGTCCGTCTGTCTGTTTGTCCGCGGTTTAGCTCAGAGACTTAATACTAGAAAGCTGTAATTTGGCATGAGTATGATACATATTAATCACACCGAAAAAGTGGTCTAAAAAAATAAAAATCCCCTACACGTAAAGTGGGGATGGTTTCTTTTCTCGTCTATCCCATGGTGTGGGATGTCGTTGGTTTGTGTATGTGAAAACCATTTTTGGATTCAGGGATCCGTTTGCGAAGTGCTCTAATTGCTGCTGTAATTTTTGTTAGAGTCAAGTGTGTGTGCGTGTCCTGCAAGCTAAATGGTTGGTTTTAGATATGTGAAAAATTTAAGGCAGTAGTATTTATAACTAAATGAAAATGAAAACTATCACAGCTAATAGGCTCTACAAGTTAACGAGTATCGACCAACTTACATTTGCATTAGCAAAAAAATGTTCTTCCATACATTCCGTATGGGAGAACATGTTTTTCAACTACGATATTAAGTCTGGTATTGGGATAAATACTTCCCAACTACGGAACCCTTCATTGTGCGTGGTCTGACACAGTTGGATGTTTTTTTTTTTAATTTCATAATTATATAAATTTAAAACAAAGCTCCGCGTAGACATATTACGAACAACTATTCTATTTTATATTTATTTTAGTTGCTTAAAGCGAAAGTCAATGGCGAAGTATGGGTAATGGGAATGGGAGTGATTGCTCCACTATCGTGTAACAGTTTATGTAGTTGGTCTCGGTTGGATACATGCAGGCGTAATCCAGAGCTAATGAGTTGTCTTCGAGCTAAACTACTTATTCTGTTCTTTCTTATTTATGGCTATAATCTTTAGAAATAAATCTTGTTTTATTTTCCTAATAAATTACCAGTGTATTTCACTATTTCTTTTTTTTGACAATGAAATAAATGGTATAATAAACTCTCTAAAATCAGACAATGCCCCAGGAATGCCCAGGATGGGATAATATATCCACTAGGTATCTCATACATGTTAAACATGAAATAATTCCAATTATTACGTATCTAGCTAATCTTTGTTTTAAACAAGACACCTTCTCTAACTCTTTAAAGAAATCAAAAATAACCCCATATAATAACAAGGGTGGACAGGCTGGTGGATGATGTGAAACTATAGACCAATTTCTGTTATTCCTGTTATAGCAAAATTTTTAGAAAAACTTTTGAATTCCATATTATTAAGCTATCTTAAAACCAACAACATTTTATCCCATCTCAATTTGGCTTTAAACGTGGTATTCTACGGAAGACGCTATCACATCTATAACTACAGTACTAACAAAAGAACTCGATAAAGGTACTAGGTGCTTATCGGTTTTTATAGACCTAAAAAAGGCCTTCGACACGGTCTCTATTCCCATCCTTGTCCAAAATTAGAAAAAATTGGTATTAGAGATACACAACTATCTATTTTTACTGATTACTTGACAAATAGAAAACAGAAGTTAAGCTAGATCCTTTTGTCAGCGAGGACGTTGACGTAACATGTGGCGTACCTCAGGGCAGCGTTTTGGGTCCTACGCTATTTTTAAACGACTTTCGTAATATGACAATCAATAAAGCAATATATTTTCGTATCCCGACGACACCGCAATCGTCTTCACCGGCTCAACCTGGGCTGAAACTAAAACCAACACAGAAAAAGGTATATTAAAATCTGCTTCTCAATTTATCTAAATGTCCAACCAGAACCTAATTTCAATATTAAAATACATGAGTGTAGGAGGACGGTTGTTTGCGACTGCAATTGTTAACCACGTCAAGTACTTAGGTATAATGTTAGACCAAAGCCTGTCTTGGTACTCTCAGATTGAACAAATTACTGCGAGAATACGAAAATTTATTTGGATTTTTAAAACATTTCGTCAAATATTCACAAGGAGTGGCTTAGCAAAAAAAATCTTATAAATTAAGTGTATATCTCGCTGGTTCAATCAGTAATAAAATATTGGATTGCCATTAAAGGGGGGTGCGCGTAAAACACGTTTCCTTGATGTTGATAGAGCGCAACGGACATAAATAAAAGTAATGTAGGTACTTCAAAAAAATAACCTTTTCCACCTTTGACCACCAAATAAGTAATTTATTATCAGTCAGAAAATTATATGTATTACACATATTGTATTGAAAAAATATAAAACCCTACCCTTAGATCCTAATGTATTAGCTCTAGCTAATACTAGGCATGCCTTTTAAGTTCTGTCGTTTCCATATTTCCCGGCAATTTTGAATTTGGAACTGTTCTATATTCGAATGTGTTTAAATTTTGAATCTCAAAACAGTTGAAAGTATTAGGATTAATCAATGATATTATAATTAAAAAGAGGTAGATAGGTTATAAACGTTTCGCAAGTGGCACGTCAAAAGTTGGCTAATTAGCCACATTTTCTTCGTTTTGTCTCTTTTTCGCTCCCGATAATTACGACATGCCATCCTACTTCCACGTGTCATATAATAGTGTGACATAGTGCCGTTTTTGAAGATCGAATGTTAGGTAGGTAACCTATCTACGTCTTTTTACTTCTAATATCATTGGGATTAATGCTATTGTTTAGTCACAGCGTCGATTGGAATCTGTCAGGTTACGTACGAAAATGAATCTTTCTAAGGAAAATGTTCGTGCAATAATTTTCTACAACTTTAGAAGAGGTCTGACACGGCTTCAGTGTTTTGAAGAGCAAACATCTGTGTTCAGTGATGAAGCCCCATGTCTGCGGTCTGTCGAACGCTGGTATTTAGAATTCCAGCGTGGACATACTAGTGTTAGTGACAAATCTCGCGATGGACGTCCAAAATCCGCCTTCACTGAAGATAACATCATTGCTGTGAGACAACTAATTCTCGAAGATCGTCATGTGACGTATCGAGAGATAGAGGCTCTATTAGGCATCTCAGGGACAATCATTCAGAAGATCTTGCATGAAGCGCTTGGTGTGAGAAAGCTAGTTTGCCGTTGGATACCGCATCTGCTTTCGACGATCACAAGGCGGCCCGCGACAGATGGTGTAAGAAAACTCTGCAAAGGTTCAACCGAGGAAAGTCAAATCACGTCTACGACATCATCAGTGGTGACGAATCTTGGATCTATGCCTACGATCCTGATTCCAAACAACAATCTAGAATCTGGGACTTTCAAGACGAGCCAAAGCCGACTAAAGTTGTTTGTTCTCGAAGCACTTCAAAGAAGATGGTGGCCTGGTGATGGTGGATGATGATGGAGGATGGTGGCTTGAAGATCGTAGAACGGTTAACGCAGAGTGGTATACCACAGTTTGTTTACCACAAGTCATCGCCGAACTTCGAAAATCTTACTCAAAGCGACGCATCATCCTGCACCACGACAACCCAAGCTCACACAGCGCTCGTCAAACGATAGAGTATTTGAAGCAGGAAAAAGTAGAAATTCTTGACCATCCTCCATACAGTCCTGACCTTAATTAAGCCCTAACGATTTCTTTACATTTCCTAAAATTAAGAAAAGTCTTCGTGGTCAAAGGTTCCAGTCCGGTGAAGAAGTAGTCGACGCTTTCAAGTCAGCCATTTTGAACACCCCCACTTTAGAGTGGAATAAATGTTATAATAACTGGTTTGAGCGACTGGAAAAGTGTATTAGGCTACGTGGTGAATACTTTGAAAAACAATAAAAAGTACTATAAGGTTCTAGTTGTGTTTTTTTCTTCAAACGACAAAACTTAAAAGGCATGCCTCGTACAATATTGCATCCACCCCTTTTGAATTTGCAAATATTCAGTACGATAAACGCTCGTCACATTTAGATCGGTCAGTATGGGAAAGTCTGAGATTATAAGACGTACGAAGATCTCTTAGGAACCATGTCATCGATTTTAGTAACAAGTAAAACTGCATTCATACATTTTAAAAAAAAAATGTACTCAGCTCGGGAATCGAACGCGGACGCTTTGAAAAATAAAACTAACACTATTTCTATTTAGATAATATCGATTGTGTAGATTTTAAACAGTAAATGTTACTATGAAACATGATGTCTAATGATGATGAAACATGATGTGAATAAAATGCATTGTTTTCGTATTCTTTAATTTATTTTAGTAAGTTTTCAAAATGACAACCATATTTAATTTTTTTCATTACAACATTTGCTATCTTAGAAGATCCCACCACACCTCCAGGCCATTCTGGACAAACAGCACAATTTCATTGGCAAACAGCGTACTGACTGGCTGAATATCCGACGTAAGAGCGTCCATTATCTTCAGGAAGAGGTAAGGGCTGAGTGCCGACCCTTCCTTGGTGCAAGCCGACAGCCACATTGAAGCTGCCAGTAGCACTACTGGCAGTTTCAATGTGGCTGTCGTCCACTGTAGAGCGGACTTGAGTACTGCATCGACTGTACATCGCTCGAATCAACTGCACATACTTCCCTGGCACACATTTCTCCTTAAGGGCCCACCACAAAACTTCACGAGGTACTCGGTCGTATGCATAGATATAATAAAGAAGGTCGTATGCCTTTTGGGGTCAACGAATACCATGTGCAAGTTTTTATGTGCACTGATAATCGACTCGATAAAATCTGAGTCAATTAGCGAAATATTTGGATTTAGAACGTTTGTCAATAAGACCGCATTATACATAATTTGTCTAGACGTTTTTTTTTAGCTAAAACACTATTTTATTCTAGAGGCCTGTGCTGTGCCGTACAAATTAAGGGCCTCAATGACGGCGATTCTTTATGTTAAGGACGGAATCCTTGTCATGATTGATGATACTACAGCTACTCAACCTATTTTATATGTATAATTAATGATGTACCTACCTACATCATTATCGTCTGGACTCAATTAAATCTACAATTTATATCTAAGCCTATAATCACTGAACAAAATGTAATAAATTATTTATCTGTATTTTAATCATAGTAAGATATTATGATGTGGCTGGGGCTCAAGCCGATGAGAGGCGCGGCGGGCGGGGCGAGTTTGCCGGCCGCTGAACCTTGCTAGTCGAAATCAATACAGCTGCTCTCTCCCCGCGCGGCGCGGCCGGCTGCGCTTGGTGAAGTCTGGAGCCCGTCGCCATGGATACCGTACCAGATAAACCAAACGGCTGGGACCCCACCGCTCTCGCCCCTCACCCCCCCGCCGGGCGTTCTTCCCCCGCACCCTCCTCAGGCTGGCCCTACGCTTCCCTTCGTGGCCCCGGTGACCCAATCCCGCACTTAAACTCCCTCTGTGACAATAATTCAAACTTTTTCTCTGATCCCATGCAGACAGCGAACAACCTGTTGATATGTACCTACCACGTGGAATTCAATTCAAGACATTAGTGACAAAGTGTAACAAAGTCAAAGAACTGTATTTTTTGTATTAGATGAGATATAAAATATTGGTGGGTACTGGCACACATACTGGTAACTACACAGTGTGTTAATCCGTATCCTACCTAATACACGATCAATCGGAATTCGAATCTTTTTGAAACGAATTACTAATCCATTGCTTCATAAGTTCGACAAAAACATCTGCTCAACAACGTAATTATCGCAATGAATGTTGTTGAACTGTCAAAATTAAACAAATTTGTCGTACCTAATCGTTTACGAAAACGTGTTGCGTATTTAGATACCTAGCTGATTACTACGATTTTATGGGTTTTAGTTTTAGCTGAGATAAGAGATTTCTGTTTTTTATGTAGGTATTTTAACAAGACACTTGACGTTTTTACCCGACTGCGGCGAAGCCAAAAATGGAGGGTCATTTTTTTTATGAAGTACCTACTTTTTTATAAAAATAAAACTTTTTGTTAAGTAACAAAACATAATATGTCTAGTTATGTATAATACGAGATTGCAAAAAGACAGAACAACAGTCTGTAATACTATGGTATCTGTAATTTTATTATAAGTCCTAGGTAATATACCTATAAAGCTCCTGTTCGAGTATCACGTTGTCGCGCTCGTCTCATGGTCTTCTAACTAAAGAATAATATTTCTGTAAATGACCTTCGCCTGATACATAGGGTGGGTGGGGCCAATAAAGAGAGGAACCTTGTGACTATAACTATAAAGCTCTTATTCAGACTACTAGCGCCATCTCGTTTTTAGGAGTCGTACCATTTCTGTATTGCTTCTAAAAAGTATGAAATAACATTAATAAAGGTTTTAAAAAACGTTTAAAATCTAAAACTAACGGAAAATAGCACAGGTCAGAAAGTTTCGCACTTCGCGCTAATAGAAATAATATTGGAAATATATTATATTCGCAAATACTTATTAACATTTCGCCATAGCTATACCTAGGTATTCTAAAGACACTAGAACATTGATTTTATTTCATTTATTTTGATTTTAAATGACTATTAATCTGAGGTCTCCAACATGTCGTCACTTCTTGTCGCTATGATATTACATGACATGAATGTAGTCGTGGGCATTACCAGAATACCCGCGAAATTTCGCGTTGTTGCATAACTTTTTAATTAATCGAGATTTTAAATTCATATTCTTGGCACCTCTTTGGGTCATGCATGAGCTGTTATTTATATTTCTATGTGCATGAGCTACCCGAATATGAAAAATATGACTTGTCCTAGGTCTTAAGAATGCGGCGACCGATGAATTGTCCATAAAAACGTAATAGGTACCTAATTCATTTGCAATTTGAGCACATTTTTACAGCGTTAATGAAATGTTTTCATACTGTTTTTTCTGTATTATAAACAACGATATTTGTATTATTGTTTCAGCAGAAGCATAGCTTATATTATCAAGTTACAAATTATTAAAAAAAAATTGGTAAAATATTTAGTTTTCATTCATAATTTTTGGTATTACGGAACACATCCAAATTTATTATTAATTTTCGATAGCTAGTAGTGCTATCGCGTTAAGCAATAATTGCCAATGTGTGCGTGGTCGTACTGTTCACTGTAGGAGTTATCGCTCCGTCATTAGCAAAACGTGCTTGGTAGGAATTAGTTCGGGGTACTTTTTGTCAGTATAGACGATTAATAATAATAATATAAACTTTATTATCAGGCTTCAAAGGCCCATAGCGTGTTAGTATTACAAATTACTAAATCTATGTTAGTATAACATTACGCACACACACAATCACTACTACACTACGATTAGGTACCTACTTTACTTTTACGTTAGCTAAATTGCATTGTAATATTTCTGAAACTAATGACCAATTTTATTTTTATTGGGATTTTATTTATAACGGGAGTAAACAGGTAGAAATCTTCCCTCTCGTGCCCCACCATGCGACATTCTCTATGCGAAAGGGTGAATTTGGACAAAATGAAAATCCAAGATGGTGGTTGCTAAAATTTTCGAATTTTTCGACATGGGTATCGTTTTCTTGATTTTCAAGTATGCCAAAGCCGATAGTTCGGTCAAAATGTAAATCCAAGATGGCGGCTGCGAAAATGTTCGTTTTTGTCATGGGTGTCGTTTTCATAGTTTTTGAGGATGCTAAAGCCGATAGTGAGGTCAAAATGTAAATCCAAGATGGCGGCTGCGAAAATGTTCGTTTTTGTCATGGGTGTCGTTTTCATAGTTTTTGAGGATGCTAAAGCCGATAGTGAGGTCAAAATGTTAATCTTGGTCTTAAATGAAAGGTCTAGATTCAAAACTAATTTGTACGTTTAGTTTATACAAATCGGTCCACATAATAAAAAGATGTAGTTACTTTAATGTAAGGAAATTTTATTTTACATCGAAAATAAAATTTGCAAATAAAACTCAAGTTTAATTGAATTATTTATTTATTAAAAGTAATAATCATCTGCTCTGCCTGCACTACGCAACAAATCAACACAACATAACGCACACCGCAATATCTATTATTATTAATATTTTTATTGTTAGAAATAACTTCTTTCTAAAATCTTCTTTTTTTATTGGAAGCATAAGGTGCCTACCTAGGGTGTTCTCGGCCAAACGGCACCTAATATCTGTTGCAAGATAGCCTACGGCTTCCTGCTCACGAATGATTCGCATGCGCTCTGTCTGTTCTTGAAATCTCAAGAACGAGAGTGGCTCACACCCACGAGAATCTCGAAAAATATATCGAGATCTCGCGATATCGATATTGCATTCGGTAGCAGTAGCATATCTCAACCCCATCTCTTATGCCCATTAGGTAGGGTTTCGTAACTAAAGAATAAAGGGTCCGTCCGTCTTGTCTTTGCTCACATGTTCTAGGGTGGTTCCGAAAGATAAAATCGAGAAACATCAACCATCCTACCACACAGTGTATTTAAAGTAGGTATATAATAACGAACCTAGAAATTGAGCTAGTTTGTCTGAGTTACTTTCTTGATAGTCTACTGGTACAAGCTTTCTGTCTTGAGGCGGATCCACACCGGCGCACGCGCACGAACAGTGCGGTTCGCATGCATCTTAGGAACATAGTATGGACACCTTTGGACATGTTCGCGAGCGCTTAGCAAAAGGTTCGCGTGCAAGAGACAGTCAAAACATATCACGTGCATGCCGTGTACCTGTGCTACCTCGGATGTGCTCAGTATTTCGAGACCGTTCGAGGCACGTTAGTGTGCACGGTTCGTGCGCGTGGGCTTCAATTGCGCAGGGAGCCGATTCTATTATCAACATTGTTCTGAAATTGCAATTGAACCTCAGCTACCTAAATCAGAGCTTTCAAGGGTTTTCTTATTTTACTAATGAACAACTATCCCGCTGCGGTAACGATGTAGTTGACGCCAACGATCGACCGAAACCTTCTTAGGTTCCATTCGGCCCAATAGAACATGAACAATGCTTTAAGAGACGTTCCCATATTCTACTAATATTTTGACACAGTTTCTGTTCATGTGTCAAAATTGTTTGCGTACTGTAGTCGCAGCGGAAAAATTTCGAATTTCTTCATTAATTTTAGTGTATGACGTCGTATAATTGTGTATGAACCATTGGGGAGCTATTCAACAAAAACTATTTCCGCTGGAACTACGTCATCCAAGCGGCACATTTTTTTTCCTATGGACGTACAAGAAAAAAAATACATTCAATAATTACCTGTAAGCGTCTGTGTAGTTACACAACAACGCTTTGTCTTCTTCTTTCGAAAGTCAAATTACTCTCCACTGAAAGAGACAAAACGGTGTGTAACTATTCACCTGATATAATACGTTTATGAGTAAGGAAGTTAGTGTGTAACGAGGGGTAAATGTGTAAGTATGTTTAAATAAAATTTGTCATAAAACTGAGAAGATAATCAAGTTTCCGCTGCGCTGACGTTTGGCTATTTGATGAAAATCATATAAAACGGTTTACTGCAGTTGTAATTTTTTACGCACGTTGCCTTGTATTTGTGTGTAATGTTTGCGAAAACAAAATATTAAAAAAATATAGGTACATACCGTTTAAAAGATATACACTTAACGGGCCGGCGGAGCATGCGTAGTTCATACAAACGTAATACCTAAATAATTTGTAAATCAAACATATTCTTAAGGTAGTGTGTATTTATTCCGATTGGATTACAGAATATCTATGCTTCCAAATATATATTTTTAATGGACACTGATTTAAATTCGCGATAAGAGAAAAATAAGTTTTCTATAGAAATTTTAAATTCCTCATATCTCGTCTTTATATCAGTGTCCATTCAAAATATATATTTGGAAGCCTAGATATTCTGTAATCCAATCGGAATAAATACACACTACCTTAAGAGTAGGTTTGATTTACAAATTATTTTGGTATTACGTTTGTATGAACAACGCATGGTTCGCAGGCCCCTTAAAAGTAAAATAAGGTTATTAGGTACAAGTACTTAAAATATGAACTTTTAAAGGCCTAGCTTATGACGTTTATTTGTATCTTGTAAGGGTCTACAATGTTCTGTCAAGTTTCATTTATGTGCTCTTAGTAATTAATGAGCAATGTAATAATTTACTACGACTGGACCACTATAATATTGGGTTAGTAGTCGATTCGCACGAAAATTATTCGCACGATCGTGCGAATCGTCCCCTTTCAATAAAAATATTTTTTTAGTAGGCGATTCGCACGGAAGTATTTAAATTGCGTGCGAATCGACCCCTTCAAGAATTAGTAGTATGCGATTCGCACACACCTATACTTTATCGAAAAGTTTCAAGAAAAAAGTACTATCACGTACAAAATGCTTTCTTTTAATACAGGACACAAATAAAACGATTTTTAAGGAAATCAAGTTTTTATATTTTACTTTGTATCTATCAGAAAGTGATTTTACATCATTCACAGTTTAAATAACTTAAAACCATAATTATAACCAAGATTACAAATAAAATCACAGTTAGTAGGTACGATTTATAATCAAATATTTGGTTTTGCATTTTTACAAGTAAGTACTCTTTTTCCGTACACTTGCATTTACCTTAAATCATCACAAATTACTACTTATTAGAGTTTTTACCGAAATCAACTTTTTATGAACCCCTGAGTCTTGTTAAAAATAATGTTGTTTAGAAAAGGTAAGTCAAAATTAAATAATTAACGTTATAATGGTCTAAAAGCTAATTTTAAAAACAACGAAAAATATAACGAAACTATAAATATATAAATCTTTTTAAATATTCGTAATAACAATATAAAAATCGTTTTAATTAGCTAAGGTATGGTTTTAAATATGGCAATTAAATAAACAAAAACAAAATATTTTTTCTCTATTAAGTATTAACTAGTACAATTTTGGAGTATTATAGTAAATGTAATAAAATAACAGTCACAAAATCACAGTTACTATAACAACAATATTTTGCTCTAATAGGTAAAAAATAACAATCAACTAATCAATAATAATATAAATATTTCTTAACACAAAAATTTTACGATGATAGGAGCATTATCATCACTGAAAGTTAAAACAATCACAAAATCACAGTTAAACAGAGTCATCTGTTGTATTAATAGGTACAAAGTTCTTAAAAATGTAACACTTAACTAATCAACAATATTATAAATATTTCTTAACACAAAAATTTTACGATGATAGGAACATTAGCATCACTGAAAGTTAAAACAATCACAAAATCACAGTTAAACAGAGTCATCTGTTGTATTAATAGGTACAAAGTTCTTAAAAATGTAACACTTAACTAATCAACAATATTATAAATATTTCTTAACACAAAAATTTTACGATGATAGGAGCATTGGCATCACTGGAAGTTAAAACAATCACAAAATCACAGTTTGTTAAACAGAGTAATCTGTAGTATTAATAGGTACAAAGTTCTTAAAAATGTAACATTATTATTTATTTATGTAGCTCATTTATGGTGTTCATATTATAAGTTTTCATATTAAATACTGACAAAACTTTTCATCTTACCTCTTAACTAGTATTTTGTGCCTGACTGCGATGCGAATAGAGAATTATTGAATTTTAATATTAATATTCTAGAATATTGTACATGACTGTACTTAGATTTATTATTCGCACATTTTGTTAAGTGTGCGAATCGCATACTACTAATTCTTGAAGGGGTCGATTCGCACGCAATTTAAATACTTCCGTGCGAATCGCCTACTAAAAAAATATTTTTATTGAAAGGGGACGATTCGCACGATCGTACGAATAATTTTCGTGCGAATCGACTACTAACCCATAATATTGTATGAGATCCGACTGTAGGACTTATTAATGGAAAAGTAAAATAAAAAAATATATTCCGATATTTAGTGTAATGCAACTATTCACATGTAAAATTTCAGCTCATTACACTAAATAATTAAAGAGATATAATAAAAATACCAGAACAACCTCAATATATGTCTAAACCGACCAAGCTTGGCTATAAAGCGGCCGTGCAGTATCCTACCTATGGAGCTAACGTTCTAAAATTTCCTTTCGTTTACTCTCATGAAAATTATGGCTTAAGCATATGAATCTGGTTGAATTTGCCCATAAGGTTACCAGTGAATTCGTGAATTAAGTTGTAAGTGATAAAACTTTCAATTTAGGTACAAATATGAGCTAAGATACCGTACTCGAAATCATCCAAGTTAGAACAGACAGAATTACCTACTGGTAAAGGACCTTGAAACAGTACAATTGAGTCCAGTTGAACCCTCGCACACAATCTTGGGCTGCGACCACGACTGTTCTCATCATAAGGAATCGTTGGTAACTGTACCTAATTGATGCTTAACATAATAAAAGTTGTATTGTTTTCATCTTAGTAAGACTTTTTGTGACTTATGTGTGTCAACGTAATTATTTACTTTAAATATTTGCTATCATAGGCATACGTACCTACGCACCCGTAGGTATATTATTATGTTTGGTGTTAGATTGAACTAATAATTAAGTACCTACTTATAGGAAAATTATGGAATACTTATCACATCATCACACACAACACCTTAAATCTTATCTTAAAAACATGCAACAGCACTACCTGCATTCCCGTTGTTTGTTTATTATAATAAAATAAATCTGTCCGATATTTTGAATCCGTTTTGATTTACGCGATTCGAACCACCCCAACTGTTTTCTTTAATTTTAGAATCAAAATCTGCCAATTCACCTCAATTAACATTAATTAAAATTGACACTTCCCGTGACCCAAGGGCTGGTTTTTACCTTGGGCAGATGCTAAGCATTATTGCCATACAACGTGGCAATGCGGCCAGTCTCTTGGGTACATTACCAGTCAAAAGCGATGCGGATGAATTTTTCGACGCTATATTTTAATTTTTCAATAGTTTTAGTTAAGTTAGTTTATAATTTGCTAATTTTATGTCTATACTTATATAATAAAGCATTAAAATGTATGGAAATTATATGTATCGATATAACAATATAGTTTTCCTGTGGTAACTATAACGGAAAATAAGTTGTAATAAGCTTATTATTCGTAGAAATTAAGTTCACTATATGATGATTGTTGTTTTAAGTTATTCGTATAACTTAATTTCTTATTTAACCATTTTTGTTAGGTAACATTATAAACTTACTAATTGAACTGTAGGCAACACTCATTCATTACCATTTGTTCCCGTAGTGATTTAAAATAGTAGAATAGGTTTATGGGGGACAGACGATAGCCAAACGAAACCAAACCATTGATGAGACGGTACAGAGCGTATAACTGCATATTAGTAGCAGACGTGCAGGGATCCCCCAGGTGTGGATCCCTGCACGCTAATCGTTCGCAAGATGCGCGCGCGCGTATAAAAAAGAACTGTGCACGCTAGGCGCGGCGAATGGCTATGGACGCGTCGCTAGTTACCTAAATCTAAATTAATCCGAAGATCGAAGAAGAATAAAAGAGAATAAGAATAGAAGAGAATCGGAGTCAGTTACAAAAACCTTTTATTCGTAATTTTCTGAACCCCTGACGAAAAAAAGAACCCTCTGTTCATTGTACTCCTAAGAACAACTTTTACTAAGGGACCAAACCTGAAATGCCTACCAAAAATCTGTTGCTCGTGGTTGCTTCCATACCGTTAATTGAAAGCGTATGGAGCTTCAATTGGTTTCAACACTTTCAACTATTGATGATTTTATTATATTCCAAGGTAAATGCCAAATAATAACACATCAGCGCGGTATTTCACTGATACGAGGAACAAACAGTTGCGCTGGGCATAATTAGGTCCCGCTAGCACCCTCTGGGCACATGAATATGTGTGTGTGTATTATTAGGGGCTTTGCGACTGACTACATTTGCATTGCATGTGATAATGTGTAATCTTCTAATCTAAAACTACTACAGGCTGTATTGCCCTTTGAAAAGGCCTTTGCCAGCTCTTCTCTCTTGTGTTTAAAACAACAATTTGCAATAACATCTAGGTAATTAATTAATTTGTATTCTTTCACAGAATGTGGATCACAAGGCTAAGTTCCGCTCCAAGAAGGGCCAGTTGCCATTTGTGGAGCTGAACGGCGAAGAGGTAGCGGACAGTACTTTCATCATCAAAGAACTCTCTGAAAAATTCAACAAAGACCTTGATTCGGGTACGTATTGCCTTAGCAAGGTACTTGCGCTTTGAATTGGTTAGTAACTAAATAACATTTTTTTTGATTTTTGTATGAAATGTGAAGGTAGCAATGTAGGTCGTGCGTGGGTGGGGGCTCGTTTCGGTATTGATGTTATATTATATTGAACGGAGATTTCTCGGGAAAACCGGGCGGGCTGAGCTGAGTCCTAGTTCCCTAGATAATTCTGGGACGCTGCGCATGTGCATAAAATTTAGGTAATGGAACCTGGCTTGCCTGATTTGACCTATTTGTTATATACAGCCCTGACGCCGGAGCAGGGGGTCGTGGCTCACGCTATGATCTCTATGATCGAGAACCATCTATCTTGGGTGGTGTTATGGTGGCGGGCTAAGTACCCGGAAAGTGTTATCAAGGGATACCAGGTGAATCTTCAGAACGCGCTCAACACTCGTCTGCCAAACCCGATTCTCAACTTCTGCTACAAGTTGACGGCCGCCCGGAAGGTACGTGTGTGTAACCTAACAATAAGAACTAGATTAGGATCTATCCGAAACAAGTCGTGATCGCGTTGAATAAAATTAATACGTTTAATTTTCCACTTTCTTTTAAGTTGCTGCTCCTTAAGCTTTCTAATTTCACATGTCATTGTATCAATCCCTTTCTTTTATTACCGAAACTTAAAAAGGTTTATTAGTGTATTTTTTTTAACTAGGTACATAGTTTGTTTAGCCGGATAGCTCAAGGTTAAGTTTATTCCGCGGATTACGAGTGAGAGGTCGGGAGTTCAATCTCTACCTGTTGCACTTAGAATGTTACCATTTTTAGTACAAGCAAATAAAATGCCCAGTACTATTGTAACATTTCAAAGAAGACTCAATAACATTACTATTGTTTTAGACCAGGTAACCCGGGTTGGGTTACCTAAAATAATAGTAATGTTATTGAGTCTTCTAGTAAAAAAATGATTTTTTCTTATCGACCTGATTTTCAATCGATGCATTGATTTGAGTTTTGTCAACACATTGAAAGTTGCATTGATACCTTCATACAAAAATATTAAATTCATTATGGTTTGGGTTCCTTTTCCAAATTACACTCGCGGTCAAACAATACGGTTCGTTGACGAAAATCCCTGTAATCTGAAAATTCATAATGGTACCTACATGCATGAAACATTACAGATAATTTTAATATTGTATGAAATAAAGGTCGCAGGAAGCCGCTGGATGCAGGTCGCTTCCAACCGGCCGATTTGGAAATCATTGGGGGAGGCCTATGTTCAGCAGTGGACGTCCTATGGCTGAAATGATGATGATCATGATGATGATGATGAAATAAAATTTTAAATGAGTATATAGTCTATATCATAAGTCATAACTTCATAAGTTATAAAAATATATAAGTATATTAAAAACCTCGAATTTGGCAATAAATTCAATATTTTGTTTTCAATATGTCAAATCAAAATGATAAAGACGGTTATTAATTGATAAATTATCTATAAGTACGGTTTCATTCATGCCGCTAGCAAATCTAGAGTAATTTCAGTTTTTCGTAGGTACTGGGGGCCTATTACGAACTTTTAAAAAACCAGGCAAGTTCCAGGCAATTCATTTCACTGGCTGGATATATTTCGTATTATGACATCGTTAATTCTGACCGACTTCACGCTGGCTAGTTTGTCCGTGGCTGGCTTGAAATTCTCTGCCGTAACGTTCAGAAACACAAATAAATATTTATCGGTAAGTTACGGTTTTATTTAGATCACGTATTTTATGATAAAAATAATAAATATATCTTAATATAGTTACTAAAAGTAGGTGAAAATATGAAGGCAATGTTTATTGTGCTATACAATTCATTTTTATTTATTTTTTCCGTGTTTGTAAATTGTAACGCGAGATTCTTTTAACAATAACTTTTCCGAACGTATTCCACTTGATGTTCAACGGGAAATTCGACAACTTCATTCTTGGAAAATGTTTATTGTTGCAATTAATAAAATAATACTATCGTATTGTTTGTATAATACTCTCTATAAAAAGTACCACGAAAGTTATGCTGATAGTTTTCTTAGATTACCGCGGTGTAGTGCCCAACGATTTTTTTCCAGAGGGATAAACAGTGATTATAGAGTATTATTTAGGCATTATGAGGCGTTTTCGAGAGAATATCCGCTGAAAACGGCCCAGATTTGTGGAACGACAATTCATAGATTTTGCACCATGATGATGCACTATCACACAAAGCCATCATTGTGCAAGAGTTCTTAGCCAAAAATTCAGCAAATGTCATCGACCAAGCGCCGTATTCACATGATATGGCTCCGTCTGACTTTTTCCTGTTCCCGAGGCTAAAATTACCTCTTCGAGGAAGACGTTTGGAGTCGATTGAAGCTATAAAAGAAAATTCGCTGAAGGAGTTTTAGACCATACCTCAATCAGCTTACCAAAAATGTATGGAGGACTGGGTCAAGCGCTGGCGTAGCTGTATTGCAAGCGAAAGGGCCTACTTTGGAGCCGACAAAATAAATTTTGACAAATAAATTACTTAATGGTTTTATTGAACAATTCCCAGTACTTTTTACACAATGTATTATGTCCCTTCACAAGTAAGTACCTACTCGTTTCAGAGTATAAACAAAAATATGGATAATGAATGGATATGGTGGTGTGGTGTTTTTACTAAATATCCAGTTTTCAACATGTTATATTTACCTATAACCGTAGCCGCGAGGCACACATTCCTGCTTTTATTTTGTATTCTTTCCTTTTATCTTATTTCTTTTTCTTTTTCTACTTGTGTGCCTTTTAGTCTGTGCCAAATAAATGTATTTTCTTTCTTTCTTTCTATCATGGTAATATTTTGTAATTATCATGGTGCACCATTTATTAGGCTGTTGAAATTATTATAGTTCAATGGATGAGAGCTATCGCCCTCGGCGGAGCCTAACTTATGTTTAGTTTGAAACATTGTAGGAGTTTTTCAATTTTACCGTTATTTTGGTATTTTGATCAGAAGTGCCACTTTCCGGAGTTTCCAGAAACTCGAACGGTACATATTCGTCACACGTGATATTTTCTCTGAATAATTTCGCCAAAAATATCCAAAACCATTCAATAAAAACTCCTATGAAGTAGCGGAAATTGACTGGATTGTGAGGTTACTTAATATCAGTTTTAATATGTCAAGAAATGTCAAACGAACGTTCATAATACGGTATTTCCAGCCAATAGTCGGGCAGAAGCCGGCCAGGGTGTCACGTGACCACTGACTGGCTTGTTTGACGAGTTCATAATACGAAATTGCAAGGCAGTTCTGTTTACGCCGTAAACTGCCTGGAAATAAGAGTTCATAATAGGGCCCCTGACCCGTGTTATTTGTCTGGTCAGGTAGCAATGTCTTTCTTTTGCTTTGTTTAAACTCATAAAAAATGAAATATATTATCTTTTTATTATTTTGATTTTTTTGGTTCCGTGCTAACAAAAAGTTTGGTGAATGAGCTCGTGGTCTCGCCGACAGAGGGCGCCTTTCGTTTTTCCGAACAATAAGTGATATCATTTATGAATGCTACGATCGCGTATTCGCGCGACTGGCCTTACCCTGCGTCCCAACCAAAAGCGATCGTCACGTGAATACCTATAATATACAGAATATATACGTTTACCTGAAAAATGACCTACATACGTGAGTATACTCCATTTGAAATAAGATTAGACATTAAAACACCTTTTTTACAGTCCGTTGAATCGATTGTGACTTCTATGACGTAGGCATAAGGATGGCATTAAAAGCAAAAAAGTGGTTACTTTTTACTGCAGCTGCTATTTGTCATGCCACCAACACAATAGAAGTCAAAATCGGTGGAACGGACTGTAAAAAAGGTTTAGTTAAATGTCTAATCTTATTTCAAATGGAGTATAGATTCGCACGACTATGTCATAGTCATATAAAAGAGCGCGACGATCGCTTTTGGTTAGAACGCGGCCTTATGTTGCGACTTGCGACTTCGTGTGTTTGTCCGTCGCGCGTCGGTCTGTCACAGTTGTTTATTATAGGAATTACTCATGCTATTGACTTGAAAGGAAATGTTATAAACAATGCCTCTCCACTTACAAAGTCAGTGAAATAATTGAAAAAATATTGTTATTTTCATTGCAATAGAAGATGGGGTTTTAAATTTTAATAAAGGGTACCTATGTCAAGTGGATTATCTTATGAAAGGGGTTCATTTTCACATTAATTTATTATATTCATTTCTGAAAACTAAATTTGTCTATAAACATAACATTACTAATTATTCCCGAATTTTGAATAGCGAAAATCTGAAATAGCAAATAGTTTAAAGAGGTTTATGTTTTTAAATATTACAGATAAATAAACCGATGTCTCCAAATAGCACAGTTTATTAGTAATCAGCAGAAACCCTTTACAATCAAACTTAGTTTTATGGTGGTAAATATAACTGAAAATGGAAAAATATTTTTCCTATCAAGGTACAGCCGGTCTATTCTGTAACCATCTCACCGTGAAAACTTAGGTGAAGTGAGCTCGAAGTGAGCTGTCATTCCACCTGCAATGCTATTCTGTAACCATCTCACTCTCGAAGTGAGCTCGGAGTGAGCTGTCAGTCCCTAGCAGCAGGTGGAATGACAGCTCACTTCAACCTCACTTTACCTAAGTTTTCACCGTGAGATTATTACAGAATAGACCGGCTGCTGCTAGGGACTGACAGCTCACTCCGAGCTCACATCATCTAAGTTTTCACATTGAGATAGTTACAGAATAGCACTGCGGAATCCCTCGGTGGGCGAGTCCGACTCACGCCCTGCCGATTATCGTTTGAAGCCGTACTTCAAAAATTGATCTGTGACTTCCTTATTATTATTAATTAATTATCTTTGTTCCTATTGTACTTAGGTTAGTCATAATCATAGTATTGTTTTTTTACTAAATGGTCTTCTTTTCCTCAATGTCATAATATGTTTAATTACTTTCAGGGCATGAAAAAGGCGAAGGCCCATGGCATTGGTGTGCATTCGCAAGAAGAAATCCTTGAGTTTGGTAAAAATGATCTGCGAGTTCTTTCGGATCTGCTGTCAGATAGACCTTTCTTTTTCGGAGATGAGCCGACTCTTGTAAGTGTTTTTAATTCCCAATTTAGTTCGAAAAGGAGCGCAGACCACATCGGATCGCATTGCATTGCAAGCTAAGGTAACTTAGTTGTGCTTTATCTACAGTATTGAATCGTAACGCCTTTGTTTACACACAGCACAGATTCCATCGGCTAGACAGGTAAAGCATGCGCTAGTTAAGGCGCTACCCCGAGCTAAGTGGCGCCCTCATTGAATATAAAATCGAAGCATAGCATAGAAAATAAATTTTAAAAAACGGATTCTTGGAGTTTGTTACAAAGAGGATAAAGTATATTCAATGAGGGCGCCACTTAGCTCGGGGTAGCGCCTTAAGTCTTCCTGTCGCAACTCGCGGTGTGGTCTGCGCTCGGGTGACTCATGTGGTTTTATCATAGACGCCAAGTTGTTTTATTTTGTTCATCCATTCATTACTTTAATGGGATACTAAGCCGACGTTCGCACGGACGCAATAAAATAGCGGCGATTTTTCGTGCTCTGTATTTTCAACGGTCTGCTGCTTGAGTTGAAAATCCAACATAATTTTTTTCGACGCATTGGGACGAGAGCGCAACGCGTTGGATTCTCAACGCTCGGCTTAACACCGAGAGTTGAAAATCCAGTGCGCGATAAAATCCCGCCGCGATATTTTTACATCCGTGCGAACGTGGGCTAACTGAGATAACTTAAATTCCTTTAGACAAGTAGCTTCGATAGAAATACATTCGAAAAACAGATTTAGTAATATATATCTTATGAATTAGCAAAATTCCTGCACCTATGCAATATTGCAATGCAACAATGTATATGTATAGGCCTCGATCAAATTAGTCCAGTAGTAATGGAAGTAAATGACATTGTCTTTAGTTGGATGTGGTTGCGTTCGCGAACCTCGCACAAGTCCACTTCATCGACAAAGAAGTGCCGCACCCGCTGCGAGATGCCATGAGCGAGCTGTTCCCAAACCTCGTGGGGCTGGTGTCGCGTATCAAGGAGCGCGCCTTCAACGACTGGGACGACATCTGCTCCACGCTCGACCTGAACGCGCACCTGCCGAAGCCCGTCAAGGAATCAAAGGATACCAAGGAGGGCACCGGGCCCAATGAGAAGCAGCCGCTACCTGATGAACCCGAAAAGGGCAAGGTACATACCACTGACTTTATAAAAAAAAAAATACTACTTGGTTTTTGTAAGCTAGGAGCTAAACTTGTAATCTCACTGTTACAGGGCGACGAAAAAGAAAAGGAACTGGAAAAGGAAGCAGATGAGAAAGGCAAGGACAAGGACACTGAGAAAGACAAGTAAACGAACACACGATGTACGGCGCTGAATTTCACTATACCGTGTAATAATTAACAAGTTGAATTATACTCTTAAGAGTCAGACTCGTCGTAGATTCTGTAAATTATAAGCGTGTAAATCCATTTGTCTTTCCCGTTACTTTCAATTAAGGGGACGCGAAAGCGTTGTTATTGTAATATTCTTGTGTTCTCCATTCTTATATTAAAAAGAGTTCGCGTGATGTCGTGTCGTATATAAACCATTTTGTCTTAGAGAGGAATTTTGTTTGATTCTATATATTTACGAAAGTAGTTTGTGTAATGTTCAATGTTATATGTGTTTGTAATATTTGATAATTCTGTCATTAAATGTTTGAATGATTCAAAATATGATAAGTATTGCAGTTTATAAGGTACTTACAGGATTAGGGAAACATTTTATCCAAAATGATTAATAGAGTATGTAATTAATTCGAGATAGTCCACTTGCATCGCGTCAATGTATCGTCATGTATGGAACTGGAGTCTGCAGTTATTCGCCTGAAGCAATATGACCATCAGGCGTCTATTCGTCAATACGACCATCAGGCGTGTACTCGTAAATACGACCAACAGGCGTGTATTCGTCAATATGACCATCAGGCGTGTACTCGTCAATACGACCAACAGGCGTGTATTCGTCAATATGACCATCAGGCGTGTACTCGTCAATACGACCAACAGGCGTGTATTCGTCAATACGACGAACAGGCGTTTATTCGTCAATATGACCATCAGGCGTGTACTCGTAAATATGACCATCAGGCGTGTACTCGTCAATACGACCAACAGGCTTGTATTCGTCAATATGACCATCAGGCGTGTACTCGTCAATATGACCATCTGGCGTGTACTCGTCAATATGACCATCAGGCGTGTACTCGTCAATATGACCATCAGGCGTGTACTCGTCAATATGACCATCAGGCGTGTACTCGTCCATATGTATAGGAGTGAAAAAAGTATTGGGCCAAGTTGCTGCAACATTACTGTTACCTATAATTTTCAACCGCTGCATCGTTGCTGGATACCTCAACATATAATTAAAGCGAATTGTTTCTTACCATCCATGGAGTCCGTAATATTCTGACAGGGTCTTTGAACAGGGCTATGAATGCTATTTTTAAATTATCGTTGTTATTACAAACTGAGACATTATTACCCTCTTTTATATGAAGCGTCGTATATTCGAGATTATGTTTGCACAAATCTCATTTTCTCATTCATTAACATTTCGGCGCCAATGGCACTATATGTTTTTCTCTATTTTGTAAGTCTAGAATATTTGATACCAAAAATTGGCTGATTTAGATAAATTGGAAAGAATGATGCATTTCTAAAAAACATAGCTCTTCAACTCTAAAGAAAGAGCAAATGTGTATGATTAGACTGTTTTGAGATTCTTGTACTTTATTGGTTTATCTTTATACAAATAAAAATTTACAATTTACAAACTTTTGATAAACGAAAAACCTGGAAGACTGTTTTTCATGTTATTAATAATTCATAGTCCATAAAATTTTGATATTGTATTAATTGTTAAGGTTTAGAAAGAAATGTACTCAAAATTTATAGTATGTATGATGTTTCATGCATTATGATTATTCAGTCGATGATTTTGTTACACTATCTAACATAGCCATCAAGAAAACGAAAAAACATGACGCGGCCTGCTCCAACAGTCGTTACAAATATTACGATGTAACAGTCGTTCCCACTGTTAGTGCGTTTCATCAAATAGTTCCTAATTCGGTAGCGCCGTAGCGTATTCCTGTTCGTCCTACAACAGTGGCGGCGCACGGTGGATCGAAAATGGGCTGTAGAAGACATAGGATCTCGATTTCTTAAATGTTATTTTTTTTGCTGGAAATGACTTCTGCTGATCATTACTGTTCTATAAAATGTCATATGAAGTAAATGTGTGCACAAATGGAAGAGTTATAATTTTTATAAGAAAAAAATGTATGGAGCTAGTATGAAAAATCGAATTATCTCCTAAACGGCATGTTTAACCGTACCATCCTTGGAGGTGGTCATAGTGCTAATTATTTATAATTTTTTGGTTGCGGATTTGACGAAAAATTTAATGCCGTTTTTTTAAAAAAAATCGTCAAAATATTTTTATTTATTTTTACATGTAAAACGATCCCTTTTAGTGTCCAAGTTAAAAAGTTCGATATGTTATTAACCCAAATATTAAGAACACACAAAACAAGAAAAATTAAATAAAAAAATTGCTGTTTTTTGACACATTTTTATTAATTTAAATAAAAAAAGATTACCAAACTCTTATTTAAGTAACATATAAAGTTATATTATACACAAAATAATTTAATTGAAGGAATTAATACTAAGCATTTGTAAAATAAAGTAAAAAAATAAAAAAAAAGACAAAATATCATTAAATATTACAAAAAAAAACCCAAACAGACTCAAATACAAATTTACAAATGTATAATTTTTTTACAAATTTTCCTTATCACTCTCGTTGTCAGACTCCAATTCTGAGTCAGCATCCAGATTGGATATGTCCAAAAACTCGAACTCAGTTTCCTGAAATTGAATTAAGTCGAGAGTTTCAGCAAAAAAGCTCTGCTTTTTCTTGGCATCTAACTTAGGCCTTTGTGCACTTAGCAAAGGATCCGAAGAAACAACAAGCATATTTAAAATGTCTTGATTGGAATCCTGCCTGCTTCTTTTCCGCGAATGATGTTCTCGAAACCTCCTAAAATCTTTGTTTCGAGACTCTGAGGCTTCTTCCGAGAGAGTCCCAATCGGCACAATATTATTTTTCTCGATTATGTCAGCCCCATGGATTAATAATTTATGAACGGTTGACGACATGTAGTACCAGTCGTATAATAATACGTACTTTTCTGCTGTTTTGCGGGCATAATCTCTAAATTTTATTATATCGACCTGCTCTCCAGATGTAATTGCTTGTAAAATTACAGCAAATCTTTTGATGAGGTCTTCATCCAAACCGGTTATAGCTGCGGTTTTATTAGGAAACTCAAAGAATTTTCTTGCAGTATTCCCGTCATTGGTGGTTCCCGAGCCTTGTTTTACTATATCAATCAACAGATTGAGTTCATCTTTGAATTTATTTTGAATTATTTTCTTCCTTGTCTGTAGCATTTCTTTGTGCTCATCACTTCTCGCTGCCCACCGTTTGAAGTCGAGCCTGTATGCAATGTGTAACAGACATTCCATACAATTTATACGGGCGTGTAGGGATGACAAGCCTAATTCATAAAGGTCAGAACACACAATTTTTGATGTTACAGCATCTAAGCGGTTCATTTCTGTAGGCTTTGCTAAGCACAGGTAGCACGATGCATTTGATCTAGCTTCAGAAAGGTAAGTGCAAACTTTAGCGTCGATCATCGTCATCATTAGTTCATGAGTCACCCTATTATTATTATTGCACTCTGTGGGGATAAGGGCCTCAATTTCTTCATCCATTTGTTTTTTCAGCTCAAGGACAACTGCTTCACTCTCCTTTACAAAAGTAAACTGAACTGGACGACAATACAAAACTGAGCATGGTTTTGGGTTCGTCCATAAGATGTTGTCTCCATCTGTCAGTTTAAGTGGCACCAAGGAGGTCATAAAAATGCTCGAGTCATCTTCCTCACCCTCCATTTTCTGCTTGTATCGGCTTTGGTTAGAAGCACCATCAAATCCCCACTTGGATATCAGCTTCAACTGCTTGTTATGCTCTTCCTTAGAAAGGCTTTGAAGGATTCTTGTAACTGTGATATCAAGTAAAGCTTGAAGTGTAATCCTAGCCGATGAATCAGTAACTGTCACTGATTGCTTCGGAGGGTAGCAATCAAGCTTAGTTTGTTGCACTTTATAGTAAGATGGATAAATATCCTTAGCACCTTCCCGAATGGCAGCCTCTCGCAACGTAATATATTGCCACTTTGAGAGTTTTAGCGAAAGAAGCAATCCAAGCGCCTTTTCTGACGTAAATATGATTGTTTTCGCTGGTTTCTTAAGCGTTTCATTTAATTTAGCGGCTGCTTCAGGATTTTTCATCATGTATTCGATGACAGAGGCGATATCTCCATGCCCTTCTTCTTTTAAACGTGCTGCAGCTGCATATGCCAATTCACTGGAATCTTCGCCTGTGTGTTCATCAGATCTTCTCTTTTTTTGTTTACTTCCCAGATCTTCGAATGGTTTACGGGATCTTTTCGTCATTGTTCCAATGGACGTTGATGTCAACGGTTCTGGAGAGACTGAGGGCGCTCTTGGTATCTCATCAACACTTGGTTCTTGATTAACTAAAGTTTGCACAAAACTCGGCCAATCAATATTTGCTCCCAACCAATTCTCGTACTTTCTCCTGAAATTATCAAGGAATCGGTTGGATTTCTGCCACCTTTGTAAAGCGGCTCGCGTAAATCTCCGACAAAATTCTTTGAGAACAACACGATCTTCGTCAGACAGGCAATCGCCTATGCGGGATACAACTGCACTGAACAATACTTCATGATCAAATGAAGTACTCTCACTTCGTAGAAGAACAAACAAGTCTAAATTCGTGATTAAACTTTCCATTCTAAGATTTTATAGTCGCAGATTTAGTGTTAGCAGTTACACAGTTGTGAACAAACTAAATTATAAAACAAAACTTTAGCCCTTTTATTGCAAAACGCCAATAATTAGGTAACTACCCTCATTCGTTATCTTCTCATTAGCTAATGAAAATTTATAATTGTCACTAACTATTCTTAGAACTCATAGCACTGCTAATTAACAAATTAGCTTACTTATCAAGAAAAGTTGAATGTAATCCATAGTTGGCATTGTCGTGAGATATTGAAAATCATTAAATCACCTATAAAGACTCATTAGAAGACCTAATCAGTGTAGTTACTTAATCACTTCTTTTCGGACTCATTAGAAGAGTAAACAATTGGTAATTTGGTTGTATGAAAGGTTTTAAAACTCATGATGTGTTGATAAATATCTAGCTCAAACATAGTTGTCTACGTGTGGGTGTACTATAAACCTCTGCCAACTCCTTCGGAAATATAGGAGTGATGCTATTTTATGTTACGTGTAGTTAAAAGTCCGTGTTCTTCAACATAAACACTAAAATGAATAGTTTTATATGAAAAAACAAATAAAAATATTTTGACGATTTTTTTAAAAAAAACGGCATGAAATTTTTCGT
Organism: Xanthia togata; assembly: GCA_963853775.1. Lineage (NCBI taxonomy): Eukaryota > Metazoa > Arthropoda > Insecta > Lepidoptera > Noctuidae > Xanthia > Xanthia togata. The sequence continues at coordinate 9,962,426 of OY970790.1, read as the reverse complement.
CAAATCCGCAACCAAAAAATTATAAATAATTAGCACTATGACCACCTCCAAGGATGGTACGGTTAAACATGCCGTTTAGGAGATAATTCGATTTTTCATACTAGCTCCATACATTTTTTTCTTATAAAAATTATAACTCTTCCATTTGTGCACACATTTACTTCATATGACATTTTATAGAACAGTAATGATCAGCAGAAGTCATTTCCAGCAAAAAAAATAACATTTAAGAAATCGAGATCCTATGTCTTCTACAGCCCATTTTCGATCCACCGTGCGGCGCTACCTAATTGGTCTGTTGTTAAAGTTTAACAGAGGAGCCAACATTACGACAAAGGAACTATTTGATGAAACGCATTCTACAACTGACAGTGTTGCATGTTTCTGCGCTTGCGACGACGACGCACGGTGGATCGAAAATGGGCTGTAGAAGACATAGGATCTCGATTTCTTAAATGTTATTTTTTTTGCTGGAAATGACTTCTGCTGATCATTACTGTTCTATAAAATGTCATATGAAGTAAATGTGTGCACAAATGGAAGAGTTATAATTTTTATAAGAAAAAAATGTATGGAGCTAGTATGAAAAATCGAATTATCTCCTAAACGGCATGTTTAACCGTACCATCCTTGGAGGTGGTCATAGTGCTAATTATTTATAATTTTTTGGTTGCGGATTTGACGAAAAATTTAATGCCGTTTTTTTAAAAAAAATCGTCAAAATATTTTTATTTATTTTTACATGTAAAACGATCCCTTTTAGTGTCCAAGTTAAAAAGTTCGATATGTTATTAACCCAAATATTAAGAACACACAAAACAAGAAAAATTAAATAAAAAAATTGCTGTTTTTTGACACATTTTTATTAATTTAAATAAAAAAAGATTACCAAACTCTTATTTAAGTAACATATAAAGTTATATTATACACAAAATAATTTAATTGAAGGAATTAATACTAAGCATTTGTAAAATAAAGTAAAAAAATAAAAAAAAAGACAAAATATCATTAAATATTACAAAAAAAAACCCAAACAGACTCAAATACAAATTTACAAATGTATAATTTTTTTACAAATTTTCCTTATCACTCTCGTTGTCAGACTCCAATTCTGAGTCAGCATCCAGATTGGATATGTCCAAAAACTCGAACTCAGTTTCCTGAAATTGAATTAAGTCGAGAGTTTCAGCAAAAAAGCTCTGCTTTTTCTTGGCATCTAACTTAGGCCTTTGTGCACTTAGCAAAGGATCCGAAGAAACAACAAGCATATTTAAAATGTCTTGATTGGAATCCTGCCTGCTTCTTTTCCGCGAATGATGTTCTCGAAACCTCCTAAAATCTTTGTTTCGAGACTCTGAGGCTTCTTCCGAGAGAGTCCCAATCGGCACAATATTATTTTTCTCGATTATGTCAGCCCCATGGATTAATAATTTATGAACGGTTGACGACATGTAGTACCAGTCGTATAATAATACGTACTTTTCTGCTGTTTTGCGGGCATAATCTCTAAATTTTATTATATCGACCTGCTCTCCAGATGTAATTGCTTGTAAAATTACAGCAAATCTTTTGATGAGGTCTTCATCCAAACCGGTTATAGCTGCGGTTTTATTAGGAAACTCAAAGAATTTTCTTGCAGTATTCCCGTCATTGGTGGTTCCCGAGCCTTGTTTTACTATATCAATCAACAGATTGAGTTCATCTTTGAATTTATTTTGAATTATTTTCTTCCTTGTCTGTAGCATTTCTTTGTGCTCATCACTTCTCGCTGCCCACCGTTTGAAGTCGAGCCTGTATGCAATGTGTAACAGACATTCCATACAATTTATACGGGCGTGTAGGGATGACAAGCCTAATTCATAAAGGTCAGAACACACAATTTTTGATGTTACAGCATCTAAGCGGTTCATTTCTGTAGGCTTTGCTAAGCACAGGTAGCACGATGCATTTGATCTAGCTTCAGAAAGGTAAGTGCAAACTTTAGCGTCGATCATCGTCATCATTAGTTCATGAGTCACCCTATTATTATTATTGCACTCTGTGGGGATAAGGGCCTCAATTTCTTCATCCATTTGTTTTTTCAGCTCAAGGACAACTGCTTCACTCTCCTTTACAAAAGTAAACTGAACTGGACGACAATACAAAACTGAGCATGGTTTTGGGTTCGTCCATAAGATGTTGTCTCCATCTGTCAGTTTAAGTGGCACCAAGGAGGTCATAAAAATGCTCGAGTCATCTTCCTCACCCTCCATTTTCTGCTTGTATCGGCTTTGGTTAGAAGCACCATCAAATCCCCACTTGGATATCAGCTTCAACTGCTTGTTATGCTCTTCCTTAGAAAGGCTTTGAAGGATTCTTGTAACTGTGATATCAAGTAAAGCTTGAAGTGTAATCCTAGCCGATGAATCAGTAACTGTCACTGATTGCTTCGGAGGGTAGCAATCAAGCTTAGTTTGTTGCACTTTATAGTAAGATGGATAAATATCCTTAGCACCTTCCCGAATGGCAGCCTCTCGCAACGTAATATATTGCCACTTTGAGAGTTTTAGCGAAAGAAGCAATCCAAGCGCCTTTTCTGACGTAAATATGATTGTTTTCGCTGGTTTCTTAAGCGTTTCATTTAATTTAGCGGCTGCTTCAGGATTTTTCATCATGTATTCGATGACAGAGGCGATATCTCCATGCCCTTCTTCTTTTAAACGTGCTGCAGCTGCATATGCCAATTCACTGGAATCTTCGCCTGTGTGTTCATCAGATCTTCTCTTTTTTTGTTTACTTCCCAGATCTTCGAATGGTTTACGGGATCTTTTCGTCATTGTTCCAATGGACGTTGATGTCAACGGTTCTGGAGAGACTGAGGGCGCTCTTGGTATCTCATCAACACTTGGTTCTTGATTAACTAAAGTTTGCACAAAACTCGGCCAATCAATATTTGCTCCCAACCAATTCTCGTACTTTCTCCTGAAATTATCAAGGAATCGGTTGGATTTCTGCCACCTTTGTAAAGCGGCTCGCGTAAATCTCCGACAAAATTCTTTGAGAACAACACGATCTTCGTCAGACAGGCAATCGCCTATGCGGGATACAACTGCACTGAACAATACTTCATGATCAAATGAAGTACTCTCACTTCGTAGAAGAACAAACAAGTCTAAATTCGTGATTAAACTTTCCATTCTAAGATTTTATAGTCGCAGATTTAGTGTTAGCAGTTACACAGTTGTGAACAAACTAAATTATAAAACAAAACTTTAGCCCTTTTATTGCAAAACGCCAATAATTAGGTAACTACCCTCATTCGTTATCTTCTCATTAGCTAATGAAAATTTATAATTGTCACTAACTATTCTTAGAACTCATAGCACTGCTAATTAACAAATTAGCTTACTTATCAAGAAAAGTTGAATGTAATCCATAGTTGGCATTGTCGTGAGATATTGAAAATCATTAAATCACCTATAAAGACTCATTAGAAGACCTAATCAGTGTAGTTACTTAATCACTTCTTTTCGGACTCATTAGAAGAGTAAACAATTGGTAATTTGGTTGTATGAAAGGTTTTAAAACTCATGATGTGTTGATAAATATCTAGCTCAAACATAGTTGTCTACGTGTGGGTGTACTATAAACCTCTGCCAACTCCTTCGGAAATATAGGAGTGATGCTATTTTATGTTACGTGTAGTTAAAAGTCCGTGTTCTTCAACATAAACACTAAAATGAATAGTTTTATATGAAAAAACAAATAAAAATATTTTGACGATTTTTTAAAAAAAAACGGCATGAAATTTTTCGTCAAATCCGCAACCAAAAAATTATAAATAATTAGCACTATGACCACCTCCAAGGATGGTACGGTTAAACATGCCGTTTAGGAGATAATTCGATTTTTCATACTAGCTCCATACATTTTTTTCTTATAAAAATTATAACTCTTCCATTTGTGCACACATTTACTTCATATGACATTTTATAGAACAGTAATGATCAGCAGAAGTCATTTCCAGCAAAAAAAATAACATTTAAGAAATCGAGATCCTATGTCTTCTACAGCCCATTTTCGATCCACCGTGCGACGTCACGTCTGTCTCATAATAATGCTATGAGTTTTCATACTCATTGAATATATTATAATTTGTGACAAGCCCTTAGTTATCTATTACTACGTTTAGACAGGTTTTGTAAAATTAGTCTCATTATTCATTCCTTAATTGTTTGGGTTAAAGCCAACACTACGACTGAATAATTGAATGAAAAGTTCTTTAATAAAAAATAAAAAAATGTGCTCAGGGTTGACTTACGGCGTTAGGCACTGAAACAGGCTTAAAGCTATATATTTAGGTAGTAAATCACTAAAGTACATTCCAGTTTCACACATATTTTCACGATAGCGTTTAAACGTTGTGAGTCGATCAGGTTGTTGGCAGTACGCGATGAAGTCGAACGGTTAATTTTAAAATTTGTAATAATGTAAGTAAATGGTTTTCGCATCGTGGCTTGATAGTAGAATGTCGATTTTAGTCGGATTGTAGATAAGCACAGTACATGATTACCTGTGCTTTTAGTTCCATCTTTACATCTCAATTTGATTAATGTTAGGGTTTAAAATTATAACTATGGATAGGTTTTGAAATTGCTACATGTCGGTAAATGGTAATCATAGAATAATAGTTATTGCACGTAACCAAGATTACGTTAGTGTAAGAGGAGTTGTGGCCGGTAAGGACGACGTGAAGGCCCGTTCCGCTAGTAATAAAAAAAAACAGGAAAAAGACAAAAAAAAAATTGGTTCCGAATTTATTTGTCTTATTAAATTTTTTGATTTGATTTTCCGGGGAATGGTCGACATTTTTGGTCCCTCCCGACAACTGCTGACCATCACTGCCATTAGATACAAAGTAAGGAATTAAATATAAGAAAGTAAATAGTTAGGGAATGATGTACTATTCGTCGCGTACGCATTCGTTGTAGGTAGATGCGTGGCAAACCAGCCTCTGCGTAGCTGCATAGCCACGTTCCATTAATTCATAAACTATGTAGTAAGTATATAATTATAATATTCTAAAGTTTATTTAATAATAAGGCTGAAGATTTGTCCGACTATCCTGTATGAGAGCCTGTTTCAGTGTAATGCGATATATTGACAGCTGGCTGATTGCGAACAGTAGCGCGAACACGCGATCGCTACGCAACTTAGGGCGAATTCCACCAACGAAACTGAACGCGATCAGCGCATAAAACACGTCATTATTTTATTTGGAATATTGACACTGAGCTCTTGAAGTCAGTTCATCGCGTTCAGTTTCGTTGGTGAAATCAGCCCTTAATGAGATTGTCTGCATAGTGGTGGAACTACTAAGGGTAATTTCAAAATGACTATGTTTACGAACATATGAATAGATTTAGCTTAGAACTAATATTTAAGCATCACACTAATATTAAATGTCATACTCCCATTGTAACGTGTTAAATTGTTGAGACAATAAAGATAAACGCAAGCATTTTGTGACCATCGTTTATGATATAAAAGGCGTATTGCATTTTGTTAGAGAAGAGATAAGTTCTATGGATTGACGAGTTAATAAAGGATGCTCACTTTATTGTCTCTTGATAGGATATAATACAATACCTAATCGATATTATAATCAATATAAAATAATTATTCACACTCATTATAAAATTGTTATAAGTTAGTAGCTATTATACAAATTAATCGTAATTACTCATATGTTATAAGTATTTCAAGTATGTATGTTTATACTATTTAGAAAGGTAGGGAAACCTAAGAAAAAATGCATTGTAATATCTATAGTTACGTTTTTTTTCTTTAATGATAATTCATTCACATATATTGTAACTAGTAATTGTGATTTTCAATTAATGTGTCAATATTTAAACCTAAGTATAAAGTAGATAGTAATGGTTCGCCATCCATAACGACGAAACAACTGAGCTTCGACGCCGCAGTCGACACATACTTTAAGAATTTCAAGTGTAATATTCTGTCGCCATTAAATATAACTATATCTACAAAAACATACTGCGATGTGATTCGGTGTGACAGTACGTCATACCGAGTCCCGGAACAGGTGAATCTTATTATTTCCTAATCCCTACTTCTATAACTGTACAGCTATAAACACGTAAGTCCATAAGCATTCTAACTAATATTACAAATGTGAAAGCGAGTTACTTTGTTTGTTACGCTAGAACGGCAGAACGGATTTGGATAACATTTGGCACTTGGGTAGATCATGCATGACATAGGATACTTTTTATCCCGGTAGTATGTTCCCGAGTGAGACTGACACTGGCATGGCCACCATCGGGGATTTAAATATTGATAACACAAAAAAAAGTCGCTAATTAGTCGAAATTTGTCGCCAAATATCAGACTGTCGGTGATTCGTTCAAAAGTTATAATGTGTTATAGGTGGCTGATCTGGGGAGCATCTCCCTAGCTTGGCCCGATTTGAATCTCAAAAGCTAAGGCACCTTGCAGAGATCTGTTTTCTCCCAAATTTTGGCGCTAATTAGTCTGAATCAGTCGCCAAATATAATGTGTGTTGGTAACTGGTTCAAAAGTTATAAAAGCGTTTCTAGGTGTCCGACCTGGGGAGAATCTCCCCAGCTTGGCCATATTATTTTATATCTAAAAAACTAGGGCACCTAGAATATGATGTCAAGGCATATTTGAATCTAAATTAAATGTCCAATTTAAATAATATATGTCATCTTTAGAAGATTGACATACGCCATCGCGGAAGTTTTTGTTGAACCTTATAAGTTATAGGTACTTAATGATAATTCAGTAAAATATTTTTTTTATTTATCTTTCACGGTTTACGCGGCACACGCCAGTAAAGCTGTCAGTAGTAGGCCGATTTTCCGACATCTTCAACAAAAATCGTCATGAATTAGGTATACACTCAAACTTTCCTCATGAATCCACCCATTGATGAACAATTCGTTTTTGAGTTTATCGTATTCGTTATTTAGTTTATGTGAAGTCGAAGAAAATTACATCGTGCTGCATATCTACTTATTACATTAGGGGAAGTTTTCTAGAAAAACAAACATGTGCCACATTATAAATTGTAGGTACAGCATACTGCCATACAAGTTATGGTAGCTTTCCAGCCATTTCATATGAACACAATGCCACTGCAAATAAAATAGGTACTTACCTACCTCGCAGAAGAAAAAAAAATATCAGCTTAAGGACGTGTGAGTATTTAAATAATTATAGTCAACTGAGGTAATTGCGTCATATTTTCAGATCACTTCAAGTTATTGGCATAATGAGAGCGAGTTTATGGCATTACCTATCCCACTTTTTGAAACTCGAGCCTAATTTAAGACTATTTTTGAACAAAGTTCTAGCAGTAATTTTTTCCCCGGAATATTAAAATAGTTTCTTATTGCGTGTTTAAAAAAAAATGAATTTTAGACATATTTTCCCCGTTTGAGACAAATGCGTCCGTATTAAATAAATATTGAATGGGCAAGCTTTTCGTGAAAAAATCAAGGTAATATTTTTCGGTTCCAATTTCTGTGCAATAGTACATAAGACACTTAAATTAGCCAAAAATAATTATTGACGCATTCAGAGACGATTTAGTAAAAAGTGTAGTTTTTCATAGACGCACTTCCCCCATGCTAAATCCAGAAGTTGTCAACATTTTACGTAAAAAAGAGCTCGCGCGCGAACTCAGGTAGGTACTTATTTCTGTACAGTAAGTACAGAAGTAGTAGTGTAGTTTTTTAATAGTGTAAAATATTTTTGATAACAATATAAAACATTAATAAAATTAAATCAGTCAATACTTCGGTTCCATAAAGAAATAAAAACATGACCTATAAATATGAGATGAACACCAAAAAAAATGAGCTTTCCAACAAAAATTGTGCATTTTTAATTATTATATCATCCATAATAAAATTATATTGGGTATTACGAGTACGTTTGTTGGCTCTCTACATCTTAATATTGAAATAAAGTGTTGGATTTCGTATTCGTTTATAATTTTCATTGTAGGGTAGAAGTAAAAATGACTTGCAAACTGCGACACTATCCTATCATGTCCCATCCTTTTCCCACATGCACACCTGGACTATCGCTGTCCTTGTCACCACCGACGGTGACTGTGTGAAGATTCTCGAACACTTGAACGAGAGTAGCGTTACTAAGAGCATGCTCCCTTATTAATTTATTACTAATTTACGGTTGCGAATTGCCTCGAATGTATTTACGAACTATTGTCTAAAACACTACGGAAAGTGCGTGTTTATGTGGTGAAAGGCGTCTGTGCGCCCCCTCGTGTGCTGCCCTGAATCCAGCAAGGACTCGAACCCTCTGCCGACCGACGCGGAGGACATTTATTGAAGACGGCGATTCTACAGGTCAGTGGTGCTGCATGTTTCCTGCCAAATTCCTTTTTTCATGTTCACCAGTTCGTCGTCCAAATTCGTGTCGCATTTGCAAGGTCAGACCTACCTACGTACTTTTCAACCCCCGCAATAATACAGTCCACTAATCAATCAACCAGCTCCCTGCGTCTGGGATAAACGCAAACTATATTATATTTCCGCCCAAGTATTTGGTGTAAGGCGCCACCATTATTTTTGGTCCTTCGAGCCGGATTTATTTATGGTCACTTCGGCCATATTATTTTTGGTCATTTTGGCCGCATTCTAAATTCAAACCGCATGGTCAGTTATAACTTAACAGTCACTGTACTACGTAATTAAATAGATTGTCGTTTATTCTTTGTATTTTCCCGCACCGACGACTATTTCTTTTTATTTCCGCACCCGCATTACATAGTACAACACAACGTAAAAGTTATTTCTTTCCAAATTCATTCCATTTTTGTGGTCCGCCATTTTATATCGTTTCCTATATGATCGTGTTTTAGATAACTTGTTCGTAATTGTTCGGTCAATTTCGGCTCGCTTCGTTAGCGCTCGTTCGCATACCAGTTCTTTTGATATTTATCACTCACCCGCAATATTTTTATTTTATTTTCGCTACTAAAATTAATCATTTTTACGATAATAACCGCTTATAAATACTTTGTTTAAATATTCGTGTTACGTACTTATCACCGCTATACTATTTACAGTTATTCACAATGGTTAAGTCTAGGAGGAAGAGTAGTGATACGGACCTGTTCATCGACAGTACGAGTACTAATAGGAACCAGTTATCATTATACGTAGTCAAACGTGATGTTATTTACAAACGCGTAGAAAATATTTTCGAACTTGCACACAAAACAAATAATGATCGACAATATTTTAAGTCGTTTTGTTCTAGTGCTTCAAATATTGATACATTGCGTAATGATTATCAACAAGTTTTAGATTCCTTTAATATATTAAAGGAGATTGACCAAAACCAGTCTTAAAAAGTTGCATGTATGAAAACCACATTAATATACAAATTATTTTCTTATTTTTTACAAGCTTTTCACTTCAGGAATTTTGTTTTCGTATCCGGAATTATGATTTTAAGATAAACAGTAAATTAACGATTGCTAGGTACATTTCCGTATAGTCATGATGGACGTTTCGTTCTCTTCATTTGTACGAGTTACGTTAGTAGGTATGATCCTTTACATAAAAACATCACAAAAATGATATGAAACTCATAAATAGCTAAATAATTAGTAATATCATAATCATAACGGTACTGTATATGTATTTCATAGTTCTGTTGTGAAAATATTTATTTTTGTGTTTCGTCTCACGCAGATGCAACTGTCAAGGTAGATGACAGACGTACCGGTAGGGATGATGATTCCTAAACAAGATCGATTTTTAAATCTATTCGACTCGCAGGAAAGAATCGATTCAGCAATACTTAAATTGAGTTCTGATAGATCTGTTCCCGCCATTATTCTACATCGACAGCTTTACTATAGATAATTACTTATTTGTTTTGGTGTTGCCAGCATAATTAGTGAAATGTAATGAATAATCGAATACAAAATAAATTGAATAATATTCTTAGTTACAAAAAACAGAACAAAGAAACTGCGTATCAAAACTTAAAAGTTGCAATCCGCAGGAAAAACATTGGAACTCGTTTTCAAGTTACTAAAATCGATTAAAAATATCTATAATTCATTGTTTATGATCGATAAAAAAAACAATTTACTTGACCTATAAAATCGATTCTAGATCGCCATCCCTAAGCCTACGGAAGTCGCCATTACTGTTTATGTGTCTGTCGATTGAGAATAGTCACCGCGATTAATCTCTCCACTTAAATAGTAATACTTACGGAAATTCTTCGGTGTGTTTGTTTTAAACAACTTAGCGTGTTTCATGTAACTAACGACAAGACGTTTTCATATTTAATTGTGTTTTATTACGCCAAGACGTTTTTTTGTTGTGTTTCTGAACTCTTGAGAAATCTAATCATGTCGATGCTTGATTCTGATCAACCGATGCCGGTGGTAATGAGAAGGCGATGTGTCAATTGTTCACTTTTGATACCCAGAAATCACCCGCAACATTCCTTGCAACAAGCGTCTACGACGATGATTACTATATTACGATCTTGGATAACTCCTACTGAGGTAAGTTTCACAATATTACCTACTTCTAGATTATCAGACATGCTAGTATCCCGTACTTTGAATAGCTGACTAATATCCTATAACCTTTAGTTTAGGGTATAGTTTACAAGTCCTATAGTTTACAAGAATATGTGGAGAACACAGCAAGACACAGCTTTGCATGGGTGATAAAAATATTTTGAAATTCTCGGTTTTTCTCTATTATGATATGCATGTTTTCTACACCTAAACCTTCCCCATGAATCGCCCTGTCTATTGGTGGAAACTGCATGAATATCTATTCAGTACTTTTTGAGTTTATCATATTCATACAGACCAACAGTTACAGTAATAAACAGTTTTTAAATCATAGAATGTGTATTCAATAAAGATTTACAATATGCAATGATTTTGCAATGTGTATGTCTGTGTCTTTGTTATATAATAATTATGTGAGGATTCAATGATGATTGGTGAATAACCTGAGTTAAATATTTCAGAAAAACAGCAAAATTGAGAAATAATTTCTTTTATTTCAGCTTTCATCAGAAAGTGTACTATGTACGGAGTGTATGGTAATACTTCAAGATCGAGCAAGCACATTCATTGATGGAAATGCTATACCATTGCCTGCATTTGGTCACAGAAGTCTATGCTTTTCTTGTGGAATGTCTATTTTACGTAAAACAAGAATACATGTCTTTCAGGTGAAATGGTAATGATGATTGTTTTATTTTAATTCTGAATACATAGTATGTCAATTTGTTCTTTTTAAGGTTTCAAGATTGGAAAGAGTATGTAATGCTTGTTGGTTGGCAGCTTATAGAGCAGTGAGACGTCAAAACCAACATGACACCAATCGCCCCATTCTGTCTGAAGAAGGAACGAGTGGAGAGTTTAATATACCTGTACCGACACCCCTTCCACAACATTCCAGGCAACCTTCTCCAGCAAGAGCTAAAATATTCTCCAGCAAGAGCTAAAATAACATCAGCAGTATACAGACGTGCTGCTAATACAGCTATTCATTTCATATTTGTTGGCTGTTTCGAATCAGAACGATTACCTGCTGCCATAAAGGAGCTTTTACTTTTAAATCACAAGTTTTATATACCTCCAGGAGCACGAATATGTAATTATCACTTAAATCATGGCCATTTTACATGTCAAATACGTAGAACATCTATATGTATACTTGTTGTAACATTAAATACTTACACCTAATGACTACCTACATGAAAAGTCTGTTCATATTATGTGTTTTATACCTTAGTATACATTAGGTAGGTAACTTATTCATTTGTGTATAGATCTGGGATAAATTGAAGTTAATAAAATAAAATCTCTATCTGACTGAAGTTGTTTTATTTCGATAATGTCACATCAACGCTGCGAGGCCATAAAAAACACGATTATTCGTTATTCACGATTATTCACGTTTTTTTTTCAATTAGCAGCTGTTCTCTTATTTTGTTTTTAACTATCTTTGTTGTTTTGTATCTACATGATTGATCTGTGGTCATTTTATAAGTTGCGAGTAGTTTAGACATAATTTTTAGGTTATCTCCGAATTTGTTTAATTACTTTAAAACTCGGATACTTGTGTGAAAATGAACACTTTCATTTAATAGTATATAAAGCGTAGTCTATAATAAATAAAGATTTATTGTGTTTCAACTTAAGACGGATTTCCATACATCGGTGATCATGATCCTTTACAGTTGAACCCCGATTCCGAGGTCGAATATGATTCTTGGTTGTCTTTTGAGGAAATGTTTTGTTTTATAAAACAGGTTTTACTCAATAACGAAACCGAGCGTCCTGAACCTGAAGCTCAACCTTCATTACTAAAATCTAATTCTCGCCTTCCGCCAATTGATTTGATGTCATTTGACGGTAATGTCAAGAAATGGCCGTTGTTTTATCAACAATTTAAAAGCATGATACACGATAACGCATCGCTCACTAATAGTGAAAAAGTATTTTACTTAGTAGGTAAATTAACTGGGCAGGCGTCGTGCGTTTGCGCAGGGTTGGCTCCAACCGCAGAAAATTATATTATAATTTGGGAGGCACTCGTGCAAAAGTATGACGATCCTCGCTCACTCGCATCCGCTTATTTAAACCAATTGTTACAGTTTAAACCGCTATCCATGGCTAGTTCTGATGGGCTAGATTCATTTATAAATAATTTTGATTCATCTGTAGCAGCGCTTAAGCAGTTAAAGCTTAATGATTTAACCGAATTTATTTTCTTGCATTTGGCTCTGCAAAAGTTAGACGCAGACACAATTAAATTATTTGAAATTACCTATCGTAAAGATAAAATACCTTCTTACCATAATTTAATTGAATTTATAAAGGAACAAAGTAAAGTTTTGTCTCGTTCTACGAACCTTAGTAAAACGATAGATAATAATCATTCCCAGTGTAAACAGCCGCGTCACACTAAGCACGTCCCTAAACCGTCCAAGTCCTTTGTGAATACAGACATAGGGTGTGGTCCAAGTGTAAGCGATAAATGCGCTTTATGCAATGACAAACAACATGAACATTTATATTCTTGTTCATCGTTTATTAAATTGACCCCGCGAGAAAGATATAATTTCATAAAACTTAATAATTTTTGTAACAACTGTTTAAGTATAAAACACAAGACTTTTTCTTGTACTTCGAAACATACTTGTTCTCATTGTTCAAAGCGACACCACACCTTTTTACATTTCAATCCAACTCAAAATGATAAAACAAATTGTAACGTTGGCTCCGTGGTGTCCAACACCGCTAATCCTATTCCCGCTACCGCTCATGACGCGCCGCGCCCTAACCCGGCCAGCAGTCATGCAGAGTCCGCTATGACTCATTCGCTCGCCGCTTCTAATGACCCTACAACTGTTGTAAATAATGCATCGGTCTGTACAGTTTCGTACGATCGAGCAGCTCGTTATCAAACGACTACGTTGTTAGGGACCGCTAAAGTAAAGTTTGTTGATTCTTTAAACCGCACTCACTTTTTGAGATGTCTAGTGGATCCTGGCTCTCAAAGTGATTATATTTCCGCATCTTGTTGTAAGCGACTATCGCTTCCTATTTATACTCAAACCCGCTATTCGGAAGTTCAAGGCATTGGAGGGGCTTCACAAAAAATTCTCGGTGTTACTTCAGTTAAATTCACGTCTCGCTTTGATAATAAGTGCGAATATTCTATAAGGCCGATGGTAGTAGGGCAGATTACGTCTCAGTTGCCAGACACCTGTGTTGATACCGCGTCTATTGAATTTATTCGTAACTTACCGCTCGCTGATGACGAGTTTTCGCAACCGGGAACTATAGATATACTTTTAGGTGTTAAGCTTTATTGTGAAATTTTACTTTCTGGTCAAATTAAAGGCTCACATGATGGTATGCCCTCTGCCCTTGAAACGACTTTAGGTTACCTAATTTTAGGTGACGCTCCTATTATTTCTCCGCAACCCGCTACCCGCACATTGTGTGCTTTTACTTCTGACTCGCTACACCAGATAGTCGAAAGATTTTGGGCAGTCGAGGAATTACCTTCGCAGACATTTTTAAGTCCCGAAGATCAGCAGTGTGAAAATATTTATACTGCAACCACTGTTCGTAAGTCCGACGGCAGTTATTCAGTTGACCTTCCATTTAAAGAAGACCCAAATAATCTAGGCAATTCTTATACTATTGCTAAAAAACGCTTTCTACTTTTAGAAAAGAAATTTGCTAAGGATCCAAGTTTAAAACTAAAATATGACGATGTTATTCGTGATTACCTAAATAAGGGTATACTGTCCCGCACCGCACCTGAGGCATTAGCCGCTCCAGGCTTTTATCTACCGCACCATCCTGTAGTTCGCAACGACAAGGCGACAACCAAGGTTCGTCCTGTGCTAGATGGCAGCGCCAAGACCGATACAGGCTTATCACTAAATGATGTCCTATATACGGGTTGCAATCTACAGGCTGATATATTTCATATACTTTTGAATGTTCGTGTTTATTACATTGCCTTTTGTGCAGATGTGAAACAAATGTATTTATGCATTTATACGAATGATCCGCACCGCAAATATCAACGAATCTTATATAGATTTTCAGAAACCGACCCGCTCGAGGTTTTTGAGTTCACTCGAGTCACATTTGGGCTTCGGTCTTCACCATTTTTGGCGCTCCGCACGCTACGTCAACTGGCTAGCGATGAACGGCATAACTGGCCAACTGCGGCAGCCGTATTAGAGAGGGACATTTATATGGATGACGTAGCTTCATCTACTTCTTCTCTCGAGGAAGCAGTCAAGACAGCTACCGATCTGATCCAGATCTTCAAAACTGGTGGGTTTGATTTAGTTAAATGGACTTCAAACTCGCTGGAATTGCTCGAACATATTCCCGAGTCACATCGTCAATCTGAATGCATTTCCTTCGACGATGGAAATACATTTAAGATATTAGGTTTGCGTTGGTTACCCGCTCAGGATACCTTTATTTTCGAATTATCAAGTCCCCCATCTGTTTGTACTAAACGCGCCATTTTATCCGCTACCGCTCGGTTGTACGACGTCTTAGGACTCGTCGGCCCTATAATTCTTTTCGCTAAATTAATCATTAAAGAACTCTGGCTTTTAAATCTCGATTGGGACGATATACCCCCTTCTCGCATTGTTAAAATATGGCAGCAATACTTAAAAGAATTACCGCACATATCTAGTTTATCATTTCCACGCCATCTAGGTATAGAAACCGGTTCAATGGTTTCCTTAGTCGCATTTTCAGATGCGAGTGAATCCGCATACGGCTGTGTGATTTATTTGCACGTCGTAAATGGCGATCAATCGCCTATTACTTCACTCGTGTGCTCCAAATCGCGTGTGGCATCCGCTAAACCTAAAATCACTCTCGCACGCTTGGAATTAAACGGAATACTTTTAATGTCGCGACTTCTTAAAACCGTTTATGACACTTTATCTAAGCGACATAAAATCGAAAATATTTTTGCTTTCTCGGACTCTGAAGTAGCACTCTGTTGGTCTGTTGCTTCCCCACACAGATTTAACACTTATATTGCCAACCGCATTTCTCAAATTCAGGAAAATATTTCACCTGAAAACTTATATCATATCGCTGGCTTACATAACCCCGCAGACTGTGTATCTCGTGGGCTCACGCCTTCGCAGCTCATTCAACATGAGCTATGGTTTAAGGGTCCATCCTGGCTTTCCTTGCCTAGACAAGACTGGCCTATACAGCGATTTTTACCCAACCGGTCTTCATTACCTGAAGAAAAAACCGTTTCACACGTGACTAAAGTCACAGATAATGATAACCCGTTCTTAAAATTAGCTTCAGAGTGTTCCACTTGGGAAAAGCTGCTGGAAGCTACTGTTTTTTCACTTCGATTTATAAAAAAATTGCCGCAAAACGATATAATCACCGCTGAAGATTTGAATACAGCTGAATTGGAAATAATTCGCGCGATCCAGTCTAAATACTTTTCCGAAGACATTAAGAATATTTCTAAAGGTCAACCGTGTTCGGCCAAGTTACGGAAATTGTTTCCATTTTTATGTAACGGACTTTTACGTGTCGGAGGTCGCTTATCGAATTCGACATTAGAATATTCTTCTAAACATCCGATTTTACTTCCCGGGTGTTTGGAGTTGAATAAAAATCTTCTTCGATAGTAATTAGGCGTATAATTAATGATTCTAAGGTTTTACAACATTTGCAATGCGTGCCGTGTATGTCGAGCTTTTTGTTGAATGCGACGGTCGCGCTGCGCGCGGAGGAATCTCGTACCACTCCCCGCACTCCTCGCCTCTGCTGTCCAGTGGTAGTGGGCTCGCCGCTCATGGTATTGATGCGTAGACATGCCCCCCGCCTTGGAGTAACAGCCTCCAACGAAGAAGTAGAAGCAGGTAGAAGTTGAGAGAAAGGTTAAGGTTCTTCCTCCTTTAGCAGCGGACACAATCTGGGGTATGATCTTCGTATCACTCCGTTCGCTGTCTTAATGTCAGCTACGCGTGCTAGTCCATCCTTGCCCGGTGAAGTACTTATGACTCGTCCAAGACGCCATTTCAAGGGTGGCAAATTGTCATTTTTAATGAGCACTAGGGTATTAGGTGCTATTGTGTCGGTGTTTGACTGCCATTTACTCCTCGTCTGCAGCTCCGAAACGTACTCCTGCGACCACCGCTTCCAGAAGTTCTGCCTCGTCTGTTCGATGCGCTCGTAGCGGACTAAGCGTGAAGTATTTGTAGCTGTGAGGTCTTCGTAGGCAGGAGCAACAAGCGGCCGGCCAATCAGGAAATGGGCTGGTGTAAGAGGGAGTAAGTCGTTTGGGTCTGAAGACATGGGATACATAGGTCTGGAGTTTAGGAGGGCTTCTATTTGTGTCAATAAAGTGGAAAATTCCTCATAAGTGAAGTTTACGTTTCCTACACGACGGAGATGATGTTTAAAGGATTTAACCCCTGCCTCCCACAAACCTCCAAAATGTGGTGAGTAGGGAGGAATAAAGCTAAACTTAATATTTTCGCTTGCAGCAAAATTTAAGATATCATTTTCATTGGTAGTAAAAAATTGAGAAAATTCCTTTAGTGCGCCTACAAACGTTTTTCCGTTGTCGGAAAATATTTGTGCGGGTTTTCCACGACGAGATAAGAACCTTTTTAATGCTAATAAGTATGCCTCAGAGGTTAGACTAGTGACTAATTCTAAGTGTATTGCACGAGTAGTAAAGCAAATGAATAGGCAAACATAACATTTTTCCAGTTTTGAACCTCTTCCCTTTCGATTCAATATGAACATAGGTCCCGCATAATCTACACCGCAGCGCAAGAAAGGATACCCCGGTTCCAGTCTTTCAGGAGGCAAGTTACCCATTTTTACTGATATTGCCTTCCCTTTCTGGCGAGTACATGTAATGCACTTATGCGCTGTCTGTTTGGCTAAATCACGACCCTTGAGTGGCCACCAACTTTCTCTAATAGTAGCCAAGAGTAATTGTGGACCAGCATGGAGTAGACGTTTATGTTCAAATTGGAAAAGAAGTCGTGTGAAAGTATGTTTGGAACACAATAATATGGGATGTTTTTTACTATAGGGGAAGGTATGTGAATTTACTAATCTACCTCCCACTCTAATAATGCAATCAGAATCTAGGAACACATCAAGACTAGATATATTTCTCATCGATTTAACAGGTAACTTTTTTAATAATGCATAAAAAATGTTTGGAAATGACGTTTGTTGTGCTAACCGTACTAGAACTAAAGTTGCTTTACTTAATTCATCAGACGTAAGCGGACCTGTTCTACGTTCCGTTTTGATTCGTGCATTATGAATGAATCGTAGCAAGTAAGCTGCTGCACGTCTCATGCGATTAAAATTTGAAAAACGTTCAAAGGTAAAGATACTAGTAAAAGTTGATTGTGTAAATAAAGAATTAACATTTGATTTAATTTCTGGTAAATCGTGCAATTTAATTATTTCATCTTTATTATTTTGTTTAAAGTTGGTGTTAATTTCAGTTAAAAATGCTGGCCCGTGCCACCAAATATCTGAATTTTGAAGCGCGTCGAGCGTGAGCCCGCGAGATAAAAGATCAGCCGGGTTGGTTTTACCAGCAACATGTAACCACGGTAACTCACCAGTCAACTCATTGATTTGCACAACTCTGTTCTGGATGAAAGGTTTTAACAGATTAGGTGAAATTTTAATCCAGTTTATGACAATCGTGGAATCAGACCAAAAGTATGTGTTATCAAAAGTTAATCTCCATGACTGAATTATTTTTTGATATAACTTAGCACCAACTAAAGCTCCGCATAGTTCAAGTCGCGGTATTGTAACTGGTTTAATTGGCGCGACTTTGCTCTTAGCACAAAGTAACCTAACAGTGACTGGTGAATTGTCGTTGTATGTACTTATGTATGCACATGCACCATATGCATCCTGTGATGCATCCGTAAAAATATGTAAATCTGTGAAGTTTGTATTCACTTGTCTAACATGACGAGGAATTTTTATGTTTTGTAAATGTTGAAGCGTGTCAATAAAGTTTTTCCACATAGTCAGAATATTGTTAGGTACTGGATCATCCCAACTTAACTTACAAAGCCATAGTTTTTGTAAAAGTATTTTTGCAATTATAATTGAGGGTGATAACAAGCCTAATGGGTCGTACACCTGTGAAACAACAGATAAAATAACGCGCTTAGTCACATGAGTAAAAGTTTGATCAATCTTTGTAGTAAAGTATAACAAATCCAAATAATTCAACCAACCAAGACCGAGAGTTTTAGTTAAACAATTTTCGCCTAAAGCCAATTCCTTTGTTTGATCTGTTGTAGAAGTCTCCAAATTAAACAACCATTTACGTAAATGGAAGCAACCAGATTTTAAAACATCATTTACTTTGGTACAAATGTCTAATAAACATTGTTTATTGTCATGACCAGTAATTAGATCGTCTACAAACAGATCTTCGTCTATTACTTGCTTTATGACGTCATCCTCACACTCAGATGCCAGCTGTTTGATGCATCGAATACTTAAGTAAGGAGCGGACGCGGTACCGTATGTCACTGTATTAAGCTGGTACACACCGAGTTCGTCCAATTTATTTTCACGCCAAAGAACTAACTGGAAGTTTCTTTGATCCGGTTGAATATTAATTTGTCGATACATTTTTTCGACGTCAGCGCTTGCAACAAATCTAAACTGTCGAAAACGTAACAAAATTGAGAAAACGTCATTATGTAAACTAGGGCCAATATACTGAATATCGTTAAGCGATTTGCCCGTTGATGATTTTGCACTTCCATCAAAAACCACCCTAAGTTTGGTAGTACTACTGTGAACTCTTAAAACACCGTGATGCGGTAGAAAATAATTTGGTGATGGATAGTGATTGACTCGACTCATGTGTCCTAAACTTAAATATTCATTCATAAAATCACAATATAATTTTTTATATTCAGGTGTAGATTTATCTAATTTACGTTCAAGTGCGTGAAAGCGATTTAGCGCGAGTGTATACGTATCTCCTAGTGTGTCACTAGACTCGGCTAATGGAATGCGCACAAAAAACCGACCCGTGTTATCGCGGTACGTAGTTTGCACAAACAAGTTTTCACATAAAGACTCATCCTTAGTAAATTTATTTTGCGGAACTATTTCTTCTACCTCCCAGAATTTTCTAAGTTGAGTATCTAATGATTGTGAGTAATTGCATTGAACTCGATTGTTGCGTGAAGGTTTATCATTCAACAATGAACCAGATATTATCCATCCCAACTTAGTACTCTGAAGGTATGGACCGCTACTTAGTCGAATTAGTCCGTCATTTAAAAGTTCCCAGAACCTATCTGCCCCAATTAATAATTCGATTCTTGATGGCGAATAAAAATTAGGATCTGCTAACTGTACATGTTCAGGGATATTTATGTCTGATTTTGTGCCTAAAGATGGCAACTGAGCTGTTATTTGTTTTAAAACTAAACATTTAAAGCGTGTACTATATTGTGTAGTTTTAGATCTCAATTGAATTTCGCATGATTGCGTGGAATTAGTCACCGAGTCACCTACCCCGGAGACTTGCACAGTGGACTGTATTAAATTAAGATTTAGTCGTTTGCATAAAGATTCTGCAATAAAGCAATGCTGACTGCCGTTATCTAATAAAGCGCGGGTAGTATGAAAATTATTGCTTTTATCTGCTACCTCAACTAAAGCAGTAGACAGCAGTACCGTCTCTAATAATGAATGAGTGGTACTTTGATGTGTTGTGTGAGATGCAGAATGTAATGTGGTAGTGTTTGAAGTATTAGCACTAGTTATATCCTGCGTCGATGCCTGTGAATTAAGCGCAACAGCTGACGATGTGGATGCACTCGCATTATCGTCACATTTATCATGAATTAAATTGTTGTGTTTCTTATTACATTGCCTACAGGGACCAAACCAGCACTCATCTACCGAATGACTACCGCGTAAACAATTACAACATAACTTCTTTTCATTAATGAATTTAATTTTATCGCTAACAGATAATTTTAAGAATGAATCGCAAGAGTAAAGTGGATGGTTAGCTTGACACATAGTGCAAATACGATGACGTTTGGAATTTTTATTATTAGATTGTTTATTTTGTGTTGATGTGTAACTATGTGATTTGTTTGGTTGTTGTGAATGTGATGGTTTCTTTACGTTATTTTCCGTGGTAGATTTACTATGTGCCAAATGAATAGTCTCTAGGACGTCAGCCCTATTTTTAAGAAAAGTAATCAAATAATCAAGAGATAAACGTGAATTTGACTGCTCATGACTACTTATAATTGAACTTTTATGAGTCTCCCATTCTCTTTCGGTAACTGAATCAAGTTTAGATGTAATTAAATAAATAATCAAGGTGTCCCAAGACTCAGTCGATTCGCCGAGGTTTTTGAGGGAACGTAGATTTTTGAGAACGGTGTCTATAAGTTTACGAATTTGATTGGATGATTCCTTATTAAGTGACGTAATAGAAAACAAAGCCTTTACATGGTTTTGCACAAGTAAACGGTTATTATTGAATCTGTTTTCCATTAACTCCCATGCTATATTGTAATTATCAGAGGAGAATTCCAATGACTTAATCACCGATAATGCACTGCCAGTAAGAGAAGACCGTAAATAATGGAATTTTTGCACATTATCTATTTCTTTAGAACAATGGATGAGAGATAGGTAAGTATCGCGGTACTCTAACCAATGATCATAAGAGCCATCAAAGGAAGGAAGTGAAATTGTAGGTAATTGTACTTTACTAGAAACTTTAGAAGAATTTTGAGCGTTATCTGCGTTAATAATACACTTAGCTTTAGTCACATAAGTATAATAGTGGGTTTCAAAGGTTTCCCTCTCAGATAATTCCTTTTCTATTTGACTATCAGGGATTTTTAAGTCTATTTCATCCTGAATTTCTGAAAACTGCTCTAAAAATAAATCTGCTTTTTGTAAACGCGTTTGTAATTCTGTTTTAATGGTTTCAGTAATAGGCATTATTTCTACAGAGTCTACATACTTCATGAATAGTCGAAATTTACCACGAACAACACCTCTTCTTTTATTTAAATCTCTAATTATATCCTCACCGCTACGACCCTCTTTTGACGGAGTTTTAGTCATTTTGGAGTTTGTGGAAGACAGTGGAAAATACTTATTTGTAAAGATTTTCAAAGAATTATTTTATTTAAACGAAGTTGAGGGTTATGGCAAAACAAAAATCTATACGCGTTTTTAACTATTTAAGGAGAATAAAACACTAGAATTTCACACCATATTAACACAAATGAAGCACTGAATAAAGAACAAAGGGATAAGGATGAAGAATGATGATTGACCTGACCGTTTTATGCTGGTACCGTGGTTGACTTCGCTGATGGCCTCGTGCGTCCGATTAATGCTGGTCGCTACGATTTCCACTGCTGCATCCGGCGTTGAAGGTCCAAAATATGTTTGGAGTTGAATAAAAATCTTCTTCGATAGTAATTAGGCGTATAATTAATGATTCTAAGGTTTTACAACATTTGCAATGCGTGCCGTGTATGTCGAGCTTTTTGTTGAATGCGACGGTCGCGCTGCGCGCGGAGGAATCTCGTACCACTCCCCGCACTCCTCGCCTCTGCTGTCCAGTGGTAGTGGGCTCGCCGCTCATGGTATTGATGCGTAGACACCGGGCAAGGACATATTGTTAGATTATTAATTGAATTTTTTCACCGCGACAATTGTCACGCCGGGCCGCAGTTATTAATTTCGATATTAAGATCCAAATATTGGATTATTTCCGCTAGGCGTGTGGTTCGACAGTACATACACAAATGCAATGATTGTTTTCGAGTTAATCCTAAGCCTACGTTTCCGCCTATGGCCGATTTGCCTAAATGTAGATTAGAGCAATGCAAGGCGTTTTTACATACGGGCGTCGATTACGCAGGTCCGCTTTATATTACTCCATACCGCAGACGGGGCGTACGAAGTGTAAAAGCTTATATCTGTATTTTTATTTGTCTCGTAACAAAAGCGGTGCATATCGAATTAGTATCTAACTTAACTTCTGCTTCGTTTATCGACGCATTCAAACGATTCATATCGCGAAGAGGTCCTTGTAATTTCTTATACAGCGATAACGGGACAAATTTTGTCGCTTCTAAAAAATATTTTAATGAACTTCATGAGTTTTTACAAACCGCTGATTACTATCAAAGTTTTAGTCATGAACTCGCGAAGAACCGTATCACGTGGCGAATGAACCCTCCTACAGCAAGTCACTTCGGAGGGATATGGGAAGCGAACGTTAAGAGCACCAAGTTGCTTTTATTTCGTACAATCGGCAATCAAGTTCTCACTTTTGAGGAGATGTCGACCATTCTTATTCAAATTGAGGCAGTGCTAAATAGCCGTCCTCTTTATGTTTTGAGCTCTGACCCATCAGAGCCATTAGCACTTACTCCCGCGCATTTTTTATCTACTTCTCCGCTAGAATGTTTACCCGCATCCGACTTATCCGAAAAACGAACAGATCTGTTGTCCCGTTTCTTCTTAATGGATTCGATAGTTCAATCATATTGGAAACGATTCAAGTCGGAATATTTGCATAATTTGCAACAACGCGAGAAATGGAATACTCCGTGTAACCCGATCACAGTCGGTACCGTAGTGTTGTTAAATGTAGATAATGCTCCACCCTTACAGTGGCCTTTAGGAATTGTTACCAATGTATACCCTGGTAAGGATGGAGTCGTACGCGTAGTGGAAGTAAAAACTAAGACCGGTACTTATAAACGACCAGTAGTGCGGTTATGCCCGCTTCCGACTCAATAGTCAAAATATGTACTAAATACATATTTTCGCTCATAAGTAATAATTAGCTTGTACGTTAGATAAGTTTAGTATAGAAATTTCATTATATTTATCCGCTCTAGTTACTAAATTCCCGCTACTTGAAGTTGCTGAATGTAGCGATTTTATTTCTTTTCTAACCTTTTTTTGAAGGGTTTCTTCAAGGCTGGGGGGATGTTGGATTTCGTATTCGTTTATAATTTTCATTGTAGGGTAGAAGTAAAAATGACTTGCAAACTGCGACACTATCCTATCATGTCCCATCCTTTTCCCACATGCACACCTGGACTATCGCTGTCCTTGTCACCACCGACGGTGACTGTGTGAAGATTCTCGAACACTTGAACGAGAGTAGCGTTACTAAGAGCATGCTCCCTTATTAATTTATTACTAATTTACGGTTGCGAATTGCCTCGAATGTATTTACGAACTATTGTCTAAAACACTACGGAAAGTGCGTGTTTATGTGGTGAAAGGCGTCTGTGCGCCCCCTCGTGTGCTGCCCTGAATCCAGCAAGGACTCGAACCCTCTGCCGACCGACGCGGAGGACATTTATTGAAGACGGCGATTCTACAGGTCAGTGGTGCTGCATGTTTCCTGCCAAATTCCTTTTTTCATGTTCACCAGTTCGTCGTCCAAATTCGTGTCGCATTTGCAAGGTCAGACCTACCTACGTACTTTTCAACCCCCGCAATAATACAGTCCACTAATCAATCAACCAGCTCCCTGCGTCTGGGATAAACGCAAACTATATTATATTTCCGCCCAAGTATTTGGTGTAAGGCGCCACCATAAAGTATTCAAAATCATATTTGGTCAAGTATTTGTCATTATTCATATATTTCAATACCAACATGGCAAGTAAATATGTATGTAATTTTTATAACTGAAATAAAATTTCAAGTTCGTATTAATTTAAAAGTGAGGACATAAAAAGGTTGACGAATTCTGTTTTCGGGCAAATGCGTCACACAATCGCAAATGCCCCATAACGGCAGACGCATTTAACCCAAGACATTAATCCCAACCTAAAAAATGGCAATTTAGCTAACTCCTCAAATAAAGCTATGTCATTTAAAATAACTGTCTGTTTATGCAACCCATTATCTATTTCTTACAATCTTTGATGAATAAAATCACTAGAAAACTTAGATTAACATGGATTTTTCATTCACCTCTCGCAGTAACAAGGTGTCCGACACAAGCGCAATTTACAAAATGGCTGAATACTTGGATAATTTTACTACAACACCATCTGTACGCACTACATGTAAAGTATTTTGTTTAAACAAATGTAACTAGATGGCAGAAACCAAAGTAGATCAAACAGTATTCAAATAAGTTCATGAAGAAGCATTAGTAGGCTATTGCGTCTACGGGGCTAATGCCATTAGCCCCGTAGACGCAATAGCCTAGCTGACATATATAATATTTATTGAGTAGGTAATGGATAAATATTATATATCAAACACCCGCCATCCTGACGTCAATATGGCAGGTGTAGGTAACTACATAATTTGATACAATTTCGTTCTGAAGAAGGTTTTTTTTTTAAACCTACTAAATAGTAGGTACCTTTTAGGTAATTATTTTGGTAAATAGTTTGATCCGCCTTTTTGACTGTCATCTTTTAGACATCGAACAGCATATTATTATTATTTTTAATATTCAAGTTCGGGGAACTTTCTACCTACTAAAACAGCACATGCCATATAGGATGAGTATAAAAGTTTGAAGAGCTTTTAAACAGCAGGTACCTCAGATCATATGTTCTGAGGCAGGTACTCTACTAATCGTCCTTGTGTGCTTTCTAGAAGAACAAAACAGCATGTGACATGTACTGAATTACCTACCCTAAACTAATGGTACAGAACGATTCAAACTTAATGGCGGCTCGGAACATGAGGTGAGTCGCTGCGCAGTAACGAATTCATGTGCCAGCGGGGGTGAGGGGTGGGGTACTGCGCAACGAGTGGCTAACTTCCGAGAGTTCCGAGCCGCCATTAAGTTTGAATCGAACTATATACGGGACAACAGGAATGATAGGTATCTAATTATTATCTTGTGTGGGTGTATCTATCTCCATCGTCTAGGTACTGATTTCAATACCTGTCTCAGCTGCATTGGATTCATGTAACAGGTTTCATCCTAAACAGAGAACTATTTATCTATCTCACATTGTAAACTCTGTGCGGATTCGACATTTCATATGCGGATTTGTCATTCAGCAACTTAGATCACTAAACATACAGTTCTGCCATCTATTGATAATAGAGGTAACTGGTGGTGGAGGAAGAAGATTCAGTAAGCTTTGCACTTAGCGTACACTAGCGCCCTCTAGTTAATGTTGAGAACATTTCAACAGTCGGGGATACCGCGCTTGCAGCAACCATTGTCTGTACGAGCAAACTTGTACTGTTCGCTAGAGGGCGCTATGTGCTCGGTCAGTAAGGACGCCTTCGCTGCACGGCACTGCAACAAATTTGAAGGCGCCCTAAGAGCGCTCTCCACATTTTGTTTCCCAACAGTTAGTTTTGGGACACGATTGTAGGCGAATCCAGTGCCTCCAATAGGATACATTTACAATCAAACAACACCTCACTAAGTGCACAGTTTACGAAACCGGCCTCACGTCACTGTTGACAGCGCTATGTCTTGGATTTTTATTTGGTCTGAGCACAAAACCAAACCATTCCTACAGCACCATATTTGCGTAACACACTTTCGATTTACAATTCGATAGTTTTGAAGGATATTGTTAATCCATTGCTAATAGTTATCTATGAAAAAATCTAAATAAGTAATTACGCAATGAACGTGGGTGAACTATCAAAATGAAACCCATTGCCATCAATTGTAATTTTAGGTGTGTTACACCACTATCGCGCAATTTTGTAATAACTCGAAAAATTGTGCACTTACCCGATGACCACGAGTATCAAGCATGGAGCTAAATAGTGACCAAAAATATGACCTACAGGAGATTTACCGTCGCGTAGTCGTCGATTCGACGAATACTAGGTGTCTAGGGACTACGTTAGTTTTAGTTTTTAATCGTCAATCAAACAACAATTTATCCAACACTGAATTCAACTATCCAGAATACCAATTAGTCTATGACAGTAACAAGTAGGTAAGTACCTACAACTACCGTAATAAAATTCTGTGAACCTGTAAAAGAACTGTACAAAACTGTAAAAGAACTGTAAATTATAATGGGCAACGATAAAAAATGATATTATTTTCGAACTTAAGAAGCAGTGGATTTTAAAATGATTCAGATTGTGATTGATTGAGTATTACGCAATTAAAAGGAAGCCAGAGTAGTAAATGGAGTACACAAATCCAGACTCCTGTAACATTTATTAAAAACCCAGTCGAGCGTCGCGGTACTCTAGAAGTCCGGATGCAATTCAGCGGTTGCGGTGGTGCACCCTCCGGCTATGTGCGTCATCGTCATTACGTCATCACCAACTCACAACGGTCACACACACACATTTCATTTGTTGAATTATAGCATAGTATATAAGCTGGGAGTTTTATTAAATAAAATAGCTCCCGATTCTATCTACTGACTACCAAACGCATATAAGTCAGTCAAACACGCAGAGAGTTATTATCAGTGGTGGTTGCCCGTGGTGACAAATGTACCTAACTATACTGTTATCTAAAAGTCTGTATTGTTACAGTATGTATAGTGTTACAGACAGAGTTAGTCAGATTTTCAAGGCGCTTGTAACTAACTAATTTAACAACTTTAGGTTCCGGACCAAAGACCTACCATGCAATACCACTATAATACGAACTACCTATTTATAGAATACCACTATATTATAGAATACCACTAGTTATACGAGTATATAGAATACCACTATATTATACTCTTTGTTCCAGACATACCAACTGGGCCTCAAGTCTGGTATTACAATAGTGTCAGGGTGGTCTGTCATTGATTTCATAATTGTTGATTTTGACAAGATTGGTAATCTACCTACTTACAAATTGGCGTCATTATGACTTTCCAATGGTCAGCCACTGACACTCCATTGAAAGAAATAGCATCTATTGGTAATCTCGTACATAATGAAAAATGAATGACTTACTTTACTTGGGCGGTAATCTGCTAAAATTTTGACAGTTCGTTTGATCAGTGACCTACCATGAGAACGCAGTTATTTCTTTTAATTCGTTACGAGTATCGTGTTTGTGGAATACAATGATCAACCGATGATCGACCATTATGTATTTAGCAGATTACGAACTTTTTGCAAAATGACAATGAGATCGTGTTGGAATGACGAATTTATAAAAATAGCAGACTTGGGCCCCTGCTTCTTCTCATACTGCTTCATATAAAGGAGAGAGGAAGAAGATAGCCTACCTAGCAATCCTACCATGCATATGTTGCAGTAAGATGGTTGAAGCCGTGATATACATAGTTATATCCCTCTAGAGATATCTAGGAATACCTATAGCTGTCATTTATACCGTAATATATAGTTATATGCAAGCGGTTCATTACTGTCTTACTAGGAATATAATAAAATTATGATACGAGTACGATCTAGTAATATAACTACTAGGGCATTGCGACAAAAAAAAAAAAAAACATTATATTTTATTTCACATAAACCTACGCACTTATGAAAAGTCAGAAACTAAGTGCACGGTTCCAATTAGTCGTTTCCTATGGAGAAGAGCCGGCAAGAAACTCCACGGATCATCTTTTAAAAATAATATTCTTTTACAATATTTTCAAATAACAGTGTTATTAGGTATGGGAGGACAGTGTAGGTCTTTCAACAAGTAGATACCAGGTTCTTCACAAAATGATGATGGTCAACAAATCTACAGTCCACTAAGGCTACAGCGTTCTCACATTCAGAAAATAGAAAAGAAAATATTCTATATTTAAAAGAAAAATAATTTATAAAAATAAAAACCAATTTTAAACTAAATTTATTGCTATTACAAGAAATAGGTTAGGTTAGGTTAGAATTGTGACCAACTATGCGTGAGCTGATCGAACGCTACGTCGAAATTGGTCGAAGTAACAAAATTAGGCACTCCGACAGTTATGAACCGCTTTCATAAAACTATATCCCTAGGTACAACTATATCACAGCTTCAACCATATTACTGCGACACATATGCACATATACCTACCAATACAAAGAAGTTAAATCAAGGAATGAGCATTACTTAAAGCCTTAAATAAAAGTCCGAAACGCTTGAACAGACCGAGTGCACACTGTTAAAACAAATTAATGTTACTTTACGCAGATGTAGAAACGGCTCAATCGTTTCAAGTTGGGACAAATTAGTACTTAGCCGGGGACGTCTTTAGCAACAACACTTAAGGGTGATATTAAAATCCAAACAGTTTGCTGAGCACCGCCGGGAACATTGCTGGGTGGTGCGGAGAGGGGGGGTGCTGCCGGCTGCGAGGTGAGCGCGTCTTATCGCAAGTGTTCCTCTGCGGAAACACCGCGACCACTCGGCCGCGGACAAACTGTGGAGTTGTCATTTGTGTAGTTTTCAATTATTTTATAGGTAACATACAGTTCGTACAGTTGTAATATTATGCCTAGGCGACTCTTGTGAATTCTCATTTAAAGTTATAGCAAAGCAATTTTTCACTTTGTAGCGTTTTATGGGTACAAATTCGTATACCACTGTGCTACATACTTACTTGCTATGTAAACAACAGTGAAAAGAAGATTTATAACATCATCAACATGTACAAAGTGGATTAAATACGTATCATTAAAGATAATTCAAAAACTACCGAAATACCCTTAGGTAATAAAATTCATAATGGAACATGGAACACGAGCGTCCTCTACCAAATGAAAAATAATTTAGAAAATCGGCCCACAATTCATGAAAATATCGATGAATACAGATGAATATAAAACCATTTTTGTTTTCCTCCTTTTTTGAAAGCGATACGCATTAGCCACTTAAAAGTAAATAACTACCTACAAAGGTAGAGACTAAAATACGACAGTAGGTTTATAATAGTACTAACCACACAAGTAGAAAAGTAAAACAATACACTTAAGTATATGTATTATTTTAAGAGCGATTAATCTGAAAGTGGGCAACGTCGCAAATAGATGTCAAATATCTCGCTGTTTTGATTAATTTGGCAATATTACCTACTGAATGGAAATATGAACTGTGGCTAACTAGCGAACTAATATTAATAATTCAAAAAATAATAATAATTTAAAGGGAATATTAATAATTAAAAATTCATTTTTTTTTTCTGACCATCATAAACAGTACAAAGTCAATGTTCACTACAAAGAGACTGGTGTCTGTTTTAGGTAAAACCTGTATTACAGATCACCAGGCTGACCCTCCGTCGGACATTTACGAGTATATGACATTAACTGCATTAAATTTTCATACAAGATGAATTTAACATAATAAATTAAAATTAGCAAATACATTAAAAAATTTAGATAACTAATTAATTAATTAAAACATAATTAGGGTAAACATTTTCAATAAAAACTTTTTCACTGTAAAATCTTGTTTTTTTTTGGAAGTGGGTTTTATTTTTTGTGAATAAGTTTTTATTTTTCACTTTTTAGTTGTGGTACCTACACAAAACCTCCACAAAAATTGAATACCAAGTAAATTACAGTGACAGGAACTATTAGAATATCATCCACATAATTATACTAGGTGGGAAAAATATGTATTATTGAAGCTAACTCAAAAACCCCCCATCAGATCTTGACTAAATTTATATGGGACCACTTCTGAAGTATGCCCCTACCAAACAAAAAAAGAATCATCAAAATCGGTTCATAAACGACGAAGTGATCCGCGAACACACATAAAAAATATATATCTATATATACGGTCGAATTGAGAAATCTCCTTCTTTTTTTAAGTCGGTTAATAAAATAAAAGTAGAAGTAAAAGTAAACATTTGAGATGACAAGAATGGGTTATTTTTGATTTGGTGGAGCGTGTATGTAGGTGTGTGTATGTGTGTCAGTGAGAGTGAGAGAGAAATTATTCTTCACGTATTAATCAAATAGTTTGAAGAATAACTCGTGTATGTGTAAGTATATCGTTCCATGCATTAGCTCAGGGGTTTCAATAAGCGTTTTGTTGCATTGTAATCAATGAGAATAATGATGAATGAGAACACTTTCCTTTTGCAGTCTACCATGGAAACAGGATAGATCATCAACGTTTTGCTTATATTATTATATAAATATGAACCCAGAAAACCATAAAAATTATGTGCCAGAGTGGTCCTATATTGCTTTGTCGCAAAGACAGTTGTTTTTCTCCTTTTCCCTGAAAATGTTTTTGGGTCGTAGGAAAGTTCAGCATGCTTTTTTGTAACAGTCACTATAATAAAAAGTTGTCGAACAGTCTGTACCTTACAGCGTTTATACAAGTCCATTGTAGGATGGCGCATGGAAAGAAAATAAGCCACTTTTAATATGGCTCTTTGAGCTCTCTCCAATTTTAACAGGAGCGTTTTAGCGGCCCCGCCCCAGGAAGTTATACAATAGGACATTAAAGATTGACACAAAGCGAGATAGACTGATATGATTACAGATGTGTCAGCAATGTGTCGAAGAGATTTAAATATATAAATAAGCTTACGAATCCTGGGAACCAAGGCCTCAATGTGCTGTTGGAAATTTAGTCGGGTGTCAATTACAACACACACTTATAGCGTTCGTTTTTGACAAACGTGGACATTCACAAGAGCTGAGATGGAAGGCTACAATTGGTGCGTCTTGTTTCCTGATTGTGTAGGTCATAAACTTTGTTTTATCTACATTTAGTGTGAGGATATTGTCATTGAGCCATTTAGAAACCTTATTAAATCCATTTTGGGCGTGCATATAAACTTCTTCGCAAGTGTAAAAATAGAAAAGCAATGCAGTATCATCGGCGCATGTAATTACTTTCCCATTGGTTAGGTCAGTATTACATAGGTTATTTATGTACACTAAGAACAAGGTTGGGCCGAGGATACTGCCTTGTGGGACACCATATTCAATAGGCAGGTCATCTTTTACCCATCCATTCATTTTAACTAATAAATAATGGGATTAGACACTGTGTCAAATGCTTTGGCTAAGTCCAAGTAGATTGCCAGTCTTTTTCTTAGTATCTAGCTTAGAAATAATAAAATCCGTCAATTGATGAACAGCATCTGAAGTTGATTTATTAGCGCGAAATCCAAATTGAGATGAAGATAAAAGTGGATTTGTCTCCAAGAACTTAACCAGTCTGATATTCATTAAGCGTTCCAGTATCTTAGATAGTGTTGGAAGTATAGAAATAGGTCTATAATTGTTAACACAGCATCTATCCCCATTTTTGAAGACGGGAACTATTTGTGATTTTTTTAAAACAGATGGGAAAACTCCACATTTGCTTCAAATGATAAATTGAAAATTAATGTTAGAGGAGGGACAATAATGTCAATGAATTCTTTCAAGAAGTTTCCTGAGATTTAATCTATTCCTACTGCACAATCATTTTTGAGGTTAAATATTAATGATTTTATTTCGATCTCATCTGTAGGTAACAGTATCATTGATTTTTCGCAGAAAATAGTAGATTGAGATGAACTAGCGGTGTTAGCGTACTATGAATTTACTAAACCGTGATAAAAGGTATGGATTTTAAAAGTAACGCATGTATTAATAAATATTGTTAAAATATACATTAAATTTTATTTTTTCGAATTCGCTAAGAAAAACCTACTTTTAAAATGAAACCCCCGCGAGGGCTCCCGGCATCCCATATGCGACTAGGTGAACCCTCCAGGAGGGCTCCCGTCACTGAACGTGTTAATAAGTAAGTTAGTAATCTTCAATAAAAATAACCTTCGATAGAAATACTACATAACCGATGCAGATAATTTTATTTTCAGAGATGTTGAGAACATAACTCTACTCCACACATTGCCTTATCCAGGCTACTCACTTTTTAACAGCGTTAATAACGGTGGAATTAAAGCGCGAGAGGCCGCCGAGGACGATTTAATTAAACCTTAACGAAGATCCCTTACTAGCCCCCACTCTCACCCCACCACCTTTACCTGCCCGCATTTAATTTTTGAATCTGTTTTCACTTATCTACTGACTTTTGTAAGCGTTTGTAATGTCAACACAAACCACGGTTGGTTTTCTTTTGTTCGTAGTTTTTCTGACATTAAGTACCTACATAATTATACACGTTCACGCTTACGCTTCAGTAATTGCAATTTTGCTATTCAGATATTCAACAGTTTACAGTTACACAAATACGTGTTCTATAGACAAAATGTAAAGTCAATTAGGCATGAGGTACGTACGGTGCAGAGTGTAGACGTGCCGGCCGCTGTCGCCTGTCGCAGATAGCCGCGCGCCTGATCCCGCGTGATTTACGGCCGCCCGGTCGCTAATGTGCACGCAGCCTTACCGCAACCAAGATGTTGCACCCTTTTCATGAGGACTTTAGATACCGCAGTCACGAATTCATATACAAAAGTGGCTTTGTCAGGGTTTCGAGGTTATTCACTCAAAGTATTCTACAATTTTCTTAGTAAAAGCTGTTACTCATTTCGATTGGTTTAAAATGATGTTTTTTTGTAAATTCCGGTCGCTGGGCAAGGAAATTTCTGTATTGTGGGTTTTGGGACAAGCTAGTTTTCTTTGACTGTTATCAAGTGAAGACGCATTTCAATATTCGGTCGATATCTGAATGGACGTTGTATAGGTATCATTACATTAGTTTCTATAACTAAAATATGTAATTATAACGAAACGTTCAGGAATTATTTTCAAAACAAACAAAGCGTCTAAATTTTTTTATTAACGTTTTCATTAAGGTGAGACTGTTCATTTGCAAAATGATAAATATGGCATAAATTATTTCATTTAATATTCAATTCCGTTCTTTCGTGGCTTCAAATATTACGGGTAACGAGGAGCTACTTAGTCGTCGACACCCTTTTTTTTCTGATACTGTTTGCTGACTGGCTCTTAATTTTGAGTTTAAATATGGGGGAGAGATACGTTCAAAAGAACACTCGACAAATCCTAGGCTAAGCGCATGACTTCACCTGAGCTCGCTGTTGTTACTATAAGCGTCCTTTTAATTCAGATTCTGCAGTTATAAAAATAAATATAATACCTTACTATTTTACTAGCGTAGTTTTCGTTTGAATAAAAGATTTTAGTAACTTCTAATATCCAACTAGCAAAAACTGTTACCAATGCGCTTTTGCCAAGAGATATCGCATTGGTAAATGAGTCTTGTAATGGTTTTGTAGTGTCTAACAAGTTCTGATTTGGGCACAATTTTCAACACTTCTAGTTCTGCTTGGGTTCTGTAAAAGCCTTGTAACGTTCTAAATCAGTCTTGATTCTATTTTGTAAGCGCATTAATGTATGCTTTAAATCACAGACTTTCCCAATATGAGATAAAATTGGAATCAACAACATTTAGTTACTTTGTGAATCGGAGCACAATCTGAAATAAATTCCTTAAAAAAAATAGTAAATGTACATACGTTCCGGACAAGAGCAATTAGGAATGAGTCATCGTATGTTGCGTTGTATATGAAATAATAATGGGAAGGTAAGTTTTCTGTCATTATGCTACGTGGGTTTTCGGTAAATTTTCAATGGCCCGCAATATAATCGAATTTTACCTACATAAGTATTTTTGGAATGAATTCAATTTGGACACTGACTTGTCTGAGACTATTGCAAGTATTAGGTACTATTCGTATGCTTCTATGGGAGCTATTGCATTCAGACATGTGTGATATGCTTGTCATACTTGGACGCCATTATTTAAATTGGGGTTCCTTAAAAAGTATATGAAAACCTGACATTTGTACGGGAGGGCACTGTAGACGTTCTTACAAAATAAGGGGGCTGTTGCTGGTATCGGATGATGTATTCTACCATAATAGGTACCATATACATATTTTCCATTTCGTATGACATACATACTTCATTTGAACATGGTGTTGTTGGCGTTTATACTGTCGTTTTTTTTCCCCAGAACAAATCGATAAGTCTATGGAACCACTAGCTTCATCATCGTTGCGTTGACTCGAAGATTGCTTTTGTGCAAAAAAATCCTCCAATTCACGAACTTCATCGTCTTTTCTTTGTCTTGAAAATGTACAGAACCACTAGCTTTATCTTCGACAAAAACAATTAATAATTAAATTAAATAAATTTTTCATTTAAAAGCATACCTAAGGTAAGATTAATTTCAAAGTTTAAGCTATTTTTAGGACGATTTCTTATCGAAATCAATGCTAACTCTCTCATCTCATCTCACAGTCAGCCGTTCTTAGCTAATAATATTTCCAAAAAAAATTGCACTAAAATTGCGTTCTCAAAACCACTATTCTTGAATCATAAAATCGCACTTTCATAGTCATGCTAGTCTTAGTTAGTGCATAATTGATGCTCGAGTATTTAGGCAAGAGTAGGTAGGTATAAGTCATAAACTCATAACGAATAACATATGTAAAAGTCATATGATTTAATCATTTAAACGTTTTTGAGACTTTTTTAGAAGATCTCAGCTCTTGATCTTGATATGGCATTTGAAAATGCGTTTACAAGTAAGATAGGATTGACCAAAGCTATTATATGATATATTTATGATCCAAAGCATTATAACCTGCGGTAGTCAAGAGCATTCTGCTAGTTGGGATATGTTTTCGTTTTACGTGTGATGTATTTTCGGGTGACTTCATATTACGAGTATGAAGCTTTCTCGGAGCTTTCTCGATATTAAAGCTTGACTCAAAATCCTTAAGTCTGCCACGTCAAAGAAGGATAGTTTCAGAAATTTATGAGCTGTTATATTATAATTTAGTGTCGCGAACCAGCAGTAAAATCGGGCTTAAAAGATCAAGACGACGGCGGCGAGCGGCGCCGCGGGGCGCCTCACTCTACACGCACTTACTGATACACACGTAATAATAAATATATAGACATCTACAAAGCTAGCACTGACTAGCCACCAAAACGATTGTGATATTTAAATTTTTTCTAAATGTACTGAAATGATTCAATAGGTGGCCCAAGGGCCTACTATTATTTCTATATAGATTATTTCAGTCAGAGGAG
Organism: Xanthia togata; assembly: GCA_963853775.1. Classification (NCBI taxonomy): domain Eukaryota; kingdom Metazoa; phylum Arthropoda; class Insecta; order Lepidoptera; family Noctuidae; genus Xanthia; species Xanthia togata. Next base: position 9,926,836 of record OY970790.1, on the reverse strand, counting down.
TTATAACTTCATAAAATGTGTATTTTTGTAATTAAAAGATAAAGTACCAAGAAAACAAATTATATTAAAAGAAAGGCTTACCCTTTAACCGCATTTAGCGCCCTCCCTTCGACCAAGTTTCAGCTCCGGCCATTTTTCCGCCGTCGTCGGTCGCTGCGACGCTGTGAATTTTATGAAATTTAAAAGTTTTCTCCGCGCCGCCGGGGAAAAAATGTGATTAAATATGTTTTGTTCAAGAGCAAGACATTAAAGCGATGTTAAGGGTGTGATAATGAGGGCGTTGATAAGCGTTTATTAGCCAGGCGGGCCGCGCCGGCGATCTCAATAATAGCGGCGCCCGTAACGCTATCAGGGGGGAATTAAATCATTTTAACGTAGTTTGCGACGAGACTGCTTAAGAAAAACTCTGTGATACGGCGCTTATTTGGCCTTTAAATTGCGCGCTTTGTTGATTGTCGCGACGAGCTTCAGGGAGTTTGCGTTGTTTTCAAAAGTAATTATCTTCAGTTTTTAGGGTCTTGATGAGAAGTTACAATTGCGTGGTTACGTTTAATGTTAGATGATAAAAGCTATCGTACATTTGTAGTTAGATATATGTAGCAAGTAAGACTAAAAGTACATTTTACAATCTAATATAAAATAATACATATAGGTAATAGGAGTAGTGAAAAGTTTTCAGAAATTATCTGAAATTTGTTAGTCGTAAAGTAACGTAACGCTTAAAATAATAAAAACCGCCACTGCGCTTAGTATTTGTCGAATTATCTTTTAATGTTCTGCATAAGGCGAGATTAGTACACATTTAAACTATAATGCTTCGGCGTGTGCGCCGCCGGGGTGCTAAGTTGCGGGCTTAGCCACGAGGCGCAGGTGCGCGCCCGGCTTACCGCACCGAACCGCACTATTGATGACCCTTTCCACGCTCCACACGACGTGATTTACAAGCTGACAACACATACAAGCTATTCACTTACATACACCGAATACACATGAACATGTGTATTGAACGTATTTTTATAATAAAAATACAGCATTTTCCTGATAACTAGCCCTGAGAGATAGATCAGAGTTGATAACTAACTTGCTGAAACATGATATTAATTTGTCGGAGAAAAATCGAGTGTTTAAAAATTAAGAAACGTCTACACAGTTTTGATTCTAAATTTGGTACAGGACCGAAACGATGCGAAATCATACAAATGACTCTAAATATCAAAGGGGTGATCCGTTCGGCGTTTAATCATGCAAGCGTCACTGCAACTGTACGGTATTGAGCTGAACCGTAAAACATGTCGGTCGCAATTAGTACAGTAAAATTGCAATTTGATTGGTGTAATTGCATCTCTTTACAGGCGGCGGTGGCACAGTTGTTATTAAGCGTTTCTAATTTAATATCATTTGCATAAACGTGACCTGCGCGCGCCTTCCGACCACGTCACCGGTGCCGATGTGGTTACATTTTTGATGATTTCTGAGGTTTTATGTGGTTTTGTAAAGTTAACACTGAGTTAACATTGTTTCAAGTGAAAACTGTTTCTTCTGCAGCTATAGGATATCTATGGAATATAATAACATAAAATATATAATGGTACGCCATATTCAGAAGGTGCCCCTACCAACTTGGCCACATTAAGCTGGGAAGATGAGTGTTATATTAATTGAAACCATTACAGCACATTACAAAAAATATTACCATATTAATTGTGAGAAGTGTAGGTGAGGGCTGTGGGCGCGGGGTGCGGGGCGCGGGGGCGCGGGGGCGAGGGGTGCGCGGCCCGCACTCGCTGTCACAGATACAAATCGCGCGGATTTACGCGCACTCCAGCCCCACTGGAATTTATCTGACGCTTCTATTTACGTATCCTTTTATTTGTTTCGCTCCTATTAGTCCCGATAGAGAATTTTTATGTTTGCATGCTCGCGGGCCCCTGGCCCCCGGGCCGCGGCGCCTGCCCTCGTAAAGCGGCGACTTGTCAACACTTTAGAGCGACGATAACACAATTTTCCAGCAAGCGATCTACGTTTATCGGATTATATGGCAATAACTTAACGCTGTTGACTCCAGTAAATATTTTCGTTTGCACCGCGGCCTGAGCCTGATTAATTACACCCGTTTGTTGTCCGTATCCAGGTGCGCCGACACGCTTAATCCTTGAGGATACCTACTCTCACAAGTGTATAACTGAAGGAAAATCTTATCAAAACATTAACAAGAACCTACAGTTAGCAGAAAATAAATGTTACCTACTGATGCACCCATTTACTTAAAATATCCACATAAAGTCTCGATCGCAGATGTCTAATACAAAGTGAACAATACAAGCAATTATCAATATGCTTCTCGAATTCAGTAAATACCACATTGATCAGTAGTGTGGATATATTTATGTGGTGTGCAGGGAGGACGGCAATCCGACGCGCAAACATTTAAATTAATGTAATAAAGAGGCGTGAAATACACGGCTTTCGCGGATCCGGGGATTAGCGTATCGGCTCGTAGCGCACCGCTACGCCGTAGTCGCTACTACGAATAACACGGGCTAATTCGCTAGAGTATGTCAAATACGATTATCATTTTGTAAAACGGTTGCCACTAAGAAACGGTTGAACTACGTCTGTGTGTTGCACACAGACGTAGTTCAACCGTTTCAATCCAATATGCTTGGACGGATGAATAAGGCTTGTGATCTCGAAAAAAAACAGACTTTTTCCTTTACTTGTGCTGAGAGACCTTACTTCTTGCCAAATTTCATGATCCTAGGTCAACGGGTAGTAAGTACCCTATAGGTTTTATTTATGTTATTTATGTAATATATTTATTTCCGAGTAGCAAAATATTTCGCATAAATAGCTGTATTGAGTTGACTTAATAGCTTGATTTTCTAAGAGCTCCAAGGTACCGTAGACCTACATATTATATTTGATATTAATTTCAACTTGGTATTTCTACACGTTCCTGAGAAATATATATCTTGATAGACAGACAGACGGACAACGAAGTGATCCAATAAGGGTTCCGTTTATTCGTTATGAGGTAGATACGGAACCCTAAAAATGAATCTTCCTGAGTGTCAAGGTAATGCTACTAAGTATTAGGTATATGTACGCAATTCACCTTCTAGCATTACAATTAGTTAGACAGAACCGGCCGGTGGCCAATAAACGATCAGAATCGGCAAACTGCGTCCGTGCGATCATAAATCGGGTGGTGTCGGGTCGGCTTAGCGTCGGTTAAGCCTCGCCTGATAATGGGGTTAACACGTCGGCACGACTTAAAAGTCTTGCTCCGTGTTACACGCTCACTCACACCTATTTCAAACGATTATCGTTATTAAGCCTATGTATTTGTAGACATATTTAGAGAAAGTTGGGTGATATAGATTGCTTGCACAAAGTCATAATATTTTTGAAATTTAGTTTTTCAGCATTATTTTGGAATTGAATTTCATCAGCTCGCCGAAAGATATCAACATTATTTATAGAACTTTCCCTACAACTATAATTACAGATACCTTACACAAAGCGGTTTTTTTGTAAATCTAAATATGAAGAATCTTAAGAAATAACTTTAAAAAAAATAGAAACATATGCCATAGGCCTCATACATTTATAATGTGAAGCTAAAACAACTACTACAATACCTATGACTGGTTTACAGAAATACTGGAAATGATTACATGATAATTTCAAAGTGGCCAACGCTTGGTCTAAATAAAACAAAAATACGGAACTTTCAACAGTAACCGTAAAATGTTCTACGTCATATTTCATTATTAATAGACGCGATACCATAAACTTTTTGAGTGGTACAGTGATCGCATAATAGTGGTGTGAACAGGTGCCCGCGCGGTGTCACGTTACTAGTCACGTTATTGCACAAGTTTGAAGAGAGGGGTGCGGCGGCGGCAAAGGGAATCCCTACGTGATCACGGTATAACCTTGTCACATCTACGTTATTTATAAATTCGACACACGAATAAACTTAAAGATTAATTATGTAAAATACAATTAAACGTCAACCAAGACATAGGTTGGCACGTCATCTACTTATAATGGTATTAGTAAGTAATATAGTAAAAATAGTAAGTGATTCTGGTATCGCATTTTAATTACATCAACACCTAAATTATACGGCGATAAATTCCACATCAAAAGGAAAAACATACATCATAACGGTCTCATATGTTCCGAGGGTCGAATAAAACATTCCAATCACGTTGGCTCGCTTGTTTTACAAACCGATACGACGTGGTTTCCGGTGACTTCGGCTTATGAACAACGAACAATAAGCTCTAAGTTAGACGTCATAAAGCTTGGTTTGTGTCAGCAAACTTTTGGCCAGTAGACATGACAATGCAATCAGCGGTGACCGGGCGGGATTTGTTTCATACATGATCGGATTTGCGGGATGAATAAGTTTCGACCCCACAAAATAACAAAGAGCCTTATTGCACGTTACGCGTTTTATAAGGCACTTTGCGAAATTCTTTCCTTTCAACCGTGGATGACGCTTTATGTAAAACTATAATCAAATTGACGTGAAAGTGACGCACCACCCTTCAACTCCCTACTTTTTTGAAAATTATTTGTTAGATCTATTGTCTAGTTAAAAGTGTACATAATAGTGGAGTGTTTGCACATTCCTGTGTAAGCAAAGCCGCTGGCCTCATCAAAAACCGGACACAGATGAAAACGATGGGAAACCGCGTTTTCAGGACCGGGTTTCTGATTGCTTGCGTTGTGTGGAGGCAGCGGGACTGCGGGACGCGGGCTCGAGGTGGAGGGGGAGGGGTCTGCGGCGACAGATTAATGTCGTCGATCTAATATTCTGACAGGTGCGGTCGCAACGCTCGCAAGCACTCGCCAGTCGTGCCACAACCGCTGGTGGATGCGGCTTCTGATTCTGTAGATCAACAGAACGTTGTCGAAGTTATGGCTTGTCAATTCCGAAAATGGCAAAAAAAAATAAAGAAACTGCTGAAATAAATTTTAATATTGCATTATCATGTATAGGAATATTCCTCAAGTCATTATTTCGTGTTAATTAAAAGTATAACATACCTATTGTGTAGTAGGCTAAAATTCCTCCCTAAGTTCGAAATAAAATAAAAAAGCTTCATCGCTTCTGGGATGGAACATCAACGGCACTTCATAAACATGCAGGTCATATCAGGCTTCCGACTTTCATGTCGTCAATAAATAACATATTCGCGAGGTATGACAGCTGCTACTAATCGAGCCCCCTCCCGTTCCCCCCTCATTCCTGGCATTAGTAGGACTCGCGGCGAACTAAAATTTTCTCTGCGAGAAACTTTCCAAACACCATTAAGTCAATCTGCTCGTTTTACAGATGTTCTGCTGATATTGAGCACGCCAACATTTCAGCTGGCGACACTGTGACTTCTACTCGTCTCACCCCTGATTTAAATGTAATGATATTACAATATTAAGTACATAAATTAATTGCCAATTAATTTATGTACTACAATTTAACGAAAACGGCGACGGTGACGTAAATAATGGACCTACGCACAATTTTTCTTTTTAAAGATTTTATTGTTTTCTATATTATTATGTAATTGCAATTAGCAATTTACATAATATTACTTATAAAGTTAAAACTATTGGCAATACTTTTTCGTTAACATTTATCCTGTAAAAAAATTAAAACTTTCTTCTACTATCCCTACTTAAAAAGCTCAATGTAATAATTTATATCTTTCATAAAACACGGCATTAAAATGTAACCCTTCGACGTTCCACTTCTGTTTTATTATAATTGGAGGTATCACGAGTTATTAATAGTCCACTGACGGCCTCTGATTTGAATGATGAACGATTTTGTTTTAATTAATAATTTCTGTGCACACCACGTAAGCGATGCACAAAAACCAATATAATATGCAAACGCACGGTCGATTGATCAGATAGTAATTAGTGTACGTTTCATGATAATTGATTCAATACAGTAATATCTTTTGGAAAATTTTAAATATTTTTTTAGAAAATGGTTCGAAAAATTGCCTTTTCAAACTATTAATGATTTGTATAATTTTTCACTTTTAAAACTCGTTATAAATTCAAGGATCGAGGCTATAGGTAAGAACCCATTGCTATTCTGGACTATGAATTTAATTTACTAAAAAAGTTTCAGTTATAAACGAATACTCTTTATTATGTACACAATAACTTATAACTAATTAATGAATAATAATAGCAAAATTATATACTAACTTGACTAAAACTATTCAAGAACTAAATATAGCATCGAAAAGTTCCTCCGCATAGCTGTTGACTGGTAATGTACCCACGAGACGGGCAGCATGCCACGTTGTATGGCAATGCTTAGCCTCTGCCTAAGATAAAAACCAACCCTTGGGTCACGGGAAGTTGCAAATAGCTGTTCCAGTTAAATGATATTTTGTTTCTGCAAATTGGTTGTAAAAAATACGTCAAAAGAAACAATATTATTGTTATTAATAATATTTTAAAACTAGATGAGGTCGGTGTTTCTGAACAGACTACTCTGAGAAGAAACACCGAAAAAACTCTGAATCTTTAAAAGTCATGACATGACAGAGTGAGGATCATACAGATTAGTGTCTGAGAGGTGTTTTTTGAGGAAAGAAAGCAGTTCGCAAATAAAATACCATTTCTATATAGGTTACACTGTAACACATCGTAGAATATTTTTTCACTTATGGTCCATACATTGAAAGCCGGTCGTATATTCGCGCGTTACCCCACGGTGTCGGCGTCGGCGGTATTTTCAATTCCTCTCGCGGCACACTCGTCAACATCTCACTTATTTACGAGATCCGACCCTAACGACTACAGCTGACGTCAAAGAAAAAATACTTTTCGCTCAGAAAAAAATATATCGGAATTTTCAACATTTTTTTTATAACTGTAGCCTCTTGTGTATTTTATAGCATAGCCACTGATCTAAATGATCAGTGGCTGTGCGAGAAATGAATAAAATGGTGTTTAATTGGCGATATAAAACCTAAGTCCTAAATATTTATAAACTTCATGAATAGTTCCTTAAAATACAAATACAAAACAAACATGAACCTGTATTAAGACTGTATGCATAAAATAAATAAACAAAATAAAATAAATCATCAAAAAATTCAAATGAGTGTAGTTGTGCGCGTAGTCGGTCGTAGCGGCTACGGCGTAGCCGCGGCGGTTAGTCGAGCCCCGTAGCACCAGCTGCGTGTAAATTGCTTGCGCTCGATAATGGCCTTTTCAATTTGCAGGGATTTGTAACTTGAGCTTTGAATAGACGTGACTATGATTTATTTATTTACTACGCAATTTTTGTAACGCTTTTATTGTATAAACAAACCTGTGATTCCTAAGAGTTTATCATATTCAGCGCCTAATGTTACTATCAAAAAGGGGTGCAAAAACAGAATATGCAAGAAGCATCGTATTAACTTGTACGAGCTTGTGTAAAATTCGTTTTTGTGTGAAACACTCTGATACGGATAATCCGTGCGCGACATAACAGAGATTGTATTACGGCAATAAGTCCGCCTCGGAGCGTGTTATACGGGCCCTTAATCCCGCTAAGATTTTTTTCACACGTCCCCCGCTCGCCTGCCTCGGGGAAAACTAATAAAGAAACCATTTCGTAGTCAGCTGAAGCTTGAAATGTATTTTTTATATAATTTACCGCGAACTGATTGTGCCACAGACACATCTGAAACCCTCTCGATTTTGAGTTAGATAGAATACATCTATAAGATATTCGATATTTAAGACTGTTTTTTTTATGAACTCCATATGAAGTAGGTGAATTGTTAGTCACTTCCTTAAAATAAATAGAAGAAGCAACTTAAAAATATGATTCAATGGTTTTTATCAAGGCTATATACAATGGATAACTACTGTCAGTCAAGTTTTATTAATTCATGTTAGCCGAGGCCTAGATAAAGCAAACTAACATAATACGAGTATATTATAGATCTCAACAAAAAAACAGTCACAAACATAATTTGCACAGACAATTTTAATAGTAGGTACCCGCCATAATGAGCATAAACAATGTGTAGATGTGACGTTGCGGGCACGCTGCGCGCGACAGCCGTGACGCCGGGCGGCGGTCATGCACTAATTACGGCGTCACGTGTCACGGCAAAACACGGCGCCACGCGACGGACGCGCCGGACGACCGCTAGGCATGCCACGCTCACCATCGATCACCGTTAATAATTCTTCAGGTTTGGTCGCTTTAGAAATCGAATATAATATTCGAATATTGATATAATATTGGTCAACCACCTGGTTAGAACATAGTTAAAGCATAGTTTGCAAATCATCGATTCTCATTTTGTTCTCGTGTGCTAAGTAAGCTATGCAGTAAAAAATAAGCCAATCAGCTGGTTGGAAGCTTGGCTGACTGTCACACACGATACGCTATATTATTGTACGACCTCTGAGTACCGTCGTCACTCGTGAAGGCTTAAACTGCACCCTCGATGCCCGTATAGCCAGATAAGTCTTCGCTTCTCTTTCGATTTTCTGTCGACGATGTATCGTTTTCGGCTAAGTTTAAAGAGAAGTATTGCGATCACAAAGTGACGTATGGCGATGGGTTTCGACGAGAGACAAATGGTGATGATAGACAACAGCATCAATTATATTCTACCATGACCACTTGCTTGCCTTTCAAATCCAAAACCAAGAGAAAGCCCCGTTAAAAACCGTCCCATTTTTAAAAAACGCAAAATATAATATAACTGATTATTCCATAACTTTAGTTTCACAGGTCGCAGCCCTACGATATGCCGGACATGGCGCGGTCAGGGGTGTCCACAACGCCGTTCGCAGCAAAAAGCGTCGGCAAAACGCAACCGAGTGCCCGCTGCACTACTCGACCGCAAACTGCGCCCTACGACACTCGTACCAACACTATTTACATGCTCCATGTTTGGAACTGTTTGTTGTTTATTTATAAAAATATTTAATAAAGCTTATTGAAGAGGATTCTACACGATTCCTCTGGTAATTAAACCATTTGGATTATGTAATCAGAAAGCAGTTAACTAGAGTCTGCACTTGAGAAGCTTTTTGAGCCTCAAATGCAATTTACACCATAAAATTGATATTCCTATCAGCAAGACATTGAACATTATATAAAGAAAATATTTTAAAAGAGAATAACGAGAAATAAAAGTATATGAGAATATTTTAAAATTTAACATTTAATCGCTCAAAAACTAATCTGTGAAAACATCAGTAAGACCTTGATATTCGCATGTATTGCTTTAGTTGCCATAGGTTTCATTATTCATTTCAAAGAAGAAAGTCTAGCAAAGGTAAAACATGTTTGTAAAAGAGTGTAACTACCCTCTGTCTGATACAAGGTACCACGAGAGACAGGGGCTGGGACGACGCTTTGAAACACGCTTCAAATTGCATTACACTTGCTGTGATACGAGTGGGCCCCACTGGCTTTTTCCCTTACCCGTTAGAACTGTCTTTTTTATATTCCGATAACACTCGTACGTAGGTAATTACAGATATATCCCGTTTCACAATGTTTTTATTTAATTTTGTAGTGCTCTGCTTGTGCTTGTAAAATTGTTGAGTTGTTTTGAATAAGCTGTCTTTGTAATGTAACCTTTTTTATGAACTACTTACCGGTAAAATCGCAATGTAGTTGGCCATTAGATGTCACACTATTTACTAGCTCAGAGCAACAACTCTGAGATTACTAGTTTTTTTTTTTTTTTTTTATGAAGTTGCATTTGTAATGTAACCATTTTTGTGAACTACCGGTAAAGTCTCTGCCCATTCGATGTCACACTTAGTAATAAAGGTTTTTCTCGGGCGCTTCACGTTGACATTGACAGAGGGGCGTAGTCGGTAAACTTTTTTTTTTTATCGAATTGTATTTAAAAAGCAAGATGGTGGCGTTAGGTCAGATTTTGTCCACGCGCCTTGTAGCGCAATATTATTTATAGTTTTTAATGTAATTGCGCAACCTTGCAGCGCAATAATTAATTATTTTTTAATGTAACTTCTAAATTAGCCCATATTCTCCTGAATGAATAAAATCAAACCATAAACTTTTTTGAGAAAAATCTTTTTGTATATAAGTCCACTATAGAACTTTGTAAATTGGGAACACTTTAACGGCCAATTTCTATTTCGTAATGTTTTTACAAAATTACCACGTCGAACGTTGGATGAATGACATTGTATGACCATTCTACCAGAATGTGTTTACTTTACGTCTGTCCGTATTAATTTGCAACAATCTCCGTTAGGCGTGTAGACGGGGCCACTGATTCAATTATGTCACGTTTGGAGTACACTCGTTCACGCGAAAAGATGGGGAAAAACGGGAAAAATGTCGGCATTAGATCGCGTTGATAAGTGAATGACTTCTCGCATGGCTAGCTGTCAAAGAGCGGGCAGCCGGGCGCGAACCGGGCAGCGCGACCGACGCGACGCGCCGGCACAATCCGCACGATCGGAGCCCACAAACTAAAATAATACTCTTCATTAAATTATTTAATTAATTTTCGTTTTGACCACCTTTGACTGTTCAAGAATGCTTGAACGACATTTGTTTTCTGTTGTGGGTTTTGTTTGCCCATAAAGGAATTTTTATCGGATGTGTGTATCGTCATTACCTTCAAACAAAAGATTGAGAGATTTATATTAAGGTACCAACCTGCTAGACTTTAAAGTAATAGGTAAGTAAGAATAGATGCAAAAGCCTTCTATCGCATGTATATCTCTCCATGTTTGAGAACCTTTTTGTCATCCAATGACTGGGCAAAGATACCGTCTAATAAAGTATAGAATGGATAAGAATGGCAGCTGTGTTTCACCAGTCATACCATAGGAGTAATCTGGTCAACAGTAAATACAATACCTGCTTACAATCAATGAACATAAATATTCATTAATACTTAAATGATATACTCGAGATATGGGGTTTTATCAAACACGCGGTGATCTCGTTTGTCGATCACGGCCGACGTGGCGACGGTAACCCGACATCGGTTGTTATTAAGTTACTCTGGTCTGGCGCATTTTATCGCACATAGTGATTGATATTTTTGATACCTTAAAACTTATTTAAATAAACAAAACTTTTGAGGTTAATTTGTGGTTTGTAGGAGATGTTACACTACGATGATAGCTTTGTTTATGCTCGCGCTAAGCAGACGATAGGAATAAGCCATTTACTGACAGCTCTGTTTAAAGAGCTCCTCCAAGGAAACTTTAATTATCTTAAAAATTCCAAAAGAATTGCTGTGCTATGAAATTTCTGACTTTCAGTACGTTTTTCCTCACTTATTACCTTAAATGGCGTGTAAATTATACAATAATAAGAATTGATCGTCAGCTCTCGCGAACGATGTTCCCGTTAGCCTCACGGCAGTAAAGCAAATCCTTTCTAAATTGCGTGGCGCGCACACGTCGCCGTCGCTGAGATATGTCGATATTTTAAAAGAACACAAGCTCCGTACGACATAAAAAAAGATACGAGAGTTAGGACTTAGTATCCATTTGCTGAAATTGGCCTCGTTCAAGATAACAACAAGTTTTCGCACCCTCGCAACTAAATGTGCAATTCATACGTGTGTAAATTTATGTGTGTACAGGCTACTGTATACCCTATTGTGTGGGTTACAAGATTCGGTATGCTATCGCTCGAACTATTTTTAAGCATATGTCATTGCGGATGCTTAGGTAGACTTATCAGATCCTGTTGGACAACATGCGGTGAGCGTCGATTCTTTATCGTTGGTAAAATTTTATTTTAGTGCGTAAGAAAATTTGTAGCTGCATAACCATAACTGCACCTATGATGCAAATGGTTGACTACGAAAATGACAGCACTTAAAATAATAGTTAAAGAAGTCCAATTGCGTTCCACTTAAGCTGGGGACACAATGAATAATAAACTGTTGCAAGAAAATTACATGTTGCGTGACGTGTTCCTAAACATAGACATTAGGTACGTAACTCCGCAAGTCAGATAGAAGCCTGGTTCTGTAGGCAGCGTCCTATATCGTTTAGCATGTGATTACATACGCTTCGACGAACAAAGAAACCTATCCACCGCGCCGCTCTTGGGAATTGCATTCTTTCCCGGATATTGAACACGGTTGAACACTTAAAAGGGGTTTTGTTCAATTCAAAACTTACACTGCTGCTGCTCCACACACTGCAATGTGCTACATACCTATATACATAGTATAATTCACTATTTTTAGTATACACGTTACTTTAAGTAATATTCTGTGGACCTTTATAATTCAATAAAATGTGATGATATCAGAAAGGGAGAAAAGCGTAACATAAAGAATGGGAGATGGCAATAAACGAGTTAACAGGACATCTCAGGGCACCCTGTACTCTCATAACCCTCCGCCGCTCCCGCATACCGGGCCTTTTTGTATAACTGTCATCTTGTCAAACTATAACACGCTGCAAAGCCCCACATTTCCATACAGCCGTATTTTACGGCTCACCAGAGAAAATAAATAACAACGATAATATAAATATGAGAATTTTCCGAACCTTTAAGTTTGAAGGTATTTACATATCAGTTGTTGACGGAAAAATCCCTTCAAATGTTAATAGTGGCTGGGGTGAAAGTATCGGTTTGATCAGTTTCAATGTACTCGTAACTATTGCTAATAAATTATTCTGGTTAATGGCACAATACTGTTGTTCTTTGAGTTCTGACTACCTTTTTCAGCTGTTTTACAGAATGTCATAACACATTAGTCAAACTTACACCTACGTATTGCTCTAATAGTAAAATTTGTAATGGTCATTGCCGGTCTAGAAATGAGTTGTGAAACCACAAAGCCGGCGGGCCCTGTCCGGCGGAGAGGGCGAGGCGCGCGGCGGCGGGAGCCGGCAGCGTTGAACCCCCGTGAGCGATGTCGACGGGCCTCACCGGTGACCCGTCAGTGGCTCCTCGTCAACACTGATACTGATACATGTCAGCGACTTCAATGAAAGCGCAGTCATGTAGGTACAAACGAACAGGCTATTTGGTATACAGGCAGCTAACTCAAACAATGTTAAAGCTACTTTTAAACAATGTTGCGAGTGTGCTGAATAGTCAATTTCAAATGGTTTTATCTCTTTTAATCAAAAAAAGTAATATGCTCACAATAAAAATGAATACTGCTAGTTTAATGGAACTACTTGTTCGACTGTAGGTAAATCAAGTATATATACACTAACGATGGAAATAATAATAAATAATACTTAATATATTTATTGGATAAAACGTTTACAAAATGTGTAGGCAACAGTAAGATTTCCCAAACAATAATAGGTAGAGCCTAAAAATAGTAGGGACCTTGGAGGACCAATGTTAGGTAGCGACCCGCCCGATCTAGATATATACTTATTGTACTAATTGAATAGTGTTTATATGTACATTTTGTAATAGACGATGTAGAGTTTCTGGCCCATTCTTCTCCACACGGAAACTACCATTTGAAAGTATCAATTCTATTTTTTTGTATTTTTTTTTGTACCCATGGCCATTGTATTTTTTTCCTTATGTTATATGCCCATTTGAAATAAATTATTTGACTTTGATCATTGTATATGAAATCTCCAACCCGTCTTGAGCAAGCGTGGTGATCAGTGCTCGTGCCTTCTCTGTATGAGAAGAGGCTTTTGCCCTGCAGTGAGACAGTAACAGGCTGGTATTATTATTGTATCCTGGACTTACAAAGCCGCATTTGTGGTACTGAGCTATAATTGTATGTATGGTTATTCGGTAGGTACGAGTACTCCTGTATGCAATCGATGACGTTTACGGACTGTGGCAGCTGTCCGGGAGACCCGTAAGGGCTCCCGGAACGGATACACACGTGAGGTGCTAGAACATTGTTTCACAGCGACGTGGATTGGTAAGTACGCGACCCGCTCTGGGTAGAGGCCGTACAACGTATCGTAATACTCCCTCGTTTCAGAGCACTGCGGGCGCTACACGTACGGATCTCCCGGACAGCTGTGAAACCAGCCTAAAGAATCATAGGAAAAAACTTTAAATACTAATTAGGCGCGATGCGACTAAAAAAACAATTTCTAAGAATACTTCACGGTAGAAACATTACCGGCGTCGCGTCGCGGGACAAGTCGCGCTAGTCTGCACGAGCCTTTAATATCAATCAAATAATTATTTATTGTGAAGCATAGGAAAGAATATATTGTATTTTTTTCTTTTGTGTTATTTACTTACTTTCTAGATTTCAGTATTTATCTCATTTTAAACTCAGAAAATATTTTTTAACGTGAATGGTAAATTATTTTTATGAATACCTTTCTCAATACTATTAGATACATGTATCCATACTGAACCACTTTAACCTTGATTGCATTTAAGTTGTCATAATCAACTTTTAAGAGGAACTGTACTCCTGGGATAAAATTATATTTTTAATTAGCTTAGGAGCTAACTGTTCAATCTGTTTTTCACTTCTGCTTGTACAATTATGTTTAGTGTATGTTTAACTTTATGTGTTTTCCATCTTTTTACCCAACTGCGGCGAATCCAAAAAAGGAGGGTTATGTGTTTGACCTGTATGTGTGTCCCTCTCTATGTTCCCTCGTAACTACTAAACGGCTGAACCGATTTTGTGATGAATGATATCTCATTAGATTAGTCTTTATTGCGCAAGTGTTATCAAAATGGCGGATTTGTGACGTCAAAATATATGATAAAAAAAAACGAGCGAGCCTTACAGTAGTCGCTTATGATGTGTAACATCTGACATCTCACCTTGGTAATGAGCAACATTAAGGTAATAAGCAATATTAAAGGGGCGGGGCCTCTTCAAGGTCGTGTCTGACGGCTTCCTGTGACTTCACTTCCGTCCCTTTTCACGAAATCACTCCCACAGATTTGATTATTTAGATTGGTTTTAGATTTAGATTTTGATAGCAGGAAAGTGAGAGGAAAGACGTTACACATAAAACAATAACTCCTAACCCTATCAAAATGAAGGGTTTTGAAAGGTGATTACAAAAATATATACAAATTATATGTTTCAATGTAATTTGGAATGAGAAATGACAAACAACTAAAAAGCTGGAAATAAAAAAAGTAATTTAAAATACTAAAAACCCGACTTCAAAAACACATACTTAACTGAAAAGATAATAAAAACAAACATTATAATCTATAGAATTTTGGTATCGCAGGCGGGACAAACAAAAGTTACTCCATATATTTCAGGTCATTGGTTTGTCCGGCCTGCGATACCAAAATTCTATACGTAGATTATAATGCCTGTTTTTATTCTTTTAATGTGATTTTGCAGTCGGGTTTTATAGTTTTTTAAATTACTTTTTTATTAGTATAATATCTGTTGATTATTATTATTACTTCATGATTAGATACAATACATAATTTGTGGTATATGTAATCATATAGGTACTACAAAGTATGTACATTATATACTTCGTAGTACATGATTACATTTATATTTTACATTACAGCTATTTATCGATAACTTGTTTCTTTCCCTCGTGTCTATCGTCCTCGTGGTATTTAACGGCAGTAAGCAGCACGAACCATAAATTATGATGAGAGTAGTTTGACGTGTTTTGAAAAAAAAAAAAATGAATTCATTTTCTAGGCGATTTATTTCTAAGAATTTTTTTGTATCGTTTTTTGGTTTATACGTTAGTTGATATTTTGATTCTTAACTCTAAGTATTTGTCCCAAAAAGTACCTAGAATTAGATATTTTCCGACTTGTAAAATATTCGGATACGGGTTTCTGTTTAAGAGTCAAATTGGATGATGCGATCAATATAAGAGACCACATAACATTATTATTTCAATGCAGATATCCCTGTTTTAGTACGGATCGCGAAGTAATGGCGCGAGGGCGGGTCTCAGCACTTTCCACTGGGCGGAGTTTACGAGAAAAATACACCGCCTTTCTGGCGCCACGCCCTCGTGCTCTCGCTTTTCCACACGAACATTTAACTTATTTTCGTTTTATTATGTCCTCCGCATGAGCTCAGACGTCTGACACACACACACCGGTGTCATGTTCCATAATACATCATAGTGCCGTACTGCTGCATACTTGCTGAGATTCAAATTGTGTTGGCTACTGTACACTTCTACGAGCTTGTACTAGGTATAGATTTCTTACTTTTATAACTCATTCTCATACGGGATGGCCAACGAATCGACGTCTGGAAATATATTTAAGAAGCGTCTCTCCATGGGCTTTCCGAAAAACCCTCACATAATATGTTCAGCGATATTTTATAGTTAAGAGCTAGGCGTTTTTTGTGAAATTTACACTTGATTCTCGACAAATGAAAAATGAGATGAATGATTAAATGAGTATTTAGCTGCTACCAGCCACCCTGCGGAGACCATTCAGTCCTCCACCTTGCCTGAGGGCGTCATAGCTTACGTTTTCCGATTCGCGGTCTCCACTGAAGATCACGTCTACCCCAACGTTCATCGGTTCTACGGCTAATATGGCCGGCCCATTGCCACTTCAGGTTGGTTATTCTGTGAGCTATATCGGCAACAATGGTACTCTGCCGGATCGCCTCCTTCTGGATTACATCTCTGAGAGATTCCACACCTCGCTGAGCGACCTTGAATTTATGGACCTACCTTACCGCACTGACTGAAGACCTAGCTGGCTCTGCGGAATACACGATGAGAAGACTCAACGAAGCCTCCCAAACACTGCCTAGGCCAGCTGAATTCTTCTGTTCTGCCATGCCTCCTTCTCAAAGTTTTTCTGCCATGCCTCCTTCTCAAAGTTGTTCTTACCAAGCTGAAGAGTTTGCGCGAGGTAAACGTATTCTCGAACCACCTCGGGATTTGCCATTAACAGCAATTGGTCCCGGGGTGACGTGTTTGTTCGAACCTGGGTTTTGTCCTAGCTCATTCGGACACTGATGCGTCCAGAACAGGCGTGCTAACTTGATTAGACCCAAGATCTACTGTTTACTGACGAGACCCTGTGCGATCTACCAATTACATACTTCTTGAAATTTTAAAGAAATAGTATACAATTATGTAGTATTTTAGAGGGAAAACATAAAATTGAAAATTATTCTTAATATATCTACTGCAGAGCATTGCGTCTGAGCATCTTCAATTCGATTAAAAAGTCAGGTTTGCAGTGGGAAATTGCCAACCATATACTCGTACACTCGCAGACAAAGAACGGGATCGGGTCAGTACGAAAAACTGAAATTACTCTTAAAATAATTGAGCTAGCGGCATGAATGAAACTGTATACGTATTGTAGATAATTTACCAGTAAAAAAAAACACCAAATGTTGGAAACATTATTATAGTTTAATTGTCAAAATTACATCAAAAAACCAAATATCAATAACTATTTTACCGCCGCCGAACGGCACTTTTTCCTCAAAACAAGCTGGAATAAAACGTTTCCCTGGCCGTCGGTAAACTCTTCGCTGCCCATCATGTGCATACAGCATAAATCTGGATTCTTCCGAAAACATTATTCTTGCCCATTCTTCGTCTCCCCATTGTGCGTGTTCGCGGGCGTAACGTAGGTAATCTTGCAACCCGATGTTCCCTTTCAAGTTTTGTACGATTTGCGGGTCTATGTGGGGTCGAATTAGCTTCAAGGACCCACCGCCTTACTTTCCGCTCACTTACGTCGTCTCTACGGGTCTCTCGAAGTTGATTTGATACTTCAACTGCCGTGAGGTGCCGTTTTCGGAAATGGTCGTAACAATGAATCGATCCTCTCGAGCCGTAGTACATCTCGGTGTGCCGGTTCCTGGTCTTCATATGTTCTGCCCAGTTTCTCGGAAACGTTGGACAATTCACTGCGCTGCAAGTGACACGCGTATCAGTTTTTGCTGTACTTCGCTGACTTCTGCCTTCTTCTAACATAGTGACGATACGTGTACATTCTTCTGGTGTTAGCGACATGATAGAATTCAATAATGATGCTGAAAGATGACAATGGCTGCCTTTTATCATTTTGATTTGAAAGATGGAAAACAACCGTGAAATAAATTTATTTCCTGATTCAAGGTTTTTAAAATAGGTATATATTTATTTATATTATTTTGTAGATCATTTAAGGTTTTATTTTATACAATATTAAAATTATCTGTAATATAAAGTTAGTTTGATGCATGTATCATTGTGAATTTGCAGGTTACAGGGATTTTCATTATCGACTACGGGTCGATGATGAAATTATTTAACCGCGAGTGTAGAATCCAATGTATGAGCGTCTGTCAAACGAGGACGGTGTTTACTTTTTGTTTGTTTTAAATATGAAAAAGTTGATTCTGAGTTGTTCAACACATTTGTTCAAAATTGAATATTTCTCGTTGTAAACCAATGCTCAGAATTCTTGACCAGAGGACCTTGCTTTTAGAAATATATCGCAGCGCAGAGTAATAATTTCGTTTTGAAATGTCAGTGGTCCATTTGAAATGTGCCTGCAATTTTTTTGCAATTTCATAGGTTCACTATGATCAATGGAATTATTAAACGGATAGCTGATGAAGTCCACCAACTTCTTATTTTTTTTGATATCACTAAAGTTAATTTCGAAGTCTGATACCACTGCCTTAATTTCTGCCGTGTACTTGCCAGGAATTAAATTGTAGGTAGGAATGAAATGAAATTGTAGGAATTGTTGTTGTTGTTTTTCCATATTTATGATCCTTGATGTTTACAAATTGTCGTATTTTTTAAGTATATTATACTTTTATGACATGCCGCAATTGACTGGACTAATAGCCGTGATCGAGCGGTCGATCGCGATCGACCAGTTGGCACCCCTTAGGTCTAGAATAATCAACTTGGCCGTCCAGCATCTGCCGCAAGACACGCAGCGATTCATCCAGTTGACGATGTCATCTGCAAATCTCAAGTGTGAGATGTACTCGTCGTTGATGTTAATGCCACATTCTTCCCAGTCAGCTTCACATAATTCAATGCGTTAGAGAACAATTTCGAGAAAATTACGTCCCCTTGTCTCACCCCTCGACGTAGTGGGATATGTTCATGCGCTGGTCCTCAGTTTAGACGGTAATTGTCCCGTTTTCGTAAGGGTTTCGTTTCCAGGGTCCATCGAGCCAAAACCTTCTTGCTTCATCATCAGAATCTGAACTCTAACTAGGATTTGTCAAGACAAATTCAACGAGAACAAACACGCCGTCCACGCAGTCCATTGTTGACAAAATACCAAACAAGACTGAGATTGTTAAACAAGTTGAGGAAGCGCGAATGAGTTCGCAAATGAGTAAGGTAAATGCAGCTATTACCGACCCTGTAAAGGAAATTTTGAAAATGATGGTAATAGTTTTGGAGCGCAGTGGAACTACCCATTGTAATATAGGTACCTATTGGCGCGTGAAAAATTATCGTTGTTTGTCATTGATTCTGGAATTTATAATTATTTTACTTACTTTCAATTTCCGCACATTATTTGAGAAAATACTGTACAAGCCTTGGCCGCAACCAGGCATTGATACACTCACGTAGGTATGTGTGCCTTAAAATGTTTATTGGACCAAACTTTCAGAAAGTATCCTAACTTATATTATAAATGCGAAAGTGAATTTGTTTGTTACGCTTTCACGGTAAAACGGCGAACGGATTTGGTTGAAATTTGGCACGTGGATAGACCATGACTGGCTTATTCCATAGGATTTTTTTGTCCCGGTATTCGCACGGGATCAAGGCTTATGCGGGTGAAACCGCGGGGCCCAACTAGTCTGAAATAAAAATCACAATAAATTAAAATAATTTTGAACAACGAGCACATTCCGAATCTAAATTTTGAGTATAGATAAAATTCGTCGAGAAATTGAATAAATATATGTATCTAACTTACCTTTGGCTATAGGTGTCCTAAAATCTGGTGTTTTAGTATAATGTCCGAAAAACTATTAAAGTTTCCTGCATGGGAAAAGCATAAATAATGCTTAAAACAATTTTATTTCATTTTCCAAGTATCAATTTCTGATAAGCTTTTTATTAATAAGTAGGTAGGTACCTACGGCGTAAACATTTTTCAATATTTTAGATGTAACAAGGTTACAACAAAAAAGTTTATCAGCCACTTATAAACAATAAGAACTCATTTGTATCAATATCACATATAAACTACAGGCTTGAAATCTTTAACAATTTAAAAATATAAATGGAACACGCCTTTCTAAAGAACTGAGTGAGTTGTGGTTGTGTATCGAATTTACGAAAAAAAAAAAAAACTTTCCAAGACTTTCCATGGAAGAATTATTATTAAGTACTTGAAACAGTGATAATGTTGTATGATTATTGTGATTCGTTATTTCATAGCAAACATAATATTTTATATACCTATCATATTTGACAAATTATTAAAAACAGAACATTAATATTTATCTTAAATAATTAGACTAAAACAAAAAATACGTAGTTGTCTATGGATGATGGCGTCGATTCATACAAAACTAAAAAATATAAAACGAATGTGTGTAGCTGTTAAGTTGTTAAAACTCAGAAAGGAAAAGTCTTCAGTGTTGGCTCGTGTTCTAAAATGGATACAACAAGAAAACTCTGTGCTTTTGCGGGCAATGAATGGTTAGAAATTTTAATAAAGGAATACGAGGAAGAAGGTGATTTCTTGACGATTCATATTTTGTATTATTTAAGGCCGTTTTTTCATTCGTCAGTTAACATATGTTAGAGGGAAACATGCAGGATATGCTTGCATGTTAACTTAAATAACTCTCATGCAGCCAAAGTATCTACTAGACATAGATATATATTAAACATTGATCGGCAAGGGTGCGTAAATTATCGTAGTGTAGGTAGGTTTTTGTACAAGTGTACCTTTGCGTATATCTTCGTCGTCTATTATTTAATACCTATATTACTTTCTCTGGTTACTTATGCATAGGTACGTATTAGATACTAAACCAGCGGCTCTGTATGAGTGCGCCTATGATAACGTGTAAATTATAATATGGTTTTTAAGCGATAAAATTGTAGTCTGATTCATCACATACAGTTTAGCAGGCAATATATTAACGGAGATTAATTATAAAAAAACTGGGCAAGTGCGAGTCGGACTCCCGTTAATTATTACATTTTTATTATTTGTTGTTATATCGCAATACAAGTACACAATCTGTGAAAATTTCAACTGTCTCTCTATTACGGTGCATGCGATACAACCCGCTGACAGATAGATGGAAGGACAGCGGAGGCTTAGTAATAGGGTTCCGTTTGGCACCCTTCGGGGTACGAAACTCTAAGCACGTGCAATCGTCACAAGCGTAGCTTTTTGTTTATCAGGTATTTGTCGCGGTCATAATGATTGAATAATTAGTTATTTTCAGTTAAACAGGAAGCTCGCTGGATGACGATTCTGTTAACATCGGAATCTGGCAGAAGGCTGACATGGTCTATAAGCTCCATACTTGGAGTGAATAGCAAAGGAGTTCCAGGATGTGCCTGCCGACTATTGGAAAGATACATATCTCGTCACGTCCAAATCTTTTTACAAGAAACTCGTAGTGAGTATACATTTACATTTGTAAAAATACTCTATATCAAAGACCCGTTTTAAATCTTCCCGGCCATCAAAACAGATGATGGAATTGTAGGTATGTTAATGAGCCAATATGTTGCGATCGGTAATCTAGGGATGGTCCTACGAGTACTTCGCGCATATTTGGGAGTGGCGCGAGGAGGCGAAACGCCGGGGCTTGACTTCGATGCCGCGAGAAATCACGGCACAGCGGACAGAGCTCCGACGGGATCTCATGGCGTCATGGAGAGTGCGATTGTCGCTACCCAGTGCTGGGCACGCCACTATTGCGGCGATAAGTCCCCTCTTTGAGGAGTGGCTAGAGAGGTGCCACGGCGTCCTCACCTTTCGCCTGACGCAGGTCCTCACCGGACACGGCTGTTTCGGGAGGTTCCTGTTCGGTATCAGGCGGGAGGAAACGCCCGGGTGTCATCACTGCGTGGATCGCCCGGAGGACACGGTGGAGCATACGGTGGAGGTCTGCCCGGCTTGGGCAGAGCACCGCCGTGTCCTCGTGGAGGCGATCGGTGGCGAGGATCTCTCGCGTCCGGCCCTGGTCCAGGCCATGGTACGGAGCGAGAGGGCATGGGAGGCCGTCACCTCCTTCTGCGAAGCAGTAATGCTCACGAAGGAGGAGGCGGAACGCGTGAGGGAGAGGCAAAATTCGCGCCTAGCCGCCGCAGGAGGAGACGTCCTGGGCGTCGGGAATCGATCGTGGATTCCCGGCCACCGTAGGCGCAGGCTTGCGGACGATGAGCAATGGGTAGCTCCCCGGTGAAGGGGTCCGATGAGACCATTGCCTGCCGGGGTTCCGGGAAAGTCCGAAAGGGATACCGTGGCCCCCTGGCATTGCACAGGCAACAGAACGAACACGGGTGGGTTTTAGTCAGTAAGAGTCTGACACGCCCTCCCGCTCCACCCAGAGCGGGAGAAGTCATTTGATGATTTCCCACCCAAAAAAAAAAAGAGATGGCCCTAGAATGAATAGAAAAAAGAAAAAAAAACTGCAAAAATGTTTCACTGTAATATGCAATGGTGATTTTAATTCGTATCAGTGTACCATTTTTGTGCGTTTGTGGATTAATTATGACGATTATAATGTTTAGGATAGTTATTGGCAGTGAGATGTTTAATTTATGAGAAACTACCGCACTAACCTCGAAAACGTAGGCAACGTGTCGCTAATCCCGTACCCATAAGTACGGGATTAGCGACAAGTTGCGTACGTTTCACCTTCACAGTCTTGTAGGTAATGGTTTGTCGTCAGGCATTGAAGAATGGGAACGGTACATTAACATGATGACGACCCGGTTCTACCTGCTGACTGTGTCGTGCGTCTTGCTGGCGGCCAAGATGAGCGATTTACAGGCGCCGCTGAATGCCTACCGGGTGAGAAACCGTCTCAAGAAGGCAGGAATCCACCACTCAACGGCGGAGATCGTGAACATGGAGTCCCACGTATACAGTGTACTCGGTACGCATCTATATGTACATATATTACAAGTTAGTTGTTTTAGTTTGTTGTATTGTTTTTGTTGTATTAGTTGTCTCTGTGACCGAGTTATTCTTCTAAACTACGCAACGGATTTTAATGCTGTTTTCACCATCGTTTGTGTTTTTATGTGTTATGTACAGGCAGCCCCAAAAAGATGTAGTGTATATATATGTCATGGCCAGAGCTTAAAGGCCGCCTCCACGAGCGAGAGAATCGCGACGGATCCGCGCTTCTACATCGTGTAATCTCCACGAACGCGCGATTATTCCGCCAGCGTATCGTCGCGACGCGTAACAGAATCGGCGCGACTCCGCAACGACTCGTAACGGAATCGCCGCGTTTCCGCGGCGAGGCTTTGTACAATAATTTGGCGGAACGTTAAGACATCGCGCTCGCCGCGCTCGCGCTGCGAGAGCGCCACGTTCCGCGGCGAGAGCGCCACGTTCCGCGGTGAGATCGCGGCGGGCGCGCGGTGATACGATGACGTTTCGCTTGCACTCGGCCACTCTCCGATGAGTCGCCGCGATTCTCTCGCTCGTGGAGACAGCCCCTAAGAGAGTGTATAAAAACACGACGATAATATCGCCGCGATTCTCTCGCTCGTGGAGGCGGCCCCTTAGACTTGGCCATTTCATGAAATGGCCAGCTAACATTGGCCATATCGTTTAAACCTCAACGTTTAATGATATGTCAGTCGACGTTTGGCCATATCATTATTGTAGGGGTATCCATGGTGTAAGGTGTAGCAAAAATTGCCAAGTAACTGCGACCAACTTGGAAGTAGCGTTCGCCGGCCACTGCCGCGGCACCACTTGGATTTTATGTCACTGCGGCCGCAATCATGGCTAATAATAAAAATCGGGTCCGGACTTGTGGACGGTGAGCAATGGGTAGCTCGCCGTCCGATTTTCCGACCGACATTAATTTTGAAAACATAAACATCTGTTAATAAATCTAATACATAATCGAACACTATATGATTATTAGAATGAAGTATGAAGAAAAATTCCAAAATACTGCCAAGAAAAGCTTACGACAGATTTTACAATAAATTGGTTCTCTTTGGGGGAAAATCAAATCCAACATGTTTTGTTTGCAGTTTTATTTTTGTTCCTTTAAACATTTAGATCGGTAGGTATTCACTTTATCCGCTTCAGATAGGGAGACACGAAGACAGTGCAATCTATTTGTCTCCTACACATGCACGTTACACGCACACTCTGGTGCAATTTGATTTTGACCTCGCCTTACCATCCACATTGCCGATCTAACTTAAAATATACTTATCTAAGATAAGATAAGATAATTATTTTATTGACATAATAGGTTACAGAAACTTGTTTGAAACCTCTGTCTCCTGGGTGCCTGTATGTCAGGAGTCAAAATGGACAGGACAGTGTTTTTAAAAGCTGATTAGGCAGAATGTACCTAAAGAGCTTTGACTACGATACGACGATACGGAGCGATTTTAGCCGTTTCATAATATAATAACACTAGCTGTCCGCCCCGGCTTCGCACGGGTAGCACTAAGTACCTACCTACTCTACCTACCCTACCTACCCTACCTACCCTACCTACCCTACCTACCCTACCTACCCTACCTACCCTACCTACCCTACCTACCCTACCTACCCTACCTACCCTACCTACCCTACCTACCCTACCTACCCTACCTACCCTACCTACCCTACCTACCCTACCTACCCTACCTACCCTACCTACCCTACCTACCCTACCTACCCTACCTACCCTACCTACCCTACCTACCCTACCTACCCTACCCACCCTACCTACCCTACCTACCCTACCTACCCTACCTACCCTACCTACCCTACCTACCCTACCTACCCTACTTACCCTACCTACCCACCCTACCTACCCACCCTACTTACCCTACCTACCCTACCTACCTACCTACCTACCCTACCCTACCTACCCTACCTACCTACCCTACCTACCCTACCTACCCTACCTACCTACCCTACCTACCCTACCTACCCTACCTACCTACCCTACCTACCCTACCTACCCTACCTACCCTACCTACCCTACCTACCCTACGTACCCTACGTACCCTACCTACCCTACGTACCCTACCTACCCTACGTACCCTACGTACCCTACCCTACCTACATACCCTACCTACCTACCTACCCTACCTACCTACCTACCCTACCTACCTACCTACCCTACCTGCCTACCCTACCTGCCTACCCTACCTACCTACCCTACCTACCTACCCTACCTAGGGGTATGAAAAATAGATGTTAGCCGATTCTCAGACCTACTCAATATGCTCACTAAATTTCATGAGAATCGGTCAAGCCGTTTCGGAGGAGTACGGGAACGAACATTGTGACACGAGAATTTTATATATAAGATAATCGGGCTATAGGTAATATTCCCACTTTTTGGGACACAAACATGGCCTGTTTTTGAAAGTAGGCTGTAAACCAGAGCATGGCGGATGGGTCCAGAACGGATCTTTACTTTATAACATCACTAATTCATCCAATTTACAAGACAATAATCTTATGTATTGACACCATCTGTTACTACAAACATCAGAACTAGCATAAGGTGCCTGAACATTTTCTCCAAACGATTTGACACTATATTTTATTCTAGATTACCGTATGCCACTATGGACTACGTTGGAGATAACTGAATTTCTGGCAGTTCAAGTGGGCTTGACGGAGGCTCGGGTTATAGAGGCGCTGGGCGCCATCATTGACCTGACTGAATGCTACCGCGATACCCTCGAACTATACATGAGAATCTGGATCAGGCATAACAGAACCAGTGAGTGCTTATTTGTTGATATATTACATAATAAAACTTGTTTCACCCGTTATAATATTAAGTACAATATAATAGGAGTGCTATTAACTGGGCCAAGTCTGGATTTGTGCTCGGTTATTGGCCCAAAGGCCGATGGCCTATTATAGTCTAGACTTCGGGTCGTCAGGCAGGTTCTCTGTAGCTAGTTAGCTGGCTAGTTGAATCTCAGAAAAAAAACCGCTTACATAAAGGGCTTGTGGTAGATGAGTTGAGCCCGTCTTCTTGAGCTGGTAATGCTAAGGCTAGGGATCAGCCTGAGCATATTGAAACAGCGCGGGGTGACTGTTGACTGAAGTGTGTCTTCTTGTCATGTCGCTCATTTGTGTTAAATTAGTTAAGGATCGACGCTTCTTTTTAGGGTTCCGTAGTAAATAAGGAACCCTTATAGTTTCAATATGTCTGTCCGTCTGTCCACGGCCTAGCTCAGACTCTTTGTACTAGAAAGCTGTAATTTCGCATGGGTGTACATATTAATAACGCAGACAAAGTAGTAAAATAAAATCACACGTAAAATGGGGCTGTTCCATGGTGTAGGAAAGGTCATTTAAAAACATTGTAAGCGTGTGAATACCAATTTTTGGGTTCTGGGATCCGTTTGCAAAATGCTAATTTTTGTTATTCAAGTGTCCCCCCTGCCAGCTAAATGGTTGGTTTTGGATATGTGAAAAAATTAATATATTTTATAAAACGAAACTATCACAGCTAGTAGGGTCTACAAGTTAACGAGAAATAATCGACCAACTTACATTTGCAGTTGCAAAAACATGTGCTCCCATACATTTCGCATGGGAGAACATGTTTTTCAACTACAATGTTAAGTTTGTTCTTACGATAAATTCATTCCAATTACGGAACCCTTCATTGTGCGTGGTCCGACACGCACTTGGCCGGTTTTGAGTTTATTTATGAAATAACACACTGCTCAGCAAAAAAAAAAGAAAAAAAAGGTTGGTTTAGTTTTTAAATTCAGAAACTGAAAAACATTGTTGCACGATTTTTCTAGCTGCTTCAATGTTGAAAATATATAAGTAGTATGGACAATCTTTCTGTATTTTACAGTTCCGGTTTTCACACAGAAGACTCATTTTAAAAACATCCTGCAGACTGTGTCATTGCTTATACAAAACTATCGGCTTATCGATTTGGGCTATACGAGTCTTACGCGCCTACCTTAGGACTTATTTTTGTTTTATTTTAAACAGTTCGTGGTATAGATCCGGAAAGGCCGTGCGTGCACAACCTGTTTGTGTGCGCGGGCGTGGTGTCGGCAACGGCGCTGTTCCTGCACCTCCCGGCGGCCATCCATCTCGCGCCGAGGTTGGCTCAGATGCTGCGCGCCGACGCGCCCTACATCAGGGCCTTATCCGACGTCATCCTGCACTACATCATCATTGAGGCGTCCTACATACCCATCATAAAGAAGAGGCGCCTCTTTTAGATTGTTGTCTCCGTCTAGTCTGGAAGCTACTACTAAGTGTAAGTGCTTTTCAGTCTGTCAATGCTTGTTGTGTTTACTTTAGTGACAATATTAAGAATTAAAAAAATATATTGGTTTATTATTGAAAAATAAATTTCAAAGATAATAATATTGTATCCTTATTGTAACTAGAATATTTAACATAGTTATTTAAACAGTGGTCCCCAAACTAGGCAGCGCCTGTATCTTGGGGGCTTGAGTTGCGTTCTTCCTTCATCTTAAATTTTAATTCGAGATATCGTTCCCATTCTTAATTGTAGGATGTTTGAAAACAACAGAAATGACAGAATACTTAATTAAATAAGGGTAACTATCAAAAAAATAAAAATAGGTAAATTGAACAAAATAAAATAATTCTAAATAATGTGTGAGGATGTGTGTGACTGTGGTGGTGAGTTGTAGGTGTGGGTTTTTATGTGAATGACTTGCTTGTAGATTTTGGTGTTAACTCACTATATCCCTAATGTCGTTGATAGAGCGAAGCCAACTTTTTGTCATTCTTTTATATGAGTGGGTGTTAAGACCTTTAGCATCACAGCGCTTGCTTATTTAATTGTACATATGAGTTTGTGACTAAGAGGGGCACCGTCTGGCTAGAAGACTGTTTGCATAAGGAATTGTAATACCTAAATATCTAAGGGATGTAATGCGGTCTAGGGTCTATAGGAATACAGATACAGTTTGAGTGTGGTGGATTGTGATCCTTGCGGCATGCGTGGAGTGTCAATTGGCGAGGAGGACTGGAAGCTATGATTCTGAAGAAAGTGATCAGCTTATTTTTTTTTAAAGTTTATTATAGGTACATTTCTGCTAAGATTCTCGGATATTGTAAGCAGACCATTTTCGGCAAGATGATACACATTTTCCCAAGTTTTGGCATGGCATATGATTGCCGTGTCTGCATAAGAAATTATGTCAGCGTTTTGAAGCGGTGCATTAAGAATGTCGTTCTTATAGAAGGCGAAGAGAGTCGGGCCGAGGTTACTACCTTGAGAAATTCCAAAGTTGATTGGTGGTGATGCTTTTACTAGTTGCCATTTTTTAAATAGCTATATATATTCCTATACCCTCAAGTTTGGACAGGAGTTGATAGATATTGTTTGTTATATTTATAATCATAATACCAGCCTATTATTATCCCACTGCAGTGCAAAGGCCTCTTTTCAAGCAGATAAGGAACGAACATTGATCACCATCGCTCAAGACGGGTTGGCAATTTAAGACTTATATTAGTACTGTAAGTACAGGTTTCCTCACGAAGTTTTCCTTTACCGATAACAGTAAAAACTTGAAAGGTCATACATATGAATCGACAAAGTCGTACTAGTACTTGAACCCACAATCACATGCACGAGAGCGAGGGAAGGCTTTAACCACACACGACCTTGTTATATATGCGTATACAAAAAACATCACCGAGAAACCTGGATTTATTTTTACCATGTTTGTTGGATCACGGGTATCAATTTATATCGGCAGTACCAAACGAGGCCGTGCGCCTTGGTTGGCATGATGTAAATGACATTACATGACTACGAGCCAGCGCGGCTACGTACAGATCAGCCTTTGTGTTGTACGGATTGTCCAGCTACACGGATATTCTGACTCGTCACCTCGTCACGTGTCTGTGCCTTTGTCTTTACAAACTTTAATACAACGGTGGGGCTAGAACCAAACTTTTTGTTCAAATTATTAGTATCCCTCTGCTAGCATTAGCCACATCATGAGTGGATCATTATAACATGCAATATTATATCAATGTTTTCATATCAAAATATTTGATTTGATTGAAATAATATAAAGTCCGACTATAAAATCAAGTATAGTTCGATTCAAACTTAATGGCGGCTCGGAAGTTAGTTACTCGCTGCGCAGTACCCCACCCCTCACCCCCGCTGACCCATAAACACGTTACTGCGCAGCGACTCGCCTCATGTTCCGAGGCGCCAGTAAGTTTGAATCGAGCTGTACTTAACTAATAAAAAAGTAACCCATTTTTATATTTTGTTTTTTTTTACAGATCGCATGGATGGCGGTTAGATGTAGGGCTTAGTGTCAGCCCAGGGGGCCCAGAACCAGAGTTTTGGTTAATTCGTACATTCGAGTTTCTACTACCTATAGATTGTAGGTACAATTACTTTTAGGTTACATTAAGGTTACTTATTTTCGTTAATATTTTATTCAACTCTGTTTACATTATTTAGAATTAAGCCATTATAATGTATTGTATAACGGATTTAAGTCCGCAACTCCACGTCAAAGCGCGTATTTAGCGTATGGAGGGCATTATCATCATATATGCTCTTTTGCTTACGTGCAAATAAAAATGTATACGAAATAGCTACACACATTTCAAATAAAGTTAATTTCTAAAAAACTTCTAAACCAGCCTAGAGCCATAAAATGAAGTTCTCTCTTGTTATTCCCGTATGAATAGTTTTGATTTAATACAACTTGGGTTTTTTTTTTTAATTTATTCTCTATGTAATAGGGTAAAATACCCATTTATCAGCCCTAAACCAGTTGACGGCCTTTTCCAGGTTTAGATATTTCTCTATAAATAGTACAGATATTGCCTTGATAAGCATACATTTACTACCAATCGATTCCTTACCCAATATTTGTTTTTGTTTATTACGCAAACTTTCAAAATTATAGTAAAATTATTCACGGGTTTTCATTGTTTCGACCACCGTCAATGACATGTATATAAAAAAATCCGGCCAGGGCGTGTCGGACTTAACTTGACTTGAATGTATGTTTTCCTTAAAAGTACGGAACCTTAAAAAGAGTATCAGAAACTATTTATTTTTTACTAAATGCCGCGGAAATCGTGATTATTTCTTAATTCTTTTAATGTTATCATTTACCGCGGAAATCGTGATTATTTCTTAATTCTTTTAATGTTATCATTTACATTAAAAGAATTAAGAAATAATCACGATTTCCGCGGCATTTAGTAAAAAATAAATAGTTTCTGATACTCTTTTTAAGGTTCCGTACTTTTAAGGAAAACATACATTCAAGTCAAGTTAAGTCAGATATTTTATTAAATTTATAATTCGTTTCTGGATCATTGTAACAAGTTAAATTAGCAAGTTTTTAGTAAAAAAAAAATAGTAGATACAACAAGTGAAAAAAAGGGATTTTACTTTATACATGACTACGAGAAAAAGAAAGATTTAAGCGAAAATAGACATTTAATGAAGAAAATAGGAAGGTTAAATTAATTAAAATGCATATTAAATTTGGAACAATTTGTGTTCGTACAACTAACAGTAGGTATTCAAAATAGCGCCAATGGCAGGTAATCTGAAAAGCTCAATGCAGATGGCGCTGGCTGTGTTGGGGGTCAAACGAACTGTCAAACATTGGTTATTTCTTTGAAGCGACGAAGTTTTCACCAAAGCATTTTTTTTTTTTTATATGAAAATGCGTCAGTGTTTTGTATAGATGCGCAATCCACCCACCGGGTTAGCGGGTGTAGGTGGTATTAAACCGGGTGATTTGGATTTAATCGGGTTTAAACCCGATTTCCAACCTTTCGGATGTAAAAATTTTGTATACAAAAAAATTACCTACCTCACTTTACTTGTTCTACAATAACCGTACGGAAGAAACGTAAACCCTAAAAATTTGGTGAGATAGACGTACTTACCTTTTAAATTTACGTCAGTAGTATTATATAACGAAATTAAAAGAAAACTATCACAGCTAAGTAGCTTTACAAGTTAACGAGTAATAATCGACCAACTTACATTTGCGGTTGCCAAAATGTTCTCTCATACATTCGTATGGTAGAACTTGTTTTTCAACTACAAAGTTAAGTTTGTTCTTGCGATAAATTCATCCTAACTACGAAACCCTTCATTGTGCGTGGTCCGACACGCATGTGGCCGGTTTATTTCGAAATACTTATGCATTTTTATTTCGAAGTTCATTCTTCAATTCTTTCACATTCCAACCACCGTATAAGTATAAGTGTGTAAGCAATTTTTTCACCGTCCATCTGGAAATTCTCGGAAATAAATTCAACACACGAAAAAATTTCAAATTCCTTCGAGAAACTGAACTATCATGACCGCCAACGGGACAATGGCGGGCATCCCTGCCATTTACTAATGACAGCAAAGAACACAAAACAGTTTTTATTCTAATGTTTTTACTCCTTGTCGAAAATGTCGGTCGGACCAATCAAATCTCGAGTTATTTGCACGAGGAGTTTGTATGTCGTGTATTCTTTGCACAAGGAGTTTGTATCGATTATTTTTTTCGCAAGGACGTAGTATAAGCATTGAGATGGAGGTCGTTTATATTGGTGTGTTCTAAATTCAAAAACAAAAATAGTGATTAAAAGTGAATAAAATAAGCTTTTTAGAGGGGGAATTGCATTTTCTTTTTTTGCACTGGGTCTAGGTTTTGCTTTAACAAGGTTTTACAATAGCCAGCCGACACCGCCGCTTCACGGCCGACTACAGCACGCGTAGCATGACCACCGTAGAAACGGGTTTTGTCGACGGAAGAATAGACAATGACAGATTATGATTGTTTATCTGTCATTTTGTCTATTCTGGTGGTCATGCTAAGCGTGCTTGTCTGACTTTTGGGTCTACAAATCCAATAGTCACCCGTATCCGTATGTGGTTAGACAGTAAATTGAACTCTAACGGGCGAGAGTTAAAACTCACAAAGTTTTACGTTACGATTTTTCTGTTGTAAACCGTGTCCCGAAGACTATCGCAATACAAAAGTCCAGTTATCGAATGCTTTGGTAGAAAATAAAGAAAAACGGTAATGTAAAATTTGTAAAGACTACGTGTTTTCACGAAATAACAGTAGGTTAAATTTACTGTCACATATTATGGCCGATAAGGGGCTGATGGATGCACAAACGCTGACCTCCGGATATTAGGACTATTTGTGAAAAGCACCCGTTTTTGTTTAAAGTTTTTTTTTTTAAATATTACCAGTAGATTTCCTATTGTTTTTACTGATTAATCAAATAATTAATTAAATCATCATTGTCAATTGCAAAACTTTGTTTCTATATCCACAATTCTTGAACTGTCTGACTACTGGGTGTTTTACTCTAATTTCCATACAGTAAAGTGGTGGCGTTAGTTTGAAAAATAAATTTCATACCAGCTGAAAATCATAACAATAATAGTTTTTCCTTAGTGCTTTAAAGAGATATGGGCGTCAGCTGCTCCAGTAGTGAGGGAGTCGAGAGCATGTCAAAGTTGTAAATAAAAACTTATTAAAAAAAAAACTTATTTTATACCGCGCTAAAACCTTAATTTTTTTTTTGTCATCTGCGTGGAAGTTCCCCTGGTCGCGTAAATGCACATAATTGTTGCGTCGGCACTCGCAACTGTGAACTGATATCCCCCACTTCTATGCAGTTGACTATTTTTTTTGGGTTGAAGATGATCCCAAAAATCTTCCATAATACGAGCAAAGCTCGGTCTAATAGGTACTAATGTAAAATAACAGTAATTTGTTTTGATTAACAAGTTTTTGTATGACGTGCACATGTGATATTATGTAATATCTGCTTAATAAAATGTGTCTGGTAACAAAGTCTTGCACAAGAGTTGCTTGTATAATGAAGGTGAACATGAAGGTGAGTGAAGGTGTGGGAGGATTTTTGAAAATTCATCCCCTAATAGGGATTTTAATTGGAATTTGTCATCATTGTAGATGGGAAATCCCATCGGGCACACGGCTTGTACAGTTGTAAAAAGTTACTTATTAATAGTCAAATCACTAACGTGTGTTTCGTAACCATGTTAACAAAATATGCATTGTTAGATTAAGATAAATGTAAATCCTTGAAAATATGTTTTCTTTTTTTAGGGCTTTATATTTTAGCAGCCCTGAGTCTGGATTTGTGCCTGGTTGATGGCAATAGGCTCGCCCCCTATTACATGGGACTTTATAACTGGCGGAATGAGGGTGTACTATAGTTACACCTCTGCCTAACTCTTTGAGGATTACAGGCGTGATGTTATGTTATGTTACTACTTTCATCGTATTTGAAAATATAATCGACGTATCCTTTACAGTTTTTTTTTTAATTCCCACATTACACGACCCAGGGAGATAATTATTAAAGGGAAAAGTAATTATGTACTTACAATAGGGATGATCAGTTCAAAATTATTTTTTGTCCGTCAGGTTGATTATTAAAATACCTTGGGCACGTATTTAAAACACGTACATACGTACTAATACGCACGTATTATTTTAAAGTGTGTCATAAACCAATAGTGTCATCACAATGTCTTGTTTTTATCCTTTTTATTTTTTGTTTGTTTGTATATTGGCTCCTTGCAGCTATTTCCTAATAGCTAATTAGTTATTATTTGATCGTGCTTTTGTATGCTGTGCTGTCTTTTGTGTGCACCAAATAAACGATTTATCTATCTATCATCTATTTTTCTTTTTTTACATTATCAAAAGGGCGATACATTGAGTTAAAATATGCATGTTGTCACGATTATGTAGATTTTATATTTACTTGTGACGTAGCAACCCCCACTCCCCAAGTTTAATGCGTTTTATCTAAGTATTTTTCTATTAATATGATAAAGCGAAAAATACGTGTATTATTAATAATTGTAATATTTTTTATTATCTAACTGACGGACTACATTGAATTCCTTTTTTTGACCCAGGCATCATCCCTATAGTATCAATCAAACTAATAAAATATTGTAGAACACTATGAGACAAGGGTAACTACGCGATAACGCACATCATTATGGAATAACTTGCATGCACCCATTTAGCGACCTGTCCTGTCCTGGTATTATCCTGTCCTGGTATTATCCTGTCCTGGTATATTTGAATTCCGCTTTAATGTCTCCTCATAGCAAAGGTCCTTATTACATTTTGTAGTTCTTTGAGTTAGTGTGTGGAGGCAGCGCATCTGATATTAAAGTGTGCGTTTGTTGTGGCGTGCCCGCTTTGATCGGTGAGACGCGAAATATGGCTGCACCGCCGGAACTCAACCACCCCGCGCCGCCGTGCCGGGCCGATTTAATATCCACGCCAATCAAACGCACAACTTTTGCCAGATATTATTGCATTATATTAAAATGCACATTAATGTGTGCCACTTTGTTACAAAGTTACATATACTGTCACACATATCCGAATCCAGTACCTACTAATTTTAAGTTTTTTTTTTTGTTAAAAATATACAAAATCACTCTTTTGACACGTTTGCCTATGCATTCTCCATCTGATTTCGAAACTGAACAGTAAATAATGATGTAGGAACTGAAAGTGAACTGATTTACAAATACACACCATAAATTATTGCAATAATGATTCAAATAGGTTATAATTCCAAACATTCTTCTATTAGCGTAACCTTAACCAATATCGATTACATTTTTAGTAGCTCTTACCATAAAAGGTGGATGAAATTTAATTAAATAGTAATCGTGGTTTGCAGCGGCGCCCTTTTTATCCGCAAAATGTTAACAAGTTATAAAAATTATGAATTAACATCCACGCGACGAGGGTCCGGCGTGGGGCCGAGGTACGGGGCTGAGGGTTCACCACAATAGACGCTGCTCAAGGGTGCCCAATAAAAACTTGACAAATGGCGTTTCATAATCGTGTTGCATTCCAAGCCTCGTCACAGCGATCCCGGATTGTCCTCCCTCTGGAAAATATGTCTCTTGTTCAGAAATGGTAATTTCGTGTTCACCACCGCTACTATATCATATCACATTTCATAGCATGTTACAGGGAAAACATATATTTTTTGCGTAAAAACTTACTAAAGTTCATATTATATGTATATAAATTTTATAATTTATCCTTTGACTACGCTATTATAGTAGCCTAATTGAATAACGAGTAATCGATGCTTGTCGAATGTACCCACCATGATAATTGCGGTAAGTACGATGTCACGATTGCAATAGCGATTAGACCACAAATGTAACGTCATGGCCACAGGCTGTGGAGAGGCTGTAAAACCACTATGTACCATTAGCGGCTCCTCACAGGATCTTGGTCTCAATTAACATTACCGCATACTCCGTGCGGCCTATTGAGCATCAGTGTGCGTGCATGGTACTACTCCTGGTAACCTTGGACAGATGTGAAACGGTAAACCTATCTGTTAACACTTACTGTCCATGCATTACATGTAATGCACAAGTGAGATTTTGGGTAAAAATAGGACTATCAGAAGAAAGCAGTCACGAGTACAAATACATTTGCGTACAAAAAATTCGACGCACCCTATTCGCTTCGACTGAAAGAATAGTGAAAGAATTATTAGAACAGATTCATTTATTTTTGAGAAAATAATGTTTACGGGTCATATAAATAACCTTGTTTTTAAAGTTGGTTAAAAACTCAAGAAATGAACGTATACTTTTTTGACCTTCAATGACAAGAAAAGTCACGCCGTTGTTCATAAATGAGTTTAATTATCATTTTGGGTTACAGTTATTAATACTTCAAAAATCACGAATAAAGCTGCGGTTCTACGAGTATACTCGTACATTAAATTATTTTCACATATCATGAACAAAATGTTTGTAACATCAGATTATTTTTGCGTCTATTGTGAAAGTTCTTCATAATAATGAGTTAAATTTATAGCCGTGACTACCGCCGGACCACCAACGCCAATTGCTTCCACATTTGTTAAATAATTAGTACTCAATTGGTGCTAATTAGTACTCTAACAACAAAATTGGTATCTTAGCAAGTTTTCTGTAGTCTCGGACATGTTAAATTATCCTTTGATGTTAGTTATTTCAATTACACCTTGTTTGAAAATAAGTATAACAAACAATTAGTACTTTTATAAGCTAATCTCATTTGCATAATCTAAAGGTAGAAAATAGGTACTAAATATGAATACTTCAAAAAATTAAAATAATATTCATTAACATGTCTGACCAAATTGTTGAAACGGCATTATAGAAGGACCAACATTTATGGTAGTAAATTCTGAAACGATCATGATGTGTCAATTAAAAAGGTATTGTGAAAAAAAAAAATGTATTTTCTTTCTTTCTTTTCTTTCTTTATATACTCTAAAGGTATTGAAATACTCCTGCGACCAGCGTATCCATTTGGTCCCTCCATCTTGACGTCAAAATGGAGGGACCAAGGATTTTGTTGAATAACTACGTATATATTGAGGTACCTACTTAAAATTAGTGCATAGTAGCAAATTGTATATTTACATTATTAAACTTCCTTTTATGTATGCTGATTTGAAATCCAAGACATGGTCCCTCCATCCTGACCACAGTTTTCCTGAGCAAAAGTGAGTGATGAGGACATCTGATCTAGTCTCTAGTCAAGATTTCCTGATTTATTCATTAATATCTGTTCTCAAGAAGACAGCAAATATATGTGATCATTCGTGTATGGTGTACCTAAAACTAGCGGCACCATTAAGTGACATGGTAGGAACAATTAAATTATCAGACGAGACACGCAACGCCAAGTGGCATATATGATGCCACATCGGCTTCAAAAATATGTGTGACCTCTCAGAAATAATCATGTGCATCTAGACTTAGGGCACATTTTTCGAAACAAGAAAAAAAA
Organism: Xanthia togata; assembly: GCA_963853775.1. NCBI lineage: Eukaryota > Metazoa > Arthropoda > Insecta > Lepidoptera > Noctuidae > Xanthia > Xanthia togata. The sequence goes on along the minus strand of OY970790.1, from coordinate 9,889,873 downwards.
AGGTCCAATCAAGGTCCAATCTTACGTGTATTCTTATAAGAACAAATTACTTGGACTTTATACAGACGATTGCATAAAGTGGCATAGCATCAATCCTATCTCTGTGTTAATAATTTTAGAAATTAATTGATTTTCTTTTTAATGTAAGAAATTTCCAACTCGCTACAATATGACGTTACAGCTTATAGCGGTTTTACTGGGTCCCTCAGTCTGTACTGAGGAATAAATACATAAATATGCCTTTTATATCTTATAGTTGATCATCTTTCACACTTCACACACACACTACATCATTTATCACAATGAATACCACACTACGTGTGCACTCAGTTCTATTATCCTTGTACTGTTTAATTTTCTTTTATTTTTATTTAAATTTACCTTTTTGTGTTTAGTTTCAACTACTTGAGAACGCTGTAATAATCTAGTAATTATGTAAACTGGAAGGGAACTGTCTCCTGAGACACAGGCTAACAACCTAGTTCAGGGGGCAGTGCGCTTATGTAACTGTGTACTTACTTTGTTTTCAATAAAGCATTATTCTATTCTATCTTTGTGAATTAGTTAAAAAGAAAAAATGGCTCAAAAGTTATTCGTTGAAAAGTTAAAGAAAGTCGAATTTTCTTAAAACGTTTGAACTGAGAGCCCACCATTTTTGGTTTTATTGACTAGGCTTAACCTCATAGATTAACACTTTCACTGTCACAAGGTAATATTGGTAATCCTACGTATCACCATACGTCCAATAAGAATATTGCATTGTGAAATAAGGCAATTACACATAAGGTGAGATAACCATTACATATCAATTGCTAGGTTCGTCTCTGCAAACGTAATGTGAATTTTCTTCGTCCGGCCGGTACGCTCTATTATTTCTCTGAATTTCGCTGAGACGTGTATATTGGATAAAAAAGATTACTAGTGCATTACATGTCATGCACGAACGTATAAGGCTACGACTTCAGCGCATTACATGTAAATAATGCATGGACAGTAATAAAAATTAGACCAAGTACATATTTTGACTATATTTTTATTAAATTTTGTCATATCGTCCGTTGTTCTAAATGGCCTATTAGAAAATGCATTTTCAATTTTACATACGAGCAAAGGTAGACTGGCCTTATTGTTAAGTATATAATAGAAGAATTCAAAATAAGTTTGTAAAGCGCAGTTAGAAAGTCATAAACTCATAAATAAACTAAAACCATTTATAAATTTCGTTACACTCGTAACTTAAAAGTCACATAAATGTAACATAAAGACTTACCTTTAAGTTACATTTACGTGACTTTTAAGTTATAACGAAATAAATGGTTTTGTCTTAATGTTTGTAATGTTTATGTTGTAATGGTTGAATCTTAATACAATCTTTGAAAAAAAACGAAAGAAAACTTACCAAGAAACCTACCTGTTTTCTAAAAACTATTATTTTTTTACGTTTTTTTTAAATATACATACAAATGGATTATGCCGCAAATTTTCAACACTCGCAAGGGAATCAAACCCTACAGGGTACTTCCCGTGAACTCAGAATCTTGAAATTTGGTACGAAGCAATGTCTTATAGCACAAGACATTGCTTCGTACCAAAGTTAAAGGAAAAATTGCGAAAACCGTAATTTTTTAGTTACATCATATAATAAAAATATTTTTAATAATTTTAAACTTACTGGTTTGTACAGAATCCTCGGTACGCGAGTCCGACTCGCACTTAGCAGGTTTTATTTCAGTTTTCATATGGTACTCTAGATGCCATCAAAATTAATTGTCAATTTGAACAACGGACGAAATGTCAAATTTTAATAAAATATAGTAACAATACTTGGTCTAATTTCTATTAATCTATGAGGTTTAGCCTTGTCAATAAAGCCGAAAATTTGGGCTCTCAGTTCAAATGTTTAAAAAAAAATCGACATTAATTTACTTTTCAAAGTTTTCAACCAATAACTTTTGAGTCATTATTAATTTTAACTAATTCACAGAGATGTTCAACTATATGACATATTTATGTATTTCTTTTAATTAAACTCATGTTTTGAAGATTCCTCAGTACATACTGAGGGACCCAGTTAAACCGCCATAAACCTGTAACGGCATATCCTAGAGAGTTGGACATTTCTTAAAAATATTTAAGAAAAAGTTAATTTCTAAAATAAAAAATATTAACATAGAGATAGTACTTTCAGGGATTTATGCTTTGACTCCACATGCAAGCGCCTGGATTGAGAGCAGAAGTCATATATTCATGAAAATTTAAAAAATCTATGGATATTTGCTTTAAGTTTTTGCCATTTTCAACTAATTACTAGTATCGCAAGAAAAAATTAATGGGCCCTCAGTTCAGATGCACATAAAATAATCATAATATTCCAAAAACATTAATGACGTCTGTAATAAATATTATTGTTACTAGCTGCCCCCTTCAACGATTTAAACATAAAACACATTTTTTGCTAATTAAGTTAAGTATGTTCCATTTAACGAACAATTATTTAGTATTAATTAGTCAACAAAAAGACATAACAATGACTTTACCTTCATAAACATTCTCAAAGGCTGGGCCGTTTAATCTGGCATAAACATCCCGAAAACTCGTAAAGTAAGTCTCGCCACTATTATTAGGCACTAGCGGGTAAAGAATGCTGTAATAAGGGGCGGTATTAGCCGCGCCAAAATATTGTGCCACGTCACTGGCAAGGGGGTGCCCACTGGCAATATTATTAAAAATAATTTCTCATTTTTATTGCCCGCTCTTAAGCTAGTGGTGTAATAAATGACTACAATTTTATTACAATCATTGTTGTTGAAGGTAGTTAGTTTTAATTAGATTCAGAGGTATTTGATTATCAAGTTGGCGTTTATTAATGATCGAATTGAATTGACTGAACAAACAAGAACTAAACCTTTATATATAATTCTGCTTAGCAGTGAGGTACTTACACATCGTGGCTTTGTACCGCCACATCAAGCTTTACACTGCAGGGCTGGATTGCCTTATGAATGTTCTTATAAATTAATTTAAAACCTGATGTTTCATTAATAAAAAAATAGCATGTATGGAAGTCTCAATAAATGTTTTTAATAAATGATTAAATATTTGTTAGTACAACGCACCGCGTAGCACCTCCGTAGCGGCGGCGTAGCACCGAACAACTTCGTTGTAAAACTGAATCTTTAGCCTCATACGTTGAGAAATTCAATTTTAATTCTGAGATACTCGTATAACGAGGTCCATTTCAGCGTATACATGAATATAAAAAGGAATGTGCGTAACAAAGGTATAAGTCGTAGCGTAGTAGGCCAGCGTAGGCGTCGTAGCAAACTGCTACGCGAGGTCCTACGCTTGAAGTCATGAATTGTGCGGAAGTTTTAGATAACTGTGTAGCCTAAAATCTGAAAATCTGATGAAATGAAGCTATTAAAGCACATCGTTCTTGACAGAGCAACACTATTTTGAGATATAGTAGGATTGCATGGACTTAATTTGTATTGCGTTGCGGACCCACTTTAAAAGATGTTGTGGATTTAAAACCATGTAGATTTATTTTTGTGAACGATTAATGTTGGTCAGTGCAGCTATAGCTTTCAATAAACATATTTTTGATTTAAAATGAATGTATATTTCTATAATAGCTTGGAATCGTTTATTTCGTTTCGTTGTAAGTACAGCTATGACGGTGTGCGCAGCGAAATGAAAAAAGTAAAAAAAGCAAATCCTCTTGGGATCAATTTGTTTTCCCGTGTAATCCTGATTTTCAGCTGGGAGTGGTCGCAGGCTCCGCCCAGTTCTCTCTTCTCTAACAATTTTCTGTCACACTCTTTTTGTTTCAAATTTTTATTCAATTAATTTTATACAAATATATGATGACACACATATTTGCATTGAAATGTGTGTAGTGAAAACTGTTAGATCTATATTTCAACTAAAATGTCTTACATCTATTGAAATTTAAAAAAAAAGTGTCGTTATTTTACTTTTAATATTATTATTAATCTGAAAGAAACAACCACTTTTATTTAGTTAATAATCTACGCAGCTAATGTATAAATGAATTCCAAGGAGAATTTTTGTCACTGAATGTAGAAGCGCAAAACTTCGCCGAGGAACAATTCTGCGTGGTCTTTTAACTCTGGCTTCGTTTGCCTTTGAAAGCCACTATTTAAGATAATGATTTAAACAGCAGATAAAGTTTTTATAAATTCAAATTTCTAAGAAGTTTCTAGATGGTTGGAAAATTGTGTTTTTCTCGTTTCTGGGTGTGGGGCGTGTCGGTCGCGACGCCCGCCCAGCGCGCGGCGTGCACCGCAGTTGCTTTGTCGGCGCCGCGCACTCTGCACGTCCGCGATAAATAGTGCCCGCGCGTTCTCGCTTTTTACGCCCGTCGCGGAATCTAATAGGTAAGTCGATTTTTTACTGTCAAAAATTTATGAATACAAAAAAAGTTTGTTATGCATATAAATAACAAGAACTTTATAATACTGTCCGTGAAATAGTTTACATTTCCTGTAAAAAGTGTAACATACTTTATTTAAAAAAACTTCTCGTTAATCTTAATTAACCTGTAGAGAGAAATATTTAAATAATTTATAAAAATATTCTGAATATCATAAATAAAATATGAAGCTAGTATATTTAAAAAAAAACAAGTTTTTAAACTTTTCTAATGTGGCTCTACAACCTGCTCTTTTGGAAAATATTGCTAAAAGTATCAAAAGAATAAAAAAAAACGGGTTGATTTTTTAAATTACATTTTGATTAAAAAACTTAAACTAGGATGTGGTGGATACGTCAACGGTTTTGCGGTTTGTTCAGACGTTCATGAAATACTCAAAATAATTACAACCGCCTTTAATTAATTTTGATGTTTTTCTTGCTTTACGTACAAATGGTTGTATTATAATTTAAAACTGTTTAAATAGATCTTTATTCAAAGTAATAAATATTAAAATAAATATTAGATGTAGGTTTAGAACAATCACTGAAACGAAAATATTTAATTGTGAGTCAGCAAATTGTAAAGCTGTGTGCATACTACAATATTCGTACATTTTTCTTTATTTAATGGACTGATCTGCTTGCTACGAGTGCAGTATCTTCATGTTCTAAGTATTAAGTAGTCTAAGTATTAAAATACTTTAAGAACTGTTTTGTACCTCTTGCCGTGTTGGTTGGACCATCAAAAAAATAAACGGAAATGATTTAAAACTAAGCTCATCTTCATCATTTGAAAAAGCAAGCAATATAATTAGTTGCCTGCTTGGATCAGGTTTTTAAGAACACAGAACCGGGCTATGTTGCAATAACTATTATTATAAAATATCTGATACGATATTTAAATATAAAAAAAAAACTGTACTTTTACTGTTTTCTACGCAGCAGATAAATAATTGTTGTTCTATGGATTTACAGTAAAAAGCATAAGTACTATCATTAAATGCTTTGTAGTTGATTAACTTTTTATCTTGTTAAGGGATTGGCGATGTTCTTAAAATAATGTAATGAGCATTAAATTAAATAAAAATGAAATTCTGTTCGTTGGTTAGAACGTCAATTGAAAGCGGCTGGACCGAATTGACTTTTTATTGTTTTGTTAAAAATGTTCGTTAGAAAAAAGTGGAAAAGCGGCAAGAAAATTCGGGAAAAACTGAAAGTGCTATTTTCTATAGGAATGAAATTTGGACAGTCGGGTCAACTAGTTTGTTATAAAAATGGATAACCAAACATATGAATAATGCATTCTTTATATGATAGAACTCTCAACGACTTCTAATTTATCTAAGCTACGTTTCATATGTATACCAACGCTTAAGTTTTTACGTCTTTACTAACGTTGTGTGTTAACTTTAACATGTATTTTTTTATTACTTAGCTGTTTTTTTGGAAAAAAAAACCTGAAATAACTTCCTGCCTCTACCCAAAAAGAAACATTCATTTAATTATACTTTATAAAATAGCAAGGCACACATCGTTTGTAAAAACAACAAAAGATTTTTTGATTTATGAAAATCAGACATTTACTTTTTCTACTTCTTGAAATAAAAACCATTAAACAAAAAGCTTTGAAAACTTTTTTCAGTTATAAACCTTCGGATGGCCGCAGGATAAAAAATGGAGTGTAACAGTAATGTCTTTGATTAAATGGTAATTATTTTGAATATCTCAATTATCTGCATTGGCGATTTTATCCAACTTTATTTTATGAGAATCTCCAACTAAGTACAATAGGTATAGGGTGTAAAAACTCTTGATGAATTCTAACTCTACGCATACTGTACAGTTGCATCCAAAATATGTTCGTCACTGTATGGTCTATTTTTGTCTGCTCATAATATCGCACGCACGATAGAATCTGCTTTACCGACTCAGCAATTTAATTATTGTGTCATAATGTCAATACCGAAAAATATCAGTCGGCCGTCTTCTTTAAAAAATGGTCAGACCTAGAGTCTGCGCCACCATAGTCCTTTTGACGCGGCGCTAGTGTCTATGAAATTGCACCAAATTGCATTTTTTTTAAATGCTCAACAATTTTCCGACGGATTTCAGTGGTAGCGCGGACTCTTAACTAAAAATGTGACACTGACAGAGACTGACAATTAAGTTAAAAATAAATTGATTTATTTTTCATAAAATGGCCGTTGATGTTAACTAGACATTGGTCAAAGGTGTGTGCTATTTTAATATTTTTTTTTATCAACTAATAACTTGAATATATAGTTAAATAAGTAATAACTTAATATAGTTTTCTATGCAGTAGTCTACTCAGTGCCTTAGCTTCAAAAGTTATTATGTTTCCTGACTTGGTAAAAAAAGTATTTGAAAACTGACGCAGATATAAAAGACTTGACTTTACATGACTGTAACCTGTAAACATAGAGCAAAAATAATGTTTTGTCCTAACCAAACGCGTTCGCCGCGCGAGCACGCGATAGTTTGTGTGATTTTCGACGTACAAACGCGAATCGAGTTGACTTTGTCATATTCGTATAAAAAGCGAAACGATCGCGTACTCGCGCGACAATCTCTTTGGTTAGGACGCGGCCTAACTCATGGAAAATGTATGTGTGTGTAAAACGGACAAGGGACAAGATTGGAGACTTTTTAAGTTTTATTTAAGGGTCTTTTTACACCCGTTTTACAAAAAAGTCAAAGTATAGTTTTTTTTTTCTACGGAAACTAGGAAAATTTGCTTCATCATTATTATTCCAGAGAAGCACATATTGCTAAATTATTTGAATGTAACGGGTGTGAATAGACGCTTCAGGAAGAGTGAGTTGTATTCTTCCCGTCATAGTGACATTTTGTTTGTATCGAACGCACCTGTGAAACTTCTGATTACGGAGAGATATTAAAAGATCGAACTTTTTTGACGGTTTTTTACGAAAACTCGTTTTACATGTTACAATTTACCTTTAAATAACTCCACGACCCCCGTAAGTTTGCATGCACCAATGACTTTACTCAATTTTACATAATTTCATACACAGAATGCGCAGACGGTGGACATTTACAAAACATTAATTGCAAGGAAATTAGCCACAGCCTACAAAAGTATTGGCTATGTGCGATCTAAAGGAAACAGTTTTTTTAATGTTTTTTACGGTGTATCAATTGTAATGAGTAATTAGGTAGATACCTAAAACCATAATTATAGTAGGTACACAATGATCATCTTCTTATCAACCGTTATCATTAAAGTAGATGATTCTTCTTCTACTTCTTAGAACCAGCACGCGTAGCATAACAAACATAGAAACGGGTTATTGTACGGGTTTTGTCGACAGAAGAATAGACAAAATGACAGATTTTGATTGTTAATCTGTCATTTTGTCTATTCTTCCGTCGACAAAACCCGTTTCTATTGTGGTCGTGCTGCCAGTCACTTTAGTGACCCGCCCCTTCTTCGCATTGTTTTACGACTCGACAAAATCGAGAATTCTTAATTATATAGGGTGACTGGTAATTAGTGACCGATACTTTACCATGTGACTTTACTCATCATTATGAACAACTGTTGCTATGGGACTAAAAATGGAATCGCGAAAAAAATATCAGTTGGTCTCTACATTTTGACGAGTTATGTGAACATATTATAGACATATTGTAGGTAACAGTTTTTTGTTTTTTTGTTTTATAGTGCGATTTCAGGTTTGTGTAACTGAATTAGAGCACAATATGAAAGTAATTTGTTTAGAATTGTTTAATGAATCGATTTCTGTTGTTTTTAATATACGTAATTTTTAACCCCAAATATAATTAAAACTGCGTAAATTACAGTCACACTCCCGCTGTACTGTCAAAATAAACCAAAATGGACGAAGTACCTACTACGCTAGACCCTTAAACGTGTGCGACTGTGTGCGTGCGTAGGTTTGTAATGTGACCACAATTTTCTCTTAATGTATTATACATAATAATAAATATTCAGTGTATTAATACATACACTTATAGATTAGAACTTATAGATATAGATTATAACATAATATTCTAGTTGGGGTGTTTAGTGATGTGCGTTAATTCCGGAGCATATTGTATACGTTTAATAGTAGATAATGTATTTTACACATAAACGTTTCGGAATAAATTCTCTAAGTGATGATGAAAACCGCATAAAAATCCGTTGAGAAGCTTAGAAGAACTAAGCGGTCACGCAGACACACGAAAAGTAACTTTCAAATATAAATAAAAAATGTATGCTGTTCGTTGGTATGCGCATCACCTGGACCAGGTTGTTTTTAAAAATATTCAGAACGGTCCGGATAAGGGTTGTAAGCAAATATTTTCTTTTTTAAGTTAAAAGGAAAATTTGAAAATAACTGGATGTCTATGTAGGATAGCTGCCCCACTTTTTAATAGGAAGCCATAACTTATTAATTAATAATCTATTGGCAATACGTCTTTTGCATATGGTAACTTTGATTGCATATGGTAATCTATGATGGTACCCCTTTTGTTTGTACATAAGCTTCATAGATTTTGAGGAAATTATGTCTTTTTGACCCTCTCAAAAGTAGGATAGATGCCTACCGTGAGGGATAGAAGACTCGCTGTATGAATGCTTCAATATTAGATGCTAATTGAAATAAAACAGACTAGTTTCAATGTAATCAGCTTGTATTCAATGTTTTAACATTAATTTGTGACATCTTTTATATTTATATAATCTATTTAAAATTCTCCAATAAAAGATTGTTTTTTAAATTCTTGTGAAATAATAATCATCTTATACATCTACTTAACTTCTTACTTTTCAGAACTAGCATAGATAATTTTATCAGTCTTATTCTTCTTCTTCTTATTATTCTTATTTATTATTCTTCTTCTTAATTATTCTTCTTCTTATTATTTCTTAATCATTTTATGCCTAACACATAAGTATTAAGTTATAACTTAAGTTCAATCTGTGATGTATCTAAGAGTGGCCGATTTAATCAAAAACGAACTAAGGTTAACTGTTCCTTGTTATTTTTTGCAAATCGTCTTCTTAATGTCCGAGAGGGTATTCTGTAAGTTCAGGCTATTTAATTTACACATTTCTCATTTTTGGTAATTTCTTGAAAAGCCACGCCTGGTTTTCTTTTATATTTCCGAGGTATTTCGTCCACCTGCGATATGAAAACATTAATAGAAATAGTTAGGGATAGATGCCCATAAGGGCATCTATGGCTACAGCAGATGGGGCAACTATACTTTTGGCACAGGATAGATGCCTTTTTAAATTAAAAATAAGATAAAAATAAATCTATAATTTAAAACATTATTCCGTATACTTTAAACTGTAATATCATCAGATAAAAAAAAAAATAATAGAATTTATAACTGTGTAACAAGATATTCAATAGTAAGTACTTACGATTATAATTTCAACGCTTGCTGAGGTCTCGCCGCAGAAGATTTTTACACACACGGACGAAACGCGTGCGCCTACGGTTGTTGTGGCACTAGGGTCTGCGGGGGGGTGCTTCCTATTGTATAGTACGATTTTAGCCTACGATATTTCTAACATTGAGTATTCAAAGTCGCGGCACCTATCCCATTGGGGCACCTATCCCGGAATTACCCTATATTAACCTGCTTCCAGCAGTGGGGCCGAGCACATCGTAGAAGTGATAATTGATTTCCATAATTGAACCTGATTTAAGTCCCTACGATATATTCTTTTGCCTGTACGTTTCCGTATTCAGCGGTTGTGTCTACTATTTTAATATTTTTGGGTGATCTTTTGCACTTGATTGACCTTATCGAAATTAAGTATGGCAATATCGCTAAGTACTGGCAGGTGCTTGCAGTTAGGAACATAGAATTCTAATTACTTAGTTACCAATACTAATATAAGAAAGTTGTAGGTACATCAGTCACCTGTTGTCGTAGAAATGTGAAAATCACTGATTTAAAACGCTCATTATCTAGTCAATATTTGATCTCATCTCATCAACTCAATCAAATACTATCATTTACGTAATTTTTTGACATTGTTATGTTAAAAATTTACTTATACCTAAGTGATAGTATTTTTGACAGATTGCAACTGAGATTAAAATACGAATTTTAATAAAATACGGGAATTACCACTCTGAGAACCCGATATAACGCGTAGAGGTAATCTTATAACGCGATCTGACAAATAACCGAGGCTGTTAGTGAAAGCTACGGCGGTGGCGCGGCGGTGGCGCGGCGGTGGCGCGGCGGTGGCGCGGCGGTGGCGCGGCGGAGCTCACAGACGAAATAGAAGTCACCGGCACCAGCGGTCGCCACCGGGTGGCCGATGGGATTGAGTGGCGACCGCGTACCGGAAGGCGCAGCGTTGGCAGGCTTTCCACAAGGTGGATTGGCGACCTTGTGAAGGACGCAGGAATCCGCTAGATGCGAGAATTACAGGATTGGTCAAAGCTTGAGGGATGCCTATGTCCAGCAGTGGACGTCTTTCAGCTGACAGGATGATCATGATCACCACCTATCGTCAGCGACCTTGGGCGACTTTCAGCAGGCAATAATTCAAAAGATAATATTCTGATTTTAATCAATTTATCATTGAATCCATAGAGTCATCATCTTTATTTGTATTCTCATTGTAATAGGAATCCCACAGAGCAAGCAGACGCCTCGCGGCCGCTGCTTGAAGCTGCATTATCAACACATTCTATCCAAACCAAGCGTGTCACTGTTTTCTGATACTACGACAGAAATGACGTATATATGTCGCAGTAAGATAGTTGAAGCCGGGTTATAGTTATATCCCTAGGGATATCTAGTGATATAGCTATAGTTATGAACCGCTTTCATATAACTATATTAGGGTTAATATAGTTATATGAAAGCGGTTCATAACTGTCTTAATAGGAATATCACTATTAGGTTAGGTTAGAACTGTGACCAACTATGTCGAAATTGGTCGCAGTAACAGAATTAGGGCACTGCGACAGTTATGAACCGCTTTCACATTATGGTATATAGCTATATCCCTAGGGACATAACTATTTCACAGCTTAAACCATCTTACTGCGACATATACAGGGTGTCCAGTAAATAGCACAACATACTGCAGGGGGTGATAGCTTGCGTCACTACCTATCAATACAACACAATATATGTTCAGCAAAATCTTACTTTTTTTTTCACCACTGTAGGTTAAACTTAAGTGATAAGAAAATAGTTCTGTGAAAATTTAAACAAAAAATAGTATTTCTTGAAAACATTCTTGTCTTTGATAGAAAAAAGACTTATCAATGAGTAAAGTAACTATTCACGAATAATTTGATGTAAAAAAAGTACTAGAAAAGGATTTTTTCATTACGAGAGAGATGTTCTATGTTCTATGTTATGGGGTTTGGTTTCCGCACTCAGTCCGTCAGGTGGACCATTGTGCGTGGGCCATAGCGGCCGTTTGGGGGGTTATTCCAACCAGCCCACCTCCCTCCAGAAGTTGATTAGGTCTCCTGGTTTGCTTAGAACATCTGTGTATGATCTGGGTGACCCGAGGGTGTTTATTCTGATCTGGGTGACGCCCGTGCATTCAAAGAGCACGTGCGCAACGGTCTCCTCAGCCTCCATGCACGCCCTGCACAGAGGACTGTCCGTTATGCCTATTGTGTGGAAGTGTTTGTTTAGCGAGCAGTGTCCCGTGATGGTCCCTGTCACCAGGCGCAGGCAGTTCCTGTCCAGGCGTAAAAGACGCCTGGTCAGCTTGCTATCCAAGGATGGCATAGCTTCCTTTGACTGCCGGCAGCCCGGTGTCGAGGACCACCATTGTTCTGCTTGTGTGTGGGTGATTTCCTGTAACCACCTACGTATTTGGTTGAAGGGGATGGGTATGGCAGGCTCGGGTCCACAGAATGCCGTGCTGGATCCTCGTCTAGCAAGTTTACGAGAGAGATGCTTAAAAATCTGTTTCAAGGTAGAGATTTTTCGGTATTTCGGAAAATTTTGTAAAACTGTAAATCCGTAAGATTTTGCTGAACATATATTGTGTTGTATTGATAGGTAGTGACCCTAGCTATCACCCCCATGCAGTATGTCGTGCTATTTACTGGACACCCTGTATATGTCGCAGTAAGATAGTTGAAGCCGGGTTATAGTTATATCCCTAGGGATATCTAGTGATATAGCTATAGTTATGAACCGCTTTCATATAACTATATTAGGGTTAATATAGTTATATGAAAGCGGTTCATAACTGTCTTAATAGGAATATCACTATTAGGTTAAGTTAGAACTGTGACCAACTATGTCGAAATTGGTCGCTGTAATTAGGGCACTGCGACAGTTATGAACCGCTTTCATATTATGGTATATAGCTATATCCCTAGGGACATAACTATATCACAGCTTTAACCATCTTATTGCGACATATATACGAGTAAACTGACTGCTTTGAAGACGGTTCGTGGCTGAAGTGGTGCGCTCAACACACATTCGGCGCCATGATTTTTATTTGTACCTACTGCCGTCTCTAGACGTTGCCGGCGCGACGGTTCCGTGCTCTATGAGGTACCTAGAAATGAGGGTTCGCTTGTTCCGTAGTATACCTCAACCATCGCTTTCCACAAGGCGAGCTCGAGGTCAAGACTATAATATTTTATATATATACCTAACTATAATATAATTATACCTTCAACTGCCCTAACTTCGCCTAGCGTCCTATGTTTGCCTATAATGAAAAAATATGTAAAATCCTTTTCATTTTACTTGTATGGTAATCGAGTTAAAAGCTCTGTAAGGAAACTCAGTTTCGATTGCCATACAAGTAAAAAAGATATTGCATCTTTTTCATTATAGGACGCCAGGCGAAGTTAGGGTAGTTGACCGGTACTTTGATTTATGTAATTGGTTTCTTAGCCGTGTAAATCAAATAAATAAAATACGAAAAACCCATTTACTAAAAATAATTCAGGCTATAGTACAAAATCCTATTAAATTCTAAAGTTTTAAAGTTCGAGATAAATCAAATTTAATCATCACCATAATCAATTATTTGAATCCTAAAAACAGCATTCTCCCTTCCTATAAGCTTACGTAAAGCTTATGCTGACACGGTAAATGTAAAGAACGCCTAATAAGTAAAACGGCAAATCAGAAGTCACCCTGAGGAGATTAATATCACAACAACGTTCTCTACTCAGTCGTAACGATGATTGTGGTCAGTTTTCATTTTGTCATGCAGATTTAACTACATATAATAAAAATCATTATATTTTTTGCACTTCAGAAAGACGTGTAAAAATGCGATTTAATTGCATGCCTCGCCGGTCTTCACGCGGGGATAGGCAATGATTCTTATCAGGCCCTTATTGAAAAAGGGGCGGCCGCGCTCCTATCACGCATAAATCAGGAGCACGCGTATTTCTTTCAGGCCATGTCGGCTCTTTTATTGCCCACTTATTGGTAACTACGATCTGATATATTGCACCGATAGAATTAACGATCTAATAGAACTATTATTGATTTAGAGTTATATTTATAGATCGCGTTGGCGACGTGGCGTTTAACTGCTCACGTAATGTCGCCTACCTCGTAGAAGAGCGGAACAATTTACAACCATAAGAATAAGAATAATAAATTTTATTTGCTCAAACATGTGTACACAATACAGAATTAAAATAATATGCAAGATCTTAAGTAAGAGTGGCTCACGACATGCCTGCCATATCTCATCTTAGGTACAATTATTATTATTGATTTAATGATTCTTAAATATTACACTTTAGATAGGATTAAATATCAGTCACAGCTGAACAATTTTTTTATATTCAATTATTTACATTATCAATTATTTATTATTTATTTTCCTTGTCCAATATTAAAGATTACAATTATCACAATGAAGAATTACATTACTTTCATAGGCATTCAACTATTTTTATAATAACATTCATAATATAGGCATGACCATAATTACTACAATGTTAGTTATGTTTATTTATAATAATCACCATGAGTCGTTTAAAAAATCTATAATGCTCTAATATACTTTTTGTGCCAAAAACAGTTTCTTTGTTTATTAAAATATAGGTATAGATTTGTTGTACATAACTGGTGCTATGCAAAAAACACTCTTGCGCATAAGTGCAGTTTTTGATGTATGTACACATAGTTTGCTATCATCACGTCTACTTCTTGAAAATTTGTCTGCCACACGAGGAAACGATTTGTTTTTACGAACATTGTTATTTCTAATATATAAAGCGGAGGTAACGTCAATATTTATAAAATGATATTTAGTGAAATAATTTTTACAACCATCGGCAGTTTTGAGGTTAAACATAGATCTCAAGCAGCACTTTTGTCTTTTAAAGATGATATGCCTGTCGGTTGAGTGACCCCAGAAGATAACTCCATATCTAATGACGGCTTCAACCAAACCATAATAGGCCGTTAAAGCGCTTCTTTACATATTTGGAGTACGTGATAATTTATGTAACGCATATGCACCACTGCTTATTCTTTTGGCTAGAGCCTCGATATGTGCTTTCCAATTTAAGTTTCGGTCAATTGTGAGGCCTACAAATTTTGTAGTATTAGCTGTCTGTAGGTATTTTATTATTATTATATTCGATTTCAAGACTAGAGAATAATGATGATCGTTGGCTGAAGTGCATAATCAAAGTTTTATTTATATTAATTTTCAAATTATATTTATTCAGCCACGTTACCGCTTCAATTAATGTATTTTTTATGTCCGATTCATATGTATTCTTATTATGGCATAGTATAGTTAACGTACTGTATCCACAATTTTTAATAACTCTTTTATTCATTTCAGGTTTTTGTCTATATTGCCATAATAATTGACGGTTCGTGACCAATGACACATGACACTACGAGTTTAGGACACAATTTTCAGTTTTCATATTTCGGTAGCTACTTTTAATCCATGCTTCAATACAACAACGAAAGCTGCAATAAACAGAATAGTCATGTTGGATAACAATAACAAACGCTACTCTCAGAACCTACAACTTACGTAGCCGATATTATTTCAAGCCAATATTCTAGAACACCCAGAAGTGTTCCATAAATACGTACAAGTACAATTAAACGGAATGCACCATATGTATCATTTCATAACGTTTACACTGGGTGTGTTTATCGCCTACTGTTCCGGCCATACTATTCTTTTCCCAGTGTTTACACGTCGCGGCAATAGAATAGATAGCTGCAAGTAACGCGGCCCAACTGTCCGTGAGTAGGTGGCGTGCGGTGCGGTCACACTGCGGTGCAGATAAACGCGGACTTAAATGACTTTCCAAGTTAGGTATTACTTTTTATTTCCACTGTTTTGCTACTCAGCCGCTGAAAAACCAATATAGAAATACATTGGTGCCGATTCTGTTGTTCACAAACTAAACTAAATTTAAGTTCAGTGCATCTTTTTCTTTCTATTTCATTAAGAAAAGGACAGAAGATACATTTTAGTTTAGTCCTGTCAAATTAATCACCGCCTGACGTAAATTGACGTAATTTTAGTGGGCAAGTTTTTAATCATGTCAAAACTTGTATGGATTAGTGTCAGGGGCTGATTAATTTGACAGGACTAAACTAAAATGTATCTTCTGTCCTTTTCTTAATGAAATAGAAAGAAAAAGATGCACTGAACTTAAATTTAGTTTAGTTTGTGAACAACAGAATCGGCACCAATATCTGATAAATGATTCTAAGTACTAGTCGTAAATCCTAAAGGTCCACTAACTGGCGTCTTGTGAATTTAGTGTGAACGTAAACATAAAGGAAAATGAATGAAAAATCAACAAACCGATGCATCGCCTGCTCACATTAGCGGGTGACTGAACAAGCGTTACGTTTTTTGTGAATCCTTCTTTCCTTCTAGTGATTCTCGAATAATACTAAATGGCCTGTTTGACTACCTCATGTTAAATTCCGGTTAACTTATCAGGCAGCTAAATTAATATTAATTTTGATCGTAGAACCTATACGAACCTTGTAAAACAGGCCCTTAGAATAATATTTAATCCCCATGTGTGATCCTAGATCATATATCCATTAGAGCACCTCTACCAAACTAGACACTGCATATTGAAAATTTGCGGGGATGGCGAAACTTTTTCCATCTGTATGCCAAATTAAGAAGGTACTATTTTATTTTTTTGGGTTATCTAAGAAAACTTAGGCATATTAAAAGGAAAATTGCGTACAAATCCTTTACAAACAATTTCTATAAAACAATAGGCATATAATAAAATTATGGAACGCAATGTAGTTATTTAAAGCAATGAAAACTGTGTTGCATGAATATTGAATCAATGTTTTGTCGTGTGGTATCCGTTACATGCCGTAGGCATCTCTGGCCTATTGCTTCTGAGAATGATCGGACATATAGCTAGAGAGATCGGATGTGCCGAGTTCCCAGAACCTCAGGTAGGTTTCGAGATCTCGACACATGTCGGGATCCGAACTAGTTTTAATTAATTCTTTCGTTACATCAGTGTCAGTGCAGGTAGGTAATTTCAAGATTTTGACTCTTGGTGTTTGAAGTTGTGGTAATTTCATTGATTTACCTATAGCGGTTATGAGTTTATCATGAAAATTATTCGTACCTAATCGATTCAGATTGTGATCGTAAGTTTCTGGATTGTGGGGCAGTAACAATAACTGGCTTGATTTAATTTACAAATTACATTAGTAGGTACCCTCGTGTGTTTCAGGCGGCAATGTGACCAAATTGTCTGTGACGTCAAAATCGGGCACAAAGCAAAACGCTGTTTACTCCCGATTGATTACAGAGACAACACTTAAGCCATTACGCCGCCGGACTAATTGGAGACTCAAACGGACAGATATTGAGATCTTGTCATGTATATATGTGTGCTATCTGTTAATCAGATGGGGCGCTGATTGAAGCTGATTGTCAACGGTCATTATGTTCATTAGTACTATAATTTTTAACTAAAACTATTTAAATTAATTCTAACTAAAACTAATTCCGCGCTCTTCTCTTTTCTTCAGTAAATTTTTCTTGCCATACAAATGCTTCATAAGCATTTTTATAAATACATAATGCATATCTACATTTTTTTACACTTATCAAAATTTCCTACTGGAGGATAGTGACCACGTCTTCTTATACTCAAAAAGGATGAGCTCACGACGCACAGAGCGGCCAGTCGGTCAAAAACCAATTAAAAAAACAATTTCAAAAACTTGGGGTTAAAATGGTCAGTCATTTAATTTTGTTTTACGATAAGTTATAGCAGTTCGTTACTATTCGCAACAAAACATAGGAAAATATACCTCAAACCTTCTTTTACTATAGATAAATATAAAAAAAAATACTTGTTAAAGTTTGCTAATCTTGACGTTATTTTTTTTTTTATTGTAGGCCGCCACGTACTAAAATTATCTCGTCGTGAACTTGATATTTCAAGATTGCATTTTTTAACCATGTTAAAAGTAGCAGAAAAGTTCAAAAAGTACAATATATACAAGAAATACATTCATTCGTTCAGAGAAAATTAAATTATAAAATAACTGGTCGCTTTTCGTATCCGTCCGCGTTGTTCTTCTAAATTACGCAACGGATTTTGATAAAGTTTTCACCATCATTTAGAGAATTTATCCCGGAAGGTTTATGTGTATAATACATTCATGTTTAACTAAAAGAAATATAGAAATCTCGACGTCGTTTGACAAGTCGTAAAAACCACGCGAAGCAGGTGCGGGTCGCTATTAGGTACTAATATATAACTTTTTACTAACACTTTTTATAATCTGCTTAATAATAATACTTAAAACGCTACTACAAACTATTTATAGTATAAAATTATTACTTATTACCCCGTTCACAAGAACTCTTCTCTTAAAACCTATAAATCTACTCAACAGTGGGTAATATTGACTACTCAAGAACTAAAATAATAATAATTGAATAAATGGAGAAGTTTTTATTAATTCTACATAATTAATTTGTTAAAAATAATTTTGACCGCTTCCAATATGGGGCAGTCGCTCTGTGCGACGCTTAATTGCTCACAGCGTCTGTCTTGGCTTTCAGACTAATTCAGATTCTAAGCAATCTCTAAGCCCAGGTTTTCTTACGATTATAAACCTCTGGGTCATCACAACGTAACGTGTGAAAACAAAGTTTAAGAATTATATTTTAATCAACGCAATATTTGGAATGAGGCAAAGTAAATAGTGCGGGTTGGTAGTTGTCATATGTGATGTCTTCGAATTATGGGTTCTAGGACAAGCCGGTTGCCTCACGATGTTTTCCTTCACCGTTTTGAGAGCAGTGGGATGAAATAATTTACCCAAAGTAATGCGCCTGTCTGGGTTCGAATCAACGATTTACATCTTGATAGTCGCGGTCGTTACTGCTGGACCACCACCGCTTCACAAGGCAAATGTATGTGAAAGGTATGTTAAGTATATTGTAAAGAAAGTTCTAGACGAGCGTGAGCGCGATTCTGAAAGTGGGCAATGTCACAAATAGATGTCAAATATTTCGCTGTTTTGATTAATTTGGCAATATTACTGTATGGAAATAAGAAATGTGGCTAACTAGCGAACTAGAATATTGATGATGGGTACAATAAAGGTACGGAAGAAACGTAATCCCTAAAAATTTGGTGAGATAAACGTAGGTACCTACTTTTTGTGAGTAAATCTGTAAATGTTAAAATAATTAAAACAAGTTTATACATCCATGACATTTATTTTTTAATTATTATTATACCTTTAATAAACTATAATTAGGTGAAATAAAATAAAGCAAGACAAGACCTTTATTTCCTGATGCTAATCAAAAACAAAGTACCTACTACATTGTTATTGTTACAGACGACAGATCTTCAGGCTTCTTCTGCCTGATGTTGAAGGTGAAGGTTCGTTGTTGTCGTCCGATATCGTCTGGTCTACACTCTCTATTCTGATGACTATAGCTATTTTAGCCACTGTAGAAGAGACTTGAATACTCTTGAATGTGTCATCAGGTGGCAAGGAAAAAAACATAATTTGGAGTGGTTATTTATCTCTCTACCAAATCCTTCTTTTTTCCAAGCATTTTTATTTCAAATTTCATTCTTCAATTCTTTCACATTCCAAACACCGTATCTATAAGTTATTTTTTCATCAGTAAATCTTGAAATTCCTGGAAATAAAATGAACACACGAAAAAAATTCAAATTTCCTTTGAGAGACTGAACTGTCATGACGGGAGCAATAGCGGACATCCCTGCCATTTCCTCTTTTAAATATTTAAATATTTCCGACAGTTGGTAATTATACAGCACAGCCGTACAGAGTAAATGGAATATGCTCAAATAAACACAATCGAAGCAATCTATCGGTCCTGCGTTACATGATCGAATATAATACAAAGGCAGGTTATACGAGTTCCCATAGCTGTTGAAATACGTTACCAAATAACAGGAAGGGCCAAAGGGATTGCTGTCACTGTAACGCTAATCATTGAATATTGAACTATTGCCTGTTCGGCACGGTAGGATATTGAAAGCCAGACACAAACAGACGGCTGTCTTTGCTGTTTGTTGATTTCAGTTTGACCGTTATGTGGTTAGAACAATAGTATTAGGTCATTAGGCAAGTATTCTTGTAAGTAGTCTAGGTACTTGTTGCTCTTTGTAGAAATATCTGAATTAGTAATGAAATCGCCGAAATTTAAGTGCCTGCTACACGGTTGCTAACCGCTTCCCCGACAGGACGCTAATGAGGCATCGGTCAAAAAAATTCGCCAGATCAATTGTTTTCCATTTAGAAACCAAAACCTCCCGAGCAAGGCGTTTTTGATTGTTGTCTTTGTACTGTTCGCAGCTGAGATCCCACAGACAGGGTAGGTCTGTACACCCCGATAAACTCAGTAACAATTTATTTTTCTTCCGCCATTTTGCACTTTTTAATACATAAGTAGATAAACTTGTAAAACTTGCGCTCGTAACACGTGTGCCTCGCGTGACGACGAACAACGAGCGACTGACGTAGTCGCCGTTGGCAACCACCGTCTACATGGTCGGCCGCCGACTCAACCTCCTCTATTCGTCCTTGGTCGCTAGCGCAGCTCTTTAAACCAAGGTCGTTGGAAGGTCAAACGAAATGTGGTCGTAAACCATCATCTACACGGTTGTAAACCACCAAGGTCACCTCTGTCGGAACGTGGTTGGCGACCGCGTAGCAGTCGCTTTAGAAAGTAAACGTCTTTGAACCGGCAATTAGGTAATGCTCATTCTTTTAAAACCCAAAAAATCTTTTATTTATAAATATGTATGTTTTTTATATTAAACGATAAGGGAGAAGATTTGTGATGACGGCAGCTATGAGTAGTGTTGTTTATTTGTTCTCGTTGTCCTCCGCTATGTTTCCGCCGCAAACGGGCGCTCCGCGACGCTATGAACGCATTCAAAATAAACAGCTTGTCTATTCGTGTGTGGTTAAGTGGCTGTAACTCGGCTTTTTTTGTTTATTTCCCCGAAACCGTTACGATGACCACTTTCTGTGGAAATATTTTTTGTGGCGTAAGTAGCTTTGTACGACCTGTCGTTAATGAAATAGTTTCAGACTGTTTTAGTTTTCAGTTTGTAGGTAAGCTTAAATCATTGAAATAAACATAACTGAATTGTTTCTGAAAATAATTCCAGATAGGTAATACCGCAGGGTTTAGATTGTTCTCTTTTGGATGTAAACTGTAGCGCTCATGTTTTAGAAGAGCGTTGAAAGGTAAAATATTCATGCCGCGGAAAGTTAAGACTTTTGGTATTTTTTTACCTACTTGCTGAGCGTTTAGAAACGATGCGCAAGTGCGAAAATGTTTCAGTAGCGGAAACGATTCTGTTGCACGACTATAATGTATTACCTGCTGGCGTAGTTTCTCTCAAAGAATCTCTGTTGGCTTAATAAACCTGTGTGTTTAGAGTGTAACCTCCGTCATGGAAGGCTTCCTCCACCACATGGCGCCGCAGTTCCTGCACCCTGCGCTGCAGAGCTTCGGCTGTGGCGCTTTCCGCCCCATAGGGGGCGCCTTTCACCCCCTGTATCCGGGGAAGGCCTTTGCCAGGCATCTTGGTGAGCAGTACGCGCTCGGGCAGAGTGTCGGGCAAGCTTTGAGGGTGAGTTTCAGCTACTCTTTTAGCAATTTTTCTTACAACTGTACAACAAGGATCTTTTGGCGCGTGATCGAAATAAAATCTTTTTTTTCAATACATTTCACAAAATAATTGCACACATGTTTACCAACGATCGACGTAATTCGATCTCCAACAGCTCTGTGGCCAAAATATCCTTGTTACAGTGTACTTACCATTTTGCTTGTAAAATTAGCAACCCGTCGCAGCCACAATGTGCCTTTCAAGGAGATGTAACGAGGAACGGAATATTCTATCTAAGTCTAGAGCTCTGAATTTATGGCAGCTACGTAAGATATCATAACGATGTCACTAACAGCCGATATTGATTGTGTGTGAAACACAATACCGCCTACCTACCTATTGTACAGGGGCTGTGCCTAGGCACAACAGGTATTTCTGGAAATAGTAGAACAGGTAGTGACCTTATACTTATATAGGTATACGCTTATCTAACTAGCTACCTAGAGATTATCTTCCAGACTCTGATGCCTATATAGCGTCATTAATTAATCAGTTAAGTGTGGCTAAGTAATAACAACCCCACGGGTCAATAGAGGTCTGTGGATGGGTGACCGTTACAAATCAAGACCCATCGTGCCTCAGAAACGATGTTAAGCCGTTGGTCCTGGCTATCCCGGATCTATAACACAGTCGTTACACCCGTAACTACTGTGTCAGAAGCCCGAAAGTCTGACAAACTCTTACTAGGTGTACCGTATTACCCAATATCTGGGTTGTGAAGGTCAGGTAGGCAGTCGCTCCATGTAAAATACTACTGGTATTCAGCTGTATGTTAGACTGGAACCCGACACCAAGATAGTTAGGAAAAGGCTAAGCAGATGAAGTGTAGGTAGGTAAGATTTCACTACGGTGCATCGCAGATTGTGGTCGCAGTGGCCCATCCCACCCAGACGCCTACATTATACACAAGCGAAGATATACAAAGCGGAGCTAAGTACACGTGCATAGCTTAGCCGTGCCGCAGTAGGGGAGCGGCACCTTAACCCACTTGTATAGCTCAGTTAAATAATGAATTCTTGTTCATAACACAGAATGTCCGTGACGACAGCAGCACGCCGCCCCTGTACCGCCACGGGTACGCAGCACGAGATGACACGAGTTCTCCCGGCTCGGCCGCGTCCGCCTCGCCGCGCCCCTGCAAGGACGACGATGCAGCGCCCGCACCCACCTGCACTGACTCACACGACTTCTTTTCACGTAAGTACCTACTTACCTAAAAAAACTGGACTGTCTAAGGACCGCTGCAGCAGATGACTCCTTCAGTGGATATCGCGAACAAGTAAACAAAGTGTAGAGTACCTAGCGGCTACACTACAAGGATCGATAAACTTAAAAGGGCGGCTGGTCTAGCATTGTAGGTATTGCGATAAAGGGACTTGATTGATTGACACTTTTATGCCATGAACTCGCCATACCTTTGCCGCGTACCTAAGCTAAGTCATCGGCATTATGTGGTTCGACCCCACACGTCGACTCACTTAAAATAACCGACGGCCATCGACTTTCAGTGTATCACACGACTTCTTTTTACGTGACTTATTCGTAAGGTTTAAGAGGTAGCTCACGGCGTATACGCGCTGCAAACGCAACTAGTGCTGCTTTTTCAAGGCACAAATAGCACCGACTACGCGTGTTAGATGCGCGTTATATGGAACTCCAGTATCAAAATTAATTTATGGCGCCTATGCCCTTAGACCTCAAATACAAAACAAAGGCACTCACATCACGTAAAAAGATGTTTCGGTACGCCTAGCGGGACCCTAGCTAGAGCTTTACAGACCAACTAATTATTTAGTGCTCATTTTGCACCTTCTAAATAAGTTAGGTTTTGATTTTGTGCTTCTTTAGGAATTCAGCTAAATCGAAGCAACGCTACTTCCGACGGTGCTGTATTGTTAGCGAAAATTAAATAATTATTTAGTGCTCTGACCTCCTGTCTTACAAGTTTACAAGGTCTCCTGTGTGTCAAATGGATCTTAAAAGATTCTTCCTGCATGCCCTTTTTGGTTTAGAAGTTATCATGTTTTAGGTTTTATAACTCCCAGCTCCCTTTCTTGTTTGTCAATTTATATCGCTAAAATTAACTTTGAAGTTTAGTGCATGCTACCAAATATCCATTTATAATAAACAGGTACATATTTATTTAGTTCAAAAGAGTTCTCAATAAATATGTTAAACCTAAGAATAAAAAATATCTGCTATTATTATACCTACATGCATCATCAGTGTAAGTTCTACGCGTGTAAGTGTATGTAAAGTGGTTTGGTTTGTCACTTTTGACAGAACCTGAAAAAATAAAAAATTACGACGATATTTTTTAAAATTACGATGTTAAACAAATAGGGCAGGCGTTCACACGAGCGGGATAAAATGTCACGTGACACCGCGCGCGACTCTCTAACGCGTCGCTTTGTGCCTCAAAAGTGACCGCTCTCTAGAAAGAGACAAAGTGACTGCGGCCAATGTCTGCTCCGATTTAAAATACCTGTTTTAATTTTAATTAATAGGAAAATCATTAAAAATTACTGTGACTGCTATTAAATAAAGTAAGTGGTTATTTCTATATTATGTTTCTATATTTCTAGACTTTACTGGCTTAGGCTCGACAGTGAAAGATTTCTTTTTATCAATATTCTTTTCTTCACAAGAGAGATTGAGACAATTAAAATTAAGAATAATGAAAACTATTTTTTTATCATATTATTAGAAATAAAAAAAATCTCTTTTAAAACGAACTAGGTCTATATTTGATTAATTAATAATTATTAATTAATAATTATATCGATTAAAGGATGTCCTTTAATTTTTTTTGGCTAAACACCTACCTCGTTTATGTTTTTTTCATCCCACCATCTCGGAAAGAGTATTTTTAATCTTCAGTATCTGAGTGGAAAAGCCGTTTTTATTCTCTAGAGGATAAAGTAAATTGAATTTAGAACATCGTGTGCACTAAGTTTGTGAATTAAAAAAAACATTAAACCTATTTACTGCTACCTCTATGGTGCCGAATATATCATACAACTTTTTTTTAATTTGTTAAAAACTCAG
Organism: Xanthia togata; assembly: GCA_963853775.1. Lineage (NCBI taxonomy): Eukaryota > Metazoa > Arthropoda > Insecta > Lepidoptera > Noctuidae > Xanthia > Xanthia togata. The sequence continues at coordinate 9,865,208 of OY970790.1, read as the reverse complement.
ACTCGGAACCTTCTTGGTGTTCTTTTTTCAATTTGCTTTGTACGCGGTTCTTTACGCGGCATTTTTTCACGTCATTGTTAAACCTTAGGTATATTAAAAACAAGAAACTTGAAAACAAGTGAAAAAACTAAAATGAGTGATTCTAGCGACGAGGAAGTTTGCTTGACGCCAACAGAATTGACTGAAACTGTTAATAATGCGCAAATGAGCTTTCTCCCTCAACAATCACGCGAGAAGTATTTAAAACAGTACGATATGTTCAACACGTGGCGACTAGCAAAAGGAGCCAAAACTTTCTCAGAAAACGTTTTGCTGGCATATTTTATAGAATTATCCGAGAACAAGAAAGCAAGCACTCTATGGAGTACGTATTCGATGCTAAAAGCAACAATAAAGATGAAAAAAGACAAACATATCGATACCTATCCTAAATTAGTGGCATTTTTAAAAAGAGCCTCATCTGGTCATCAACCAAAAAAATCGAAGGTTTTCACAGTATCTGATATTGAAAAGTTTCTTAACGAAGCATCCGATTCCGTATATTTGGCGGCAAAAGTAAGTCAGTTGCACATTCAGTATCTACTTAAGTATATTAATCTCAATTAAATAGTATACTTAGTAGATGTTGATAGGCATAATTATGCGTTCATATCAATTTTATTCATTTATCTACTACAATACTCTTTACGTTACAGGTTGTTCTTATTATTGGAATAAACGGAGCATGTCGAACTAATGAACTAACACAACTTAATGTCAAAAACATTTAGAAACATTCAGATGACTTACTATTAATTAATTTACCTAATACAAAGACAAAAAGAGACCGCAACTTCGTCATTCGCAAGGAATACGTAACGATTGTTGAGAAATATCAAGCCTTACGCCCGCCTAACACTCCAATCAATCGATTTTTTCTACAGTATCGCAATGGAAAGTGTGTTAGACAGCCTATGGGTACTAATAAAATTGGCAGTATCCCACGAGAAATAGCAACATTTCTTGAACTTCCAGAACCCCTGTTGTACACGGGTCATTGTTTCCGACGAACTTCAGCCACACTTTTGGCTGATTCCGGAGCTGATCTGCTGTCCCTTAAGCGCCACGGAGGCTGGAAGTCCAATGCAGTTGTAGAGGGATACATAGAAGATTCCATCCAAAATAAGTCTAAAATATGTGAAGGCATCGTAGGAGCCATTACACTGAAAGAGCCTCAATCGGATCCTTGTACTGGCCCTTCTACATCAAAAATAAGCCGTTATGAAACACCTAACCATCTCCCTCTCTCTCCAACATTCACGCCAAGGGAATCCGATGAATCGGTACAACTATTAAGTATGACAGATAGTTTACCGAAAAACAGTACACAAGTGACTAACACCAATATTACAGTACCAAACAAAAATATTACACTCAATTTAAATAACTGTAGCAACGTTACTTTAAAATTTTCTTAATTATACCTTAGTATTATTTTGTTATAATTTAAATATTATTCTGTAATACTTACCTGTCATAATGTAGTAATTAATACCTAAACTGAAATAAAAGTGTACCTATCTTGTGATTGTAAACGTTTTTTTTTTTGCATTTAGTCATTTCCTCGCTGAGGTGGAATGAAAAGTTACGTGTTGCACTCGAGTGCAAAGATTTTTCACCTCGTGCTCTTTTGATTCCCTCGCTAACGCTCAGGATTCTAATTTTGAATCACTCGCTGCGCTCGTGATTCAATTTTAGAATCCTTCGCTTGCTCGGTCATCAAAATTGAACACGCGGTTAAAAAGCAACTTTGCACTCTTGTATAACAAATAACTATTATCGTTTAGGTGTTTAGGTTACATTAAAATATTAATTAATTAATTATTACGGTTTTATTATTCTCCTATACCTAACTTTCGTGAACTAATCAAATATTTAAAAGTTTTTTTCATGTTTTTCGTTTGACAAGATTATGACGTCACTTAATTAGTGCAGGGCCATATTATGACGTCTTAATGCCACCATTATTCCAGTGTGAGTGAGAAACGGAGCCTATATAATTGATTTGTAAAGTTATGTCTAACGCGGGTAAAAAACTGAGAATCACGCAAAAACTATTAAGAATTGTGTCTAAAAATTGTGTCCACGAGAACACTGCCGACAAACTGTCCTGCAGTTTGGCAGAAGATTTGTGAAATACACCTATGTAACTTTTGTTGAAAAAAAAAAAAAAAAAAAAAAAAAAAATACAAGGCCGCTAGCACCATCCTTTTTCACAGTGGAATAATGATGGCATTAATACTTCATAATAAGGCCCCTGTTCACTAAAAATTGGCAATCGATTCTTCTCGATTACACTTGATTCGATTAGAACCAAATACACACCTAGACGACGATGGTTTATATTTTTGGGTGGATCTCAATTATGAGCAGTTTAATATTATATTAAATCAGCCACCAACTATAGCAGAACAAAGTAATCGTCCGAAGACGGTCCTTGGTGTATATTTAGCAAAAATTCGTACTGGTGAAAATGCCGGAAAATCATCTTATCTTTTTAATTACATAAAGGATACTAATGAAACTTCAGTACAAACAAAGACAGTAATTATCTATATAATAACGTTTAAGTTAAGTCTTTGGGGCGCATAATGGAAGTGCTAGGACCTATTAAAGCAATTTTCTATTTACTAAAATAACTTCAAAACGGTGCATTATAGTGGATTCGTTTATTGCGTAACAAATGATAACTAATTAGCCAGATCTCATGTACAAATATTACAATCACCCGTATAGTCAATTCCGAGATACAGCAATCGTGCAAACGTTACTCCAGCAGGATTTTAAATATCTTCGCAACCATAGCAAATACAAATACAAATTAAGTTGTACCATTTATTTCAAATTGATTTCTAATTATTTAGATATTTTTTTTCAAAATATCCATTAGAAAACAAAAGATCTGGCTGGGGTAACGTTACTCCAGCCGGAAGTGTTTTTATAAATAATTAAAAAACTATCAGCTTACCAAATTTAAAAATCTGCTTACCAATTACAGAAGCTGTATTTCTAATTATCTATTGCATTTAGATGACGATTTTCGACATTATCTGGCGCACACGGCACGCACATAGAGATTATTCCTATACTTTAATTGACAGAAACCAAATCGGCAGAATCGGTCGAAGTGGGAGAGGCCTCTGTCCAGCAGTGGACGTCTTTTAGCTGAAATGATGATGCTGATAAAATCGGCAGAAACGTAATAATTCAGCACTATAATGTACTTGCCTGATTGGCAGCAGAACAGTCGGGAGCTGTACCCATATCGTTTCCGTTTTACGGTATTTAGGCTTAGCAAGGTACCTATTATATATATTATATAAGGCCATTTAATGCTCCAGCTTAACATTTATTAAACCTTAATGACCACTGAGTAGTGAGTACCTACACGCTATGGCGTCTTGTCACTGGTCAGAAGTGGTTATCATTTATTCTTCATCAACAATGATGTCTTCTAAGTAAAACGCATGGAAAATAAATACGTCATGACGTCCAATGCGTAAATACCATATTATTGAAATAATATGAGCACAAGTGCCGATTGTGCGTTAACCGGTCAGACATTTACATAGTGATGCAGTAAAGCATTTCTGCCATGTTGTTCTCCAGACCCTGGACACCATCTAGTGTAAAAGCACTTGTCAATACATAACCAATGAGTCCAAACACGATGGTGCTATCTGGTTTGATTGAGGAGTTCCTATGGACAACTTCCGTTAACACCATCAGGTCCTGGACATTGCTCCTGTTTTTTATTTATTTATTTACCAGAATTATAATGTTATGAGTCTATAATTAATAATATATAACTGAGAACTGCAGTGACCCTTAGCGTCATAAGCTACTTGCACTTGTTACTCTTGCTGAAGAACATCACCAATAAGGTCAGTATATGTCCTCCTAGGGCGTCCCCTTGGGACGTTTCCATTCACATCTACCTTGTAAATACATTTTGTTAGTCGCCTTTCATTCATCCTCTCAACATGACCAAACCATCTCAGCATACCCTTTTCAATTTTTGTCACTACATCGTCTTTTAACTCACACCGTTGTCTTATCACATCATTTCTCAGCCTATCATTCATAGTTAGACCACACATGCTTCGCAAGGAATGCATTTCCACAGCATTTATCCTACTTTCATGCTTCTTTTGTCACACCCAGCATTCTCTTCCATACATAAGCGTGGACACAAGCACACCATTTTGAACAGCCAATCGAACCTTTTTGGACATCAGCTGGTTGGTCACAATCGCATGTATAGCACCATTCACTTTATTTCCTGCATTTACTCTCCTTTCCACATCTTCATCAATGTTCCCATCCCTTGTAAACAGACTCCCCAAGTATACAGACTCACTTACTTACTCCACATTTTTATCATTTATTTTCATATCACACACCGATACATCCTCTCCTCTTTCAAAGACCATGACCTTCATCTTATTCACATTTATATTCATCATCCATCACAGTCACCATGTCTTGCAACTGTTCTGCTGACGATGCAAGTATAACTTGATTATCTGCGTAGAGAAAGCATTTGATAGGCAACTCATTCATCCAAAATCCGCACTCACCCTCTTTCAAATCTGTCAGACAACTATCCATGTACAAGTTGAAGAGCCACGGTGACGCTACACAACCCTGTCTAACACCCCTCGAGATGCAAAACCATTTCGTGTAAGCCCCATTTATTCTAACATAGGCACTGGAATCCTTGTATAAAGATTTTAGGGCCCGTACCAAGTGCCAGTCCACCCCGTACATGGATAGTGTCGACCACAGTTCTTCCCTCCACACACTGTCGTAGGCCTTCTCCAAATCAACGAAAGCACAATAGACTTTCTTGTGCTTTGCCAGATGTTTTTCGGTTATGCGCCATGGAGAAGATCTGATCCATACAGCCCATTCCCTCTCTCTTTATCCTGCCTTATTAATCCTGCAATATTTATTGGATTATTCCTCAAATTGCGTATTTTAATTATTTTGTTCGTCGACGGCAACTAAATAGTGGAGTGCCTGGAGCGTTAAAACCATGAAAACGTCGGATTTCAGATAGGGCGCGTTCCCACTATGTCTGGAAAATAGTAGACAAAAGTGGTGGACGACAATTAAATATGTGAACAGTTCCATTTAAATACACAAGCCACCACGACTTCGTCGTAATATACAGTTCGCGTCAAATAACTTTGCCGCTCTGAAGTTAGGTTGCGCATGCGTGCTGGCATGCGCGCTACTGTCTTATAAGGAAGATTGACTACTGCGCAGTCATTTGTAGCCTACTTCAGAGCGGCAAAGTTATTTGACGCGAATTGTATATGTATAAAAAATTACCTATTAAAATTTCGTGACCTTGATTTGAAAAAAAAATTAAAAGTTTTTTGGAACAATTCAAATAGTACTAGTATATTACATAATAAGGCTGTTGAATATTTTTGTATATGAAAATTAAGTTATAATATCTGTTATAGAGAAAAAGAAGTTAATTAAGGAAAATTAAATAAAGAAGAACATTTGTCTTCGACTTTATTTATTTGAATGACAGGTGGAGTATTGAAACAAATATTTCTAGCTAGCGTCCTCAATAATTAAGATAGAAAAATGAAAATGCTATCAGAAGATGCGTTACCTACTGAAAGGGTTACAATCTATTTTTTTTAAGGTTACTATAAAGCAAAAAATGTTTTTCATAAAAGGTTTTATTTGGTGGACTTTTTTCAAAGAATCGTAAACTTCTCAAAAGCGAGAAGAGATTTCGAAAAAAATTAAAAACGATTCTGAAGAATTTAAAGGGCTTTAAAATGATACCATTCTGGTTTCGATAGGATTACTATTGAAAATGATTTTTCGGTCGCTTCAGTAGCGTAGGTAGGTACTCGTTTTCAAAAAAAGAGTGACCATTGGCTAGCTTCCTGAATTATTAAGATAAAGAAATGAAAATGGCATTAAAAGATGCGTTACTGAAAGGGCTACTATACTGAAAAAAAGGAAATGTTTTTTTATTAAAAAAAAAAAACGCGAATTCCTGACAGTTTCTTTTGGGATTTTTCAAAAAAACTTGAATCTTCTCAAAAACGAAAAGAGATACCGAAAAAATAAAAATAAATTATCCTGGAAAATTTAAAGGGCTTTAAAATTATACCATTTTAAAGCCGAAATCAAAATTATGTTTTTTTTTATAGAAATAAAATAAAAAAAGAATAGAAAGAAAAAAAGAAAGATGAATGAAAAAACTATATTTTTACAATAATTTTTCCCGTTTCCCGTTTTGTGGCCCTTTTAAAACAAAAAATAGCCAAATCGGTTCAGCCGTTCTCAAGTGGTACACTTACCAACGAACAGCATTTCAATTTTAATAGGTATATAAAATTCTTCTTTGTATTTCTGATAGCGTGCAATAAACGTCAAAGTTAATTTTAGCGACATTTATTGACAAACAAGAAAGGATCCGCTGGAAGTTAAAAAATGCAAAACGTAAAAACTTCTAAACTATAAGGGGTAATCTTGGTACAGATAGTGCAATCCACGACGACGCGCCCCACACCCCACACCGCGATTACTGTACTGTAAGCTGTACTTTAGTACGGAGCGGAGCGCGTGACGCGTCGTCATGGATTGCAAGTATTGTACCTACATGCTACAAGAGGCCAGAGCACTAAATAATGACTTTAATTTTCGTACCTTTATTTTCGTTAACAATGAAGAGCACCGTTGGAGGTAGCGTTGCTTCGATTTAGCCTAAATCATTGAAGCACAAAATCAAAACCAAACTTATTAAGAAGGCACAATATTATGAGCACTCAATAATTAGTTGGTGTGCAAAGCTCGTCCAGCTAGGCGTATGGACACGTCATGTGAGACACTGAAAGTTCCTAAAAGAAGTTGTGTGCTTAAGCCCTGAATCATGGAGAGCGTAGGGTCAGCTCAGACATTTGTTACAAACTTGGTACCTTTAACATTGCAGCATGCATTTTCAAACCCAAGTTGCCAATTTAGTTTTTGCTATTTGAATCCACAAGGTTAATGCTATCTAAATCTTACAGCTCTATATAAGCGGGCACGCCCTTTATGCCTGGAGGCTTTATTTTCTTTTTTTAGATATTGTTTACGTCTACTTTTAACGCATCGATCTGTTAGGTCCGTATTACACGTAGGTATTACAGCACCTCACTCAAGACTGTCGACTATATTCTGCCAGAATCAATTAAACATCTTAAAGTAGATTTTGATGAGTGTGATGTCAGATCACAACGAGGTATCACATTGTTCTGAATTTAACTGAGTAGGCATAAATTTATAAGACATGTCTGATATTGTATTCTAAAAGGTGACACATTTTTTTGAAGCCGATACTTCATCCTATAGGTATTTTAGCGTCGCATATCTCGTCAGCTCTGGTGTTCCTTCGATGTCACATATTTGTGCTGACACTTGTATATGCCAATCGCATATTTTTGGCGTCATCTTGACGACAGATAATTTATAGATGAATCACGAAGTAAGATATTATTGCCGAGCTGTTCATAGTAATATATTTAAGCTCGTGATTGTACATTCCTATTTTAATGTGTATCGTAGCGGTCCCCCTTAAGGTAGGTCAAAACAGGAGTTTACTGAACATCATAACTAATCAAATAGGTTTTTTACTGCGAACCTAGAAGTCTCATTTAAAATTCAAAATTCAAAAGTCATTTATTCAAACTAGGCTCAGTCTTATAGATGTTTGTACAGCGGACGGGGAGCGCAAGTCGTCGTGCGGTGTGTGCGGCGCGCGGCTCGGGCCAGGCGTGGCGCAGGCGCACTTCCTGCAGGAGCTGCAGCACCTCTACAGCCTCAGCGCCCTGCCGCGCGACACGCCGGCGCCCCCGCAGCACTCCTTGCACCACCAGGACGAAGATGCGCGCTGGGAGGTACTCCACTCAATTATAATGCCCGGGCATCATGACTCATCGAGCTTCAGAAGGAGATTGCCAACAGCCATGAGTGATAGACATGACGCTTTACAAAGCCAAATTTATAATATAACCCAATGTGACATATTTAACAGCCGAGCAATACCTACCTATTTTAAATTGAGATTACGAGAGCTCTGCGAGCGTATTAATTTTTTTTACCGATGCGATTTCTTTATTTTAACTAGTTCACCCGTGCCAATGTTTACTAATGAAAAAAAAATTTCATTGGTGTCAGACATACCAGCGTATCCGCGCCAACCGGCAGCGCCGGCTGAAGCTGCGCACACGCAAGCGTCACCACACGGTGGAGAGCATGCTCGGCTACGACCTCGACGAGGAGAGACGGGAGGAGCGGCCCCGTGAGGCTCGCCCTTATGATGCAGAAGACGAGCCCGTAGATGTAGAGGGAGACTCGCTCGGCTGGCCAGAGTCAGCTATAAACGTTGATGGTAACGCTGCTTTTCGTTTCTTTTTTAACTTGTCAGGACACCAGGAGAGCCAAAAACAATACAGAGATTTTCCATGGCTGATTGTGCCTCATTCATAAATAAGAACGATCTCATTGGTCGAGGCTTGGTTGGTTATGGTGCAACTATAGATTCAATCGGTCGATCAATGGCGACATTGATCGCCTCAAAATTATGATACCCCGCGTCCTATTTAAAAGCGATCATCGCGCGAATACGCGATCGACGTATATGTCACTTTTTGTTCGGAAACCCGGTAAACGCCCTCTGTCGGCGCGACCACGCGTTCTGGTTCACCGAATAAAAAGTGACATATTATGAGCGCAACGATCGCGTATTCGGGTCGATCGTTTATAACTAAGACGCGGCCTTTCTGTGTCATAGATCGACCGCAGTCTACTTGCAACCTTATGCGGTTAGCTAATAAGGGCGAACTTCCTAATGAAAAATTAATGCAACTTATATACAGATAGTGCAATCCACGACGACGCGCCCCACTCCGCGATTACTGTACTGTAAGCTGTACTTTAGTACGGAGTGGAGTGGAGTGGGGCGCGTCGTCATGGATTGCACTATCTATACTGATGCATGCATGCAAATAGGTTTACCGAATTGTTTTTAACATTGGAGTGAATGATAAGATATATGCCATTATATGCCAATAGTTTTAGCGCACTGAAACTAACTAGAACTAATTCTGGTTAGAACCAGAATAAAACTGTCACCGATGGAAATCAGTCAAACAAGCCTTACGAGTAGAAACCTGAGCCATAGAAAGGAAGACAGAGAATGATCGTAGCGAAAGTACCTATAAATAATAATGTAAAAGGTTGTCCCCCTTTGACATGCACCTTTTCTGCTTCTTTGTTCAGTTCCTCTCCTGGGCAAAAATACCTCTCTTCATTATTTCCCTGTCTGAAGTGTACCTATACAGAAACTAAGAGCTTCCTGAACAGTCATACATAATCCAAAATGTGTGTAATTTTCAGAAAAAGAGTCACGCAGTGAGGGTGAGAAGCTGCACATGAGTTACGCTGAGGACCTGGAGATCTCCAGCACTAACGACGCCATGCAGTCACCAGAACGCGTGAGGTATTTTTTCTCTAAGAGCCCACACCGCACCTTGTTCCCTCTTAGTACCTACTGCGTATAATGGTCGGTACCAGGAAATCGTGGTACGGGTTTTGCATAAATTTATATAGAAAACTTATAGTAGCAGCCACAAAAACGTCTAGCTAGCTGAACAGTTTCACCACTCCGAGAGAGAAAAAATCGGATTGAGGATAAGCCTTGTAGAAGATTGTTAAAATAAAAACAAAAAACTTGCAAAAAGCACGTCCATATTATGATAAATTTGGCGTAAATAAAAAGCCAATTAATATTAAACTTAAATAAAGACAACAAAGAACAGTGAACCCGCAATTTTTTTTTTCGAAAAACTTCGGAAATTTTCTGAATTTTCCCGGTCACAAATATGTTATATTGACTTGACGGTAAAAATTCAGAAAATTTCCGAACATTAGTACAGTTTTCAGTTACTTCTGTTTCAAAACAGAAATAATGTTATTGACACTACACTACACTGTTCTGTTGTATTTATTTAATTTAGGTGACTTCTTAAAGTTATCAAAATACGGCAGTGATTTTTGCACGTTTTTTGTGCTATAATTACTTTTTTTACAGTTTGGTACAGTACAAGTTTTGTCCTCAATCCGTATTTTTCCTGACTGGTGAATCTCTTGAGCTAGCCAGCTCTTGGCTAAGTAACGCAAGTTTTCTATATAAACTTAACCAAAACCCATAACACGATTTTCTAGTACCGACCCTTAAGGCTGCAGTCTCGCAAAATGCACTCGCGGCGAATTATTTGCGTAACTTTGTATTTTTATTTTTAACAAAATAATGAAATAACATGAAATATTTTTATTGCACATAAATAACCATAATATAAGTAATAGCTAGTTATTTTTTGTAAGTTCATCTAGGTGGATTATGTTAGGTAAATCAAGCATTAAATACAGCTCTTTCGCGCCCAACATCACTTCGAGTTCTGTTTGCGCGCTTAGTTTATAGCAATGAAGAATTAATTTACAAATCTGTTCAGCGCTTAATTAACTCAATATTCTCGTCTTCAAAATGCGTTGATTAGTTTTTTCTAATTATGTTTCATTTTCTTAATTCAGAGGTCACAATTTCATCAAAATTCTCTGTTTTTAGCTCCTAATAAACGGTTTGTTACATAATAACTATGCATCTTATGTATGTAATAATTAGATTATTTTAAAGCCAAGAGTTTATTTAGCAACTACTAAAAAAATTGCACCTAAATCACACATTACACTAACAATAATAATAATCTCAAAATACCTCTAAAAAAAAACAGAATTTCTCTCTCAATTCTTGTTTTTAAACTCGTTTTTTGGAGGTCTTTTAAGATGATTATTATTGTTAGTGTAATGTGTGATTTAGGTGCAATTTTTTTAGTAGTTGCTAAATAAACTCTTGGCTTTAAAATAATCTAATTATTACATACATAAGATGCATAGTTATTATGTAACAAACCGTTTATTAGGAGCTAAAAACAGAGAATTTTGATGAAATTGTGACCTCTGAATTAAGAAAATGAAACATAATTAGAAAAAACTAATCAACGCATTTTGAAGACGAGAATATTGAGTTAATTAAGCGCTGAACAGATTTGTAAATTAATTCTTCATTGCTATAAACTAAGCGCGCAAACAGAACTCGAAGTGATGTTGGGCGCGAAAGAGCTGTATTTAATGCTTGATTTACCTAACATAATCCACCTAGATGAACTTACAAAAAATAACTAGCTATTACTTATATTATGGTTATTTATGTGCAATAAAAATATTTCATGTTATTTCATTATTTTGTTAAAAATAAAAATACAAAGTTACGCAAATAATTCGCCGCGAGTGCATTTTGCGAGACTGCAGCCTTAATAGAAATATGTTATCACTTATTGGAGCCGAATTTGATTGCAAATAATTTTAAGTTGTTAACTTAACAAAAAGGAGTTTGATCTCAATTCCATTGTTTGCTTTTTTTATGAGGATGTGCTTCAAGGCAACAATTAATATGTAACAGACATGTTTGTTTTTTTAAAGGATTGAGACACCAAAATCGCTGTCTTTGGAGTGCACGCCAAAGGCGGTAGAGAGCGTGGAGAGGCCAGCGGAGGTGTCGACGTCGGAAGCCTGGTCCGGAGCCGGGGCCTCCGGAGCCCCTGCGGATGCCTGGCCTGCCCTGGCCGCGGAGGCCTACCTCCAGGCCACGCGCCACAAGATCGACGGCGAGAACCTTCCCTCCTCTACCGACACGCGCAATTAAATGTTCGCTAATTACAGAATTACGTGCAATGGAGTGACTTCACCTCATTCATTTGGAATGTTTAGTATTCGCCTGCAGTCATTGTCAGGAAGAATTTTGGCGCTGTAACTACGCACGCGGTATTTCTATACATGCGTGCTTGTATTAATATATATTTTGTTATACCTATCACAATACGTCGATTAAAGTTTTGTTTTTCTTTTGTCTACAAAAAGCTCTAAATATAGATACTTAAACGTAGAAGACGTCGTCACTTTTTGTCTGTCATAATTAGCATCCAATTCAATCACTCTCATTATTATTGTTCATGAGATAAGTATCGTTATATTTGTATTTATTAGTTAAATAATCGATCTTTAAAGATATTATAAATGTTTAGGTTAACTCCTACTGTATCGATAAATCTAAACTAATATTATAAAGAGAAGAGATTTGATTTTTTGTATGTTTGTTTGTAATCTCAAAAATAACTTAACCAATTTAAAAAAACTTTCACCTGTAAAAAGCTACATTATGAGCGAGTAACATGGCCTGTATTTTATCGACTTCCACGCGAACGAAGTCGCGGACAGGAGAGTGTCATTATAAAGTGCATGATTCTGCTTTCCCACCAACCATGTGTCACTTATAGATCATGTATGTATAAGAGAAAAAAAAACTGTGTAAATAGAGTTATATCTGTTTTATCGAGCAACTTAAACGTTATGTTCGTCGATCATTATCAAATATCTTAATGTAACTATCGTACTATGTCTATCTATTTAAATCTAGTTCGAGTTGTAGATAAGTTATAGAATGTAAATCAACTCTTCGTTATTGTTAACTATGTGTACATAATAAAATGTGTCAAACTGTTTCATGTTATAAAAATTATATATTCCAAAAATATCGATAAAAAAAAGTTAGCTACGTATTGCATCACTAGAAGTTGGTTACAGTGTGTAGATTCGTGACTTAACTCTATGGATTATAGTTATTACGATCTGCAATTGCATGCTTAGTAGAATTCATATCTTATTCCCTTGAATCGTTTTTATTTTATAAAGGAATTAATAAAAAAATAATAGAAAAGTCAAAGGAAATGTATTCAAACTTCTTTACATTATAACATCATTCACAAACGTTTACTATTCGCAGCCAATACATATTACATAACATATACAATTTATCTTCGACGTAACAATCAAAATTATTTCGAATGCCAGCCAAAACCAGTGGACAGCAATATGGGACGGGTTGAGAAGGTCCGATGAAAATCCTTACTTTCATACATAGCGAGATTAAGTGTATTTACTTAATCTCACTATTCAGAATCTATAATAAGCTAAGCTTAGACGAGTATCGTAATAGGATAGGAACGACGTTCGTAGTACAGTGACGACCTCGAGGTGACCTGACCTCCGCCGGGTTGATGCGGCCGCGGGTCTCCGAGTGAGTTGTGCTCGCTGTCTGATAACCTCCGACACGAGTCCGAACGGATATTTCCCGAAACTTTAGTTCATTTAAAACTTGACGTAGTAACTAGAAACGCAGTTTCAAAAGTAAGTTCACTTATAAACGTCCACTGAAACCTATGAACAATTCAACTCGAACATTCAATCGATCACTTGGCGGTACATTCATGTAATGGCGCTGAAACTTATTTTTACTCATCAGCTATATTTATTTCGTTTACACTTACGCATTTAGAGGTGTGAGGAACAGGGTGTAAAGTTTCATCCTCTTTAGAAAAGGGAGGATTCGCCGCCCAGAAGGGTGTCGTGTTTGGCGGGCAACTGCCCGACGATTGATCTCGAGGAAGTTATGTATAGTGTTCACGCGGTAAACTCTAATTGTGCGATGCAGGATTTGTGTGACGTCAGGATTTTGTGTGACATTAGGCCTTTTTTGAGTAGTTTGCGTGTAGTGATGTAGTTGCCGCCACACGCACATTGCGTGTTAAATGTTTTAACTACGGCTATTACAACAGTAGACATTTTTTCACAAATGGACTACAACTTCACAGGAATAATTTACGAAATTAATGAAGAAAGTACAAAAATTGCTGCTATTTAAGCGTAGTTTCCAGCTCTATCTCCCATTCTAACATAGCTGGTATGCGTGCGAGCCGCGAGGAAGCTTAACACGAAACTTATTAAAGTCACGAGTCACAGACGGTAGAAGTTGAAAGCTTTGGCATATTGGACCAACGCGAAAGCTGGAACGGCGGGAAAAGGTTAGTAAAATACAACCTCGACGACGAACTTATTGTAAGTTTTAAATATGATTATTTGTGTATGAAGCACACGTAGGAAGACAAATAAAGAATATTCCAAAACCACACAATATAGTACAATAATACGAATACATAGAAACGATATGAGATTTTCCTGTGACCTCTTCCGATATTTTACAATTTTTACATCTCGAACACGAATTTAGATAATTTTCTATGACGCCCTTCATGTATATTTCAGCCGCTCGATTTTAACAAATAATCTCAAAGCAAGTTAACCAAATTCGTTAAATTGAGTATAACGACGACATTTTGACGCACAAACTGAGTATTCGGGTTTTTGTGTTTTGGGTGTCAGGCGGAACTCTTTCAACGAAGACACAGACCCTGACGACGGTGAGAGGATTGGCTACTGTTGATTGTCTCCAATCTTGAAGGTCGATTGCCGGTAGCCATCCTCAGCCGTAGACGCGGACGCACGTAGTGGCTGATCCGGCTCACCTCCCGTTCTATACTCTTGAACCACCTGCCACAAGGAAAAGATGCTGACTATAATGTTATGACTATAATTGTGCTTTATTATACCAATTGTCTAAACGGCAAGTTGCTGATCTGCAGGAATTCAAATATTAGTGCCTTGAAAAGTTTGGTGACTGTTTTCGAGACTGGGAGGTACGGATAATCTAAGCTAATCTACTGTCTCACTCTGCGAATATGTTCCTCCCGGGCAGCTAGTTCCTTCGTGAGATCTTCCTTGCGTCGCTCTAGTTCCGGCTCGCAGTTCCCTTCCCTGATGCACTTGTCTATATGTTCGTACTCCCTGTACAGGCCCGCGTACTCTGCGAGGCTCTGCTTGGCTTCCTGGCTCCCACAACGACCCTTCGACGTGGCACAATCAAAGTCCTCTCGATTTGTCGCGAGACTGCTTGAAACATTAAAAATACACACTTGAAAATAGAAAATACAACTACAAAAAAAAAATTACCGCATTTTAATAGTAATTCTAGAGACCATAAAGTAGAAGTTCATTGTAGGTATTAAGATCAGGATGCGAAGGCTGTTTTTAAAATAATCATTCGTACCTAAATATTTTAATGAAATCAAGCATACTGGTTTCCGAGACTTGTAGCAGCAAGTACCTTGCAGTGAATCACTCACTTGTACATGGATGTGTAGAAGTAGTGCGGGCGGGCGATGGCGCGCAGGAACCGAGGCACCATGCCATCCCCCTCGCGGTACAGGTTCAGAAGCCGGTTGTATGAGATGTACTTGTAAGACGGCAGGCGCACCAGCCGCCGCCCCACGCGGATCGCGTTGATCTCGCTGTAGTGGTCTAGCGACGGTTGCTGGTTCTAAGCAAGTACAACGGACTTGTGTAAAAAATGTACATAAATTACTTTTTAATCACAGACAACGTATTCCGTAAAAAAAGGCAGAGAGTCGGGCCCGCATAGTTAAGCTTCTGTTCATCATCATCATCATCATTTCAGCCATAGGCCTCCCCCAATGATTTCCAAATCGGCCGGTTGGAAGCGACCTGCATCCAGCTTCTGTTATTTAGTAGTAATTCGTTCTACAGTAAGCTGAAAGTATTCATATATTGTAGGAAGTAAGGCGACGATAACTGACTTTTAATGATTTTATACTGAAGATCACGTCTAAACCAGCAGTGTTAATGATTGTATACTGAAAATCACGTCTAAACCAGCAGTGTTATTGATTGTATACTGAAAATCACGTCTAAACCAGCAGTGTTAATGATTGTATACTGAAAATCACGTCTAAATCAGCAGTGTTAATGATTGTATATTGAAAATCACGTCTAAACCAGCAGTGTTAATGATTTGGAAAAAATGTATGTTAAATAAGAGCATTTTCATAATAACTCAATCTGTGAATATTTTAGTTGTGAATGTTTATATTAAAATAATGACTTGCATCCCAGTCTTGACGACGTAAATTACGCCCTACTGCAGGTCCAAAAGTGGTTCACTGCTAGTAATTTAGTATTGAATGGGAAAAAAACTAAATGCACAAGATTTTATTTACCAAATGTCAAAAGTAGTAATTGTGAGATAGTAATGAATCAAGAGAAACTAGAATTCGTCTTTAAACTGTTTTTCTGGAGATCAAGCTCGACTCAAGGCTTCAATGGGGTCCCCTTTCAGGGCGGCTAAGTTCAGCAGCATATGATGTGAGAAAAATCCGTCAATTTACTGATGTAGACACCGCGTGGCTAGTCTATTTCAGTTACTTTCATAGTATTATGTCGTACGGTAATCTACTATGGGGTTAGGCTGCAGACATCGAAACTATTTTTATTCTGCAGAAAAAAGTGCCATTCAAGCCCTCCACAGGCGCGACTCTAAGGAGAGAGGTTGAGGTTTAAAGATATTAACATCATGACGGTACCTTGTCAATGTATCTATGAAAACATTATGTATGTACGTAAGGAAAAATCTACATCTTTTTAGTAAAAAGAGGTGCAAGACACAATTATATCACTAGGAATAGGAGCCAATTAGTTCAATCTACTAATTTGTCCCATCTTTGGATTGACTAAAGTGGACTTAACTATCATGGGGTACTGTTTAAAATGTTACAATAAAATACCTCCCCACATACTTCAACTGAATGAAACGAAATTTTCTCTTATACTTACTAAACAGTCACTATGCAGCCAAGCATATTATAAGTTTGGGGGATTACATCGCTGTTAAAAATGCTTGGCTCAACGCTGGTCCAGCTCCACAAGGGCGCATAAACTAGTTGATTAGCATTTGAAAATATTGTTGGAGCTGCTGAAGATTTTAAAAACTCAATCTCTTAGTATTTTATGATTGCATAGAACATGTGTGCGTCATAATGTAGGTACCGACTATTTGTACTCAAAACTAGCCTAGGTTTAATTCGTAAAACAATCTAGAAAAATCAATGAGAGTATGTCATGCTCACACTAATGTCTCGCTGTCGGTGGCGCGTGTGTTGGATCATTTAGCTCCCTTCAAAATGGTTGACCTGATGGGCCTTGATGGGCGAGTCCTATTACTGGTGGACGTACGACACGTTGCGTGAGCTCAGCACAGAACACGTAAGCTAACCACTCAAGGCCATTATATCGGCGTCTTAAGGTCGGAAATTATCTCTCAGGAATGTACTGCCGGGATTCAAAATGTTGCTATGTATCCAGGCCTGGTCTACACCCCTGTTTGCCGAGTAAGCACCGCTCAGGACAAACCTAAATCTAAATCCTATATGAGGGTTTTGTTTTTCCCTTTTGAGGTACGGACCCTTAAAAATAAGTTAGATCAGAAGTTTGATTTGAACTCGCTTCGCACCAGACCGAATCTATAAATAATACCTTATAGTAAGGCCATAGTGAACACGTGTTGTTACCAGGTTTAGTGGATGTTGATTATGGTAGCTGGATCCCTACCGAGGATTCTTAGCATCCCTTACCCCGCCGTTACGTAGGCTACTCCCGTAACCAGAGACGTTAGCAGAGCCACCATCATAGACTGGTAGCTGGTTTTGATTGAATTTGTCAAGTTGGGGGTGTTCCATAATCGCCATGCTTGCTGGTATGCGGGTTCATGATCGCAGTTTGGATAGCCAGAAAACGCTCCTGCTTATCTGCTAGTAAATACCTTAGTCGCAACAGGATATTGTAATATATTGGAAGAAAATTAATAATTTTGACTTACCACAATGGTACTCTTCGAACCGTATTTGGGTACGTGGCCCAAGCCTGAAACATAAATAATTTAATTACTTTGTTAAAAACTTAGGGCGAAGTTTTCCATTTCAATCAGTATTCGAGTCTGCTGCGTCTGACAATTCCCGTATTTTTTTAAAGAACGTTGGCATTCTAATCTCCAAAAAAATTCTAATACCTACATTTTCGAAAGTTTAATTACAATTGATATGAAATTGTGACTTGAATTTTAATTATTTTAAGTATGGGAATCGGCCTTCTGAACTAGTCAAGAAAGATTGTCTTTCAAGTTATGCTTTGCTTTAGGACTAGTCATGCTCTTCGTGCTAGTGGGCGCGTTGTGCCCTTCATAAATTCTTGAATATAAGTACGAGAGTGACCTACCTACGTATAGAGTTCAAAGGAATTGGTGGTACCAAATCCGCCCTTACGTAGCCAGGAGTGCGTTCATCGTATTTATGGAAACATACGTTCGAAGTAACAAAAATGTTTCTTACCCATGTGATGTGCGATAGTCAGCGGAATTCCTGATAACGGTTGTTGAATTTTGAGCCCATTTAACACCTAGAAATGGCAAATTAATTGAATAAAAACGGTGTTTTAGTGGTCCTCGAGTTGGATATTCAATTCCAAATTTTTATACCACCACTCTGACTGATACTAAATATTAAAGTGGGCTGTTTAAAGCCTGCGAACACTGGCGGACAGCAGGGGATCTGGGACCCGTGCGCGAAAGACACTTGCGCGAACCCACTTGCGCGAAAAAACATTTCCGCGCATGGATTTTTGCGCGAACGGACTGTTGCGCGAAATACACTTGCGCGAAAGACAGTTACGCGAAGGACATCTGTGCGAATCCACTAGCACGAAAGGACAGTTAAAGTTGTAAGCGTTAAAGTTGCCGTAATGAGATTTCTTCATAACATCACGCCTGTATTCGTTCAAAGGGTTGGGCTGGGGTGTGTGTCAAATCTTGCAAGTTGAATTAATTCACTTCTTGTCATACGGAGCCAAACGAGGAAACTCCTCAACGGTCAACAGTACAGACACGAAATTTTATATACGCATTTATTTATGATAGATAGTTGTAAAGAAGACAGAGGAACTCCTCAATGGTCAGCAGCAGATGCAAGAAATGTTATATTATGATGCAAAAAATTTGAATACTAGAAATAAAGATAAAATAGATCAACCATTTTTCAGATTATCTAAAGTACATGCATCTTTTAAGGGGTACTGTGTTGAATGTTACAACAAAATATATTGCAATTAAATGAAAGAAAATTTAAAACTCGTATTAAAAGTAAACTTTGTCAACAAGCATATTGTGCATCGTCTTCACATATAATTATATAACTAATGTACCTATACAACATATTGTAAAACATTTTTAAAGAGTAACGGTGGAGTTTTTTGCTCATTCTTTTTTTTTGTTGTAAATTTTGTTCTTTAAAGGTGTCTTATCCTTATAAGACACCTTTAAAGAACAAAATTTAAGATAGGGCCTATTTTAAATAAATGGTTTGACTTTATACGCATTTAACTATGATAGTTCGTTCTTAAGTATACCATGATCTGGCTGCTACGCCCAGGATTGGCTCCAGACGAGGGAACTCACCAGAACAGGGTCTAGCAGCCAGGGCATGGTCTACCATGCTGGCCTGGCTGCTTTAGAACGGAATATCATAATTAAATGCGTAAAAAACATTTCATGTCTATACTGTGAAGCGTTGAGGAGTTCCCTTGTCTGGAGCCAATCCTGGGTGCAGCAGCCTGGTTATGGTGGACTCTTGAACGGCCTATCTTAATTGAATGCGTATATGAAATTTAATGTATCTGTTGTTGACTGCTGAGGAGTTTCCTCGACTGGAGCCAATCTTTGGTGCAGCAGCCAGGTCATGGTAGACTGTAGAACGTATTACCATAATTAAATGCGTATATTAAATTTCGTGTCTGTACAGTTAAGCGTTGAGGTTTTCCCGCGTCTGGTGCCAATCCTGGGTGCTCAAACAGGTCAAGCGTCATAAAACAATGCATTATCTTTGAAAGTATACACATTGAAAGAATACAGGCGTGGTGATGTTACGAAGAAATCTCATTACCGCAACTTCTTCGCGCAGCTGTCCTTTTGAGCAAATGTCTCTTCGCGCAAGTGTGATCGCCGCAAAAGCCCGTAGCGGTAAGACATTTCCGCGAATGGACTTTTGCGCGACAAAAGTTCATTCGCGGAAATGTCTATTCGCTCAAGTGGGTTCGCGCAAGTGTCTTTCGCGGAAATGTCTTCGCGCAAGTGTCCTGCTACCGACGGCAGCGGAGAGCATCGAGTAGGATTCCTCTATCCGCCAGCGCACACTAACAAGAAAAATCCTCTGCGATACAGCCAGCGTCCGCTTACCGGAGCATGATTATATTTTGAGTTTTTTTTTTAATCGTCTTTTTTTCCAACCGAGTACCTATTTAAAAAAAAAATATTTCTCTGAAACTAAATATGATACGCAATTGTGACTTTAGAAACATCTACGGCGTTTTTTATGCTGCATATTTTAGAGTACAACTAAACCTCGGAACTTCGTTACATTCAGACTTATACGAGGTTTTTAGTTTTTATTTTTTTTTCTCGGTAATTCCGTAGTATAGGGATAAGTTATTTATAATGAAACTAGCACTTTGCCAGCAACTTCGTTAGCGAATGTTTTCATAAAAACTTTAACACCCTTTAAAAATGTATTTTGAGGCAGTTTTGAAAAACGAATAATGACCATCTTTATTTTGATAAGAATTTGTGCTAAGTTTTATGTTTATTAACCTAAGAAATAAGATTCCCCCATTCGATCTTTAAACCCCCCTAAATTGTTCTATTGGAGGTAGTTCTGAAAATGTAAAATGACGTCCAAATGTAAATGTGCCCTGCCCACTGTCCGTTAAGTTTGGCGATTCTTCTGATTGTGTGGATAGCTTTGGTTCTCCTACGGATATCTGGTATTCTTGATTCAATCATGCTAGGAAACTCCTAGCATATAGCCCTTTGCATTGCCCTGGGTGACTTTTGGGACCCTTTGGGCCTTCTAATGAGGTTATTGTGAGCGAGTTACGTTTCAGAGCCATATGTCACCACAGGCAACACGCACTGGTCGTAGACTTTCGTCTCAAGATAACGTGGTATGTCGGTCGAGAAAACATCGCACAGCTTCCCGAATGCTGCTTAGTCGAGTTAGATAAAATAGAATAATTAGAGTTTATTTTATAATTTAAATTTAATTTGACTAATAATTAGAATTTTATTTTACTTGTTACCAGTTGTGCTGTGATCCTATAAGAAGTTCCGTTCCATATCTTTGAAGTTCATGATCAGATCATAACTATTATAATATTATTTATATGGGACCAATTCGGAAGAATAACCCTTCAAACAAAAAAAAACATTCAAAATCGGTCCACAATTTACCGAGAAATCGGTGAACATACATAAAAAATAAAAATAAATACATCCAGCTGAACATATAGGTTGTATGTTCAGCTGGATGTATATTTTTTTATTTTTATATCGGTAAAAAACAAACCTTGTGCAAAATTTAATGTTCCTAGGCCCTGTAGTTTCGGCTATGCGTTGGTATGTTAGTCAGTCAATATAGAGATAACTTCAGATTCAGAGTTCATATCCGGTATGAACTAATATAATATGTTCGCGTGACAACCCTAACGACGTGGAATACGGATCAAACTTAAAAATGTTGTGGTTTTTAGATTCCACGCAATTAGGATGTCTCATTTTTGTGGTATATAGGGAAGATAAACAGAGACAGATCGTACCGACGCGACCTAGCTAGGACGCTAGTTTCAATTCTGCAATCTGTTACTCTTTTAGTAAACCAAATTTGTTAAAATAATTTTCTTATAACACAGTACCAAACTTTTGAAATAAATAAAATGGCAATAATTGATGCGATTAAGTCAACCGCAATTTACCCGCAGTTGGTCAAACAGGCCAATGAGTCTTAAAGCTTAAGACAAGTACCTGTTGTATGTTAACGCCGATATTGTGTGAGGGGGCGGTGCTCTTGCTGACCACAAAGGGTATGTTGGTGTGGTTGCGGGTGTCATAGTAGTTTCGTATGCCTGCCTGCTTCATCTGGGAGGCCACCGTCGGCATCTCGTACCGACGACTCCGGTATCTGACGCGCCGAGGATGAGAAGTGCCCTCCTAATAATTTATTTTTTTAACATAAATCGAATAAGACCAATTTCATTATTTAAGACAAGAACTATAATATAAAGTATACAACTACCCGACAGTCATACGCTCATATCACAATACTCCAGACACACTGACACAATCTTCTTCCATTCGTACGCGAGCACATCACTGTCAGGCATAATTAGGGTTGCCAACTTTTTAAATATAAAATATAGTCTCTAATCGAAGCCATTGCTTGTAAAAATATATTTTACATGCATTTTATAAGCTACTTCGAGCCCTTATTAACAGGTTTGTATTTTGTACTTATTAAAAAAATATTCTTTATTATAATTCAGCTTTTATGAGATGAATACTGCCTATTGCGCTCATTTCGCCATTTTGTTTTCATCACTGAAAATATGCGCTTAGTAAAAGCTGAAGTTGCTGGTATAGAAAAAAGAAATTATACTATTTTACAATATTAGATAAGCCAGAACCACTAAGCAACACTTGTTGCCATTTTTCAGCAGTAGATTTAGCAAGTTTTTGGTTAGAAAGAGCACTATCCAGAATTTTAAGTAACTGATTTTGCGAATAATAGATAATATTTTTTATCGTAAATATAATAGTAGTTTCGCCATTTTTTTTTAAATATAGTATTTAGGCTTCTAATATACAGATAGTGCAATCCACGACGACGCGCCCCACTCCGCGATTACTGTACCTACTGTAAGCTGTACTTTAGTACGGAGCGGAGCGGAGTGGGGCGCGTCGTCGTGGATTGCACTATCTATAGCAGGATACTATATCATATAGTAGGGTTGGCAACCCTAGGCTTAGAGTCCAAGAGAGCGTACCGAAAGAAAAATAATCAGCCGTCCGAGAGTCAGAGTACTAGGTATTGACGTGTTGTATGGGACAGTTGATATTTTTTCTGTCCCATGGAGAAAGTTGTTCAGTTTGATGGTCCGTACCACAGCCTGAAATTTGTCCACAACTTTCTGATACACGCTGTAGGGTGTGGCCGGAAATGTAGGTATAGTACATGGGACATCGAAAATTAAAGATTTATAAAAGTATTTTCTTTCTTTCTTCTAATCGTATAGCTCAACTCCGAACTTAAGGAGCTCAACGACCGACAAACATCACGAAGATCTCATACTTTCATAAAATAATTTCTTTTTTACTAAATAAAAGGCTTTGTATGTCTGGTTCCATGAATAAATTCGGTATTTTCATGATCCTTTTTGATGAGCTCTGCGTCAATTTCACGGATCCTAAAGAGTTTTTAAAGTTGAATAAATAATTGAGGATACAGAAGGCATAGAAGGTACGTACGACATGTTTAGGTTCTATCTCTATATGCATGGGCTCCAGAGGATTGTGGCATTCATTGTCCAACTTTTGGGTATTGCGAGCTGAAAGGTTTATAATCATTATTAGGTGGTAACGCGATTACGACGTCGACAATACCAAACAGGGCCAAGTTCAATGGATGGAGTATTTTATATAATTAATTAGTACAAGTATCAAGTAGTAGTAATAGTAAGCTGTTACCCAAAGGAACAGCCAAAAAATCGATATTTTAATTTGTTAATCTTGAGTTTCAAGCGTTATCATAATGAAGCATTCTTTTATATACGATAAGTTATTACGTCAGCCGCAAAATTCCGGACGTTACGTGACGGCACCACTGTTTTAGGAAACCAATGGTACCAACTTTTTTAGGATTAATGTCAACGTACTTTATATGGTACACTATAAGCATATGTTTTGTTGGTCTTTGCTCTGTCATCAACATAAGTGGGGAAATCTCTATTTAAACCACCTACCTGGGATTTGTGCGCTAACAAGATATTTGACAGCCTCTACTTATCTAAATAATTTCGATTGGAGACTTTCTGACCTTTTTTAAGCTTTTTCTCGACCGGCACTGATGACACGGGATTCATGTGCGAGGGAATCATGGGGGCGAAGCCCTGTCGCTGCATGATGGCGGGGATGATCCGGTGTTTGTTGAACAGCTCCACAATCGGTCGCTCCTCCATATGCTGGCTCGCTGGCGTTACAACTAAAGAAACAATGATTCTGCTAAAGTAACTTCGACTTCCGAACTTCTTAAAGTTGGTAACACGCACTGCCTTCCTTAAGCGTAAGGTAAACCATAGACACGTGCCTTCGGCCTTTCATCGGTCGCAGCATTTTTTGGGCTTTTGGTGTTAGGATTGGGACAAACCACGGAGTAAATTACTACAAAGGACAAAACTTGAAATGCTATAAAACCC
The DNA here is from genome assembly GCA_963853775.1 of Xanthia togata. Taxonomy (NCBI): domain Eukaryota; kingdom Metazoa; phylum Arthropoda; class Insecta; order Lepidoptera; family Noctuidae; genus Xanthia; species Xanthia togata. The sequence goes on along the minus strand of OY970790.1, from coordinate 9,840,998 downwards.
GACTTATACTTATGTTCGTGGGTTCGAAACCAGGCAGACACAACTGTGCAATTTATTTAATCACCATTGCAATCAAAACGGTTAAGCAACATCTTGAGAAAACCGGCATGTCCAAGGACCAAAAAATCTAAGACATGTGACATCTAGCAACCCGCACTGAGCCTGCGTGATGGATTACGGACCAGTCCTTCTCACTGAGAAAAGGCCTGTGTGCCCAGCAGTGGGAACGCTAAAGGCTAATTATACTTATAATTACGGCATGTGAGAGTTAACCACTCAGATCAATATAGCAAAGATGCATGATCCATGGGTTATGGAAATCAAAGTAGGTACCCGAAGCCTGGAGGTTTTTATTGGGGGCTTGTTTGCGGCGAGGAGCCGTGATTTCCCCCTGTCCGAGCCAGTGATCCGCCACACGTTCTGTTCAAACAGACAAAAGTTTAAAGGAATATAACCACGGTTTTTTTTTTTGGAGCGCCTGGCGGAAATTTTGCGAGGAACATTCAAGAACGTTGCTAAAATTAATATTAAGTATACAGGGTGGAAGGGACATCGACGCGAAATCTGATACCATGGATTCAGTACATGATTATGAACCACCCTGCGATGAAATTTTTCGTAGGTTATTAAAAAAAAAAACAGTTGTTTCATAGAAAAGTTCAATACCTACGCGGTCAAAATGTATGGAAAAGCAGATTAATTTTTAAATAACCGACGAAAAATTTCAGATTTCAGAATCATGTACAGAATCCATGGTATCAGTTTTCGCGTCGATGTCCCTTCCACTCTGTATTGATTTAGCTATTACAAGATTTACAAGACTAAGCTGCTGTTTTGTATTTATTCGCTTAGAAGGTGTACTTCTCTTAGTCCATCTTGGATATTACTGCTGACATTTCAAGAAAAACATTGTGAGGAAACTTGGACTGGTAGTAGGTACCTAGGTAAATTAATCGCCAATCTGCCTTGCGCAAGCGTGGTGATCAATACCGTGTGATCATGCCTTCTCTGTAGGTACAGTGAAGGCATGATCATGGGGGTTCATGGGGATGAGATGAGGCCTTTGTCCTGCAGTGGGACAGTAATAGGCTGGTAATAAAAACTAGTGTACCTACTAGGTACTTAGTTATCGTTATGTTACCTTCTTCAGGTAGGACGTCTCTGGGCACGTGCCTTCGCCGGTTATTTGATTGTTTTACCTGACGCACTTCCGCGGGCTTCTTACCGCTGACAACGGGGCTGCTGCTAAATAAAGAGTAGGGTTAGGATGTGCAGAGGCATTGGCAACCTTACTTTGTTACCTACCCTAAACTAAAACCAACATTGTAAAGCAAGAGACTGCACCTCGCAAAGTTGCAACACAGGGGCTAGGTTCATACAGGTCGCATCTTAGTATGTATGTGGGTTCAGTGTTGTTTAAAGCCAATAACTAGTTACCTACGTTAAACCTGTCTTTTGTGATTAAATTAACTAGATACTTATGCATACTAATGAAAAAAGAGTAAGTGCCTACGTATTCAAATAGATAACAAAAAATGCTTTCATAACTTTAAATAATTATAAGAACACATTAAAAATCGCGCAATAGTTTCTCGGTGTCTAATTCCATTTGTATGAAGTATTATTTATTTTTCTATGATTCAAAAATTCAAATAGAACCCACTATAGTTCACGCGGTGTAGCATGGTGCGGGTGACAGGTGACAGAAAAGGTAAAATATATTACAATTTACTGGTTTTTACTGATTCTGTATTTTACGACTGATTCGTACCTACATACAGATTGTGTACATAATGCGGACTCAGTGATAACTGTAGTAAATTAAATAAATTTACCCTTTCTGTCACCTGTCACCCGCACCATGCTACACCGCGTGAATTATAGACTTCTTTCTTCAGGTCCAATTCCATTCCAGTGCCCCAACAAGATCACAAAGCAGAGCTAAGAAGGAACTTACTACTCTGCCGGTGGGTTATGGTCGTCGAAGTTGGTAAATTCATCGCCGTTCTCGTCCTCACCGCAGGCTACCTCCAGCACTCCGCTGGGTAGACAACTCTGGCTACACATACCTGGTGGGACAATGTGTTAAGTAAACTGCAACTTCTAAGCAAAGCCAATTACATTGTGCAACTAGATTACGGTCGGTAGACGTCGGCGTCGACCGTTCGCCTCAAGCATAATCGATGGACGAACGATGAATGACGTGCGTTGAGGCAGGATGTGACAAAATTTTGCCATCAAAAAATATAAGTAAGCTAGACAGTAGAAACTAATGACAATAAAAAAATAATTAAAGAGTTTTTGACACTTCGCAAATGTATAGGAAACAATAAAATGACACCACACGCTTCAAAATTCGTCAAGCCATTTTGGTCACAAAAAAACAAACAGACATACAAACCTAGGTAAAAATAATATACCTACAGACAACATAGTACATAACCTGAACCTGAACAACTGGCTCTGTCATTTGGTTTTATAAGCAGTAACATGACACTCACTGTCACCGTCAGCATGCGACCGCTGCCTTTTGAGTTTTACGTACGGCCGATGATCCGCGCATGATTGGAATTGCTAAATAAAAAAAACCAAACCGTTAAAAATGCCATAGTCTGTGAATTCGAGAAATTACGTAAGTTCTAGCAAAAGGTACGTCTGCTACTTAACACAGACCCCACGGTCCTGGTGTGGATGCTTGAAGATTTGATTGTAGCCCCGCACCTGGCCGATCATCCGGTGCTGTTCCACGGTGGCAGGGTCCAGGTAGCCTCGCGTGGGGTTAGGTGGTATATCCAGCCGACGTAGTCTCGCAGCTTGCTGCGGCGCCTCTGTAATCAGCAAGGCTGGATTAATTTTCCTAGGCTCAACAAAATTACAGTACAACTATTTTCTTAATTTCCCTCTGCAAGCTTCGTGTTTCGTCAGTCGTCGGTTTTCTATCAGTTGCCCTTTGCACTTGGGGCAGACCGGACGTTCTCAATTGACATGGAAGTATAAAGAATTGTTAATACTCTTTTAACTTGTAATTGATTTAAAAAATGAGAGGAAAGCTGCTAAAGTGGCAGGCACGACAGATAATTTTAAGCGTATATTTTGTATTTTTTACAAGAAGCCGATGGATTCCAGAAAGAAAGCAATGGTTATTTTCACAAAGTTCAAAAACGTGACTCGCAGGCACGACGGCACGACAGATAATAAATTTTAAGCGTATATTTTGTATTTTTTACAAGAAGCCGATGGATTCCAGAAATAAAGCAATGGTTATTTTCACAAAGTTCAAAAACGTGTTAGCTTGTGGTGTTTCAGTCGGAACTGTAAAGAATATTGTAAAAAAAATGATAAAAAAGATAAATTGGCTCCCTTCCCATCACCGAAAACAGTATAAAAGACGATTTTGACTATGCTGTCATGTCATACGTAACATGATTTGCGATTTTCATTTACGCTTTAAGAAATTACGAAGTTGGTTGAGGCTATCCAATTTGGAGGCTGTCTGGAGACATTGAATTTTGAAAGATATTGGTTTTTTAAATAAAAAACAGAAAGCAATCGAGAAATACTAATTGATAAAATGATGAATTCAAAGGATGAGGGCGGATGGCAAAAATATTGTCTTCATGGATTAATCATAATGTGCATACGTCGCACTCAAAAGGGAAATCTTGTGAAAATAAAAAGGTGTAAAGAAGCCAATTTTGAAAGGAGAACGTAAATCATCACGCTGGCAATGAAAAAGGTTTGGTTCCAAGTGCACTGATGTTGCACAAATGTATTGATACTGACGGCAATTACCATAAAGAAATCAGTGCCGATCGATATTAAAATTGGCTGCGTAAACAGTTAATTTAATACCAAATGTAGCAGCTTATAGGTTTTTAGTAATAGACAATGCACCATACCATAATAAATTATTATTGAACCCCCGAGCTCAAACTGCATCCTGGCCGTTATAGCGGAGTTGGACACACGATACGTCCAACACTGGGTCAGGACCCATATCATGAAATAATGGTTTTATTGTCTTTTTGTATTCTTTCATTTTAGTTACTAACATTAATTGTTTAAATTTCTCTTACTGTACTAACATTCTATGGATTCCGTAAATCTGAAATAAATCGTTTATTTTTTAATTTTTTAATAAATTAAAAATAAAATAAAAACTAATAATGACATGAAAATTAGCGTTCGTTTATATTCGGAAATGCGATGATTCACGAGGGATATTAAGAAAATAGTTGAAGTGTATTGAAGGGGGGTCCACGAGCTAGCATAAAGCACAAATGACTGACTACCTGGAACTGGTACAACTCTAACAGCGCAGGTTCTGCATCTTATTTTCTTTGTAGGTGCAAAGTAATCAAATGATTTATGTGTAAAAGCATAAATAGGCAGTACATAGCTGCATACTATAAGCTTTTTAAAACCATATGAAATAATTATGCCCAAGCTATGACTGACTACCTGGAACTGGTACAACTCTAACAGCGCAGGTTCTGCATCTTATTTTCTTTGTAGGTGCAAAGTAATCAAATGATTTATGTGTAAAAACATAAATAGGCAGTACATAACTGCATACTATGAGCTTTTTAAAACCTTAAGAAATAATTATACCCAAGCTACTACCATCGTGACCCCTTTCAGTTTGAGGTAAAACTATTATAGGATAGATAGATAGTTAGGTACTCACGTACTTGTTTCGTTTCCATTAAATATTAAGACTGTCTTTCCACCAGTGCAGTGGTGTGTGAGGAAGCTTTATAGCAGAGCTAGGCGGAATAACAATAAGACTTTTTCCACCAAACCTATGTGATGTAGCACCAAAGCACTAACATGTTTATAGAAGCAAACCCACTTACGGTAGAAAGTGGCGCGGTGACAGATCTGTTGCTATCGTGCCTCATCTACTAACCCTTACCACTGCCTGTGTGCCTATTGCGACGATACTCGCTGTGGTTTAAGAGTCGTGCCTACCTACACTGGCCTGCAAAACTAAGTACCTATCACACTTTTAAAATGGCAATAACTGTTTAAGTACACACTTTTGAACAAAAAGGACTCGAAAAAGAGTTTAATTTTGTACATAAAAACTTCATAGTCGGTAACCTTTTTTCAAGAAATGGCTGAATAAACTTTAAAATCAAAAATAATCCTTTTCGAATTACAATTTTTCCTTTAATTTTTTGTGTTCAATTTTTTTCTTGGTCGATGAGTCTTGTTACAAAAGCTAAGTTAGACAACAGCACATAAACTTATCTATCATGCCTCTTTCACCTGAAGAATGTGCTAGGATCAATGATATTATACTTATAATATCATTGGCTAGGATTATGACTTTTCTGGAACTAGGCATCAGTATGTGTCGTACTGCAAGAATGGTGGGTGTGATATTACGAACGCCCAGAAGGTGAAGCGAAGGTACGAAGAGATTGGAAACCATTTGAGGAGACCTGGTAATGGCAGACCCAGGTGTACTAGTGCCCGAAAAGACCGTTATATTGTTTCCACTATGTTGAGAAATGGCCACCTAAATGCAGTTGAAGTCCAGCAACAGCTTCTTCAGACCCGAAGGGACTACATTAGTTACAGTACAGTGAGAAGAAGACTGGCTGAAGCAAACCTGACACCCCGAAGACCAGAGAGTGGCCCCAAAATCGAGAGGTAGCATCAAGTAGCCAGACTGTGAACACATACAGTGGGATCAAGAAGAATGGTCAAGAATTTTATTTACAGATGAGTCTCGCTTCTCACTTTACACTTCTGATGAAAGGCGAAGTGTCTACAGGCGACCTGGTGAGCGATACCTTCAAGGCTGCTTCTCAGAAAGAGTCCAGTACGGTGGAGGCAGTGTACATGTATGGGCTGGCATATCTTCAGAAGGTCGCACAGAGTTAGTGGCCATAGAAAATGGCACTCTTGACTAAGGAAAGATATGCCCAGGAGATTCTCAATGAGCATGCAGGGCCGTATTTAGTAAATATGGGTGATGGATCGATGCTGATGCATGATAATGCCCGGCCACACACGGCTCGGGTCGTGCAACAGTATATTCAGGAGGTTGGTATCAGCGCGATGGCTTGGCCATCAAGAAGTCCTGATCTCAACCCGATTGAGCACGCCTGAGATGAGCTAGGGAGGCTAGTCAGAAGCCGCAGACCACCAACTACCACCCTCAGGGCACTAAAACAGGCCCTGATAAGAATGGGAGAATATTCCCCAACATCGACTCCGAAACGAATCGTGGTCAGTATGCCAAATCGACTCGAAGCTGTAAGCAGAGCCCGAGGAGGCCAGTTATTAAAAAATAAATAACATGTTAAATAATTGAGTTAAATGACACTAAGCTAAAAATAGCTATTTTTATTGTTTTATCTTTTTTTAGATTTAAAAATGTACTAATGCTATAATTTACTTAATTACTAACTATAATTTACTATAGTTTCAAAAAAAGCTGATAAAAATTGTTATAAAACGTTTTTTATTTCCCTAACTTCTATAGTTTAGAAAAAATTAAATAAAAGTGTAGTACTTAGTTTTGCAGGCCAGTGTATATAAAAATCCGTTGTTCTCATATTATTACATTCGCAAAATATTATATTCGCAAAATATTATATTCTCAAATTATTATATTATCAAAATATTACACAAAGAACAATCACAGCGAAAAATGTTTTTAATTTGAGGGAAACAATAATAAATATTTGACATCATCACATAGGTTATTCATCACATATATTTGTCTCGGATGGGAATCAAACCTACAACCCCTTTTTTTAAGGTTTACCTACCTTCTGTAAAATAAATCTAACTAATGATTTTATATCACCCAGTAGTAGGTAATCCTGAAGATATGCATTAATATAATATTATGTGCATTTATATTGAAGTTTTAATAGATAAACTCTTTGCTAGTAGTTCCTGTCAGATTACAATGAAAAACCTGTTTGTACTAGTGTCAGTTTTTATTTATCAATTGTTTTTGATGTATAATGTGACATTGTGAAAAATATTTATTTGGAATAAATTTTGCATTCTGATAAATAAAAATAAATATTAAAATAAAAATGTCTGAAGATAGTGAAGCCAAGTTTATAACGAGTCAAAAAGGCAAGTCTGTTTTTTTATTTAACAGTTACAAATACAACTTCTTCATGAAAAATAAAAATGGTACAACCAACTGGAGATGTTGCAACCAAAGGGAGTGCAAGACTTCGATTACATTAAGTTTGGATAAAAAAGTCGTTAGACAGCCCAAACATAGTTGCAACGTTGATTTTGAAAGAAATTTAATTGATATGGCAATGGAGGAGTGCAAAAAAGAAGTGTGCGAAAATTTTGAACCCATTCCAAAAATATTTGAAAAGCACTTCTTGGGAAAACAAGTTTTTCAAAATAAAGAGTATCTGATCCCATCATTTACTACGTCCAAAAAGGATACGCTGTACAGGAAACAAAATAATTTTTTGAATGTCGGTACATCAAAGACTACAAGTAATGTGAGATTGCCACACCACATTGTGCAAGACTTTTTTTTATTTGATGATTATGATGATGAAACGGATGATAGAATTATAATAGCCCCATATCTAGCTGTTACTTTTAATAAATGTGTTGATTTAGGAACTTTTCCTGACCTCATGAAGAGTAGTAAAGATATACCATTATTTAAATCGGGTAATAAAAATGACGTTGGCAATTTCAGGCCTATTTCTATTTTACCAGCATTCAGCAAAATATTTGAAAAGTTAATACTCAAGCAGTTGCTAAGACATTTTAATTTAAATAGCCTCCTTCATAATGAACAATATGGCTTTACAAAGGGTCGTTCGACTACAGATGCGGGTGTTGCTCTCCTGAAACACATATTTAACGCATGGGAGAACTCTCAAAATGCTATTGGAGTTTTCTGTGATCTCTCCAAAGCCTTTGATTGCGTGCACCATGACACGCTTTTGCGTAAACTGCGTCATTATGGTGTGCTAAACGAAGCTCTCAACGTTTTAAATTCATATTTAAATAATAGGTCGCAATGTGTAGATGTTGATGGTGTAAAATCTTCCGGGCTACCAGTTCAGTTAGGTGTACCTCAAGGCTCAATACTGGGTCCATTCTTGTTCTTAGTATATGTCAATGACTTACCATTCTATTTAAAGGGTATCTGTGAAGTTGTACTGTTTGCAGATGATACCTCTCTTATTTTTAAAGTAGACAGGAATAGACAAGATTTTGACGATGTAAACAGTGCACTATCAATGGTTACGGATTGGTTTACGACAAATAACCTAGTTCTCAATGCCAAAAAAACGAAATGTCTAAAGTTTGCCCTTCCAAATGTTAGAAATCTAGGACCCAACATCGTCTTAGATAAAGAGGAAACTGTAAACTCGGCAGTTTTTCTGGGCATAACAGTAGAAGCCAAACTTCAGTGGGGCCAACATATATCGAGCCTAGCGGGAAGACTCAGTTCGGCCGCCTACGCCGTCAGAAAAGTAAGACAATACACTGACGTTGATACAGCTCGGTTAGTCTATTTTAGTTATTTTCATAGCGTTATGTCCTATGGTATTCTGCTGTGGGGCAACGCTGCAGATATTCAAAATATATTTGTCCTCCAAAAACGAGCTATTCGAGCAATTTACCAGCTAGGTGCCAGAGTTTCTCTGAGAGATTTTTTCAAAGATATCGGTATTCTCACAGTGGCATCACAATTCATCTTCGCCAACATCTTATATATTAGGCAAAATATACACTTATACACTAAAAACAGTGATATTCACAATGTTAACACAAGAAGTAAGGATAAACTACGTGCTCCCTTTCACCGGCTTCATAAGGTTCATAACTCTTTTGTTGGGCTTGGTATAACCTTTTATAACAAGCTACCCTCTTCTTTGCTAGATTTGCCTTTTAATGCGTTTAAAACTAAATTAAAGTCCAACCTTTGTTCAAAGGCATACTATTCTATCAACGACTACTTAAATGATAAGAATAGATGGTCGCTGTGATTAACTCAAGACAATGTTTAAATGTTCTTTCTCCAGAATTAGTTTACCTACTGACAGGTTATATGAGTTTATATAATTGTTTATAATTTTACTTTATAAGTCAATTTATTTTAATTTTATTTTAATTTAGTGCTGACATAATCTACTCATTACAATGTTTTTTTTTATGAGTTGTATTGCAATATGTGGTTAGCTAGCGACCTCGACAATTATTTATTTTACCTCGATGGTCCTAGTTTATCAATTGTAACTTCTAGTTACAGCTATATGTAAGCGGGCACGCCCTTTATGCCAGGAGGCTTTTTTTATTTTTTAGATATTGTTTACTTTTTGTTATTTTTATTTCTGCTTGAGTATAGTTCTCGATGCTTTTGGTTGGTATATTGGCGTGTGCTAGCTGTCATATGGCTATTAATTATAGCTATTTAATTTATAATTTTAATTATTTTTTGCATATTGTAAATTGTCTTACATACTGTTGTATAGAATCATTTTTTATTTTTTTCTAACTGAACAGACAGCTGTGCTGCTGGGGAGTTTGTTGCGCCACTTCTTCTTCCCAGCAAAAGCACTAGGAAGTGGTGAAGGGTGGGCGTTTTGGGGGACTGTCTTATGTAATTTTGACGTTCGAAAAGTGCAGATTCTCAGCCTAGTTTGAATAAATGACTTTTGAATTTTGAATTTAATATTTTCGATGTTACCTGCTCAAAAGCTACGAGAATTATTCCAGACAATTGATATTGTATACGGAGATGGTACATTCAAGGTGACACCGTCGCCTTTTTACCAATATTGTACACCTTACATATTGATATCGCACGAGACCAAAACACAATTAGTTTTGTACCTATTTTCTATGGCTAATTACCAAATAAGAACACAAATACATACAAAAGGTTCTTTTCTGTACTTAGAAATAAATTTCGTATTAATATTAGTTCATACAAATGCGATTACGAAATTGCTGCAATTAATGCTATACGTGAGGTATATCCAGAAATAAAAGTAAAAGGCTGTTATTACCATTTTTTAAATGCTGTGTTTAGAATGAGTAAGAAATTGAATTTCAACGAAACTCACTTAGGTCGCAAAATCACACAGTTGTGCACAATTTTGGCTCTGTTACCACCCAATCTAATTCCAGAAGCATATCTTGCTATATATGAAATCGCACCAGAGACGGAAGTTTCACAGAAATTTCTACACTATTTTAATAACCAGTGGATACAAACCATTACCAAAGATATTTTTAGCTGTTATGGTGAAAAAAACCGCACTACGAATGCAGTGGAAGGATGGCACAGAAGAATTAACTCTCGAATTCCATCTCGACCAACAATTTTCCAATTTTTTGTAGCATTAAAAGAAGAAGCTCAAATTTAAAATAAAACATTGCTAAAAAGTGCTTTCCACTGCCATGATAAAAAAGATCTTTAAAATACATTGAAAATGATAGAAAAATTAATTGCATTATCACAGACTGTTTATCCAACAAAATTCAATCAATAGAATGCTTAACCATGTTAGCGGCGTTGAATAAGCTCCCATAAATTTTCCATGATGTATATACTTTTGCAATTTTTATTGTTGAGCGGCTGTACCAATCGTCGTGCTTGGAAACAGATGCCACTTGTGAAAACTTGTATGCACTTGATCACTCGGGATTTGTTTAGTTTCAGTTATTATTAATTATATTTTATTAATGATAAATGCAAATAATTTTGCAATACTGTATGATACTGCAATTAATTTTTATTTTAATATTGTATTACATTCGAAAGTGTTTCCATGATGCCTAGGTATTGGAATAAAGAGATTTTGATTTAAATAAATTCATTTTTATTTTTCACTGTGTTTGATTGTACTTCTAATATTTTAAGAATATAATAATTCGAGAATATAATATTTTGCGAATATAATATTTTGCGAATATAATAATATGAGAACAAAGGATAAAAATTGAGCTGTAACCACGGCGTGATCAGCGCTATCAGACAGTGCGATACGTTTTTATTTTTTTCCGTCTTTAGATACGAAACCTATGGAAAGCCAGTACTTACTTTTCTTCGGCTGTGTCCGCACAGTTATAAAAGGGACGTGTTCTGGTGTCTTTGGTAGGTCTGTGATTCTGGTCGTGCTAGGAAAAAAAGTTTATTTACGATCCATCGTTGGAACAGATAAAAATGAACTAACATACCTGTCGAACCGTGTGTTTGCGAAAACTTTTCTGACACAGTACCTATATTCTGCGGTCAGCGCAACATGTCTTCTTCGTCCATACTTCTCTAGTCATCTCGGTAGTCACCCACTTTCTAGCCATATCACATCTTACACGCAGTCCATCCATCGTTGCTTTGGTCTTCCATTCCTCTTAGCTTTTTCACACACGGTTCGATATTTAGTTCGGTTTTATCTGTTTGCTGTTAGGTACGTGTTTGGCGGCCTTTGGTAGTACAAAACTCGGTTTCTGAGTCCCAGCAATGGCATAGCCTACATACTTGTAGACTTGTTGAGTTCGTAGTACATAATCTAGTTTCTATATCTAAAGATAAAAACAACTGTCATGTAGTATGGTACCTCCGTTTTTTAAGTTTCTTTTTTCTTTTTAATGTTTTGATTAGATCGATTTTCTCCTGAAGGTCGTCGCATCGCACTTCAGCTATGGAAAACTGGTTATCTAACTCCGGTATGGAAGCTAGAAAAAATAAGTTGTTTTTTAGCATTTCACAACACACAGCTGTGCGAGCAAGCGGAGCCCTGAGTGAAAATTAAATCCACGCATAAAATTGCTTCATATTCAAGCACACCAACAGAATTATTGTTTTTATTCAAATGGAGCATTCTATTGGTGGAGATTTCAGCCAGTCCGACCAACATCACGTCAACGCTCGGCGCCCACACTTTGTCGTCGGACCGAAGCTAGGCGAAGGCGTCGCGTCCTTGCCATCACGTCACGCAGTCGACAACAGTCGCGTGCTCGACAAATACAACAAGTAAAGACAGATACAGACGTAAGGGTACGTATTGCAATATCTAAAATAAAAAGAACTATCGTAAAATAACCTACATTCAACATCCCTAAAATGTAAATACCTAATGATTGTTTCACTTATATTCAAAATACCGAAAGCTTGAAATGTCAAATGGATAATTATGTTACTGAAGTTCATAAAGCTAAAACTTGAAATTAATATGTACAAACTTCCCTAAATTGGTTTACCTCACCGTTAATTGACCAAAATGAAAAATATCGATTTATGTACCTATGTAAATATTTTCTTTCTATCTCGTAATCTAGTCGTTTCTGGCGTATGAAGTCACAGTGTTAACCTAACCTTTTTTTTTTATTTTTTTCGCTAAGAAATGCAATACGCATTGCCGCTCGTCCGGGACAAGACGGGGTTTGTGGGACTCCTGTCGGGACGATAGTATACCCACTAAAACTTTTTTTTTTTTTTTTAAATACATTGCCGTGTTGGGAGGGCCATGGGAAACCGGCTTAGGCTTTACATTCACAACCCTCCCGGTCATGCATGCATCATCCCAGCATGCCCGCCTAGATGGCGGGCCCCGCATGCCCCCCAGGCTGGGGGACGTCAGAAATGGCCGGGAACACCTGACCATTCCCCTCCGACACTGGTGGAGGCCTGTGCAATAATATAGGCAAGGGTGCCCCTACACCCGTTGCCTTCTGGCCTCCACCTGGGAGAAGTCGGAGATGACTATCAAACTGACTTCTTCTTCGCCTCCTACGCCTTCGGAGCGGCGCCGCGTGGGGATCGTCCTCCCACGCGCGCTGCGTCGCCTTCTTCTGGGACCTGACGTGTTCGCAGAAGGAGGCGACTGCTGCCCAGGACCTCTCATCCCCCATGGCGTTAACCAAGCCGGGGAGTGAGAGGTCCGGTCCGATTACTGCGATGAGACTGAGGCGCGTCTCGGACCACGAGGGACACATCTCGAGGGTGTGCTGCGCCGCGCCGTGTCCTCCACCGCGCCACAGTCGTGGCACGACGGCGTCTCCTCCCATCCGATTCGGTGCAGGTACGATCCGAAGCAACTGTGTCCGGACAGCACCTGCACCAGACGGAAGGAGAGGAACCCATGCGACCGCTCGAGCCAGACTCGCAGGACTGGCCCAATCGCGTCGAGTGTTCGGCGGCCGAAGGCTGCTGTGGCGAGGTCCCCCGTCCAGTGGAAGACGATGGCGTCCCTCGCCTCCCGCCGGACGGCGTAACTGTTGATATTTTAAACACTCGATATTTAGTCCAATCACTTAGGTAATTCGTAGATAGATGTTAGTTGCTTAGGTATTTAAAAACTTTAGGTATTTAGATTTTAGGGATTTTGAACGTAAGTTATTTTACGTTAGTTCTTTTAATTTTAGATATTGCAATACGTACCCATTACATACAAGGCATGCGCAGCGCACGGCGCTCATCGCATGCTTCGCAGTGTGTGGACATTTTAAGGCGTAGCGCGCATGCGTTTTTCTAACTGTGCGTTTGCACTGGCGAAATAACACAACAAAACATGTTGAGATCTCTAGTTTCTGTCAAATATTGTATGGAACTTTGACATAAACTAAAGATTTCAACATGTTTTGTTGTGGATGTTTCGCCAGTGCAAACGCATAGTAGGTAACGCATAATCTGAGAAGTATGGAATGTCATAGAAGTGCACGCATTGCGATGAAAAAACGGGGGAAAGACAGTGGGCTTCCCGCTTCAAATTTGCGGCGAGTCCACCGCACGTATTTTTGTATCGCATAGAGATACTTAAATGAAGTACCGCGCACTGCAGTGAATAAAACGGACCGAGACACCGACCCAGCAGTTATATCCGAAATATCTTACGAAAATGAAACCTTAAGAGGGAACAGGGCCGGCGATTCGCCATACAAATGTATTCACCTTGTTTCTTCCTGAATAATGCCTCTAGCTAGAGTAATAATTGTTTTTTCTCATAAAATCATGGTCTGCTGTAGACCGGCCCCTATTATTTCCTTTTTTTTGCAACTAAATGGTAAAGGAAATATACCGTTCCAAAATTACAAAAATTCCTCATGTTTACCGCCGCGATTAGAGGAGTACCTACCAGACAAATTTGGTAAGTTTTTAACATAAAAGAAAACCTACACTCTCTTTCTTTAAAAAAAAAATTGAATCGGCTCAGTTTTCGAATGAATGAATGAATTGAATCGGCTCAGTTTTGCGAGGAAAAAAATGGGAATACGAAACATCCGATTTCATTTTTTTTTTGTGATATAATCGGTCTGAGCTGCAGCTGTCTCTATCGCACTCTACGGAGGCACACTTGAAGTAAGACGGCGGCAATAGTTTCTTCAAATACCTATTTTTCAAATTCTTCGCAGGCCCGGTTCCCTCATAACACTCTTAACACAGGCGACTAGAATCAATTATATTTGTTTTTGTAAATGTTGACGTTCTTAAGTGCCTTTATTGTGCCTAATTGAAATAAATTATTTGACTTTGACTTTGAACAGTTACACCCGTACGTGGATGCACCCAAAACCGCTCGGGTATCTACTTTTTTTTCTGCAACAATTAATATAAGCAGATAGTCAATGTTGTATGGTAGTCCATTACGACAACGACGGGACGAGGACGTGAGGGCCCTAGTTTAGCTGAATGGTAAAACGTGAATGTTTTTCACCGCCTCACACAGGCGAAAAATCGATAAAAGATGGCAGAAATCTATTTGTAACTTTTTTATTTATCTTAGTTTTAATTATTATCAGTGGTAAAAAAGAAAACATTATTGTTTAATTATACTTCAGTAATATAAGACTTCTATTTCTACCTCATTACAATTATTGAAGGTATGACGCATCATTTCAATTAATTTACAGCACTGGATTCGACAGGGTTTTATACTTTTACGGTGTACTTGTTATTATCATTTTTAAAATATCGAATGAGTTGAAATTAAATAGAAAAATAATTAGAAATACAACTAAAATCCAGCTCATACTTATTATTACTTATAGTTCCTTACCTCCAGGAGTAGAATCCATTATTGAAGTTAAAAATAACCCCCCAAAAATTTTACAAAAAAAAATGGTTTGAAGTTGCAGTTTAAAACACAAAACACATCCGCCGTTTTACAAGTCAAACTTTTGGACTAAATTAATGTGTCAATTTGCGCGAAGTGTGCTTCCACATCGCATATCGCTATATGCTCGAGAGTAGATTAGTAAAGTTAAAAAATATATTTGGCTTTGCTAGTCATAAGAGGTCTGAAAGGAAATATTGTTTTATGAATTGGAAAAGTTAATAAAGTTTTATGAGATGTGCCTCCAGTAGGTAATAAACTATAATATGGAGTAGAACTAGAAACGAACCATTTTTGTCCAATTTCCGCTCGGAGCGTGTTCCCTCCAAGACGACCCCAGCTAGACTGCTGGAGCTCCTATGACGCTTATCTGTAATAATTGTGATTACTAAGTAGGTATTTAGTCCAGATTGGCGCAGGATCTTGTTGAGATGACAAAGGAATGGGAGGCCTGCCTGCAGGACTCGGGCTGATTTATTTATTTACTAGCTGCGCCCCGAACTTTAACCCGCGTAAGTTTTGATCCTGTGGGAATATTAAGATAAAAAGTATCCTATGTCCTTTTCCAGGTCATGGTCTACCTATGTGCCAAATTTCATTAAAATCTGTTCTGTCGTTTCAGCGTGAAAAACAAACAAACTCACTTAAATTTGGCTTTTGTAATATTATTGTTAGGATTTTTAAATAGGTACAGGACCTATCTACCTATGCATTAACTGTGATTTGCCATAATAGGTAGGTAAAGTTTTTAACTTACCCATTTTTTCAATTAATTGATATTTGTGTCCAGTAAAAGCCGTTATGTTATTATTTTTTTATTATGTTTTGATTTACGTAATGTGTGATTAGGTACTCCAACAAAATAATTCTCAATCATCTGTGTCATCTCATCAGAGAACAATATTCAAGTTTAAGAAACTTATAAAAATCAAGAAAATGTTTTGTTTACGGCATAATATACCTAAATAATAAAAAAGTTGCCTCAGTTCAAACCTTTTCAAAAACATGCTTGGTTATTGCCCTATCTAGTATAGGTACTATTTACGCAGATGTTTCATCAGCTCTTGGAATTAGGACGTAGAAAGCAAATTGCGTACGAATTTTTTTTATTTTTGAACAGATCAATTATAACAACATTTTTGTTAAAATAATTTATTGTTCATGTTCAAAATGTTGACCACGGTTTCTTATACAAGCGCGTGCCCGTCTTCTCACTTCTGTACCTAGTCATGATTTTTAATTTCATCTCCTGCTTCATGACTTAAATGTAGGAGTTTGTATACCTACCTAACTCTACATAATATTCAAAGACTATAAATGTCAGTGTCTGTTGTGAAGATAAAACAAGTGCTTGACTTGTCATGTGTAAAAAACAATTACCTAGATAAAATATATCTGTGTGTAAAAATAACTCGTATTAAATTTGTGTTCCCGACCGAACTAACAATTTGGACCATCCCACTACTCTGCTTAAACGTAATTCATAAACGTTATTAGGTTATTGGCCCGCTTGCAAGATGGAATCGGAAACATTTAAATTGAAAATTGGTCTACTAGAGGGCAAGTCGAATTGGGATACATGGAAATACAAAGCCAAATGCCTTCTACGCACCGTACCGAAGGCGCTAGAGGTAGTTGAGGGCACGTTCCAGAAACCCACACCACCAGCCAACGGAGCTGGAGATGCCGCCGTCACCGCGTACAACACCGATAAAGCGTTGTTTGTTAAAGCTGACGCGAATGCCCTTCTTATTTTGACGACCAATATGCACGAAGAGACACTTAGGAAAGTCATGAGATTTGCTGAAGCTCGAGAGGTATGGCTTGAATTACATCGACTTTTTGATGGTACTAATGAAGATAAGGCGTACAATCTGTGTATGAACTTTTTTGGTTTTAAAAAGGACTCCGCTGACGATATAGCCACAAATATGTCGAAACTTAAGAACATATGGACACAGCTGAATCAGGAACTCAAGAAAGACGACAACCAGGAGCTACCAGAATTAATGCTCATTTGCAAAATCCTGGATACGCTTGATGAATCTTTCTTTACGTTTAGAAGCAGTTGGCTGTTACTCCCGAAAGCGAACAGAAACATCGACAGTCTAACAAGTCATTTATGCTCATTCGAACGGGCACTGCTGAGTAATAATACCGTACTACAGCAAGAAGCCCTGTTTACAAATTCCAGCACCTCTGCAACAGAGAAGAAGAAGGATAAGAAATTAAAATGCAATTACTGTCAGGCTAAAGGTCATCGAGTTAAAAACTGTCACAAGTGGATCCGAGATGGCAAGCCTCCAAAGAGTACAGCACCTTCTACTTCTAAAACAGCTAACATGATTCTAATGTCTATAGAGAACACAGAAGTTTTTCACATCGAAAGAGACACCGAGAGCTGGTTTGTAGACAATGGCGCGACGAGCCATGTCACCAATCGGGCTGATTTGTTCCAGAATTTTGAGCGTTTTGATGAGTTCCGTACGGTAACAACTGCCAATGGAAACACGATCCATGCTAGTGGTAAAGGTTCCGTAATACTCGAAGCAACCGTGAAAGGGAAACAATTACGTGTTACCCTGACAGACGTCTGGTACGTTCCAGCCATAAATAAGAATTTATTCTCAGTTCTCGCACTTCACGACAAAGTTCCGAAAAGCACGTTCACATCATCGACAAAAGAATGCACCGTCTTTGTCAATGGAGAAGCAAGCTTGATAGGAAAACGTCAGCATCAAGGTGGTTTATACAGACTTGACGTTATAAATATTCCACCTACGTCTATGAACACCCCCGAAGTCTATGCAACAACTGAAACGATGCAGCTCTATCACGAGAGGCTTGCGCATCAAAATAAGAGGCATGTAAAAGCAACCATTAAACACGTATTGGGACTAGATCTTCCTCTCGATAAGGATACATGCGAAGGTTGCATTTACGGGAAAGCACATAGACTTAAATTCGGTACGAGGACTCGAGCTACCGCACCAGGAGAACTCGTACATACAGATGTATGCGGACCATTTCAACCGAGTTACGCAAAGTATCAGTACTACGTTTTGTTTAAAGATGATTACACAGGTTACCGTATGGTATACTTTTTACGTCGAAAATCTGAGGTCAAGGATAAACTCGGTTTGATGCTCGCTCAGGCTAAAACAGTCGGACATACCATAAATTGCCTACTTAGCGACAACGGTGGTGAATTTGATAATAAGTTCATTCGAAGTATACTTGACTCCAATGGAATTCAACAAAGACTCGTCACACCGTACACACCGGAACAAAATGGAGTAAGCGAACGAGAAAACAGAACGTTGGTTGAAACTGCAAGATCCATGATGTATGCACACGAAGTAATGCCTCAAGAACTGTGGGCAGAACTTATAAATACTGCAGCATACATCCTGAACAGAACGGGTCCTACCAGCATACACAATAAGTCTCCGTACGAACTTTGGTGTGGGAAGAAGCCTAAAATAAAACACCTCCGAATTATAGGATGTCCAGCTTACGCCCACATTCCAAAGCAAAAGCGGAAGAAATTAGATAAGAAAGCAATCAAAGGCAGACTCATCGGATATGACGAGGATTGCTACCGTATATGGATAACGGATGGAAAGAAAAACATGCTAGTCCGTTCGCGAGATGTTATCTTTAACGAACAACCACTCCCCATCAACGAACATGAAGAAAATGTTTCTAGTTCGAGGGAATATTCCTTTAAGCTGCCGATTAATAGCACGAACGACAGTGAGGCACCGGTTTCGTTAGATATACATCAAGAAACAATTCAGCACGAGGGAGACCATGTTACAGAAGAGCCTTTAGCTTCCATTAATCAAGAACAAAGTCTTGAGGGAGAAAACCTGGAAGACGTCCGAGTGGAAGACTTTGTCCATGAACATGAGCTTCAAGAAGATCACGATGATCACAATTTCGAGGAATTTCATGACGCTGTAGAAGAGTCGCTGCCGCGATACAATCTCCGTGACCGTGATCAACTGAGACGTCCAAAAAGATTTGATGACTACGTATGTGTCACAGAAGCTTATCCGTCAAACTTCGCGGATGCAATGATGCAGCAGTTCGACTTGCCCACAACCCGGAATTTCACAAGAGAACAAAGCACATACGCATTCGTCACTTCTATGTGTAGAGAACTAGTGGCTGAAGGTGCTATAGAAGTTATAAGAATTGGTACAGCAAATCAAGTGGCTGACATTCTTACAAAGGCACTGCCACGTTCGAGTGTTGCATCTCTTAATCATGCAATGGGTCTTAGATCTGTTGAATAAGGGAAAGTGTAGGAGTTTGTATACCTACCTAACTCTACATAATATTCAAAGACTATAAATGTCAGTGTCTGTTGTGAAGATAAAACAAGTGCTTGACTTGTCATGTGTAAAAAACAATTACCTAGATAAAATATATCTGTGTGTAAAAATAACTCGTATTAAATTTGTGTTCCCGACCGAACTAACAATTTGGACCATCCCACTACTCTGCTTAAACGTAATTCATAAACGTTATTATTAAAAGCCGTTTGGATTCTTTATATTATTTCTTCTCCAGTTGAAATTTCAACGTGTGTGTAGACGAGCTCCTTGGCCCGTCCCCAAACGAAAAAATCCACAGTAGTTAAATCGGGTGATCGGGGTGGCCATGGGATGGACCCGTCTCTGCCAATCCAGCTGTCTGGGAAACAATTATTTAAATATTCTCTCACGTTTAGGGTCTATAGCGGATACACCGCAACATACGAACTACGCATCAAAGACATGACGTCACACAAATCCTGCATCGCGCAAGTAGTTTACCGCGCGAACGAAATAGATAAGACTATCCAACATCAACAGTTGGGCAGTCGGCCCGCGAGACACAACACCCGTCTGGTCGGAGGATCCTCCCTTTTCTATGGTGGATGAGTGAACTTTACACCCTGTTCCTCATACCCCTAAAGGTCCAATGCGCTGGACAACCATCTTGTTGAAAAATCATTAGTCTTCTCATTGCCAATATTGGTATTTTGGCCTCGTCCAAAAGCTCTGGGAGATTGTTTTGGAGGAATTCCATGTAATTTTCTCCATTTAAATTATCTGGTAGGAAGTGGGGACCAATCAACATTCAGCCGATTACTCCTGCCCACATGTTATCTGACAATTTCCTTTGGAACGACACTTGCTTCTTCCAGTGTGGATTATTCTCCTTGTCGGTCCATCGATGAAGGTAATGAAAATTGGTAATTCCTACTTTCGAAAATGTTGACTCATCGGTCCGCAAGACGGATTTTTAAAACCATGCATGCAAAACTACTCTGACGCTCGTAGTAGGATCTGCATCAAAACCTGCAATAATGTTTTACTCTATACTTGGGTGTTAAGTCTTCCCGGGATGAGTCCAGATTCCGCGGGATGGATTCCAACTTCAGAAAGCCGACGAAATGTGTTGTAAAACACTCTGACATTAGGTAATCTGCGATTCGGTTATCTCTATCCGACCTCATCTAGTTTTTAAAATATGATTGACGTGTAAAAGTGTTTGTACAAACCTATTTGCAGAAATAAATCATTTATCATTTATCTGGTACACCCGTCGCGCCAAAGATCTATTACCGTCAGCTCTGCCATACATGAAGACGATAATAAAAACCATATTCTTCATTAGAAAAAGTAGCCATAGTCGATTGATTAAGTCCAAAATCAGTGAAGGAGCTCACAGCTAGGGCTAGGCTCAACACCTTAAGAACCATCATAATTCTAAGAACGAAGCAGGTAGCAGTTCTAAGAAAAAACCATAGTGCATTAGAAAAAATGTTGCATTATTTTGACTGTTTAAAATTTTAATATTCGTCCTCAATTTGCTTTGTACATCCTAATTTTAAGTCAATGAGACATCTGCGTAAATAATACCTCAAAAGAAAGGGCAATAACCAAGCATGTTTTTAAAAAGGTTTGAACAACCGTAAACAAAACATTTTCCTGATTTTTAAAAGTTTCTTAAACCTGAATATTACGTAGAATTTTTCTTTAATGACACAAATGCTTGGGATTTTTTTTTTGAGTGTTCTCTTGGAGGCGATCCGTGGCGGTGATCTCCAACCGGTCCTGGTACGGAGGCCGTCACCTACTTCTGCGAAGCAGTAATGCTTCCAAAGGAGGAGGTGGAACGCGTGAGGGAGAGGCAAATTTCGCGCCCTCACGCCCCTAATCGCCGCAGGAAACGCCCTGGGCGTCGGGAATCGCAGGCCGATTCCCGGCGACCGTAGGCGTGGGCTTGCGGGAGGTGAGCAATGGGTAGCCTGCCATCCGATAAGGACCAGGCCCTGGTCGACAGCGCGTTGTGTTCCACGCGCGCCTCAAAGAGATGTCAGCAGAACTGGCGGGGTCCGCCAGGACCGATGACTGCCGGGGTCGCGGGAAAGTCCGAAAGGGATACCGCCGCCTCTGGCAAATACAGGCAACTGAAGCAACACGGGTGGGTTTTAGTCAATAAGAGTCTGACACGCCCTCCCTCTCCGCCCAGAGCGGTAGAAGTTACTTGATAATTTCCCACCCAAAAAAAAAGTAATCACATACCTATTACATAAATATAAATAAAAAATAATAACTTAACACCTTTTACTGGACACTAAGCCGCTGGCAAAAGCTAAAGTAATGAATTCAGTAAAAAAGTCTATCGTTCGTTAATTCAAATTATTTTCACAACTTACAATTGAAATATTATTATGACTAACCTTTAGATAACTTTAGACCATCGCCCATATTATTATTAACTTGAAATTTTCATAGCACACTACTTGAAAGCTTTGCGCCAATTTTAAAATAAACAGAACGACTGAATATTAAATATAAATAGGGTGATATAGTAGTAAAAGTACTAAAAAATCATTACGTCAAAATTGTCATTAAATTATCAATACTAGAACAACGAAACATCAGCTTTTACTTCAAAATCTATGCGCATAAGTTGAGTAGGCACTTAGCAATTAAAATACTGGCAGGTAGGTACCGTTGGCATAGTACTTACTAATTCCGTGCCGTTGGCTGATGCGGCCATAGATAGAATAGATTAGGTTTTAATGATTTTATACTGAAGATCACGCCTAAAAGAGTAGACTGATTTGGAAACAATTTAAGTATGTTAAATTAAAGCATTTTATTAATAACTTAATCTGTGAATATTTAAGATTAAGTTTTTATTACATATTGTAATTAATAAATAAAGTTATGTCTAATGAGGGTAAAAAACTGAGAATTCCGCAAAAACTAATCAACCGTATTTTTCTGAAACTTCACAATTTTAAAGATAATTTAATTATTTTTCTTTTAGTATACATGTTTTATTAAAATACCTTTTGTTTTATGTGTATTAATTGAATAATGCGTCTAATTTGGGACAGCGCTCCTTGATGGGCGAGTCCTATTACTGGCTGGACGTACGACGCGTTGCGTGAGCTCAGCACAGAACACGCAAGCTAACTAATCAAGGTCATTGTCATATATCTGCGTCTTATATCGGATATCATTGGCATATAACGGATATATGTGTAACTGCTGCTTATTTCTCCATATTTTTATAAAAGCCCCCAGACCATAATTAGTCGTAGTAGTAGTTAGTTAATCCACAAAGGGACATAGATAATAATATAGTTTAGCTTTGTTAGCTTAGATTTGTATTTCGTTGTGAAAACCGAGGTTTTGAAAAGCTTTGTGAGCTTGAGCTATCTTGTCTAGCGCGATGTCCTGCTCTTAATCCTTAGTTTGCCGAGTTGACCAGCCCGTCCCGCCACACCCCAACGCGCGCCGTCTGAAAGCACACGTCTGGTCGGCACAGCTGGGAGACAAACCAACGGCTTGGCACACGACGTCGGAGAGGCCATTCGGAACATAATGCCTTGGAAGTTGGTTAGTCCTTTAGTTGGGTTTTTGTAGGGATGCAAGATGCAACCTGTATCGACACCACTGACCTCCATATAGTACGCTGGACCTATGATAAGCCGAGCCATAGTGGGGCTATTTGATTTTCGCCATTTTGGCGCTGATCGCAGAAGTGGGTGGGAACGGAACTAATAATAGGGATGGGACAGTAAGATAAAATACATCGATAAAAGGCTTTACCGACCATCAGGTAATACTATTTCTATGTTTCCGACAGATACAGATATTTCGGCCGGGTTGTTTATTCTAATATAATAAAACTGATGAGTTTGTTTGGTTGTACGCGCAAATTTCAGGAACTGCTAGACCGATTTCATAAGTTCTTTCACCGTTGGATTGTTACATTATCCCTGAGTGACATAGGCTATGTATGTACCACGGGAGAAGTTGGGACAGACTGCTAGTCTTAGGATAATCCGAAGCCAGACTAAGGGGATACTTAGTATGTGACTAGCTAAATCCAAAAATAAATAGGGAACACTTTTTAAATAGAAATGAGGGTTTCTTGGGATGGAGTGGAATAGGTAAGGTATTTATAGAAAATAAAATGAGTTATGTTTAATAAAACAGTCATCGGAGAAGTGCTTTGAACAGATGTAATCATATTTTTTCGGACGCCAACTAGGCTTTTCAATGTTTTTCAGCCATAATTCCAGTCTTCTTTTGTCAGTCGGAAACCTGTGAATTATTTTAAAATTATATGTATTTGATAATAAAAATCGGCCATCGGCGATTTCCGTTCTTGAAAGTAAATAGATATCGTTAGGAAAAATATCGATAACTTTTATCGACAGGTAACTTTTACATCACTATTCAATTTTGTGGTTTATAAAAAACCGGTTATACAAAGACAAATATATTGTTATTACGTATAATAAGATAAGTGACAGTTTTTAAAATGTCAAATAATAACAATAGAAGTATAATTTGTTGAATATTAGCCGTAAACTCATTTACTTGTGGAATGCAACCCCACTTCCTTTCTGATAACGAGTTTTGCATAACAAACACTCTTTCATAGTTGACCTATGAATGACCACCACTTATTTATGTATTAACTAAATTAATACGACACAACAAAGAAGCTTAATCACGTTAAACCTCCAAAAACACGGGGACAATTCAAACGAGACAGCGGCTATTTGCAAGTTACGTCAGATTTAGTACTCTTCCCACCCATTGGGGGCGCTTCAAATAGGCACAATAAAGAACTGTCATTTCATAGGGTATCGTAAGTCCAGCGTACTTGTATAGATGGAGGTCAGTGATCGACACCCTCGCGCCATCCCATCTTCCAAGCACGGCGAGCTGTGCCGGGGCGGCTGCTGCAGGTGCAGAAAACCTCAAACGGCTCAAATATAACAACCTTATTGGTAACTATATTTTTGAGCCGTTTGGGGTTGAAACACTGGGTCCGAGTGCTTATCGAATATTTCGGAACATCGCCAAGCGGTTGGTCGACTCTTCACGTGACCAGAGGGCTGGCCAATTCTTAGGTAAAAGAATCAGTATTGCCATCCAGCGTGGCAATGCGGCTGGCAGCATTGCCACGCTGGATTTTGGCCTTTTTCCGGCTGACAGCGATGCAGACGAATTTTTTTAAGAAAAATTACGCGGTACCGAAATGATCCAGCACCGCAGACGTAGCGTCCACAGTCTCTCTGAAATAAAAAAATCTTTGCATACAGCCTCACAAATTATAATAAAAATTCGTCAATTAAAGAGCCTATTTTTTTTTTTTTTTTAACTAGGGCATCTCGTAGCTCACCTCTGAGGTGATGACTACTTAACCGGTCAATCCTGCGGCTGCCTTAAGCTACTAACTTAAAGCCTCCAGCCAGGGGCAAAACTATTCTAAATTAAAACTAGGCGAACGCTCGCTAAGGGCACCCCCTGTGGGGTACGGACCTCGGCTTAGGGCGTCGCTGGGGGGAGGACAGCAAGTTGGGACAGGCTGGATCAAAGATGATTCATTATTATTAATCGGGGAATTTAAGACTACATTTCTCAGCAAAACGCGGGCTGGCGCTTCTGCGAGCAAGGGTCGGTGGGGTTAAAGAGCCTAGTAACACGGCGTTTTTTTATACTGGTCCCGTCACGTAAAAAGAACGCTGGCCATTTACCTGCGCACTGAGCGATTTATCGATTCCAGCCTATTCCATAGTACTAAGTAGCTAATAAAGTACCTATTATGATTCTAGAATAAAACAATTACCTACACTTATAATTGTAAAACAATAGCCTAGTACTTTACGATGCGACAGTACTTAACTATCCGCAGACACGTCCCCTGCACTGACGCTCAGCGTTATTTTTACGTGACGACAACTGTACCCTCGTCGTCTGCGTGCTTTATATTTACTTCGAGTCTGCGTTTGGAGTCGACGAAGAGTTTTCTGACTTAAAAATCGCATCGCGTCGATGGCGCATAAATAAATTATTTACTTAACAATGGTGCCGATACTCTTGTCACAAATGCCTCTAAACCAGACTAAAAATCACCAAAATTATGGTTATTCCTATCAAACGACGATTTTGGGAATTCTGAAATAGACTAAAGTGACACAACTTAGAATATCAATATTTTAGTTTGACAACATTATGATGGCACTGAGTTATTAATTTAGTAAAAATGGCAATTTTGCTATTCTGAATTTGACGTTTTTCATCTAAAATTTTGGCTGTCGTAACTAAATCTATTATTATTATTCACGATTTAAAAAGGTGTGGTTAAAAAGGTTTCTTACCTTTTTATTATTTTATTCTACAGATCGATTTCAGGTGCAAAAACAGTACTGTATTTTTTTTTCTTTTATTTTGCTTATACAGGGTGTAAGGGACAGCCCTCCGCAAACTAACAGGGTGCAATTCAGCTCCTTATTTTGAATCATAATCCACTGAAAATTTCATTTTTTTATGGAGCCTTCAGTTACTCCTTTATTTCAATTTAAAATTACATTCTCTGTACGCAGTACTCTATTAATGTAAATAAAACAGCTAAAATAAAAAAAACAGCAATGGATGTTGAAATTCTATAACTACGCGTGAAATCAGCTGTTCAACCACCGCGGGGGGCGGGGAGGGCGTCCGAAAGCTCGCTGCGCTGCCGTTCGCTACGTCGTGTAAGTTTTGCCACGGTAGCGATACATTGCGTGTAAGTTAATAAAACAAATCAGGATAATTGGTTTCCATAACGTTCCTGAAATAATTTCATGTACCGGTCATCTTAGTATGATATATTATATACTGAATTCACCCCATCAGTCTGCGGAGGGCTGTCTCTTACACCCTGTATATCTCAAAATGGTGTGTCCTATCGCAAAAATAATGAAAATTTCGACCCCCTTTATAAAAGCCATAAGCCCCTAAAACTCAACTAATATTTTTTGATATTTTCCATACAAAAAGTGAAAAATTCCATATAAAACACGTCGAAACTGCGCAAAGGGTAGGGGAAACAAGTACCACGTGGAGTCGCGATTGTCAAATTCGATTTTAGATGTCAAAATTATTTTTACATTTAGGGATTAATTTTTGCAGAATAGCTTTGAGATTCTCATAGCCAAAAGTAAGGAATTTTAGTGATCGTTTAGTTCCGTCTACAAGAGATTCAGCACCAATATATCTTAAATCTGTTTGGTTTCGTACATTTTGTATGAACTATCGCACACTACAGGCGGGCTTTATATTGAAATGTGATGCCATGCGGCCCGATGCAGCTGTAATGAGCGCTTGCCTTTAAAGAGAAATAAAACTTATAATTTAATCTCATTATATATTTATTCCATATACACCTATATCTACTTCTTGACACAAAGAACATATAACTGCACTGATAATGCATGAACATACAAAATAATCATCGCTCTTGTAAATTACAAAGAACGCTAAATAAATATTAATTCAGAAAACTTGTTACCTTTTCCATGCGTAAAAAAGTACAGTAGCTTATATATACATAAAAATGTAGTTATAATTTTGAGTACATGCATATTTGCTTTATTGGATGATAATATTTAGCCCCCAAAATCAGTAATGATGTTTTATAATTATTTGACTTTATTATAATCATTAATTGCACCCATTAAATATTTTAATGAATCATTATAAATCAATAGTACCTATTCAGAGTACTAACAATTAGGTTGTTTTAACATGTCTTGTATCGATGGTAATTGTAGTGCGTTGGCGAGCAAGCAGTGGTCAAGAGCCGACGTCACTTTACGCACTTATGATAATGAAGGTTAATAATATAGAATACGCACCGGCTTTACGTCTCAAGATAATTATATTAGGCGCTAAGTATTTCGTATTCTGCGTGGGTTTTAACTATGGTATAGTTGAACTCGTAATTGCTTCGCCACCTTTTTGAAAACAATTTTCAGTCAATTCAAATTTCATTGAGGTGAAGATAAGATAATCATTTATTTTCTTAAATACATTACTACAACACAAACTATCAGCATGCTAAAGATGTCCAATGTAAAAACAGACCATCTCGTTTGTCTTAAGGCGTGTCCAAACGCCGCGCCCTATTTAGGACTAAACCGACGAATTTTTGCGCGACAGTCGTCCAAACAAAGCTTCGCAGCCGCGCACGATTGCCGCTTTATGTTTAGACACACCTTTATAGAATGGCATGCAAATATTAATAATGTCAAATTATTTAAAATGTCATGATAATAAGATAATTAAAATAATAAATGAGTTTTCTAAAAACTCTTTCATATTATAATTAGCTTTCTCTTGTAAGAAATTTATACATTTTAAAATAAGAGGAAATCTATCTGCCATGCGAGAAAAGAGAAGAGGGTTGGATTTTAAGGACATTGCATTTTCTAATATATTAAATGATGATAATGTGAAGAGATTGTATTTTTTTAAATAAGGTTTTCAACTTGTGAGTGGTTTCAAATTTGAACGTCGTCCTAATACGTCTATTTTTGAGTTTTGAATGTAAGTTGGAAAGTTGGAAACTTATATTCAAAATTCGGCAGATTTGCCCCACAAGTTAACGTCGTAGGTATCTTAAAATGAGCTCCAAATCTTGAAGCACTAGATGGCCACGACTCCGGCCAGTCGTGGCGTCTAGTGGTGTTGTGCGGTCTGCGGCTAGACGGCCGTTGCGACCAAGTGCGCGATGCATATCTGTTTCTATAGTTTATCTGTTCGCTGCGACCACTGGTCGTGGTTGTGACCGTCTAGTGCGTGAGAACCCTTACTGTCACATAGACAAATAGACCTCGTCGTTTTATGACGTGCAAGTGACATTCAACCTTAGGGTGTCAAAGCAATTACGTAGTCGACTACACTGTTAACTCCAAAGAATTTTATGTTCAATAAATGCAAAAATATTTCATGGAATGATGAATTTATGTAATTATCAGTCCAAACTCACTGCATGATTCGATATTATTGTATAATAATAATATTTATACTCTGTATAGCATCACAAAGTTTACTATTTATTTTATCGTTTGAAATAACGAGTTTCTAGCGATAAAAAAATTGTTTTTTTTAGAATATTATTCTAATTATAGTAGTTCGGTGTTTAGTAAATCTTTAGCGTTTTGTATCAAAATTATTTGTATAACTATTTAGAACACATCGAAATAATAAAAAACATAAACATGGACGGCCATCCCTTGAGACAGGCGTTGTATTAATTAAAATATTATGATTTTAATAAAAGTTAGTATGTTACCAAGTAATACTTATAAAAATACATGACGCACTGTGCTTAGCAAATATTGTGCATGAAGTTGCTTCATCGATTCCAGCTTACACAGCCAGCATAGACAGTTTCGTTATCCGATCAATACCATTATGTTTATGCTATAAATACAAAGTTATTGTTAGTGTACAATTGTTTTATATCAGTCAAACTACAAAAAGAACGACTAATTAAATTAAAAAAAAAAAAAAAAAAAACCGCGAAGTGGGACGATTGAACTTTTTAAAATTATTATCATACTTTATTAGCGACGGATGAAATCATTCCCATCATAACTAGGGAAAGAAAATGATCTAAAGAGCCTTAACTGTTAGCCTTAACGGGTTCCACATGAACCGTAAATATGTAATAAAATAAAACATGATATTACACCACACCTGTGTTCCCCGAAGGGACGTAGTTATGTTCCATGTCATAGGGGGCGAGCCTATAGCCATTCAAATTAAATACTTACGGTTCAAATACATTGTGTGGTGTTACTGTAAAGTTTATGGATAAAAAGCATTAATAACAGTTTGCTTTAGCTTAATCCAAATAAGCTCCGAATCCCTTTAATTGTACAATGTACGGCAGACGTACGATCGAACTCAACGGTGACGCATATCGTTGGTACACGTCGCAGTAATGACTTTGTTCTTATTTTTTACTAAAGATTAACTATACTAGAGCATGAAGAATTCAGTCCTTCTTTAAATGGATTGGAGATAATTTGGATCCATTTTGAAAGAATTATGTATTTTGCCTGGTTGTAAAAAGATATAATATGATTGAAATTACTTTTTGATAAGCTCTAAATACAAATTTATTTAGTATTTAACCACATTTGTTGTGGTAACTTTAAAAGTTACTATAAGAATTGTTGGCAACACATATTCAGTAATTTTACAATAGCGATTGAGTTGTATATCGACATAAGTCTCTATTTCATTATACAAACATTAGAATGGGTTTATGGGTGACTATCGAACAGCGATAGGAATTTAATCGTTATTGAAACGGAATAGAACGATTAACGTTATGAAATAGTAAATGTGACTCCAGTTACTTGGTATTAATTGCAGAGGCTACTGTAATTTCCTCTAGTCCGGTCTAAACTAGAACAGCTCATTCGGTGTTTGAGTTACAGTAAATATTATAAAAGTACTCGTTTGCTTTCTTAAATCAGGATGGGTATTGGTTCTATAGTAAATTCAGGATACCACTCATTGTGATACCGAGTATAATCACTTTTTTTAAATCAATTTTTCATTATTTTTTTTCATTTATTTATTATACGATATTAATTGATGTAATAGCGACGCATTTTTATATATTTCCGACTAAAATATCTGAATATATCCCGGAAAGACTTAATAATCATTATAACATCATAAATAAAAGTTAATTAATTACTTGTTCAAAAACCGTTTCGTTATGAATAATATTATATGGTAAAATACTAAAATGTACGCGTGAGGAGGGCCGGGTAGCGCGGCGTCACGCGGCGCTCACGGGCACACTCGCGTCGTGGTGGGGCGGCTCGTACGGGGCCCGGGTCGCTTTACAACAGTACACATTTCTTTTTCCTGGCGGGTTCCGGGGGCTCCAACGCTGCTAGTATGGCTTCATCGAATACGTTCTTCAATCCTTTCTGCAAAAAGAGGGATCGATATGTAAGAAAGTCAACTTTTTTTACCTTCCAAGACAAAATGATCATATCCATGACATTATCCGTCATACTTGAAAAAAAAAAAGTAAACCCGCGTCAAAGGGGAGTTCGTAAAACAAAAAAAATATATATGGGCTCTTGCAAATAATCAGGAAGGCCTTAGAATGTGCTTAATAATTGATAAAATAACCGGAACAACAGATATCTTACACGACAAATCAACACAGTCTCTTACCGTGCGTTGCACTGGCAAAACATCACAACAAAACATGTTTAAATCTCTAGTTCCTGTCAAATATTGTATGGAACTTTGACAGAAACTAACGATTTAAACATGTTTAGTTGTGAATGTTTCGCCAGTGGAAACGCACAGTTACAGCTACTTGTATTTGCTATTCAATACAATATTATTAATTATTCGATCTGGAGTGGCTTAAACACGCCTATGCACCGTATGAATATAAGAAAAACCGGCCAAGCGCGTGTCGGACCACCTACAATGAAGGGTTCCGTAGTTGGGATGAATTTATCCCAAGAACAAACTTAACATTGCAGTTGAAAAACATGTTCCCCCATACATTCCAACTGCAAATATAAGTTTGTACGCACAATATTGGGTTATTTACCATGTTATTTTAAGACTTCTTATAAGTTTTCCTGTAATATAATATAAGCATATAACTGTTTTCTGTACTTTTTCTTCAAAATTTTTGTCTCAGTAGTTTCGGAGATAAGGGGCGGGAATGGTAAATTTTCATCTATTTTCTTAAATATCTTTAAAAGTATTTATTTTAAAATGATTTAAAAAATATATTTGAGATCCTCGCAATAACTTGATATGATCGCAAAACATTTTTTTTAATTTTCTTATTTGTCCCCCAAAAGTGACCCCCATATTCAAAATTAATTTATTTACGTTACACGTCCGTGTTTGGATCACAGAAATACATATGTGTACCAAATTTCAACTTATAGGTATGGTTCATTAGATTTGGCGCAAATTGTCTGTGACAGAGGGAAGGACACACAAGTGATCCTATAAGGGTTCTGTTTTTCCTTTTGAGGTATGGAACCCTACAAAGGTCTAATATTCGCGAAACCTACTAGAATTGCAGACTGAATGATTTACGAAATTGATTGATTGAATAATAATGAGTTCAGTTTTGAGAAATTATTGGTAGGTAAAGATTTGTGTTACACAAAGGTAAACGTTCTAAATGTGCGCTGATATAGCATTTAAAATTCCTTTTCATGGAATGCAGTGCCTTCGGTTCGATATTATAAGTCCAGTTATCCAAACTACGTTAAGTTATGTGTTTAGGGTTCCGTAGTCAACAAGGAACCCTTAAAGTTTCCCCATGTCCGTCATGTCGTCATGCATGGATATACATATTAATCACGCCGGTGATTATACATTCCGTAAGGGAGCAAATGTTTTTCAACTACAATGTTAAGTTTGTTCTTGGGATAAATTCATCCCATCTACGGAACCCTTCATTGTGCATGGTCCGCACGCACTTGGCTTAATTTGTTCCCACAGAAAGGTAGAAGTATAAACAACGAGCCAAAGACAGTGGCGTTTATCCATTGCTTCCCAACAGTTTCATTTTACGTTATTATGACATCAATTACACACTCGTTATAAACTTAAAGAGACATGTTTTAATAAATATTCAAAAACATTGTGACAACAAAGGATCGGGCAGTGAAATGGAAAACATAACATGTCATATTTCCAGTGTTCATGTTTGAATGTCTAATAAAAGCCGTAATATTTAAATCACACCTTTTAAATATTACGATATAGAATAGATAAATTAGAAAAATGTTGTGATGTCTTAATAAACATTCGTAGCCAACGGCCAGACAGAAAAGACGCAAGACGAGGGCGGGGCGCAGACCCGTCGCAGACAGGGCGCCGTCACGACTTTTTAACTTATATAGAAAAGACACGGACCCGTCGCAGACAGGGCGCCATCACGACTTTTTATGGCGCGCACTAGAAGCTTTTCCCGGCATTCAACCGTCCGATTATGATACAACAACATGTTTTCTTCTGAAGATGAAGATGTATTGGCACTTGGCGGCCGAGCGCTGTGAGAACCTGCCCTCCGCGCCCTTTCCGCTCCCCTGCTTGCGCTCGTGCAGGCCCGCGCCCTGCCCGCGCCGTCCTTTCTATATGTTTTCCAATAGGGCGCCGACGAGTTAACGTCGTGACGGCGTCCCGTCTTTTCTGTATGTTTTACGTCGCGACGGCTGTATACATTTTATATGCAAGTAGATTAAACGGGCGCCGCGACTGCGACGGGTCCGTGCCTTGCGTCTGTTCTGTGTGGCCGGTGCCGTAAACAGAGCATGGGTGATCAGCTAGGTACTGAAATCTTTCAACAAGGTTCAGAGTAATGGGATCATACCTGTGTGAGCGCTGAGCACTCGACGTATTTGACAGCCTTGAGTTCCTTTGCTAGTTTTTCGCCCTGCTCCAGAGACACGGGCTTCTGTTTTATCTTAGCCAGTTTCTCCATTGTGGCCGGGTCGTCTCGCAAGTCTATCTGAGTGCCCACCAGAAGGAATGGCGTCTTTTGTTGATGATGCGTAATTTCTGGCACCCACTGGAAATGACATGTAATGAATTAGATTTATTACTACTACTTTCAACAGGTGTAAGCTGAATCCTGCAAAATTACTGAACAGTATTACTCAATGAGTATATACAGTACTTTTAATAGCAAAAGAGTCTGCGAACTGTTGCTGCTGGTATTCTATTGAAACATTTTATTACCATATTAAATTGTAATAATATTGTTTCATCATGTTAATTGACATTTAAACATACGTAATATTATAATCGACAATGTGTTTAGCAATGCATACCATTAATAATATCAACTTACTTTTTCCTTGACATTTTCAAATGAACTGGGGCTTACTACACTGAAGCAAACAAGGAAAACATCCGTTTGTGGATAACTTAGCGGTCGCAACCTGTCGTAGTCCTCCTGACCTGTAGCCAACATTCAAACTAGTTAATCAATAAGTTATTTACACAAAGTAGGTATAACACCAATGATTTTTAGCAGAGAAAATCTTGCTACAATTCTATTTACAATTAAATTATCTAATTGGCTGCCTAGACATAAACTGAAACATTAAAGTCACTTTCACACCTGACGACAGGTGACGAAACTGGTTTCGTATGTAACTGACTAGATGATCATCTACCAGCAACTGCTAATAAGCATGGGACCAGTATTGCAATCTATTTGTGACCCTATTTACGAATGGACAATAAGAACGGTGACTTTACAAAGGTGTGATTCCACCAAAATTGTGTTCAGCACTTTTGTTCACAAACATTTTGTGCAGAACTCCAACAGTGCACGTCCATTTGAGCTGCAGATCCATTTCCAACGACAAAGCTGTATGTCATTTTTGTAAGCGTACAGTGCAGCACATTCGTAAATGTTTATTTGAGAGAATCCACTGAAAGAAACATTTGTACCGTACACTGTGCAGTATAGTGTAGTACAGTGCCACGCACTGGTGGAATACCGCGTTATACATAGTGTAATCCACGACGACGCGCCCCACTCCGCTCCGCTCCGTACTAAAGTACGCCGTGGTACAGCTTACAGTACAGTAATGGCGGAGTGGGGCGCGTCGTCGTGGATTGCACTATCTGTAACATTGGACGAATTCAAACAAACAAAACAATATATTCACCTGCAGTATCAAAGAGACCCAGTGTATAAGGTTCTCCTCCTATCATGACGGTGACAGCATAGTTATCAAACACAGTGGGCACATACTCAGATGGGAACTTGTTGGTTGTGTAGCTTATGAGTAGGCACGTTTTACCGACGGCACCATCGCCTACCACCACACACTTGATCGTCTGCATGTTCGCGAATGATTGGTAACTTCTCAACAGATATCTTTGATGAAAACTTTTACTCGCTCTTTATAACGCACTGCAGCGAGTCTATGACCATAGCAACCCTCAAGAAGTAGTCTAGAACAAAACAAATGTTGTGTTAAGCTAGGTTTTTTGCATAATTTATTGCCTGTAAGAATATCAGAAGGTTTTTGAACAAATCTATAGCACAAAACAATATAACGCAAGCAATTTTAATGACACAAACAAAGAAAAGAGTGTTTCGGGCAGACCTAAAGTTTTATTTACCATATGTCACAACTAAATATTTTATTTAAAATATTGAGTAAGTGACAAAAACATATTATAATTGATGCCAATATTTGTTGTACAACAATTCAACTTGAGCTTAAACTCTTCATTAATGGCTTTTATAGAAGAGACACAATGAGTATTGCCTATGTGCCTTAACATGCATGGGAAGCACACATACATGATTTCAATATCAAAATATCCATGACTACAAGAGAAGAAACTCAATTGGCTAGCTAAGGAGAAACATTTTCAGTAACAATAAATCCATGTATTTTATGGTGATTACCTGTGACAGGTAGGTAATAGAAAAAGTCGCACAAAGAAGAAGTCATAACAAGTTTGGCATATTTTAAACTCTAAAGACATAATAAATATTAACATGAGTGAATAATGTTTGTGAATTTTGATTCTCAACAGAATTAATTAATGAAACATTTTATGTTAACTTAAGTATGATTGCTTTGTAGTAATATTTTGAGGGGTAAATATCCAGATATTAACATAATGGTATAAACCGTTCATGATAAGAGCGCACAGAAAATACCATTCATGACTAATCATCAATCGCTATTTGTATTTGTTATAACAATGAATAACAATTCATTATAAATAAAACAATGGTAAAATAGAACATATTTGAAACTTAAGCGACTGTGTGCAATAGAGACAAGAGTATAGGCAACAGCATTACAAATAAAAAAAATATTTCCTCATCACCTTTCACTGGAGTAGTTAATGTTGAAATTTTTTAAATAAATTAATATAATTATTTCAAAATAGAAATCCAAATGTCAGGTATTTGGCTACACTTAACAGGGAATCTCTGAAGATGCTGATTTACTTACTGCTCAGTAAGTAGAGCAGGAAGAATCGAGGAAGTCTGTAGAAGATCCAAAGTTGTTGAAATGGGTCAAGAATCCATAAGTTGAATTTGCAATGATTAGGCCAACAAGTGTTCAGAACCATCAACCATTGGAGCAGAAGAGTTTTAGAATGGAAACTGTCAACAGACAAACCAGTCTTGGATGACATACAACAAGATGGACTCAACCTGGTCAAGGTTAGATAAGCATTTTGGATGAGGTCAGCTCAGTACAGAGCATTTAGCAGAAAAGCTATAGAGCTGATTTGATGATGGTTACCCTATAATAGGGGATGAGGTAACCAACATAATGTCAGTCATGTGCATGTAGACTGAAGGCCGAATGGCCATCTACACAAAGGATGTTATATCCCGACGCGCGCGACACCGCGGGCGCATGCAATATGCAACATGTCACATGCAAATCATTGCTAGTGTTCAAGATGCCAATTTCTTGAAGCATAAATCAATTCAAAATATCTATCACTGAACATGACCTCGATTTTCATGACAAAATAACTTATTGATAAGACAAGCACAGCTGTTTAATAACACAATAATCATAAAATATAAACATCTAAACTTTTTGACAACTTTAGTTTTCCGATATTGTCTACAACTGTAGGTTCCTGTTTTTTTTTAGAACAAATCTGTAAAATATAAATATATTATTACCATTTATTTACTTAGGATAACGGCAAGAGAATGATATTACTTTAAAAAATAGATGCTAGTTCAACCAGTTTTTAGTTTTCATTTAACTTTTGCAGGGATATTGCTAATCCATCAATTGTTTCTAATATATCAACAGTGATTTGCTTATCTATGATCACTTTTACTATAAAAAAAATAACTTTGAGGATGTTTTAACGTATAAAAAAAAAATGCTTTTTTTTATTGTTTTAATTCTGATAATTACAACATTACACAATCACACTTAGCAGATGTAATGGCTGTATGCAAAACAATGCACATTCGCTAAAGCAGCTAGCTGCTTATGGTATCACAAGAATGATTTCACTGCTTAATAACAATAATGTAATAATTGTTGACATTACAAATAGTGTTTGTTCAATCATTGATGGACAGTTGGTCAACATTCATTGTTAATTAGATTCAATGTATTCATTACATATTTCCTAAATATTACTCCAGACTTGATGGTTCAAAGTGGAAAAGATTTGAATACTATCTACTATTACATTTATATTAATAATATATCATCTTCTGATTATCATAATATTATTATAAACAACAAGTCACAGTCAAATGTAAATACAATCTAGAGATAGAAATAAGTAGGCACTTGACAATTCAGCATCGACTAATCAGTGTAGGCGGGTAAAATGAAGGTGAATAACTCGCACAGCAAATAAAATACAAGCATTTTATAACGATAAATAGAACTACATACCATATGCACGATATAGGGCAATGACCCCAAAAAGGGGTCATGTAAATAAAAGCGTATGGTGATTTTCAGGATGCTAAAAAACAAAGACATCTCTCTAGATGCACCGATAGCGCGATACGCGGTTGCCTGTGCGCCGCCACTCATTAACATGCCTTCCTGTTCGTTTCCGTCATGACTGTTGTTCTATTTAAATGTACACATACAAGAACATACGAAAGTGTCTGATGCGCAAGAACGGATAACACTGAATACAACATTCATTATTCTACATACCGGTGCAGTTTTATCCAATATTGATAAGTATTTTTACATAATCACGTCACAATACCTTTGACGTCCATTTTGTGTAGAGTTCAATCACAAGTAACTCGCTATCATGTTAATATATATATATTAATGCTTTCTGAAAGATATTTTACTTACCGTATGAAGATGTTACACTTTCAAATCAAAAAATTCAATTGTAACTCAGTATAAATAAGTTGAAAACTACAAAACTGTACGTTGCGGGTTGGGTCATTGACGGTGACGCCATTGATTGGATGAATAGTGATGTACTACAATGTCAATCGATTATAATCATAAATAAACGAACTCATGCGATAATCCGTAGTCGATTATCCGTTTGTGTCAAAAACAGGATGTTATCTAGATACACACGCGGTGACTTTAGTCCCCTGCGATTTAGTAGGACACGGATTTTTTTAGCAGATTTAACACAGCAATGAGGGATTTTCTTTTTATTTTTTTTAAACTCTTTCCTAGTCGCTGGATAGATGGCGCTGAACTTGGTAAGTTACTACAAGGAACGGAACGTCACATAATTTTTTGATTATTTCACTTGGATATCATTTTGAGAACAAACGAAACGTACTTTAAAAAAGTAATTAATGTCATGAAATAATTGTCACACACATCACACCACAATGTCGTTTTGAAAATAAATATATATTAACATAAACCAAAACTTAACGAAAACAACGAACAAACAAAACTGAATTTTAACAAAGCGCGAGAAAATTTGGTTCTATTCGGAAGCTTAATCAAACGAAAGTGTCCTGTGTTACCGTGTCTAGGAGTGAGCGTTGCGGTGACGAACCGTTTACAAAGACCGTTTTTGTTCTGCGACGATGAAACTGTTTTACGTCCCGGGTTCAAACAGTCTTCGTTGCACAAACAAGTCCTCAAATTACTTGGTGCGATTTTTTATTTTACGCCTATGAAAATACAGTCGAGAATGCAATGGAGAACGGAATGGCAAACGGACGACGACGTGACGACGTGACACGACGAACGAGACGAGTGTGATAGATAAAACGTCTATCACAATCACACTCGTTCGTCGTGTCACGTCGTCGCGTTCGTTTACTAAACAGTCCTTACAATAAAAAATGAACTTTTCGTCACTGAAATACGGTCAATAATCTATTACCTGTTGTCAATGCAGTCGTTCGTGATGAGACGGTCAAATCCGTGCAACCATAAGTTTGTTAACTTAAAGTTCAAAGTCGACTCACATGAACGATAAATTGGGATGATCGCTAAATTTCCTGGAATTCACGCCGGTGGTTATTATTTCATTAAAAAAATCAAAGTCTGTCCCAGCCAGTCCTAAGCCTGGAATAGTATGAAGGAAACTTCATTTCATCGTATACTTAGTAAAGTCAATCGATAAAACGAATAATGTATTTAGCTAACCATTTCATACATTTTGAATCGTTAATAGTTGAAAGAACTAACAAACTGCAACTATTTCACTCGACGAAAACGGAATTCTATTTTTTCTGCAACCGTTGTCGTCGTCAGGAAAACGGTTGCGTTTCGTTCGTCAAAAATGCGACAACGACCCACCACTAACCGTGTCAGAGTCAACGGGCGTATACGATTTGACGCAATGTTTTTTTTTCCAAGCGTAGTCAGTTCAACGCCATCTACAGAGTTCTTGGAAACTATGTTTTTTTTAAATACTCAAAAGAAAAACCTCTCTTAATTAGTGAGATGTCAAAATCTCACTAGCTAAAGATTTCAGGAAAATTACCAAACTAAAGGATATAAATAATAAGAAATGGCATCTCATTTCAGTCATATTATTTATATCGTTTAATTTGGTAATTTATGCTACACGATATAAATAATAAGTGGTAATGTGATTTAATGCTGTAACGGAATGGCAAATCAGTCTATGGGTCAAAAAGAAGTAGAGAAAGACGATTGTAAACGCTGGCTGGGATGATAACATACAAAGTACATACTCTGTGGGCTAGAGACATACTAAGAGGCCATGACAAATAAAGGAACATGGGTGAGGCGCTGATTGACGAAGATACCGAAGTACAATAGCCATGATTTTGCTCAATTTATTTGATATTGTAATTAATTTTGGTTGATCAGTAGATAAAGACTGAATATTATTAATCAGTAGATACCTACTTTCATGCATGTGAAGAGCCTCAGCGAGTGATGACTGATGATTACCTACAGTCAAGCGTGGATCCACAGTTGTGGGCACGATGGGCATGCCGTCCAACGTTTGGCTCCCAGAGTGGAGCGGTCCGGGGCTGCCTTGAAGCGGCTCCTACCCAATCTAGGGAGTCCGCCTCTTACCGGAGGCTATACGCGGGGGCCGTCGGTCCATGGCCCTTTACGGGGCACCGGTGTGGGTGAGTTTGTTGAGGCGGCGGCCAGCCCGCCGGTTGAACGCGTCCCAGAGGGTCATGGCCACTCGGTTGGTCCGGGGATACTGCACGGTCTCCAGTGAGGCGGCGAGCCTCCTTGCCGGATTGCCGCCATGGGATCTGGAGGCAAAAGTCCTCGCGCACATTTGAGAGTGGCGCGAGGAGGCGAAACGCCGGGGCTTAACTGCGATGCCGCGACAAATCACGGCACAGCGGACAGAGCTCCGGTGGGATCTCATGGCGTCATGCAGAGTGTGATTGACGCAACCCAGTGCTGGGCACGCCACTATTGCGGCAAAAAGTACCCTCTTTGAGGAGAGCTCACGCCCTTAGCCACCGCAGGAGGAGACGCCCTGGGCGTCGGGAATAGCAGGCCGATTCCCGGCCACCGTAGGCGCGGGCTTGCGGACGGTGAGCAATGGATAGCACGCCGTCCGGTAAGGACCACACCCGGGTCGACGGCGCGTTGTGTTCCACGCGCGCCTCCAAGAGATGTCAAAAGAGAGAGACTGAAGGGGTCCGTAGGGACCGATGCTTGCTGGGGTTGCGGGAAAGTCCGAAAGGGATACCGTGGCCCCTGGCAATGCACAGGTAATTGAAGGAACACGGGTGGGTTTTAGTCAGTAAGAGTCTGACACGCCCTCCCTCTACGCCCAGAGCGGGAGAAGTCAAATTGATGATTTCCCACCCAAAAAAAACCTTCGCCACTTCCAAGTGCTTTAGCTGGGAAGAAGAAGTGGCGCAACAAACTCCCTAGCAACACAGCTCTGTTCAGTTAGAAAAACTTAATTCTATAAAATAGTACATAAATACTTATCCGATCAAACTCTTTAATGACCAGTATTGAAATTTTCTTCATGTATATGCAAGAGATTTCCTCTATTGTCCTAATTTCTAATTTAAATGATAATCAATGTCATTAACCTAATCTACAGTTAAAGAATTAAAAATTATTCGAATTTTACAGTAATTTTTCCCAAAAAATGTCTGTTGGCTACTCAAGCACCGGCGAAATGGCATAACTTGCAGCACTATTTTGTATTTAGTATTTTAGTAAGCCAGAGACAATATCTTTATGTGTGATTCTTTGATGGTTCTTTCCACATGCCAATGCCACAGTGCCACAGTAGTATCACAGAGTAGTATAATATAGTTATCTGTGCACAGATCTTTCCATCTCCGAACAATCCGATTTCCAATCAACGATGCAACTGGCTGTAACTGGTTGGCAGCAGGCGGGAATTAAAAAAAATATTTAAAATTCGAATAATTTTTAATTCGTAAAATTATTTTAGTGTGAATTTGTCATCGTGTGGTTGTTTTTTCAGAATTAACTTGTGTAAAATAAAGTGGAAAACAGCCGTCGCGGTTTAAACATAAATTGAGCGCATAATATTTACCTAACCTGAAAATGTTGTTGTTAGGAGATTTGTTTCCTAATTTTACTGCCAACTCGACCATTGGAAAGTTAGATTTATACGACTATCTTGGAGACTCGTAAGTTTATCATTTTATAACCGGCACTATTTATTTAATTACTAAAATCCTATTTATTTATAAAAATAGCTCGAATGAAAAGCAGTACCGAGTTTTACACATTATTTTCATAAACCACGCTGTAGCTAAACAAAATTCTCTTTAAATTGAGCTATTAGCCTAGAGTCGGAGATCTTCAGATTAGCAATGACTTTGAAAGACTTTATTTGGCTCATGAAACAAGTGAAGATGCCAACAAGGTCGTGGGTCTTTCTATAAATGTCAATTAAAGAACATAAATACCTACAAGTAAAAGGAAACCAGGGTACAGTTTAATTTAATATAAATAACTGCTTAAAAGTCGAACATGTGCTTGATTTTGAAACCAATTTCATAGCAAAAAGTTTCTGTGGGTCTGAACATGTTGCCCACTACATGTTTAGAAGTTCAGATTTATTTTGGACTACACTTTGCACTAAACACAAGCTATTGACAAGTTTCGAGACAAAAACACAACAGTGTGAATATAAATTGGGACAAACCTCTAAACAAACATGTCTACTGTTATTATGTTTCAAGACTGCAAACGCAGCCATTAGTAAATCATGGAATCTGTCAAAAAATAACTGTTTCAATCCAAATTTCACAACATTTCTATGGTGTCAATATAGTGTCATAGTAATGATGACTGAATTTTATTTTGTGAAGTATTTCAGAAAACTACATAATGGCACAGGATAATATAGTATAAGAATATAAAATAAAAATTTATGTGACTTAGAAAAAGTCTAGTCAATGTATAAACTTGGTCCCATTTCATTCTCTGAAACTATGAGAACCTCTTCGCTTGATAATAAACTGTTGTATAATTTCCAGTTGGGGTATTCTATTCTCCCATCCGGCAGATTTCACTCCAGTATGTACTACAGAGTTGGCCAGAGTTCTGAAACTGGTGCCAGAGTTTCAAAAGCGCAAAACCAAAGTTATTGGCTTGTCCTGTGATGGTATTGAGTCTCATGTGGAGTGGTGCAAAGACATTCAGTGCTATGCAGGTAATATTTTACAGTATTTGAAATAATAATTTAGAGAAAGATGGCCCAGGACTGACATAATAGTGTCTGAAGGAGACTTGTAGAACAAACAACCTGAGCTGGAAACTGATGCTTTAAAATGGGTTTAAGGTTCTAAATAATTACATGAATCTACAACAGGATGGATTTTTTAAATGGGTCAATAAAGGCAGTCAATAGTTCAGTAGCCAGAAGAATATGCCTTAACAAAGTCAAATTCAAATCATTATTTCAAACAGGCCCTTGTAAGGCACTTTGGAACGTCAAAATATATTTAAAAAAATTGTTGCCCCTTCCAAAAGGTAGTTTTTGCATGGAGAAGAATGGGCAACACACTTACTCCACAGTTACTTAAAATGTTTTACAATATTTTGTATAAGTACCTACATTAGTTATATGATTATATGTGAAGGCGATGCACCTATAATAAAATTACTATACTGTAATAGGTAAAAAAATAAAAATGAAGCATAAACATAAATTATTATTAATTGAGTGATAGATACATGGTGCTCACACGTTTGCTCATTTCAATAATTTATAGTTTTTTATTTTCGCTGACTGGATTATTTTAGTGAATTCATTGCTTTGTACGAAAATGCTTATAGTTCTGTTATGCAATAGGTATAAAGTAGGCATTTCCCAATATTTCCTGTTATAACAATATATAAAATTTAAATATTTTACTGTTTGTCATGACAATAATAATGTGTCAGTCTGACGCGTTAGAGTAAATGGCAACTGTTGATAAAATTGCATTTTTCAATAAATACTTATTTCTAACACCGCTTTTTGAATTGAATGAACTTTCAGAATTATTTACCTTATTATTGAATAATTACTGTATACATATTTGTGAAACATAAGTAGATTACCTTGTTTTAGTTTATATATATATATATATATATATATATATATATATATATATATAGATGTTTTGGGACAAAATGTTAACTTAGTTTTGGTAAAATAAGTTGTATACTAAGTTTTATACCTGTAATGCTGCGGCCGCATCTGCGTCTATCGTGACAAAGCAATGCGTGCCGAAACTGCCTGTTTTGCTCGCTAATGTGGTGGTCACATTAGCGGCTTCACGCCACGTTTATTAAGCGCTACCACCCCGGGCGAAAATTGCTACGCAGCCCGAACTATCGTGACGATAACCGATAATGGTTGGTCTCATCTGCGTGTATCGTATCACTGTGTGTAGCTTCATCGTGATAGACGCGGATGCGGCCGCAGCATTTGCTGAATGCGATGTTATGGAACAATGGTTGTAGGCATCAAAATGGATCATTGTCCTTGTATACATCTTGGTGGGGCTGACTGTACCATAAAATATAAACCTAAGGAAAATGAATAAAACCTAAGAAAAACTAATTTAGATTTGATTAACTGCAAATATTTTATACTGTGGCATGGATTTTCCGCGAAACGGTCGGCAGCGTATCGTAAATAAATACGTCGCTCTGCTGAATAATCTCTATAAAATAATAATAATATTGTACGAATTGTTTTTGTTGTTGGTTTGTTTGTTACGCTTTCACGCTTAAACGGCCGAACGGATTTAGAAGAAATTTGGCACATGGGTATGACCATGACCTGGGTTATGACATAGGATACTTTTTATTCCAATATTCCCACGGGATCGAGACTAATGCAGGTGAAGTCACGGACAGGAACAGGGTAATGATTTGTGAGATGTGACAGTAATTAAATAATTTCGTGCCTCATTTAATACATTCGGAGCGGAGTGTCACCGCTCTGCACGAATTATCGTACCTAAACCACTGCTCCGCAATGCCCAAAGTGTATTAGCCGGAAAGGCATAGCACGTATATGTTTAAACTTTTGTATGGTAGCAGAGTTTAAACCTAAATTCAATATTTCGCATATCGCAAAGTAAAAATATAATTAATTACTCATGCAGCTTATTACTTAGTTGTTAGAAGTTTTGGTGTAAGGTATAACTAAGCCTAGTTGGTCTGATCGTTTTTTTGATCCTTATAAGAAACAGGGTCGATTAGACATCAAAAAAAGTTTTTGTGAAAATCGCCCATTTTCTTGCTCACGGTACTTTTCAAAATCTGTGAAAGGGGATCAAACTATTTCATAAAAATAAGGACAGTCTCCTAAGACTGTTTTTCAGAAACTACAACGGCTAAGGTACCTACCTTCACTGCACTGTCTCTAAAATCCACGCTGTCTGCACCGTCTCTAAAATCCACGCTGTATATTAAAGCATGTGAAGTTAACTTATATTGAACAACCAATCTGTGAAATAAATGCTATTTGTAATACCATCATGCCTGCTTTCCCTGAATCAGCAAGCAGTAGGTGTATGGAAACCCATATAACCATATAATAATATTGCCATTAAACAGACCCAAATCTAGACTGGGCAGCTACTGAGAATTTCATTGATGTGTTTATTATTGCACCAAGTAAAGGTAGTATCTTTATCCACATGTTTCAAAAACACAAATATTAAGGTTGTTTGTTCGTTTGAATGAATACCATTAACATTGCTTTTCTAAATTTTTCATCCTAATATGTTTTTCATCTTGCCTAAAGAAATCCCAAATATTTTACAGGTTGCAATGAGGATGAGAAGTTCTCATATCCAATAGTTGAAGACAAGAATAGAGAGATTGCCAAGAAGCTCTGCATGATAGACAAAGATGAAGTGGATCATTCTGGAATTCCTCTCACCGCTCGTGCTCTCTTCATCATTGACCCAACCAAGAAATTCAGGCTGTCTTTTCTTTACCCGGCCACTACAGGCAGAAACTTTGAGTAAGTGTAGTTTATCATTTA
The DNA here is from genome assembly GCA_963853775.1 of Xanthia togata. Classification (NCBI taxonomy): domain Eukaryota; kingdom Metazoa; phylum Arthropoda; class Insecta; order Lepidoptera; family Noctuidae; genus Xanthia; species Xanthia togata. The sequence continues at coordinate 9,796,096 of OY970790.1, read as the reverse complement.
ATTTAGTTCTGGTTAAAAGTTAATTAAAACACACTGCTCTAATGACAATGATAGAATGTACAGTAACAGAATAGTAGATTGTATCATAAGGGAGCAAAATAATATTTTTACGGCGAGGGCGCTTATTTGAATCCAGAGCGAAGTGAGGGATTCTTTAGTAGAATCCTGAACGTAGGGAGGGATTCAAAGTACGTCGCCCAAGCCAAAAATATATTTTGCGCCCGAGTGATACACTCTACTTTTCATCACCCTCTATTTACATTTGAGACATTTTCGCAATAATGAAAATTTATTGTTAGTTTTATTAGGAATAGAGATTGCTGTAGATTTTATATTCTGCATGTTTGAAATAATGTCCGAATCTGGCTCATTTTGAGGAAAATGTGACGGTGAATCTCGTTGTTTGGATGTAATGGGCGCGGCGACAGTGGAATGGATGGATTAACTGAAGGTTGCAATTTAATGTTTTCCACGATGCGTTCACATGTTTTCGCCTTGTTCTCAATGGAATCTTCTATATACCCCTCTGCTACAGCACTCGACTTCCATCCTCCATGTCGCTTGAGAACAGTTAAGTCCGCTCCATAATCTGCCAAAAGGGTAGCAGAAGTACGACAGAAACAATGACCTGTATACGGTTTGATATCTGGTAACTTCAAATAAGTACCGATTTCTTGTGGCATGTTAGAAATGTTATTTTTTCCCATAACTTGTTTGAAGCACTTGCCATTTTGATAACGGATGAAAAACCGATTGGTCTTCATACCAGCAGGACGCAGGTCCAGGTATTTCTGTACAATCGTTTTGTATTCTCCTCGGATGCGGAAAGTCTCCACGTTTTTGACTGGAAATATTTTGGATTTTTTAGGTTTAAATCCATTAGACATCCTCTTCAGATACACTATTAATTTCGAATGTGTCCAAAGAGTGGAAGGTTGTTTAGTTTTGGCTAGTACTGGAAGTAGGCCAAAAACAGATTCTGAAAAATTCTTGGCGCCTCTTGCATTTATCCATTAAAATTACCATAGGCTTTCATATATTATTTCTCCCGCGATTATGCAGGTAATAAAAAATTATCCATCACATTTCTTGCGTCAGTTCTAATACTTTGAGTTAATTCTATACTTTCACTGTCACTTGAAGAATTCATTTTTCAAAACAAAACCATGAATCTGAACTGATCCATGAACCATGAATCTTCATGAATGAAATCTAACAATCCGTGAAAATAGACGAAAACGCGGGCTTTTTTTTAATTCAGCCGGCAGCGCGACTATGGGCCTGTCGTACCAGCCAGTCTGCGTTCGATTTCTTTGGCGCTGAACACTAAGATGTTCCAAATTCAAAAAGTGCGCGGAAAAGATAATTGCGTCGCACTTATAAAGAGGATTAAAAACCGCTAAAAGTGTATTATAGAAAACAACCTTTAGGTGCACTTAGTCGAACCAAGTCGTCCGTTTCGAATAGATAGAATGAAAAAGTAATTTTTAAACACATTATTTTTCGTTTAACAAGCTTATGCTAATTTTTCGAACTGTAATTTCAATTAATAATGTACTCGTAGCTGAGTAAGGACCAACGCACGCTGAACAGCAATATTTTCGGGCAGGTTTTGCAATCTATATCCTCGACTCGATTTTTGGAGTACAAAATCATCACACCTCAAATATAATATAAACTTATTTCTAGATAAAGAACTATAATCCAATACCTACCTTAATAATCTGCTTATTAATTTACACAAGGTGCCGATTCTCTTGTCACAAATGACTCTAAAACTAGAAAAAAAATCGTCGCCGCGACGATTTCCCATTCTGAAATAAACTATAGTGACACAAGTTTACTATATTTAAGTTTGACAGCACTAAGATGGCTCAGAGTTTTTAATTGATTGGAAATTAAATTTTTGCTATTCTGAATTTGACGTTTTTCACCTAAAATTTTGGTCACTAAATCTGACTATTTTTAATGTCGACTAAAAATGGTGTGCAATACAATTAGTTGTCACGAACTAAAATTCTCACCTACACCTCGACTTCAGGTGCAAAAACAGTACTGTATATTTTTTTCTATCCTATTTGCTTATATCTCGAAAATGGTGTCATATCGCGAAAATAATGAATATTTCGACCCCCTGTGTATGTACCACATGGACTCGTGATTGTCAAATTCGATTTTAGATGGCAATTTTTTTTTTTGCAGTACCTCTAGCTTTTTAAGATTCTACTAGCCAAAAGTAAGGAATTTTAGTGATAGTTTAGTTAGTTTAGTTCGGTGTAGAGAATCGGCACCATTATCATTTTTGTTTCAATAAAGTACAACAGCAATTATTGCATTCCTAACTGATCTATATAATAAAGAATTCAAGTATTATGAGTTATGACCACAAATGACACAAGATGCCATTGTTATGTCTGTAGATTGTTGCATGTTATCAGTAGTTATGATAATATTTATCTTTGAAGTTTACATTATTGGACAATGGTTTACCGCATTGTGTCGCAAGTGAAGGAAGAATGTTGACAAAATTACTACACAATGGCTATTGAAACTTCTGGCATGAGAGTTGGGACTATAAAAGTTAAACACTTGGATAAATATTGTTACAGTACTTAATTCGTAATAGGTACTTCCACTTGTCATTGTTTTACATTTTCAGATCTGTGATGTAATATTACGTTGTCATTATTTAAATATTTTATACAATGTTAACAATGAGGTATCCAATACCAGTATCTGCTGTATTCTAAAACTTCCTAGTTCATCGCAACCTAACCTGCTATAATATATACCAGTTCGAGTGACTGGTGGCTGCGCTATTGTCTTCGAGTTGGATTCCCGCACAGAATATAATTATATTTGTACGAGGGTGACACTGAAAGAGTTCTTAGAAAATAAAAAATCTTAACTAGCAAGTTATTAGTTTAAATCGCTGCATCCGATGGTGGAACCACTGAGAAAAGCACTTTGCCCACTCGTCCTTACTCACTCACTCGTCTCTTCGACGGCATTTTGAAACGCGGCCACTGCTTCCTCGACGCACTCTGGGACCCGTCCATACAACGTAAAGCTCGAAACTCGATTTTCAATATGGACATATTTAAAAAAATAAACTATGTAAGGGCAGACTTAAGAATGTGTCACATAATTTCTACAAATACTGAATCAGTAACTGCTATCTACTATCCAGTGCATCAGCTCAAAGTTTGCTTTACAAATGACAAATTAATAAAATACACACAATAATATTGGAAAAGTTTTTTTTTTTCAAAATAAGTTTTTTTTTTTTTGTTATATCGTTTACAAGTGACCAGTTCCATAAAACTTTCAGTGTCGCCCTCGTATTTCGGCGGGGCGTGCGGCGTTTGTGTCAATCAGATGCAATAACACGTGGGTGTCCTGAGTGGCGGCCGAGCGGTTGCCTTCGCAAGCGCTTTTATTGAAAACATGAGTTCCTGGGTTCCATTCCCAGGTTGGGCAGTGTTATTAGGTTTTTCTATAAGGTATTTCTCAGTAGCACTCTGGATTTGTGCAAGGTTGATGACAATAGGCTCGCTCTGTATGTAATACATGAAACTTAAACCTAACTGGCGAAATGTGTACCATACATAGATACATACCCCTCTGTCTAACACTTCCGGGATTACAGGGGTGATGGTATGCTACGTTACAGTAGGGGGGGTACGCAAGACATGTTATGTATCTCTTCTTTCCCTGATAAAGGGTAATAACTGAGTATGATATTATTTTTAAACATGTTTTATTTTTTACTTTCCAGTGAGATACTGCGTGTGTTGGACTCCTTGCAGCTGACTGATAACGCCAAAGTCGCTACACCTGTGGACTGGGCGGTTGGTTAACTTTTCAATTTTCTGCTTACATAAACTCGGCGGCATTAAACGTGGCCGTGGCCCGCCATAAATGCGGATTTTTGAACAACCTAACCTTTTCTATGATTTTTTAAAATGAGAATTCGTGTCTAGTAGCTTCTTTAGTTGGTTTAAGTTCTATAGGCATGAGGAAAAAGGTGTAAAGTAACCTGCTTGTTAATCGTCGAAGAACGAATTCGATTTCCGGAGACTGAAATTCTAGATGTACCTCTAACATTTCTTTTTACAGCAAATCTTCAGGGTTGTCGAGGTATATTAAGAATTACAGCCTCGTATTGTGTGCGTTGGTAAAATTTTATTTCTTTCTTCAACCTAATATGAAATCATTCAATTAAATAAACTTTTTTCCGATAAATGGGCAATCGAAATTTTGTCTAATCTATTTATATAAAGCCAAAATTCCGAAGCAATGTTTTCATAATTATGCGTGATGGCCGTTTTTCCGGGTTGTGTCAATATTGAACTACTGTACCCAAGCAAATGAAATGAACAATATATCTTTATATCTCCTGAAAAGTGTATTAGTTCATAGCGGCCTCAGAATTTTGAAATATGTATGAAATATATAAAAACCATTAAAAATTATAAACTACAAAAAAAACGCTCAGAATGAACTGTAAATTTCTCCTTACTACGAGGGCTGCCTTTTAAGTTGTCTTTTGAAACAAGTATAAACAATCTAATAGTTTATTACCATTTATAGTTTTTCAAAGAATTCTCCGCGATATCTAATACACTTTTGCATGCGTTTGAATCAGTTTTTAGGGTTCCGTAGTCAACAAGGAACCCTTATACCCTTCTCCGTCTTTCTGTATGTCTGTCTATCCGCGGTTTAGCTCAAAAAGTTTTGGTACTAGAAAGTTGTAATTTGGCATGAGTATACACGTTAATGACGCCGAAAAAAAAACAATTATGTAGGGTACCTCCCCTATATGTTACACAATTATTTAGGCTACTTCTCATAGTGTGGGATATCGTTGGATAGGTCATTCAAAAATATTAGGTTTTCGAAGACTGTTTATGGATTAAGTAAACGGTTCGTGACTTATCAAGCTTTAAAGTTCCAATTTTCGTTAGAGTCAAGTGTCCCCCTCCCTCTACCAACTAAACGGTTGTAGTTAGAAATTCAAAAGTCATTTTTTTTTTTTTTTTTTTGATATGGCATCTCACAGTTGAATCTCAGATTGAGGTCGCAGCTGCTTAACCGGACTATCCTGTGGATGCCTTAAGCTACTAACTTAAAGCCTCCAGCCAGGGGCATAAACTATTCTATGTTAAACTAAGCGAACGCTAAGCGAAGCCCAGCGGATATCGTCAGTAACCTTCAGGAGTGCAGTGACAGTACTGTGGCCAGTACGGAAGCCAGATTGGAAAGGGGAAATGAGAGCATTAGACAAAAGAAATTTAGAAATTTGACCATGAACAATGTGTTCGAGAACTTTAGAAAGGAAAGGAAGAATGGAGATGGGTCTGAAGTGGGATAAGGAAGAAGGATTGTTAACTTTAGGAAGTGGAATTATGTGAGCCTGTTTCCAGGCTGACGGAAATATACCAGAGAATAAGGAAAAATTAACAATATGAGTAAGGATAGGGAGTAGTTCTGAAATAATGTGTATTATCATTCTCGAACACAGATTATCATGGCCCACAGCAGAGGAGGAAATAGAGAGAAGGGACTTTTTCACAACGTCTTCAGATACAGGACTGAAATCAAAAAGTGTACATTGGGGTAACGGAAAGTTAGACAGCTCAAGTAAGGTAGAAGCTTTAACGCTAGGGTCTAGAGAAACAGGTGGTAGAGAAAAGTGCCTGTTAAGAGCGGACAAGTCAACATCTTTACAGGTATTCGTGGGTGATTTGCCGATACCGACAGACTTTAAAAATTTCCAGACATCGGAGGAGTTACGATCAACGAGAGATTCGTGGAAGTAGCGTCTCTTCGCATCTCGACACAGACGATTGCAGCGGTTACGTAGAGCTTTAAAGTGAGTGAGATTAAGTTCCGTGGGTCTGCGTCTGTACCTACTCTTCGCCTTATCCTTACGAGCAATAGCATGTTTAATTTCAGTAGTCATCCACGGAGCCGGATTATGTTTAATTTTAATACGCCGACGAGGGGCATGTTTATCATAGATATCTAAAATAATGGCATTAAAGCTGTTCACATTTTCATCGATACTGGTGCTTTCGATAACGTGAGTCCAATCGATATCACCAGCATCGCGTTTCAAAGCTGGAGGTCTATGCCATTAAAACTACGTAGAAAACAGAAACGAGGCTTACGTTTCGGAGGTCGGATACGATAGGAAAGGTAAATGAGGTCATGATAGGAAAAGGTTGCAGTGACCTGCCCAAACTCAGCAACATTGTGAGAAGAAGATACGATCATTAAGTCAAGAAGAGAAGGCGTGCAGTTTGGGAAGTTATGGGTCGCAGAAAGAGGTAGAATTTCAAGATTAAAAGAGGATAAAGCGAACGGAGTTTAAGTGTACGTAGATCATTTTTAATTAAACATGTGTTAAAATCACCCATTAAAATGACATGCTCATATGATGGGCAAAAATTGTTAAGCGAGGATTCTAAGGAGTCAAAATAGTCAACGTGAAGGTTGGGAGAGTAAAACACAGCAAGCAATACTTTTGTATGATTCAAGGAGATCTCAAGAAACAATGATTCAGCCGACCCCGAGTACTGAGATGGAGACGAACTTACAATTTTGTGCGGTATATCATCGCGTATGTAAATGGCGACACCACCACCACCCTTGCCTATCCTGTCATTTCTGACCAGGACCAAACCAGGAAGTGCGTAGTGCGTATAAAGAAGAGAGGGCTTAAGAAAGGTCTCAGATATAAGGAGTGCATCAAGATGAACATTGCTAAAGGATGCCAAAAGATCGGAGTAGTGACCAGGAACACTCTGAGCATTAATATGGGCTATATGCAGATTGTTAGGATAGTTAGAAAAAAGAGAGGAAATATTGTCACGCAAAGTACGAAGCGGAGGCTCACTGTCCGCACTAACGAAGCTACAAGTCGAGGCAGAACAAGAGAAAAAACTGTCATTTAAGTCAGCTGAAATATTCATAGATAAATACAAATATTATATATATAAATATAACAAAAACAGAAAACAACAATAACTACAATTAAATAATTAAACGGCTGATTGTTTTAAAATACAACCACCCTAACTCACTAGTTTGTTGCAAGAAATAAAATTGTACAAATCAAATCAATAGCAACAGAAATAAAAAGAACACATGAAAAATAACTAACAATATTTTGAAAACTAAAATAAAATAAAAATGTTCGCGTAACACGAATAACCGCAATGCACACAAATATGAATTACCACAGAACAGGAATGGAACGCTAATGTCATATTGTCAGCAATTGTCAGTGTCAATCCTAAGACTGACATCTGTCTGACATTAAAAATTTGTTAACACACCGACAAGACTTTTTGTTAAAAAAATATAATAATGCTACACAAAATTTACTGTGAAGGTGTACAGCACAGAAAACACAAAATGTTAAAGTACCGGCGACGGTTAAAAGTACAGAACAAATCAAAAGTTATCGTACAATGCGGCTATTTTACAGAGTAACTAGATAAACAAACCATCCAGTGGCACTAATTAGTTACGCCGGCGCGCCTTTCTTTGGCCTCTTGAAGGTGTAGCGGGAACTCCAGTGGGGCTCGCACATATTGGAGAAGTATGTACCTCTGACAGGGCAGCAGCACCAGACTCGCCTGTGGCCTTAGGGAACCGTGAAACCAGTGCTCGAAGCTCAGCCGGGGTTTCAATCTTGTGACGCTTACCATCCGACGTGACGATCGCTATCCTGCCCTCCACCGACCAGCAGTTTGGTACCCCAAAATGCTTGCGTGCGTCCATGAAAGTACGGTGTCTTGTGTGAGTTAAGAATTCAGAGATTGTGATGCCAGTACCTTTCAGTGACTTTTTGCTCTCCCAAATCAAGTGACGGTGCTCAGTGGTGTAAAGTCTAACCAGGATAGGTCTCGCTTTACCTTGTGAAGATCCCAATCGATGACAGACATGAATATTTTCCTTTTTGACCTCGGCCAAGATCATTTGGTCGGTTAACACTTTGTGAACCACATCATGTAACTTTTCAGTTGGTAGCTCGGCAACCCCATGAAACAATAAAACCTTTATTCTCATCATAGTTTCATGTCTGTCATAGCCAAGAGACAGCATTTCCATTTGTGATTTAAATTTTGAGAGTGCCTGCCACACAAAAGTTTTAAATTCAGCGAACTCACGTGATAGTGCTGTGATATCAGGTGCTGACTCAGATCCGGAAGATGCATTTCTGAGCTTGTTCTCATACTCAGCCATCTGAGAGTTGAACAGCTGCTCCAGATCTTCTAAACTTGTGGCCATTTTAGTGTCCATAGAGATAGATGGATGGTAGAAAGTAAGTAGATAGATGAATTAGAGCTCAGAAAGACTTGGAAATAGTATATAGTGAGAGTTGGGTGGTTAATAACAATAAAATATAATTATAACATTAAAAGTTCAAATTAAAATATTTATAATCAATTAAAACTTGGAGTAACCAAAATATGAGTGTTAACCCTGTGCCTACCCACATATCCACATACAATGTAAAGTTTGTTCTTGGAATAAATTCATCCAAACTACGGAACCCTTCATTGTGCGTGGTCCGACACGAACTTGGCCGGTTTTTTTAAAACATATTCCACTCTGAAGTGGGGGTAGTCAAAATGGCAGATTTGTAAGCGTCAACAGCTTCTTCGGGTGAGCTGAAACGTTGACCACGAAGAATTTGCTTAATTTTGGGGAACGTAAAAAAATCGTTAGGGCTCAAGTCAGGGCTGTAAGGCGGGTGATCTAAAATTTCGACATTTTGGGTGCTCAAAAACATCTTAGTATCGCGGGCGGTGTGCGAACTTGCATTGTCATGGTGCAGTATCATACGACGCGCGACGTCTTGTAAAGTCTTGTTGTCGAGTTTTTTTTAGAAACTCTGTGATGACTTGTGGCTAACAAACAATGGTATACCAGTCAGCGTTAACCATCTTGCGATGTTCTAGTACAATAGTGGCGACGTGACCACCACCACCCTTTGCCACAAACGAGGCAACCATTTTTTCACCACTCCCGCACGAAAGTAGTGTCTTTCCTCTACGAAAACAGTGAGGAAAGTTGGTTTTTCCTCACTGTTTGAACAGTGAGGAAAGTTGGTTTTTCCTCGCTGTTTGAACAGTGAGGAAAGTAATGATCCCGTTCAGAAACTAACCTTTCCTGATATTTTTATGTTAAGTTTTAAAGATATTTAAAAAAATAAATAATTTTATGCTTAGAATAGAAATATTTGTAAGTTATGATTACTTATGATTAATGTTTTTTTTTATTTATTTACCTATGATGACTGAATACTTTCTTGCTGGGCGTGGTGAAATAGTTATTTATCCAACATGTGAGGAAAGTTCGTTTTTCCTATGAGTTTTGATTTTGAGTCTTGAGCGAACGAAGGATTGAAAAATAGAATCACGAGCGCAGCGAGTGATTATAAATTTCAATCCTGAGTAAGCGAAAGACTCAACAAAACGAATAGCAAATGAACTTGCTCACAAGTTGCATACAAAACTTTTCACCACTCCCAGCAAGAAAGTATTCAGTCATCATAGGTAAATAAATTAAATAGACACAAAGCAAATCAAAATAATTCTTTATATTTTAAAATATCTTTAAAACTTAACTTAAAAAAATCAGGCAAGGTTAGTTCCTGAACGGGAGCATTACTTTCCTCACTGTTCAAACAGTGAGGAAAAACCAACTTTCCTCACTATTCAAGCACTGAGGAAAAACCAACTTTCCTCACTGTTTTCGTAGAGAAAAGACACTTCTTTCGTGCGGGAGTGGTGAAAAGTTTTGTATGCAACATGTGAGCAAGTTCATTTGCTATTCGTTTTGTTGAGTCTTTCGCTAACTCAGGATTGAAATTTATAATCACTCGCTGCGCTCGTGATTCTATTTTTCAATCCTTCGTTCGCTCAAGACTCATTATCAAAACTCATGGGAAAAACTAACTTTCCTCACATGTTGGATAAATAACTATTTTTTAAGTGCTCCGTGAGCTTGTGGCTTTGGTCGGTTTTGGCTCATCTTGGAAGACCCAGACAGTTGACTGCTGCTTGGAATCTGGATCGTAAGCACTTCACGACTCGTCACCACTTACCATAACATAAACGTGTTTTGACTCTCCTCGGTTGAATCGCTGCAGAGTTTTGCGACACCATCTAACACGGGCTGCTTTTTGGTCGTCGCTAATCAAATGTGGTATCCAACGAGAGATCAACTTTCTTACGCCGAGTTCTTCGTGCAGGATTTTTTGGATAGTAGTCCCTGAAATGCCCACGGCTGCCACGGTATGTCACATGACGATCTTCAACGATTAACTGCGGTACGGCGTCGATATTCTCTTGCGTCATGGCAGTTTTTGGACAACCTTTACGTGGCTTATCACTGAAGCTAGAGTGCCCACGTTGAAATTATAAATACCAGCGTTCTATAGTCCTAAGACAAGGTGCTGCATCACTAAACACAGAAGTGATCTCAAAGCACTGAAGTCGCGTTAATCCCCTTTGAAAGTTGTAGAAAATTATCGCACGCATATTTTCCTTTGATATTTCCATTTTTACAACCGACTTGTCACCTTTGAATAGACGCTACAATTAAACTATTCGACTGTCACCTTTGAATAGACGCTACAATAAAACTATTCGACTGTCACCTTTGAATAGACGCTACAATAAAACTATTCGACTGATCAAAAAACATTATTTTGTTTTCGAATTCTAAATTCAAAAAGATGAAAAAGCCATGTTTTTTTTTATAATTGCTGGAGGTTTGCATACGAGACGACTTTAAAGGCAGCCCTCGTCAGAATAAACGGTACTTCACAAGAAAATAATTGCATTCCGTACCCGACCGCAGTCGCAACTGCGGCGACGTATGTCGCGGCGAAACATTGCGGCGTCATGTCGCTGCAGTCATGATTCCGAACCCGACCGCAGGCGGCAGCAGCCCATATTCCAGTCGGTAGATAGAAGATAGAAAAACGTGTTATCGCTCGAGTGTTGGCGGGGTACTACTGGTCTGCAGTCGGGCTGCACGTGTTGCCTGTCACTCGCCTCGCTAGCTACGGAAGGTGTTTCATAGAAATTCATAGAAACACGCGATACGTCGCCTGCAATTGCCTCCTGCGGCCGGGTACGAAATGGCAACTTAATGAAAAAAAAAAAAAAGTTAAACGTAACTTAAACGTAATTACAACTGCCAAAATGCTGCTTAATGCGATACGTCGCCTGCTCGAACTGTCTCGAATCGTTTGACGGGTTCAAATCATTAAGACCTGAGAGATAATTACGTCACACACAGTAGCAATATCTTTCATTTTGATATTTCAACGAAACTCATTGCGTTATTTAAGTTGCTAAGCAGACAAATTGCAATAAGCAATGGATTAGCAATATCCTTCAACATCATTCAGATTTTGATTGAAAGTGCGTTACGCAATTAAGGTGCCGTTGTACACACAACGTTGTTCTTGCCGTGAAAAACTACGGTTTATTCGCCGTGATTAAACTGTACGCACGGTCGTCAGTGTTGAATGAATTACTATAGAAGTTTGTTGACGGCACAACGGCACGTCGCGGTCGCCGTATATCATAGAACCGGTGGTTTTCCGTCTCATATACATAGAATAATGCTCACGCTATTATTCTACGGTGCGGCTAACGCGCCGTACCGTATATACCGTGCCGTGTACAACAGGCCTCACGATAGCATATTATTAGCAGTTCGCCTTTCATACATTTTGTCATGCATGCATTCCGGAAGCGCGTGTACACTTTCGACTTCACCAAAAACCTATAAGGTCAGTGTATGTCCTATCGGCCGAACCCAATAACCTATTGTCAGTAAAAGACATCGCTATTGATGGTAGACAGGATAATTCTATCTGTCATTGTGTCACTTTCCTTAAATTTCCTAGTCTCTGACAGATTATTGGGACGTTAAAACCATAGATGATCGGTTAGTGAAATATTAAGCTTTAAAGTGCATTTTTTTGTTAAGAGTTGTGTCCCCCCCCCCACCTTTTTTTTTGGGGTGAAAAATCATCAAATTACTTCTCCCGCTTTGGGTGGAGCGGGAGACCGTGTCAGACTGACTAAAACCCACCCATATTCCTTCGGTTGCCTTTACGTTGCCAGGGGCCACGATATCCCTTTTGGACTTTCCCGCAACCCGTGTATCGGTCCCATCGGACCCCTTCACTCGCTGACATCTCTTTGAGGCGTGCGTGGAACACAACGCGCCGGTGTCGACCCGGGCCTGCCGTGCTATTCTGTAACCATCTCACCGTGAAAACTTAGGTGAAGTGAGCTCGGAGTGAGCTGTCAGTCCCTAGCAGCAGGTGGAATGACAGCTCACTTCACGTTCACTTCACCTAAGTTTTCACCGTGAGATTACTACAGAATAGACCGGCTGGTCCTTATCGGACGGCGAGCTACCCGTTGCTCACCGTCCGCAAGCCCGCGGCTACGGTGGCTGGGAATCGGCCTGCGATTCCCGACGCCCAGGGCGTCTCCTCCTGCGGCGGCTAGGGGCGTGAGGGTGCGATTTTGCCTCCCTCAGGCGTTCCGCCTCCTCCTTCGCGAGCATTACTGCTTCGCAGAAGCAGGTGACGGCCTCCCATGCCCACTGGCTCCATACCATGGCTTTGACCAGGGCCGGACGCAAGAGATCCCCGCCACCGATCGCCTCCACAATGACACGGTGGTACTCTGCCCAAGCCGGGCAGACCTCCACCGTATGCTCCAACGTGTCCTCCGGGCGATCCACGCAGTGATGACACCCGGGCGTTTCCTCCCGCCTTACCCGAAACAGGAACCTCCCGAAATAACCGTGTCCGGTGAGGACCACCTGCGTCAGGCGGCAGGTGAGGACGCCGTGGCGCCTCTCTAGCCACTCCTCAAAGAGGGGACTTATCGCCGCAATAGTGGCTTGCCCATTGACACCCCCCTCCCCCCCCTGCCAGCTAAATGGTGGGTTTTGGATAGTGGATTCGACCGTAAAACAATATTTTATGTAGGTGCTTGAATCTTCATGCTTACGTAGGCTAGGTTAGGACGATCTTTGCTTGTTGGCTGGTAATGGGTGGATAGGAAACTACAATCTAACTCCGTTGCATGTAATTGGAGAAGCCATGTCCAGCAGAGGATTGCTATAAGTCAATCATGTGCCGCCTTAATGTTTGGCAGATAATTTAAATAGTAGGTACGAAACTAACGAAACCTGTAATAACATTTTTCTTTCGCTGTGGCCGTATTTGTGATTTAAAAGTTAACATAGTTACAGTAAAAAAACGCATTTCTATAGCCTAGTTATAATTTTATGGTAATTTTACTGCCGTATCAAATTGTAAGTATTTAAGAGACTTGTCGCTTGATAGATAAAAACAACTGACTTTCAAAAAAATTACAAAGTGATAATAACTTAAATTTCGGAAGTCGGTGGCAAAAAACGAAAATTCAAAACTAAATACACAGACTTTCGAAATTAAAGTTATTTTTAACTTTGTAGTTTTTCTTGGAAGTTGGTTGTTTTTTTTTATAATGCACTTATTAGTTGCGGTACCTACCCCACACAAATTCGAATACCACTTCATCCTACTACCGCTTCATCATTATAGACTAAGTAGGAAAAATACTTATTATTGAAGCTAACATACCAAGAAAAGTTAATAAAATTTTAAGGGACCATCTCTAAAACCCTACCAAACAAAAAAAATATCATACGAGGGCGGCACTGAAAATTTCGGGAATCAAGGAAGTGACACAACATTACTATTTAAAAATGTATTTTTTGCTTTTCGAAGTATTCTCCGCGAAATTTGACACATTTTTCCATACGATGGAACGAATCATTGAAGCAACCATTCCATTCGGAAGTTGGGGTCTCCAAAATGGCCGTTTTGTAGGCGTCCACAGCTTCTTCAGGTGATGAAAATCTCTGGCCACGCAATTTATTCTTTGTTTTAGGGAAAGTATAGAAATCATTAGGGCTTAGGTCGGGGCTGTACGGTGGATGGTCTAGTAATTCTATGTTTTCTTGCTCTAAAAACTTTTGTTCTGTGCGCGGTGTGAGAACTCGCATTGTCGTGATGGAGGATGATGCGGCGGTTGCAGTTCTTTTTACGGAGTTCAGAAACGACCTGTGGCAAACAAATTCTAGCATACCATTCTGCATTAACCGTTCTTTGTCCCTCAAGAGGAATAGTCGTAACATGGCCGGTTTTGGAGAAAAACGTGGCCACCATTTTTTTTGCAACACTCCGTGAACGAACAATTTTTGTTGGCTTTAACTCATTTTCGAACACCCAAACTCGTGACTGGTTTTACGATGTTGTATACAGCATTTGAGGATCCTGCGTGGAATCTTTCGAGAGTTCTGACGCACCAAGTATCGCGAGCCGCTTTTTTCTCTTCACAGAGCGAATGCGGTATCCATCGGGATAACAACTTTTTTACACCTAATGGTTCATGCAAGATTATTTGTATTTGACTCATGCCAATGTCTAAAGTTGCCTGAGTTTCGTATGTCACATGTCGATCTTCCTCAATCAGCTTACGCACAGCATCAACGTTTTCTTGGGTGACTGCAGTTTTTGGACGACCTTGACGGGGATCATCACTGAGCTTGACACGTCCACGTTGAAATTCAGCAAACCAGCGATAAATTGTGGTTTTGGATGGGGCTTCATCACCAAATGCAGAAATCATCCGGTCAACACACTGTTTTTGTGTTAAACCACTTCGAAAGTCATAATAAATCATCGCTCTTGAATTTTCTCGAGTCAATTCCATTTTCTCAACGACTAAACAAGTTTGACAAGACCGAGAATCTTTTTTAAAATAAATAAATGGTATTCGATTTTTAAAACCAAGAAGTTTTTAATTAAAAAGATTTTAATATGACAGGAACAGTGGAAATATTCCATTCCCGATACTTTTAGTGCAGCCCTCGTATAATCATAAAATCAACTCATATTGGCGGAGCAATCGCGTGAAACAAAAAAAAAAACCTACAGTCGAATTGAGCATCTCCTTTTGGAAGTCTGTTAAAAATGAAAACCTATGTAGGTATGTTCTTAAAACGACTAATGATACTCAATATTATTATACAACTCATACATCCGCAGTTTGCTAGAAACCAACAGCGTAATCTGGACCCTCACGAAAAAAAATATACTTTGGTCCTCGAAAGAGTGCAAAAGTCGTTTGTCCGCTACCTTTACTTTAAAATTTATGGCTATTACCCGTATATGTACCCAACACCATTCATACTGGTTATGGTGAATTACCAGAGCTTAGAAGTAAGGAGAAATTAAATTAATATTGCAACCGTCAAATATTTCTTCCGTCTAGTCCGAGGTTTCTCACTTCAATTCTTCTCTATTGCAATTTATTTCCTTCAACGTCCCTTTACCTATTCGACATACACTTCGCCCACGACAACGTCCCCTTTTTTCAATACCTCAAATCGGTTCCGCGACCCTTAAAACAAGTCCGTTGTATGTAGCCCTCACGCATATAAACAACATTTTGCTATATGACAAGTCCTTAGATGTGTTCGCTAGTACTGAGCTGAGATTCCTGACCACTGCTGCACGATACCTGGAGTCCATAGCTGCACCTAGTACCATCTCATTGCATTAGATTAACCAAAGCTGCTTTATATAATATTGATATTTATATACTCATTTTAATTGAACACTATTAATAATTCCATCGTAATTCTATTCTATTTAATTTTGTATAATTCTATTTAACTTGTATAATCCGATTTAATTTTGTATAATTGCGCGTATATTTAGTTTTGTCTTGTTTTAATTTCATGACTGTCACTTATTAGCCTATAAATTGTATGTTTGGTATTTTACTACTGTTAGTGCAAGTTGGAAATCTAGTCTGATACACTTTGTCTAGCGAAAACCGGAATAGGTGGTAACCGGAGTCGAGCTAAGGCAATAAAGAAGTTATAATACAATCTGTACATATTATAAATGCTTTTCGTGTTTGTCTGTTTATCCGCGTTGTACTTCTAAACCACGCAACAGATTTTAATGTTTTCACATCGTTTATAGAATTTATTCCGGATGGATTATGTGTGTAATAAGTAAATATTAAAATTACTTAAAACTAAGAAATCTCGATGTTTTGTCAAGTTATAAACCGTGCGAAGAAGGAGTGGGTCGCTAGTATGGAATTTATAAATTATATTGTATTATTTATTTTAAAGAAGGCTTACAGAATAACAAACAAATAATAAAACGAAATATAATAATTAAAAAAATGCTAATAACAAACAAGCCTCTACATATAGTTAAAAGAAAAAGTCGATAAAAATAAGTACATAAAGTTAATATAATTAGTAAGAGAATAGTAGATAAGTTAACTATCCTTGAAAAATGACTGTGCCAAAAGCCGTCTTAAGGTCGCCACACTGGTGCAGAACAAGTCGACATTAAGGTCCCTAGGAAGCTTATTGAAACTTAATGCACTTCTAATTGAGAAAACATTCCGCCTGTAATTAGTCATTGCGAAAGGTACATTTAATATTTGCCGTTGACGTAATCCCACCAGATTCGTGCGTAATGACAGATTAGCAACGAGTTCAGGACAGTCAATGTGGCCATTTGCGATACTCGATAGTAAACTCATGTCTCCAATATAACGTCTCATCTCCAGAGGAAGGAAGTGTTACCGTTTGCAGCAGTGCTCGTAGTCAACTGAGTATTGCTGAGCCCTATAATCTAGATAACGTAGAAATTGTCTTTGGACGCCTTAAATACGGGACTTATAAGTCTCATACTGCGGGTTCCAAACCTGAGATGCGTGTTCTAAATGGCTGCGCACGAAAGAACAATACAAGATTTTAACCGGTTTAAGAGATCGGAAACAGGCCGTGGTGCGTAGTATAAATCCTAGAGCTTTGGATGCCTTAGTAACTATGCTATTTACATGTTGATCAAACAGAAGCTTACTGTCTATGATAACTCCTAAATCTCTAATGCTATTTTATTTAGCCAGCTAATGTGCTGACCGTTCATGGTGTAACTTATATTAATCAAAGAAGTACAACGTGGAGAAAGCATTTAGAGACATTTAATTTGAGTTTGTTACGGATGCAATATATTTCAAAACTATGCAGGTCGTCTTGCAACTGACATGCATCAGACATGTCTCGCACGACTTTATGAATTTATGTCATCAGCATAAAGTAAAACATACGAATGACGGAAGCATTGTTTGATATCTGCAATGAACAATGTAAATAACAGAGGGCCCAAAATGGACCCTTAGGTACGCTTGAAGGGATAGAACTCCAACCAGAGGTGTAGCCCTGACGCACGACAGCCTGCGTTCTGTTCTCTATATAGGAGGAGAACCATCGGTACATTTCCTCGTGTATTGCGGCGAGAAACAGCTTCTGCAGCATGCAATGATCAATACGGTCGAAACACAGTAGTCGGTACAAACTTCGTCAACTTGTCTTGTAGCTAATATCCCCTAACTATCGTCTTTCTATTATTTGCAGGTCGGAGATGACTGCATGGTCCTACCTACTGTGCCCGAAGACCAGTTACCTAAAGTGTTTCCGCAGGGCACCACCGTAGTACCTATGCCGTCCGGCAAGAATTATCTGAGGAAGACCAAATGCCCAACGCTTATAACACCATAGTGATATAATCGTTTTGTCTGAGTGATACATTTTCATTTTATTGCTACTCGATGAATTATCTAATATGCACATAATATGTAAAGTCTATTGAAAGTTATTTTAATAAATATTAAAGTTTTGCTACACTGCAGCTGCACATTATCATTATAGTTTTAATACATTAGTTTAAGAATTTAGTCTTAAAGATGCATTAGGCAAGTCTTTGTTCAACTGTAGGTTGTATTTTTAATAGACAGGTAGGTACAGAACCTGTCCGATGGTCCAGAAAAGTTAAGCGCAGTCAGGTACCTACGTCGTAGCTGAGTCGTAAGAGTTTTTAGGGGCATGAGGAACAGGGGGTAAAGTTCACTCATCCACCATAGAGTAGGGAGGATCCTCCAACCAGACGGGTGTTGTGTCTGGCGGGCCGACTGCCCGACTGTTGATTTCGGATAGTCTTCATCTATGTCGTTCGCGCGGTAAACTCTAATTGCGCGATGCAGGATTTGTGTGACGTCATGTCTTTTGATGCGTAGTTCGTATGGGGCGGTGTAACCGCTACAAGTTCCTACACGCCAGCTGCTGCGTAGCACTGACTTCTATACTTCACAATTCTAATGCATTATTTATTTTTATTAGTGCCTATTTTCTTATTAGTGGTATAAAAAAAACGCTCCTAGAGGTATAGGGAAATTAGTGGACCCTCTTTGTAAGACGACTAAAATGTCATGGTGTAGATTAGCGCGTTCAAACATTAACATTTTTCAGAAATAAAACTACAATCTGTAATTTATCTACTTGCCTATAGATTTATTTCCGTAAAACATTGATCATTTTGTTTATTTACCTTTCGGAGAAACAAGGCGTGATGTTATGTTATGAGCACTTTATTCAGTAGAACCGTTTACTTAAATGCGATAGATTTGGTGATTCTGAATCTAAAAAGTCCTAATTTCAGTAATTTTCCCCGTAAAATTTCATAAATTTTATTTATTGTCGGTCTCATCTCATTATAGGTGGTGTGAGCGTGTATTGCCCGTGGTCCACCCGCCTAGTTCACCTAGGTGGACTATGGGAAATTATTTTTCCCATAGTCCACCAGAAAGTCTATATTATGTTTTCTAGGTGGACTGTGGGAAAAATAATTTCCCATAGTCCACCAGAAAGTCCATATTATGTTTTTATCGTAATATTACGAATGAATAATAGTGATATTAAATTGCAAAGCCAGCGTGAAAATGTTTAAATCTATTTATTTATACCTCATAATACGGTAGACATTTAAAAAAAAGTTAACTAATTTAATTATGTAGGCTTGCCTTTTGCCATCAAAAATTGAAATAAAATTAGAATTGCATGTGTTGTGTCATATTGATAAAGATTTGGCGCGCGTTTGGTCTATTTTAGCTACATCCACAGTATTATGTCGTAAGGCATATAACTGTGGGGTCGGGCTGCTGACATTGAATCCATCTTTGTTTTACAAAAAAGAGCTGTCAGAGCCATATAAAATCTACGTCGTCGCGAATCTCTCAGGGAACTATTTATAAAAATTAATATTATGACGGTACCTTGCCAATTCATTTATGCAAATATTATGTCATGTGAGAAAAAATTTACATCTTATTAATAAAATAAGTGATAGACATCATTTTAATACTAGAAATAAAGATAAAATAGATCAACCATTTTTCAGACTCTCTAAAGTAAATACATCTTATAAGGGGTACTGTGTTAAATGTTACAACAGAATACCTTGTGATATATTAGAATTAAATGAAAGAAAATTTAAAACTCATCTAAAAATTACTCAAACTCAAAGCATTTATTTCCACTCGTTACCCGTGGTCCCGGTGGATCGACCCATTACCGGGTCCATGGGTAATTTTAATTACCCGTGGTCCCATGCCCATGGCATTAGGGATTTCTCCCGGACATCTGACTATATCGATAGAAAATGAAAATCATGTCATATAAGAAAGTGAACTCATTCAAAGCAAATAAAATACCTAATTCCATCCTTGGGAACAAAAACATACTCCTAATAACAGCTATATTGAAAATCATGAATTCATAACCACTAATGATTTAAGACAAACTATCTTAACATTTCTAATGCGTATCCAACTGATATTTCGCCATTAATTAATTCCATTAGTGTATCGGCTATGAATTCATCAATTTTAATTGCCATTTTTGTTCTGGTTCTACTGGATTATTCTTTTTATTTTTTGATAATTTGTCCAAAAAGTTCAGGAGACGCTTTATGATTGTGCAATAAAAATAAAAAATTGCTATGCCCAGACTCGTTCTCGTTTTCGCAAAAAAATATTCAATTTGGGTGCGTACATAGTTGCTTATAAATAAATATGTCAAAGTGACAAAAGAGAATAAATGAATAAAGATATACGTAATAACTCTATGTAGTCTGTGATAAAGATCCTATATTGCAACATGACTAATACAGAAAAAAACTCAAACTCAAAAGCCTTTATTTTATTTCAATTAAACCATTTACAGGCACTTTTGAACTGTCAAAGAGTCCGTCAGTTAGTCACAAAAGTTGAAGCTAGTTGCCCATTCCAAAACTTAGATCTCTATGGAGAAGAACGGGCAAGAAACTCCAAGGACACTCTTTTAATTATAGAAATTACAAAATCCTGGGTACATTACTCTTGTTGATTCTATGAGTGAGAACAATGTAAAAAAAAATATAAAAATCAAAAACGATTAAAAATATAAGATTAAAAATAAGCCCTGGCAGATAAGAGATGACCAGTCTCAACTGAAGGCGCCCGTTCACGAACATGACGCGTGGATCAGCACCATCCAGCTCAACCATTTTGTTAGGAGCCGAATGATCTAACACACTCGCCACCATCAGCGAGACATTAAGTGAGCATGACATACTCTCAACTACCCTGCTCTTTCAAGTCAAAATACAACATAATATCATAGTAAACGACTCCATGGTACTCTCATATACAAAAATTTAAAATAAAAATGCGTTTCGTACCAAAGTACAGCTTACAGTACAGTAATCGCGGAGTGGGGCGCGTCGTCGTGGATTGCACTATCTATAGTTTGCAATATATTTATAACCTTTAAAGAAGTTTACCACCAAAAGATTACACTCTTTGGAACATGTGATATCTTTTGATATGTATTTGTGTGTAGGTACTTATACAATGCCTGAAATAAAAAAAGATTTGATTTTTTGATTTTGACGTACCTAATAATGCTGTTATTATGGATTTGTATTTAATTATAAGTAGGTTCTTTGGTTGTAGTTAACTTTCTATCGATATAGTCAGAAGTCCGGGAACAATCCCTAATGTCATGGGACCACGGGAAATTAAAATTACCCATGGACCCGGTAATGGGTCGACCCACCGGGACCACGGGTAACGAGTGTTTATTTCAATTAAACCATTTACAGGCACTTTTGAATTGTCAAGGGGTCAGTCAGTCAGAAATATGAAACTAGTTGCCCATTCCAAAGCGTAGGTTCCTATGGAGAAGAACACAAAGTACACTTTGTAAACAAACATATTACAAATTAGACGATTATATCCAAGATAAAAATGCTTGGAAACATGCTGGTCCTGCTCCATAGGACAATTCAGAATCTAGACAAAATCGAACTGGTTGCCGATTTAATTGTATAATATTATTTTTTATAAGTAACATTGATTTTATATTCTGTGGTTACTTGAACTCACACACTGACTTATTATTAGTATTACTTGTTTAAATGTTAGGAATATCGTATAATTTTACAATGTTTGTAAATATTTGAGCACCATGCATCTATCACATAATTAATTTATGTCATTCCTTAATTTTTTATTATTTTTACCTATCGTGGTATATTAATCTTATTCTAGGTGCATCATCGTCTTCACATATAATTAGTGTATACAAGATATTGTGAAAACATTTTAAAAGAGTAAGAGTGAAGTTTCTTTCCCGTTCTTCTCCATACGAAAACTACCTTTTGGAAGGGGACTAGAATCAATTATTATTATTGTTTGTAAATTTTGCCGTTAACGATACGAAACCACAAACGTTACACCCTTAATATTTGCATTTATCTAACAAATCACATGCCACGTACAACATATTATTTAATCTAATACCGAAAATCTGCATTAAGGCGAAATGGGTCCCAAAGAAGAGGTTTTGACGCATTTCGGCTGCACGCAAAATCAATTTTTGTCCTCAAAAACTACAAAGTTGCCTTATTTTTTTTCATGATTATTAAAATTGAAGATATTTTTTAGTGAATTATGAGGGCCAAAACACGATTGACATAATTTGGCTCGATACAAAAAAATCGCAAAGTTTCCTCAAAATGTAGAGTTTTTTTGAGAAAAAATGGTTTTATTCGATTGTAATTAAAGCAATTTCAATACAATTTCGTCTATACGTTCACCAGAAAATACTTTAGGAGATTATGGATTTATTTTAATGTAACTGCAAATAGAATCTTAAAATAAACCCAAATATAGTAAATCGGGCTAAATCGGCTCGCGCTCAGAGTCCTGCGGGACGTCATCGAGGGTGGACCTGTGTCAAAATTTTTAAAAATACGCTCTCTCTGCAGTTGTTAAAAAAAAAACAAATAAAAGAAGAACACATTAGATATGAAATTGCGACAACTCAGAAAAAATATTTCGTAATTTTAATATAGTTTTAATTCATAATATTGTTTTCGAAATTGTGATTATTTCTATGCGATATGATGACGTTTAATTGTCATCTTACAATAGTGTTAGACACATTACAAATTATTATCGATAAAATTATAGTCAAGTGCGAGTCTTATATATTTTTTTATCGTCGTATATGAAGAAGTTTTTTTAAAGATTTTTTATCAGATTCATCCATGTTCCTATATTTACTCTCCACCGAACTGACTTTGCTAATATCATATTCTATATTAATAAACTGTATATAATATACAATTGGTCCGGTTGTAGGTTGTATAAAAAATATTTAAAACAACTTTCACTCTGTCAAGAACAATTAAAATAAGAAAAAAAATGCTGTTTCGAACAAAAGTGCTATACTAACATGATCAAATGTATAGAACACGATAAAAATCATAATTATATTTTTCGAATAGCTGAGCCAGCAACACAATTTTTTCTTGAATGATTGTATCGTATTGGCTCAGTATGAACCATTTTCAGTTTTGAATACAAAAAGTTACTGGTTACGATATCGTATACGACACTTCTGTATCCGATAAAATGTCGTTCTAAAATGTCGATGTCCTAAAATAATAGATTCGATAAATTATAGCTGTAGCGTACTTGTTTAAATGGAGGTCAGTGCAATTATTACTTCATATAGAGCTGTCAATATTTACGAATCTTCATGAGTGGTGGAAAACATCCAAAACAAAAAAATATGGTCACATTATAAGCGCAACAGTACGACCATTTTTAGCCCGTATAAATAAAGATGAAAGTTTGTATGGTTTTTTTTCTTAAATTCACTGACATACAATGCACAACCTAAACCACGCTGGGTATAGAAGCATGCAATTTTGCAGATGATTTCCTTTTATAACGAACGAAATTACGACTTTGATATTTTCTATCAAAATTACATTTTGCCGGGGACCGTTGAGATACGCAGTAGAACCATTGCAATTTTAAACTTTCACCTTACTACCGCAAAACCATGTTTATCTGAAACTAGTTTCTGTCCGCGTCGTCTTCATTCACGTGGCAGTCGTAAGATACCACAATATATTAAAATAACAGGCATATTTTATAAATCTTCACTGTAAGTACAATAGGTTTGTACTTAGTTTTGGTCTCGCCTACCAAAATATACAGAGAGTTAGGACTGGTGACGCGACTGGCTGGCTGGCAGGACTAGCGAGAAAGCGACAGAGTTGTCCGTGTGAGACGCAGCTCCTCCTGAGGTCTAAACGCGCAGCCTTCAGTAGAAATTTCCCATTCCTTGCGAAGTTTTTCATTTTAAGTGAATTATTAAACGCCTGCGTTCCTTCATATAATACCTAATGGCACAACACTGATACACTAATGGATTCTTACAGATTATTCATGACTATCTAACTATCACTAAAAAAATCCCGTGTGCAGTTTGTACACGGGATTTCTCATTAACAGTCACCTAACCATAGATATTGATTTATATTAAAACCATAGATGACAGAAGAGGCCTAAACTTCATGTTTTTCTGTGTACGTTCTACGAACTATCCCATAACACTATATCAAAAGGTAAAAATGTTGTTTCTTTAATTAATAAAATGAATTGACTGTCACAACATAGCACATTAGCCGATAACGACACCGACCCGACATCGACACGATATCGGAGGTCTGGTGATCGGATACGTTTAGTGCCTACCAAACGCTTTTACATTGTCTTGCTATTGTCACCTATATCGTCGCAGACAGCGACCGACACCGATATAGGTACGATATCTATCGGCGAAGACACAGTGCGGTGAGAGTAGCGGCATTTTATCACTTGAACACATTTTTTCGCACTGCCGACTTCAAGACGGCGATACTTAGTAGGTAACCATCGCGATGCACCAAACAACCACATTGTTTGGTGCGTCGCGATGGTTACCAATATCATTGGGCCGATAATAATTATAATTATCGATGTCGGTGTAATAGCTGCCGTATATTATCGGTATCGGGCTGGTGTCGTTATCTGTTAATGTGAAAACGCCCATTAGGTACACAGGACATTTTAAGTAATCATTTTAGTTCACTACACTTTTTCTTTTTTTTCTTTTTTGGATGGGAAATCATCAAATGACGTCTCCCGCTCTGGGTGGAGCGGGAGGGCGTGTCAGACTCTTACTGACTAAAACCCTCCCGTGTTCCTTCTGTTGCCTGTGCAATGCCAGGGGGCCACGGTATCCCTTTCGGACTAATCCCGCAACCCCGGCAGGCAATGGTCTCATCGGACCCCTTCACTTGCTGACATCTCTTTGAGGAGCGCGTGGAACACAACGCGCCGTCGACCCGGGCCTGGTCCTTACCGGACGGCGAGCTACCCATTGCTCACCGTCCGCAAGCCCGCGCCTACGGTGGCCGGGAATCGGCAATCGATTCCCGACGCCCAGGGCGTCTCCTCCTGCGGCGGCTAGGGGCGTGAGGGCGCGAAATTTGCCTCTCCCTCACGCGTTCCGCCTCCTCCTTTGCGAACATTACTGCTTCGCAGAAGGAGGTGACGGCCTCCCATGCCCTCTCGCTCCGTACCATGGCCTGGACCAGGGCCGGACGCGAGAGATCCCCGCCACCGATCGCTTCCACGAGGACACGGTGGTGCTCTGCCCAAGCCGGGCATACCTCCACCGTATGCTCCACCGTGTCCTCCGGGCGATCCACGCAGTGATGACACCCGGGCGTTTCCTCCCGCCTTATCCGAAACAGGTACCTCCCGAAACAGCCGTGTCCGGTGAGGACCTGCGTCAGGCGGAAGGTGAGGACGCCGTGGCGCCTCTCCAGCCACTCCTCAAAGAGGGGACTTATCGCCGCAATAGTGGCGTGCCCAACTACACCGTACCTAAGTCCCATAAAATGTAAACTTATTGAAAAAAATCGAACCTAAGAAAAACTAGTTCAGTTGGTCAACTGCAAATATTTTATGCTGTGGCATGGATTTTTCGCGAAATGATCGGCAGTGAATCGTAAATAAATACGTCTTTCTGCATTTGGGGGAGGCGGAGGTAGCGTTTCAAAGGCCCACAGGCCAGGAAAATGTCGCCTTAAGAAATTTCAATCCTATAAAATACCATTCTGATTTCGAAAAAGGAGACATGAATGCCATCCAAGAAGTTTACCCGGTGATAGAAATACGCGGATGCTATTATCACTGGCAAAAAGCTTTATGGCGTCAACGCAAATCATTAAAACTAAAATCAAAAGGCCAAACGAGGATAATCGGTCTCACTGCAGCTCTTTCACTTTTACCAGCTGAAGCTATGTTGGATGGCTATGAGTATATAAAAAAGGAGACCTGCAAATTGAATATGAAGAAAAAAGTATTTTAGCATTTTATCAGTTTTTGGGGACACATAACGTATTGGAGGGGTTTCATTCAAAATTGAACTAAAACACGACAATATTCTACTCAGGCTAATAAATGTCCTGCTCGAAATTAAAAATCTAAATTCAAAAAGACGAAAAATTTGTCGAAAATGATAACTACATTACTGGTATTCAGATGCAACTCGTATCCGGTGAAATCACTGTAGGAGAGGCTTTGGAAAAACTCCGTTAATATGACACAACACATGCAATTCTAATTTTATTTCTTTTTTTTATGGCAAAAGGCAAGACTATATAATTAAATAAGTTAACTTTTTTTTAAATGTCTAATGTATAATGAGGTACAAATAAATAGATTTAAACATTTTCACGCTGGCTTTGCAATTTAATATCACTATTATTCATTCGTATTACTACGATAAAAACATAATATGGACTTTCTGGTGGACTACGGGAAAAATAATTTCCCATAGTCCACCTAGGTGAACCAGGCGGGTGGACCACGGGCAATACACGGGTGTGAGGGATAAGAGCATAACAAGCACTCTGTGAACATCTTTGATATCAGACATTGTGATGAAAATGAATGATCACGGTTTGCCTATTTTTTGTGACAGCAGAAATGGGATTCTGACCGTAACTGTCCACCGAGTCGGGTTCAGAATCATCAAAACTTTTGCCCTCGGGCTCTCGCAATATATGGTTAACACATACATAAACTCACGCCTTCTTCCCATGGGGGTAGGCAGAAACTACAGAATGCCACCTGCTACGATCCTTACATAATCCTTTTGCCTCGTTTACGTTCATACATCTGGTCATACACGCACGCCGGTTGCTAGTACTACGCACCTGTCCTTTCTGAAGAACATCACCAATAAGGTCAGTATATGTCCTCCTAGGGCGTCCCCTCCCGGCGATTCCATTCAAATACATTAGGTATGGTTTGTAAATACATATTTATTTAGTTACATACATTATTTATTTAGTTATTTTAATTTCTGCTTGAGTATAGTTCTCGATGCTTTTGGTTGGTATATTGGCGTGTGCTAGCTGTCATATGGCTATTAATTATAGCTATTTAATTTATAATTTAAATTTTTGCATATTGTAAATTGTCTTGCATACTGTTGTATAGAATCATTTTTTATTTTTTTTCTAACTGAACAGACAGCTGTGCTGCTGGGGAGTTGTTGCGCCACTTCTTCTTCCCAGCAAAAGCACTAGGAAGTGGTGAAGGGTGGGCGTTTTGGGGGACTGTCTTATGTAATTTTGACGTTCGAAAAGTGCTGATTCTCAGCCTAGTTTGAATAAATGACTTTTGAATTTTGAACATATGGTTAATTTTCGTATTATATAGAAAACAAAGCTATGAAGAAGAGGCGAAAATGGCTGAAAGGTAGTTAGGTTAGGGTAAGTCCAGGATAGCTGCCCCACTTTTTGATAGGAAGCCATAACTTATTAATTAATAATCTATTGGCAATATGTCTTTTGCATATGGTAACTTTGATCTTTAATCTATGATGGTACCCCTTTTGTTTGTACATAAGTTTCATAGATTTTGAGGAAATTATGTCTTTTTGACCCTCTCAAAAGTAGGATAGATGCCTATCGTGAGGGATAGAAGACTCGTAGTAAAAATGCGTCAAGGGATAGAAGCCTACCGTGAGGGATAGAAGACTCACTGTATAAATGCTTCAATATTTGATGTTAATTGAAACAAAACAGACTAGTTTCAATGTAATTAGTCTGTATTCAATGTTTTTACATTAATTTGTGACATCTTTTATAATTATATAATCTTAGAATTTACCAACAAAAGATTTTTTTTTAAATTCTTTTGTAATAATAATCATCTACTTAAAGCAATCAATATACTTTTCAGAACTAACATAGATAATTTTATCAGTCTTATTGTTCTTCTTAATCTTTTTTATTCTTCTTTTTCTTACTATTCTTCTTATTTATCTTCTTAATTCTTCTTCTTATTATTTCTTAATCATCTTATGCCTAACACATAGTAGGTATTAAGTTATAGCTTAAGTTCAATCTGTGATGTATCTAAGAGCGGCGGATTTAGTCAAACCTATCTAAGGTTAACCGTTCCTTGTTATTTTTTGCAAATCGTCTTCTTAATGTAGGAGAGGGTATTGTGTAAGTTCTGGCTATTTCATTTACACATTTCTCATTTTTAGTAATTTCTTGAAAAGCCACGCCTGGTTTGCTTTTATATTTTCGAGGCATTTCTTCCACCTGCGATATGAAAACATTAATAGAAATAGTTATAATATTATAATAATATTAATAGGGATAGATGCCCCTAAGGGCATCTATGGCTACAGCAGATGGGGCAACTATACTTTTGGCACAGGATAGATGCCTTTTTAAATTAAAAATAAGATAAAAATAAATCTATAATTTAAAGCATTATTCCGTGTACTTTAAACTATAATATGATCAGATAAATTTAAAATAAATAGAATTTATAACTGTGTAAAAAGATATGGAATAGTAAGTACTTGCGATTATAATTTCAACGCCGTGACAAAATCTGATTGTACATTTAGTCAAAAATAGTCAAAACTCATAGCCCAAAGTAAAAAAAAATGTCACTTTCAAGGGTCTTCAGTTATTGCCGAAAATGTGGATCACTCAATTCAGACATTTTGCAATTTTTTTGGGAATTGTATAATTTGTAATGTTTTGGGAATTTGGTGTTTTACAGCGAAACTAACCTCAACAATGAAGTGACAGTGACAATGCAATGCTTACGGCACTTAACCCGGGCCGAGGCAGCGACACTATTATGCACTTTATAAAGCGGCACTTTATCCGACAAGGATAAAGCAAGTGCCGCTAGCGGCGCTCTATACACTTCCTTGACAATATAATAATGACATAGGTATACAAAGCAATTAGTGTAATTTTTTGGCACCTAGGTCTTCGGCGCTAGCAGCATTATCCCTGCCTACACTGCCTACAATATAATTCTAATACAGTAGATATAATAATACAATACAATAATAGATACAATTTGGTCGTTATAACCGGGACGTCGTTTAGAGCGAAATCGTTTTAAACGGTTTTGACTGTACGTATACTTTTCCCTTTTTTTGGAAAGATTTTTTATTAGTTCCCGATTATGACGTTTTGGCTTATTTCAGAATTAATATTTGGTGTTGTAGTTCAAAGCTAGAAATAGGCGTTTTTGTTGTTGGAATGTTATGGTGAAATAGCCACTTTTGACTGTGCCATTTTTCAATAGCGATAGAGTTGCTCATGCGATCCTCCGAAGGGAAACCGGTAGGAATCATGTTCTTTATGGTTCTTTCGCCACTGATAGGTAGGTACTTATGCCTCTGATTCTCATAACAGATATCAATGGCTAGAACTAATACTGTTTGGTAGCAGGTGTCCTTAACTTACTCGAGTGCCTTTCTCTTATAATCGCCTTAGCTATCACCTCGCTTCATCCGGCCGGACCTCAAAGGTCACAACGACATACGATATGTGTGTACGACATGTGTATGACGCACGGACTTAGTTGGGTTTAGGAATAAATACAAATAAATGGTTAACTGTTTTAGATAGATTGGAAATGACGGTACCTATTTATTTAGCGTAATTTCCAATCTACATAAAACATAATCAGTTTTAAAAACCATTTAAGACAGAAAAGATAGGAAGGTACATACCTTGGTTTTCAATGGATTTAATGTAATAACTATTTATGAACTAAGTCACCGACTCTCAAACTTTTTTGGCGATGGAACCCTTTTGGAAAAATAAATATTTGGCAGGGCCCAAAAATAATCAAAAGCTGCGTTATATGGATTATTCCACTAACTATTAATTTAACTATTAATAATAATTTCGCGTAGCCCCCACAGAGTATTTACGGAGCCCTAGGGGTCCGCGGAGCACACTTTCAGTATGTCTAATCTGGATAGATTCAACTAGATAGACTCAACAAACTAATTAAAATACAGGGTGATTCATCAACCAATTATAGAGAAAAAAACATAACCACTTCTGCCTGTCTAGCCTCTAGCTACTCAGTTAAGGAGTAGGTTCAGGAGGAGTTCAGGAACAGTATTTCCCAAATGAGTTCAGCTCAACTCGCCATCTTCCTTAAGGGTAAGTGATACATAAATGTGTAGTCAAACTCAAACTCAAATCATTTATTCCAAATAAACCAATTACAGGTACTTTTGAATTGTCAAGGGGTCGGTCAGTCAGAAAGATGAAGCTAGTTGCCCATTCCAAAGCGTAGTAACTTTAGTACAGTCAACCATGCACCATAATATGTAGGTATGAGTATGTACAAAAACATGTACCTACCATATATTAGTTTACAAAATGTCCATACACCTGCACTCCTGAGGACCTACAACACGCCACTGATGCCAAGGTTAGCGTGGCCACCTACTGAGCCCAACAAATAATTACATATATTTACCTTCGACTTGAAAAGAAGAAGAACAGTAGGTACTTACTTGTAATATATACAGCACGAAGCACGCATGGATACCATGGGATGTTAGTAACAGGGTCATGCGCACACGCATGGAGATCTACATATGCATGATCGATTTGAGCTAGGGAGATATGATTTGCTTGGTTTTTTAATAGTATGAGTTCATTCAGACATGATGATGCTGATACCTGCGTACATACCTAGACCCAGTTTCTGAAAATCGAAAGATAAAACATAAGTCAACTGTTTTGTTTGGCTTGTGGTTTGGCTATTGACTGAAAAAATGCTTTTTAGTTGATTAGCCTTTTATAAACCGGGCTTAGATAAGAATTCATAAACGGGAGCAGTGCTTGTCAAGTCGAGCGCGTGGATTAGCTAAAAAAATCCTGCCCAGACTGTGAAAAATAAATTAAAAAATGCTTTTTTTTTTAAACATTGCAAGATATACGCCAATTGAAAGAGCTTTTCAAGGAGAACCTTTGCTACTAACTTGACTTTTGCCAATTGTTAGTCAATTCAAAGTAAACTTGTAAGTTTAGGAATGTGGGTACTTGGCGCCCAATAGCCATAAGTGATTTACCAATGTATAGTGCTTTTTAAGAGAAACATTTGTTACTAAAACGAATTAACCGTTGTTAAACGAATGAGTGTAATTTTAGAACAAGTCCTTTTTTAATTTTTAATTAGCCTTGGTCTGGCCAGGATCTTTTTGCCAACCCACACATAAACATCACGCCTTGTTTCCCCGAAGGGTTGGGCAGAGGTGTACCTGTAGTAGGTACACCCACATTTCGCCAGTTATGTTTTAAGTCCCATGTAATAGGGGGCGAGCCTATTGCCATCAACCGGGCACATATCCAGACTCCGGGCTACTACTGAGAAATTCCAGATAGAAAAACCCAATAACACTGCCCGACCCGGGAATCGAACCCAGGACCTCATGCTCAGCAGTAGCGCTTGCAACCACTAGACCAACGAGGCAGTTACCAACCCACTCGCGATATATTTTCTGACATACTAAATTTGATATAAAATAATTTTAATTCATTAAACAGATGGGTGCAGGTCGTTCCTCTGCGGATCTTAGACCATAAGGAACTAAATCGCAAAGCTATTATCAGTCTGTTTACTAAGTTGTCCGACAGATGTCGCTAGTGTGCAATATAGCGCCCACTGCCCACATCAAGATCGATTTGAAGTCGCTTTAAAGAACAATTCAGAATGATGAAACTTAGGTTGTTCTCGTTTTATCTCGTCTACTTACCTAGAATCCGTCTGCATGTTAGACTGGAAGCCGACCCCAACATAGGTGGGCGAACGCTAAGCAGATGAGTTTAGAACTGCATGGAATCAAACTCAAACTGAAACTCAAACTCAAAGCATTTATTTCAATTAAACCCCTACAGGCACTTTTGAATTGTCAAAGAGTCAGTCAGTTAGTCAGAAAGTTGAAGCTAGTTGCCCATTCCAAAACGTAGATCTCTATGGAGAAGAACGGGCAAGAAACTCCAATGATACTCTTTTAAATATATAAATTACAAAATCCTGGGTACATTACTCTTGTTCATTCTATATGTGAGAACAATGTAAAAAAAAAAATAACAATAAAAAACGATTAAAAATATAAGATTAAAAATAAGCCCTGGCAGATAAGAGATGACCAGTCTCAACTGACGGCGCCCGTTCACGAACATGACGCGTGGATCAGCACCATCCAGCTCAACCATTTTGTAGGGAACAGAATGATCCACCATCAGCGAGACATTAAGTGAGCATGACATACTTTCAACTACCCTGCTCTTTCAAGTCAAAATACAACACAGTAAACGACTCCATGGTACTCATATTTACAAAAATTTAAAATAAAAATGCGTCTAAGTTATACAAAACTATAGTTTGCAATGTATTTGTAACCTTTAAAGAATTTTACCACCAAAAGAAAGAAAATCAATATTATCTATTGGAGTATTCAATAATTAAAATATGGTTAAATAAAAATATAAAAAATAAACAATACGTTCGTAGTCAGAAAAAATAAAAAAGGGGAAGCAACTATACCATTTTTTTTAAACTAGTGAGCCCAAGTTGCTGTGGAGCAGGACCAGCATTTAGCCAAGCATTTTTATGTACGATATAATCATCCAACTTATAGTATGCTTGTCTACATAGTGTGCGTTTAATGCAAGTTTAAAATTTCTTCTCATTTAGTTGAAGAATATCGAGTGGTATTTTATTATAACATTTTACACAGTACCCCATAAAAGAAGTGCGTACTTTAGACAATCTGAAACGTGGGTACCTATCTACCTACCCTATCTAGTATCTACCTACTTATTTTTTTTTTGTTTCTGGATTGACAATCCTCATGGATGACTTTTACTGACCAAAAACCACCTCGGTGTTCCAAAACACCATGTTCATGCTCGATTTCGACTTAGCCATAGTATACAGGATGATTGGAAGATGGGTGCCAAGCTTTAAGGCGAAGATAGTACAGACAATTTAGAACCATTTAAGCCATGGTTGTCTTAGACGAAATCTTACCATTTTTTTTTTTATAAGGTTTAAAAAACGTATCGCAGCCTAATCGGTTAATGCAAGTTTTAAATTTCTTCTCATTTAATTGAAGAATATCGAGTGGTATTTTATTATAACATTTTACACAGTACCCCATAAAAGAAGTGTGTACTTTAGACAATCTGAAACGTGGTTGATCTAATTTGTTCCTATTTCTTGTGTTAAATTTATGCCTGTCACTTATCTTACTAAAGAGATGTAGATTTTTTCGACCATACATACTGTTTTCACAAAGGGAACTGTTTAAGAAAATTTACATCATGACGGTACCTTATCAGTATATACTGTTAAGGTACCGTCATGATGTAAATTTTCTTAAACAGTTCCCTTAGAGATCCGCGTCTGCGGAGGTTGTAGATGGCTCTAACAGCCCTCTTTTGCAGAATAAATATAGAATCAATATCTGCGGCCCGTCCCCACAGCAAAATACCGTAAGACATGATGCTATGAAAGTAACTAAAATAGACCAGTCTCGCGGTATCCACGTCTGTTAGTTGGCGGATTTTCCAAACAGCGTAAGCGGCTGAACTTAGCCGCCCTGCAAGTAATTTTAAGTGAATACCCCACTGTAGTTTTGAGTCAAGCGTGATTCCCAGGATCTTTCTTTGGACTAATTGTTAGACACCTTAATAAGTACCTACATAAAATGTGCGATGCACATTGTAAGTATAATAACTTAAGGCATTTAAAAAATACCGTGTCGGACCAGACAAAGTGAAGGGTTCCGTAATTGGAATGATTATTTACGCATGCACAGCATTGATTTTATATACCGCAATTACAAGTTTTTTATTACATAACTTATTTCCCGAAAAAAAAAAAAGGTATTTCTGCGGTTGTAACCGAAATATGTCATATCTCAACAACTATTGACTAGCAAAGTCACTTAGACAAATCATAATCTTTCATTACAATGATAAGTACCTACAGCAATATCCCACATGCTTATACGTATGCATTGTTTTGTTTCATCTCTAGGTTACATGTATAAAAATTCAAAAAAATTCAAAATTCAAAATATTTTATTTCACATAAACCTACATGGGCACTTATGAAACGTCAGAAGCTAGGTGCACGGTTCCAATTGGTCGTTTCCTATGGAGAAGAGCCGGCAAGAAACTCCACGGTTACTCTTTTGAAAATAATTGGTTTTTACAATATTTTCAAATAACAGTGTTATTAGGTATGGGAGGCCAGTGTAGGTCTTCCAACAAGTACCATAGGGGAGATACCACCCCTAATTTCACAATTTTTCGTAATTGCATTACATTGTTTAGCGGTTTACAGAATAGGTACACTTTCTTTCCAATTTTCATCCATAAAGTGCAATAGTATCCGAGTAAATAACTGTGATTTCCGGACAGACGAACTTGACGAAATGTTTAGGGTTCCGCTTTTGCTAGTTGGCTACAGAATTCTAAAAATAGCTACCTATTAAAAATGGTATCTAATGAAAAATCATCACCTATAAAATCATAAGTTAACATACGATTTAGTTATCAGTCAAAATAAAATTTAAGTAAATTCTTGTTTAATACTCGATTATCAAATTCATTTATCTCGCCAGCCGCCATTTCGTCCTCTATGTGGGTTATTTAAAAAAAAGTCGCTCTCTTTTCAAATAACATAATAATATTTTCGGGTTTTTTAACCCATAAAATATACTCTAACATGATTGTTCGGCACCTAGTTTTCCAGAATAAGTACAAGACAATGCCTTAAGACAACACAACAGCACAACAGAAGGTCTATCCATCTTAACATCAAATGAATATCGTTGTTTTTTCAATGTCATTTCAATGTTTAATGCTTCTCACTAAAAAGAAAGGCAGGCTGGTCGCATTTCCAAGATAACGAACACGCACGGTTTGAAACATTCGTTTCTTCTGGATTACTCGTAAAGTATGGTCCATCAGTATCCCTTACCTCCTAGTTGAGCTGGCATAACTACCAGAAATACTAAGATGACGGTGACAGACGAGGGCTGGGCAGCGTTCTGCGGCAACCGGCGCGCGGCGGCGCGGGGTGATGCAGCGCTGCGGGCTCCAGTGAAAGCCCACTTTCATCGGAGTGGGGCGCCACCACAAGCACAACAAAAGTGAACGTCGTTGCGTGCGCGTACGACGCCGTGAGTCGGCGAGTGGCTGTTGTGACAGTACGTTCCGAAACGTGAGTCGCGCGTCTCGTGCGTATCGTGATAATATCGTGATGTCCAGGTGGTGGATGGTGGTGTTGCTGGCGAGCGCGGCGGCGGCGGGTGGTCGCCTGCCCCGCACCTCGCCGCCCGCGCCCCAGACCCCGCCGGCGCCCTCCGCGGCGCCGCGATTGCCTCAGAGGAATCTCACCCTC
Source organism: Xanthia togata (assembly GCA_963853775.1). Lineage (NCBI taxonomy): Eukaryota > Metazoa > Arthropoda > Insecta > Lepidoptera > Noctuidae > Xanthia > Xanthia togata. The sequence goes on along the minus strand of OY970790.1, from coordinate 9,760,970 downwards.
GCATCTAGATCTTCAGTAAGAAACAGGTCAGTACCCTTAATGTTATATACTGTATGATTTGTTGTACCCTAAGTCATATTTTGTTCTGAACTCTTTAGTTTATGTCCCCACGGCAAAATGTAATCAAACATTTCATAAAAGCCCACATCAAAATCATATGTTCGTGTTGTAGTGATTTGCGAAACTATCAACTTTACTTTTCATAATTATGCGCTACCCTTTGAAACCTGTACTTTGCGTTGCATAAGATATAAACATAAGCTAAGCCTACACTAGGGAATGTGCGGATCTTTGGAATGTCATGACACCTTATATTCGTTAGATTCACTTAACATTGAGTGAGTATTATGTGATACTCGACGGGCCGTCCCAAGTGAGGCAAGAGTATGCGCGCGCGCAAGCTTTTGTACTCAGAGTTGTCAAGTACGACGACTAACCGAACGACATCAACGCGCTATCAATGAAATACTACGGCATCGGCCCAGTTTTGATATCATTGGAGGTGCTGATGATGGTAATCCACTCCGATTAGTAGCGCTGGGAATGACACCATCAGTGTTGCTTTCAGCTGAAAGTAAGCGTTATAGAGGTATTTCATAATTTCATTTTCGTCGCTGTTCCCTCTGTAGCGAGAACCGATGCGACGACGTCCGGATTTCCTCAATACATTGTTATGTTATCAGTAACTAGTTATATGATTTTCTGACATTAAATAATTCACCTCATTATCAGAGAAATTTAACTATAAGTCTCTCATAAATGAGCCGAGGATTTCAGGAGCAGGACAAACTGAACTGAACTATGAACTGAATTATGATGATGATAAAACAAAATGTTCACTTTCTTTATTTGCGAAATGAAGTGTGCGTGAAGCGCTGTTCGATAATCATTTCCATAATTAAATAATTTTATATAAAAATAAATGAATTAATATACCATTCTGTTCTGACTGTCAGCTTTCAAAATTACCTACATAAATATCTATTTACTACTCGTTTATAAGTATTTCATAATATTAATATTCGATAACTGATTATTTACGGCCTATACGAAACTTTAAAGATCGACGTTTTCATAAAATCTTAATGTATGGTTTATGAACGGATTGTTTCCTGGTCTTGCAATGTGTGGGTGACTCGACTGACTGGCCTATCACGCTTTTAGGTTGGTAGATGATATTTGTTTTTAACGAAAACGCCGCCATCCTCCTGCCCTTATCCCAATATTCATCCATATATCTTCATCAGCCGAGATTGTAATGTTCACCACCGCTGTTGCTCCACTCATCTCTTCATTGGTCTTCTTTCTCAATCTCGTAAAATTTTAATACCTCTTTCCTGATTTATTTATTTCCTCGTAGATCCTTCCTCCCTTCTTACTATCCTGCACCACATGTTAAGGCCCATACCACAAAAATCGGTAATGATACTTAGGTGTATTGTCATCGGTGCACTTTTCAAAGTCCTCCTACACATACACATCCCACCTACCCTTATGTGTAACATTGGTACCTATCTGTTGTTGCCCATCAATACCATCCATACAATGCTTGTATTGACAATACAGTAAGTCTTAACTGATTGTCTTATAAATTCTCTTCATTTTGGGGGAATACCGGAGTCAGCCAAAGGCAGTTTCTGTGATCTGCTGGCTATTACAGAAAGCAACAGTTATTCGCTTCTTGCTCCCTGGGCTATTAGCCCCACTCCCAATTTGCTGACTGGCAAAATTTGTTACTATACAGCATGATTTATTATAGTACTTATACTTAGGTCTTTCCGATGCGGGAGACGAAGCTTTTAGCTACTTTATAACACCTGGAACTTGTTTCAAATTTTTAACACAACCAATCTGTTCCTTCTTTTCGTGTGGTTAGTGACTGTGACCTGGTGTCAGAGTTTTTATGTCGCCCATGGGCCTCTAACTTGGCTTCACATGCTGTCGAGAAATATCTCTCAGGCATGCGGCCGGTATCCTCACGATGTTATCCTTTCCTTTTGAAGCAAGTGATAATTATGCAATACGCACATGAATCCGAAAAATCAGAGGTGCGTCCCTTAGGTTTGAACTGGAGACCTAAGACTTGGCAGTCCGACGCCGACGGTCACACCACTAGGCTATCACTGCTCTACTGCTTACACAATTACTGAAAGGTTAATATCGTAAGATATTATTACCTATAGGCATTGTTGAAAGCCGTAGTAATTAAAGCATACTTTAAATTAAAGTTGCAGTCAGCAATATAAGTAGATTATCACTTACACACCAATCTTAATTATTGAGCAATTTAAAAAAAAAAATATCGTAACAGAACTGAAATTTAAAGAATATTACTTTTACCTTGTTTATAAAATGCAGAAAAACAATATATTGAATAATTTTGTTTCAATTTAGATGATCTGTGAAAGGAGCAGAGCAGCACTTTTGGTGCTGACCGTACTTTTTCATATTATAATATCCTTTAGTGGTTTATTTTAATAGACATAATATTTGGTACCTACCCAAAAATAACGTTCCCGTACTTACGTAAAATTTCTAGGAATTAAAGGTTCAAGTTTTTCACTGTCTCCGGATTGGATGGTAGCCACGGTAGGTACCTAATTAAGAGAGTAGAGGTGGCTCAGTAGAAACGGCCGCGAGTTACGATTTGTAGGTCGTAGGTTCGAATCCAGTCTGGCACTTTGGTGCTTTGGTTTGTGGAACGACAGCTCACTTCACGTTCACTTCACCTAAGTTTTCACGGTGAGATTATTACAGAATAGACCGGCTGTAGGCTAGGTACACCATAATTACATACTTTGCTTACGTATTGTATTAATTGAAAACTAGAAAACCAATTTAAAGATAAGGGAACTGTCGAATATCAAAATTCGCATTAAAGCTACATTTATTATGAATAATAATTTATTTTAAATAAAAGATATATTATAGCAACAAACCGCGTAAAGTTGTGAGTCAATCTATTATTTAATAAAAAAATGCGTAAATTAATTCGGATGTAACATATATACCGCTACGTTTACCTATGTTTATATACAGTTTATCTGTTCTGACACCTGTTTTTTACCTAAGACCTGTTATGATGTCATAACGAATTTGTATCTAAACATTGTTAGAATACCGGTTTTTCACCAAAACAAATGTTTCTTCTGTTTAAATTATCAATGGGAACTCAATGTTCTTGGAAATAGTATTACTATTACACATGCCGCAGTAGCACCTTACATTCGCAGCAGTAGTACCTACAGTCAGTCACCTGCAGTGCTATTCTGTAACCATCTCACCTTGAAAAGTTAGGTGAAGTGAGTGCGGAGTGAGCTGTCAGTCCCTAGCAGCAGGTAGAATGACAGCTCACTTCACCTAAGTTATCACCGTGATATTATTACAGAATAGACCGGCTGCAGTGCTATTCTGTTACCATATCACAGTGAAAACTTCGGTGAAGTGAGCGTGGAGTGAGCTGTCAATTGTGTCAATTCCAAGCAAAACCAAACTCACTTCACCTAAGTTTTCACGGTGAGATTTTTACAGAATCGACCGGCTGTTGTTAACATCTTTCCGTCTAAGTAAGTCTAATCTACTACTCATTAAAAAACATGCGGGTCAGTCTTTGGGGACTGCCAATAGAAGTGAAAACTAAGTAACACTTAGCTCATGGGAAGTGTGCGGTGACGATGACGCGAGTTGCACGCTTTTTGTTCACCCAAAAAGTACACATATACGATTATACACAGTATACATATAGCTCATGGAAAGCGTTCGGAGACGATGACGCGAGATCCATGATTTTTGTTCACCAAAAAAGTGGTAAAAGCGCCTAAAGAAGTTTTCACTTAAAAAAAAAATGAAGGTATCCATAATAATTATAATAGTAATCGTGATATATCATTGCCTACTCGTATAACTTATCGGTATCACTTATCAAGAAAAACATGCCACATTTAATTTGATAAAATGCTTAAATTTACCCTGCACGTTTTATAACAGAATTGTTTTAAGATGACTCTACCTATTGATAGGCTTAGATTAGGCCTAGCTGATATTAAAATACAATTAGTACAATACAACAGTTATGCTTGATCAATGTGAGACTTAGCTAAAGTAGTCTGATGTTAGAGATGCGTGCTGCAAACCGCCGAGGCCGCCGCTTTCCACATTCTCTCGCGACATTTCGCTTGTCGTGTTGATTCATTACATTTTTCTATAATTCGTATCATTTACTCTACTCGTGCGACAAACACTTGAACAGTAACGTAAAGTAACTACCACATATGGCCACGTTCACTTCCTCTACCGTATTACGAGTATATGCCAATTCGTGGTCATTCATTGTTCAATTCGAAATATTGGTAGGACACGGTATAAAAGTGGGCTATACTTCTAAAGTGTTGATTGTTGTTAATTTTATAGTTTCCGATATTCAATTTATCATTATTGTAATAGACTTTGTAGTTTGATATGCATAAATACATATTCTATCTGCTTATTCACGAGTCGTCCATATGAGAACGTCTAGAGACCATATTTTATTTGTTGACATTCTATCGTTCTTGCCGTAACAAAATTATATAAAATTAACGCAACATCGACCAATAATGTCTAATACTAATCTGTCTGATTTTATAATTATGTATGCAAGATATACGATACAAAGGCAATGCAGCCGACTTGCGAGCACTTGCATTGCGAGCCGATGCGGCTGCCTCGGGACACGATGATGAAACTTCCATTTCGATCGCAAATATTCAGCTAAATTGCTCTTATTACTCTATGCAATAAATACGAAATTTTAGCCTAATAATACTCCTTGACAGCCAGTAACTTCTACTCCGGTGACACTAATTACACCTTCAGAATCTAAGTCTAATAACTGTTCTAAGAAAATAAGCCGATAGTAGCTTAGAACGAGTATGTTGTTGGGCGGTTCCTTCTAAGCTCCAAGTACAAACAGGTGGATAGAGGCGCAGCTTGCGCTCGAAACGAGATCAAGGTCACAGGCCCGGATTGTTACTGTTCTGACGCTAATTATGAGCTCTAATATCTACAAATAACAGCTCCGTTCATTGCTTACTTCTACTACTTACGATTCAAACCCACCATAGACCACTATCAACGTTACATAATGGTACATATATACTGCCTAGTAATTAGTCGCCGGCCGAGACATCTTCCATTCAAGTACTAATGAATGGATTCGATACGCGTTCGCAAGTCGCGATCGCATCTCCGTTCTCGAAGGGACAGTCGCCGGCCAAGGACGCTAATCGAGCGAATGTATGGCATGCAGTATATGAACTTTGCAACTGGTCTAAAAATATATAATACAAAGAGTATTTTTCAGTGCAAGCGGCCTTTCGTAGGTTGTTGGCGGACCACTGTTCTGTATAAATGTCAATGTCGGCTTACGTTAATACAGGAAGAGGTCTGGGCGTGTTACGATGTCGTCGGCTGTGACCACGCAAACACTAGCGTATCTATCTATAACAAGGACACTGTCGACAAGAATATGTACTGATTGTATCACCTCTCGGAACAACAGCGGTCCAAACGGCTCGCGCCTGTTACTAACCTATAATAACGTACATAGCTAGTGCACCTACCTACTGATCTGTCTATTCTGTAGGTACTTATGAATGCCTGTCACCCGAGCAAAGACATTTGTTTATATTATAATTAGGAGATCCTTACCTACTCGCTAACCTAGATGCATGTTAAACATACAAACAAGTTGAACGTTCTCCATTAAACTTTACGTGTATAAATGTTATATCATTAAAGTGTGTTGTAATTTTTGTAACAAATTAGAATGAGATATGTTTTAACAATAACTTTGTCAATTATATCAGTCTCGCTGTAGAGATGGAGTCTTTGTGCGCTAAACGATCTCTTTGGACAATCTACTTATAGACAATCATAATAATATTACCAGTTATAATAGTGTTTTTATGGTCGGGATTTGCCTAATCCCTAGCCTAGAACAACAACTCATATAAATATATAAACTTTAGCATTGAGGAACATAGTTTCTGTCCTAATGTGTAATGTGTCCTTTTCTTTTTCTATCAAAGATATGCGTAAGCTAAGATTAAAGTTCAATGAAATTACAAATACAATCTTACTGTGATTGAATCGACTGTAAATTAAATAAATCAGATCCCATAAATCTAGCCTTTATAACTTCAAGGTCTCGCATTGGAAGTTTTGGTTTAGCGTAGTCAAGGCGTAGACGCGTCGTCGTGTGCGCAACATTTACTAAAAAAAAGCAACGCAGAAACTATGCAGTGTTAGCGTCCGTCTAACGTATTTTGCTCAAAAGCAGTGTCTGTTTCAAAGAGTTTTATTTATTTATTTATTTTATTTTACAGTTTTAGTAAAACTTACAGCTAGACACTTTTGCACGATTGAGAGTAACAAAATAAGGCCAATTAAAAGTTTTCACGGTTATAAGAGAACATAAACAAAAAGTATTTGAGAAGGTAGACAGTTGAGTAAAGACAGTATCTGATACCTTTTTTTTTTTTTTTTTTTTTTTTACGTTTCAAACAGTGCAAACTGTTAGCAATTAATTTACGTGATCAAAAAAGAAATTACATATAATCTTTTTTAATTTAGAGATACCAGTATTGAAAACGTCGATAAACCAATTTGCGATATTTTTTCTATACTTACGTGTTATATTCCGAGTTCCGGGACACGTTACGGCATAGGGTCACGGGGCCCACACAGTAAAGGGTACCGATCATTATGGCAGGTGGCAGGTATGTAAGCGATGGTACACTGCACAGTCTCTTACCGTGACTTGCATAATCAGGATCGTCATGATTCGCAACTAAAATGCGTGAGTGCTTGTTAGTCTAGTGGTCGCAAGCACGATTGACAAGCAGAAGATCCCGGGTTCAGTTTCCAGGTCGGGCAAACTGTTATTGGGTTTTTCCGTTATACATTTTCCCAGTAGCAGCCCGGAGTTTGGTTTCTTGCCCGCTTGATGGCAATAGTGTTGAGTGGTGTGAGCAATGGTGGTCCCATGGTAACAGCCGGGACTTATGAGCTGCAGGCCGTAGGTTCTAACCCCTACAGGTGCTTTACTTTGTGTAAATTATTTCATCACCATTGCTCTCAAAACGGTGAAGGAATCGTGAGGAAACATGTTCTAGAACTAAAAATTCGAAGACATGTGACATCTACCAACCCGCACTGGGCCTGCGTGGTGGATTACAGCCCACTCCCTCTCACCGACAAGAGGCCTGTGTCCCAGCAGTGGGAATATTAAGGCTGATTATGATGGCAATAGGCTCGCCCCCTATTATGATGGCAATAGGCTCGCCCCCTATTATGATGGCAATAGGCTCGCCCCCTATTGTGATGGCAATAGGCTCGCCCCCTATTATGATGGCAATAGGCTGGCGCCCTATTATGATGGCAATAGGCTCGCCCCCTATTATGATGGCAATAGGCTGGCGCCCTATTATGATGGCAATAGGCTGGCGCCCTATTATGATGGCAATAGGCTCGCCCCCTATTATGATGGCAATAGGCTCGCCCCCTATTATGATGGCAATAGGCTGGCGCCCTATTATGATGGCAATAGGCTCGCCCCCTATTATGATGGCAATAGGCTGGCGCCCTATTATGATGGCAATAGGCTCGCCCCCTATTATGATGGCAATAGGCTCGCCCCCTATTATGATGGCAATAGGCTCGCCCCCTATTATGATGGCAATAGGCTCGCCCCCTATTATGATGGCAATAGGCTCGCCCCCTATTATGATGGCATTAGGCTGGCGCCCTATTATGATGGCAATAGGCTCGCCCCCTATTATGATGGCAATAGGCTAGCCCCCTATTATGATGTCTATAGGCTCATCCCCTATTCCATTAAAGGCTGATTATGATGGCAATAGGCTCGCCCCCTATTATGATGGCAATAGGCTAGCCCCCTATTATGATGTCTATAGGCTCACCCCCTATTCCATTAAAGGCTGATTATGATGGCAATAGGCTCGCCCCCTATTATGATGGAAATAGGCTCACCCCCTATTACATGCGACTCAAACATAACTGGAAATGTGGGTGTAACATAGGTACACCTCTGCCTAACCCCTAGGGGAGTAAAGGCGTTATCTTATGTTATGTTTATGTAAAATGCGTATGACCATTTACCACGTTCGTGGACGTACTACCACTAACTTGGTTAACCGTTGAGTGTGTGATATACCTGTTGGATCTTTAACGTAATTTCTTAAAAAAACTGTTTCCAACCTTCATCATCCTAGTTTAGTATTTTTCGTTTCACGTTGGTCAGAGATATCGCTGTCCCCAGTTCAGATTAGAATGTAGCATACAACAAATAAAACCCGTTGAAAGACCAATCATAAAGTCGATTTGATCAATTTCTATCAGCTGCAGAATTTCTCCAAGAAATTACGTAAAACTAGGAACCTAACTGATCATATTTTGTTTCAATTATGTATTATGGCTGTCCACAAAACCACTTGAACGTAATAGTGTTGTTACAAAGAACGACGTTATCCAATAAATAGTAGTCATTACATGCTTGTACAATAGTCGATGTCGCATTTATTTACTCATCATGTGGGAAACAGATCGATGCAGGCCGCGTTCCGCATCATTTGCTATCGCGTAGCTGTTCGTTCAAGCGTAACAAAGATGAGGCGAAAAATGTACTGGAAACCAATGAATGATTTAAAAACTGCTTGGTGTAGTTAGGTATTAAAATATGTACCTATAGGTGCAGAAAAACAATAATAAATAAACAATGCACAACATTGTGCAAGCAGTATCTAAAGTTCTCAATTACTAATCACCCATTTTAGCCTCAATTAGAACCTACGGTTGAAATGGTTGCTACCAGTTTTAAGCGTTTGTTATTCCGAACACAAATCAAGTCAAAAGTGCAGTAACTACTCACGGGTGTATTGCACAGTCGCTAATCGTTTGTGACTGTCTACGCTTTACGTAACCAGCTCGATTGTAGGGCGGAAGCCTACTTATGGTAATATTCGACTCTTAGCCGTATGTCTTTTTCCATTGACATGTTTCAACGTGGAATGACAAGTAAAGCAAGCAAGTGGGCGGCACTAGTCGTTGAGCACTGATATAGGATCGTTTGTTACATAAATGGAGCAAAGCGAATGTATTTTGTTCTGGTTTAATGTCTATCGTTATTCTCGTAGCCAAATGTGTTGGTAACTTGAAATACGCCAGTTGAAATCAGTAAACTTTCATGAATTTCAATTCGTATTTGATTTAAACATCTTTTACTAAATAGTATTATTGCCCTACGCGTAACTGTCATACTCGTACAAGCTGTAACTTACACTACTTGACAACTTGTTTATCATTACTTCACATCTTCACCTACATCTTACTAAGAATAAGTACGATAACTCTCTCTGATCATAAAATAACATGTCAATGAAAGTAATACACAATGCGATTCTATTTATATCAATGTAAATGAATCGGAATATACATGGTTTATGATAATATTGCTGCTGTAGTGAATTAGTCACTCATTAATTAGAACATCACTCGTTTAGTTTTGATAATGGTCGATTAGGGATCTCGCGCACTAGACGGCCACGACTCCGGCCAGTCGTGGCCGTCTAGTCATATATTTTGGCGTTGCAGGTGTTGCAGTGCGTACTATAAGACCTTATCCTTATTGCAGTGCGTACTATAAGACCTTATAGTTATTGCAGCTCGTACCATAAGACCTTATCGTTATTGCAGCGCGTACTATAAGACCTTATCGTTATTGCAGCGCGTACCATAAGACCTTATCGTTATTCCAGCACGCACTATAAAGCTTCGTTCAGACTAGACGCGACACCGGTTAATGTTATACCGTGAAGTTTTCTTAGAAATTGTATTGTTCGAGTCGCATCGCGCCATCGCGTCGCGCTGGTCTGCACGAGATTTCAGCGCGTACCATAAGACCTTATCGTTATTCGCCGCTAAAATCGATATTTATACATATTATTTTTGTTTTTTATATGAAAGTAGCTTTTCTTGTTTGTTTGTGTGACCACGTTGTTCGTGCAAACTAGGTACGCAACGAATTTTGTTGCTGTTTTCACCATCATTTAGAGATTTTATTCCGGAAGGGTTATGTGTAAAATACATACTTACGAGTACCTACTTATAATAAAACAGCTCGATGAAATGAAGTTGTGTTTTGAATGATGTTTTGTCAAGTCGTATAAACCGTGTGTTGTGATGACTACAGATTAAATAGGTCTGTTGCGAACAAGATCACTTGGTGATACACGTAAAATACTTAAAATAACCTGATAGATTGATATTTAGCTGCGAAGCTCGTCTACCCGCAGAGGCACTGCGCCCACGCAGTTGGATCTAGATACCTATCACACCCATTTTATTAAAAAATATTGATTGTTTACAAGTTTCTTATGGTTATCGACCCAATAGTCACTTTTAGTTGTTTTGATACTTTAAAACAACAATCTACTGATTAGAGGCCAAAATGGTTAGTTAAAAAAAGTTTAAATACAATAATCGTCTAATTGATATAAGTATTTTGAGCTCAATTTAAGGACATCCTATTTGAGGATTTTTTCCTATCCTTTAAAAATCACTGGTAGGTAGTACAATTTACCTGCCAAATGTGGTCAATTATTAAACTATCCTATCTCGACTAGTTGCTATAACTTATAAGTTACTGCAGAAGATAAATGGCTGCTATTCGGATAATAATTAATTCAAGTATATTATAATCTATTTTTCAAACAACGACCACTTTTTTATTGCGTATTGATAGAGGTTTATATGAAAACAGTTGACTCATTTCTTTAAATAAGTAGGTATACCGGTCTAAGCGCAACAATATAAATGGGGCGTAGACTCTTCTACGCGTACTTACAAATATGGAACAAAGCCTGTGCCTAAGTAGTTTTTAAATCGATTCCTACATAGTGTAGGCGTTGTAGCCGCGTAGCAGAAGCGTAGCCGGCGTAGCAATAGCGTAGCACGACCGTAGCAGCAGCGTAGTCGCAGCTTTGACGTCACAGAATCATGTCCTACCGACACAATAATTAAATTATTGATTCCGATAAGGAAATAACACTGTTTGCTGATGCAAATCCTATACTATTAGAGATAGATTTTTGTATACATATATATTTGTTATAACGATTTCGATGAAAGTTGCAATATAGTGGTTTACGAGGGCGAAAAATCGATCTAGCTAGGTCTCATATCTGGGAAAATTCGTTTTCTCTGGATTTTCACCCGAGCAGAGCTCGGTCGTCCAAAGTTTAGAACAATTAGATGGCTACTTTAGAATAAAGACTCGGCAGAATGGAATAAGTAAGTACCTGCTATCATGGCAGCAAGGGTATTAGTACGTACTATCATGGCGGCACGGCATGTAATTAGTATGAACTAAACATGGAATTAGTATGAACTATCCTATACTACTAAATGAGCATTCTCTATTTTCACCCGAGCAGAACTCGGTCGACCAAGTACTATAAAACTATAAAGAAAAAACTTGGAGATCTCATTGATTCCGTTTTTGATAAATTCTCTGAAATTACTATGTATTTAGTGCTATTTTGTATGTATTAGGTCCCTACACTTTTTATTTCTTACATGCCCGTCACTATATTATATTTGGTTAAGATTTACCTTGTCCCAATTTAATTGAAGAAATTACACGGCTGTTGGCGTTTAAAGTCTCTTAGAAATTCTTTTAATACGTTCAGTGCCGGGAGCCCTCCTAAAGGGTTCATCTAATCGCATATGGGATGCCGAGAGCCCTCGAGGCTCATTTTAAATGTAGGTTTTTCTTAGCGAATACAGCATTCCAAACCGTGAAAATAAATCTGATGTATATTTTAAGATAAGATTTATTAGTAGGTATATGCGTTGGTTTTAATCCCAAGCATTTTTTTTTTGTTCTCGGAATCTACGTATAGCGACAAGACGCTCTTAAAACACAATTTTACTTCGTTTTACAGTCCGCGATGGTAAACTTTATCGCAAACGTAATGCCGGCAACCCTCCCGGAGGGTTCACTTCCAATATGTATGGCGGCATGGCGTATGAGTTCTATGAAAAGTGGGTGGAGTCGAAAGTGTTAAAATTAGTGTCATGCACGACAAGAAACATAGTTATATATAGTATGTAGGTGCCTTAGTTATTTATAATGGTATAACATAAATAAACACAGCACAGTCTTACAGATGGGTAAAACTGTGCTGTGTTTATTTATTGTAGATATACTTACGATACAAAATCAAAACAATTAATAATAATAACTAATGCCGTTTCGTTTTTGTTGACCTTGATGTAGAATGCATTTATTTATGATTTATATATGTAAGTAATTGTGTCTAAAGTCTCTAATTTAAATAGGCTACAGCAAGAGCTGTCAACAGTCAAATGACCGCCATTATATAAATCTAAGATAAAAAGGACCTAACGTTACAATTTAAATTACAAGTAGGTATGTTGGCACAGAAACATAAAACATATTCTTAATTGCATCGTTCATAAATTACGGAACAAAAAAATTAGCACCAAACGAGTAGCACTACAAATTAATAGCTTTTTTAACCTCAAAATTAAAAGTCATAGTGAACGGAAATATTGATATCGTTCGTTTTTTGTAACAACCCATATTTAATTACTCAATTCTTTATCTCAATTTAACATCTTATTGATACACAGCGAGGCCGAGTTGCTTAGTAAAAATTTGTCTTTAAAAAACTTTGCCAAGTACCTTGACAATTACTCGACATTACATGATTGTAAGCATAATATATGTTATTGATATAGTTTCAGTGCTCATTAACTCCTTTGTGAGTTACAGTATCATATAGCTGTGTATTTTTATCGTCCCTTCTTTTCAATGTAACGATTAACTGCTCATTCAAGGCTCGTTTAAATGCCAACCAGGGTAGTTAAATTCGTAGATTTTTCATTGCGTAAACTGACGTAACTGTCACAACAAGGAATAATGCTTATTTTGTTATTATTTTATTTTGTGCTGAATAGTTCTTTAAAAATGAAAACGTTGCTTTTGCAATATTGGGACGTGAAAATGACAATAATTAGCACAGTTAGCACCTACGTATGTTCGCCTTGCACATTGCACCTACTTCAATTACAGCAAGAAAGGGTGCTGTAGTTAAAGATAATCTTCGGATTATAATACAATTCAAAAGGTAACATAGTAAATTTTCATCGTTCGTTATCGAAGTCAAATTATGTTCAACGTCCAATACTAAACAAATATCCACGATAACCAACTAGAATCGAGTTACGAGTAGACTGTCGAAATGATGTCGAACATAATTTCTTAAATTGCGTTCGACGAAAGGCAATTTCGTCACTAGTGTTAGTGCTCAGAGCCCGACACGACAATTTGTGCCAACAATTGTTTAAACACTCGTTATTTGTTCACAACAATCCATAACTGTAAGACTAATTGTCGCAACACCTCAAACACAGAAAGTTCTCTTGCACTTCAAAGTCAGCGTTTTAAAAACACGTCTTCCGCTCATTTGTTAGAACTCTTTGTACGGCTACGTAATCAATCTGAGCGGGCAGTATCTTAGTCGTTGTTAATACACACATAAATCACAATTATGTGATCAGTTCGGACTTCGGCCACTAGGCGAGCTCCAGTCAGGTTTTATAAAGCTCGAGGGGATTACATTTCAAAACTGGCGACCTTCAAACATCAGATTATCTAAACTTTTACATTCGAGATACCGACATCTGACTGCACGGAGGCTGCTACAGCAAATTAAGTTGACATTGTGTGACTGACCCGCTTGAGTAACTCACGATGTTATGCATTTTTCTTCAATACTCGAACATAATTCGCGACAAAGGCGATTCATCCGCTAGGTCTTCTTGGGAAATAATAGCTAAAATGTTTTGCTACGGACGTACTAATTTGTATGATTTATTATCTCGTTTGCTGAGAATAACCGAATCCGGAGAAGGCTTGGCCAATTTATTTTTAATAATAGGTTATAATGAACTCTCTATCGTATGCTCCGACAGCTTTTATATAGGCTTGTTAATATTGACATTGCAACCTTGTGGACGCAACACAATTTTATCAACTCTTGACATAGTAATTGAAATCGTTAAATTCATCGATGCATGCAATTCTCCGTCTCGTTTCAATAGTGAACAAAATGTTTGGCAAAGGTAAATGTAGTGTTTACGATCGCCCCGTTAGAATTCCAAGTCGAAAGTCAATGCACTGAGTCTGCGATGACCTTTTCTCAGCGGTCATCTGTCGAATTCATATTGGTTTTTTTACACAACATTCATTAGTATCGATAGATGAACACTATTTGGGTTAATATCTCGTGCAGAGCCTCGCGTGTGACGGAGGGGTCACCGGAGGCGTCAGCACGCACAGTCTTTCGAGATCGGTGCACAAAGTTCACGCTGGTGCCCCTTTACACACCAACCGCGGCCTACCCTTGACCTCTTCGCTACGACATCATTCCTCAGGTTCTTCTTCACGATGATAACAAACGCATCGTTACCCTATATATCTAAATATCGTGATATTTCTTTGATTCGACGTTCTGTTACTGTTATCAACGGTTAATTGTGCATGAAACTTAACCGCTACGCAATAATCACACCCAAATTGGTGTGCGAACGCTGTTTGCGTATTGTACTTGAATATAACTCATTGGTGTGTTGAGTTAGCACTTATTAGCTAAACTATTGGAACAATGTCCTTCGTAAGGTTGTGTGTCGTTGTGCGGTCAACATTCACAGTGCTTGTAACGATTAAATTAATAATAGGCATGACTGTATCCGCTTTAGTTGATAATAGTGGTTCGTGTTACTTTATTTATCGGAAACAAAAAAAATATTTATAGATACCTACTCTTGATTTGGATAGACACGTGTATGCAATTCCATAAAAAACAATTCGTATGTGTGACTGTGTGTATTGTATGTAATTTCATAATATGACTGGCTTTTGCCCATTTCTACTAAAACTAAGTGATGCATAGTTTTGTTTGATACTAAAAAGTAGGTACGAGTTTCCTTATCACAGCTTTTCATGAAGAAACTATCTTTAACCAGTAAAAGTATACATATAGTATATACCTATATCGTTATGGCATTCCATAATGTGGTGACTGGTGCAGGCATTTTACACCAATAGGTATATTCTGTCCAGAATTATGATAGTCATCAACTCACTTACAAAGTACAAAACGCAGGCTATTATTAGGAGTTAAATTCATATTTCTTGTAAATTGTTGAGATTAGATTTTATGCAACGGGATATCACTATTAACTTTCTAAAACATGCTTGAGGATCAAGTTTCTGAAAAAGTAGGTAGTTTAATAGTAGAGTGTCCACCTCGGGAGCAACACTATTTTAAGCTCGAGTGACGTACTTTGAATCCCTCGCTGCGCTGGATTCAAAGAAACACTCTCGCATTTAAAATATTTGTTTGCTACCTAGGCAAACAATAGACTTCTTACAGGTTTTCCTGTAATCTATGAGTAAAGAACCATTTGCTGTAACCTAAAATTTTAGGAGTAGTAGTTTCGGAGATAAGGGTGCTTAAATATCTTTAAAAAAGTATTGAGGTCTTCACAACAAGCCGTTCCGTTTGATATGTCACACGATACAGTTTGTTAAACTTTATATATTCCCAATTTGCTCCCGAAAAGTGACAGACGGACAGACAGCCAGCCAGACAGACAGACACACGAACTAAAAAGGTTCCGTTTTTAATTCGGATGTACGGAACCCTAAACAGATGTCTCCCACATTTGACATTGACTGGAAGCTCCTCCAGTTCGCAGGTTAGCTTCGACCCGCAGAGTGCGGACGTGCGGTCTTATATTTCTGATAATTGTACAATAACTACAATGTCCATTGTTTTATGGTATGCGATGTTACCGCCGCGCCGCCGCCGGCCTGGCCTCGAGCCCGGTGCGCCCGCGCCGTGCTAAGATAGATTTGATAACAATACGATTGTTGAAAACTTGAATTATGTTCTCTAAGTTACGCCAAGGAAGGTTATTTTGATTGTATCGTTGTATGAAAATTGTTAGGTCCGTATTTGTACTGCTTATCAGCCTCAGCTTGGAACTTTTAATAATAATGGACAGCTTATTCTTTAGGTTCCCAGATTGTTATCTTGCGAATAAACCTATTCACAAATATTTTCTTTTGTCAAGACATTTTTCTTGAAATTTTCTATGGTAAAAGGTTAAAGATTAGTGTTTGGTGATAGTAGAGCACAAGGTGCTAGAAGGGATGTGGGTTACTTACCTATTTATATCACGCCATTCGCCGCCGTAAGTAAAATTCAAATGATTAAGAGTTGCATGCGCCGCTCCCAATCGAAATGATAACAACTCTAGTCGCGAGCGCTTGCATGGCCAAAATACAAGTTTCCAGATATGGCGGGAAGCGACTAGTATTTATAGGTTCACTGTGTGTCTATGGTTGACTGACCTTGCCTGCTACGAACACGGCGTGGAACTCGGTGGGCCAATTGATTCGGTTCCAATAAATAGAAAAAAAAAGTAGGCATTCGGTTTTCCAGAAGATGTCATCGAAATGATGTCATTTTCGCTTGCCTACGCAGAGCATAGCAAGTGCTCTGTAGGTAAACAAAATATGTTAACATTAGCAATTAACCTTTAAGGTTTATACTTAGTTAACCAACTGCTTCGCTGTGTGTTAAATTGATTCATTAGGTACAGTATTCGCAAAGGTTTGAAAAACAAAAGGCAATAATAGGTCACTCATATATCATTATAATGTTGATGTCATTGACACCGGGTAACTCTTAGATAATCAAACCATCCGCCATGCTTAAATTATGCCTCATTGTATTAAGTAATGTTTCAAATCACTTGACCCTTTTCCCTACTTAAATTCAAGATACAAGGTTTAAAGTAAGATAAATCGAATTGACTTACTTTAAATTCTTTTGGTGAGCTATTATTAGCTAACTAGGTACTACGGTTGCCATTTGCTTAAGAGAGTTGGAATTAAATAATCATTGCGTCAATACAATCAGTTTTTTTATAATCGTACGCAAGTTCTTTGGGCCTATCGTTGCTTCAATGGGGTGTTACGATCTCAGTTGGTGAGACATGTTTGAAATTTTGTGCGTCAAAATAAGACAACGAAATGAATGGCAACAAGCGTCAATTTAATTATTGCGAGAGCACAAAAACTTACCTAAATTACAAGAAACACAGATATGAGGCTGCAGCGCACGCGGGCGCTGCCCGCACCAGTCCGCCGCGCAAGCGCAGCGTAGCCACGCTACGCGGCCCACCAACGCCTTCTTACGAGATCGGCAACAGCGGCGGTTTTTTGTGCCCTAAAAATAGACATTCAGGCTGCGTAACGTCGTCACCGAGAAGAAAACTGTTTAGCTGTAATTTGTATCTGACACCATTGAAGCTAATCATTTGGTTTTCTGCATGTACTTCAGTCGCTTCGACGTCAAGTGCAAAATTCTTGCCATACTTATATTTTGCAATTATATCTAGTCCTGTTTCTAGAGTAATAAAACATTCTGTGAATAAATAACGTTTGCCCATTTCCCACGGTAGAGCACTTGTTGGATTCTAATTCCTCAATACTGTTTTAATGTACTGCGGTACTAGAAAAACTGTATGAAATTATATTTAATGTTCCACCTGTTTCAATATTGCCGTAATAACCATTCGTTGACAGTTGTGGCGGTCTGGTTAATTGTGCAATAGGGCGATTAGCTAATTACAAGTAGGTATCGGCTAGTGTATCCGCGACAGTTTCACACCGAAGTCGGTTCTGATGCAGGTCGGGAGTACCTACTCAGAAGTAGTCCCCGTCCGCGTCGGTACTCGATAGCCAGCTTCATTGCGAACGACATTACAATCGACGCTCGGTCTTACGACATACCAGTGCATGAAAAAGTATGCAATAATGCACATGGTGTAAACCGAAATACGGTAACAATAATATTGTTACAGTTATTGTGAATTAAATTCTTTTTTCACCCAAACACGTCAAGTCTCAATCAACGTTGTAAAAAGGAGTGGACTGCGTGTAACTTAATTATCTGGGTTATTCGCATTATGGTGTTATATCCATATTTTTGACAAAAATATATGTATATAAGTTTGCTGATACAAACACCTAACAAGTGACGCAAATTAGCAATACTTTGAACTATTTGATAGAGCCAAGAGTGTCAATAATTCTTTGGAAAGTTGTCACTTTTCACTATAAAAGTAAAGTTACAACATCGCTTTATCGTTGCTCCTACTAAGTATTGATAGCCTTTCTATGCAGCCAATAGGAAGTTTACATAAACATATCCAGGAAATTCTGTGCCTTTTGCTCATTATCGCTTATTTTAGGGACCATTAAAAATTATAAAATACAAAGTGTTTAAAAAAGTTTTACGGGTGTAAATGTTAATTGGAGTTGTCATGCTCAGTCGGTTGTATAAATGCTCGGCGTTAGTAAGTACTCGTGTAGGTATCAGTAACACGCTTTACTTAATAGTCCCGCGTTGAGGCAACTTGGGCGCGTCTATGAAAAATGTATTAGATTGAACGCAACGCAATGGTGTAATAAGAATACATTTTTTCAGTTCTGCGAATTCGGAGTTTCTCTGACGACAGACGTTATATCGCTCATGGAATCTATTGCTGTTTCCTTAAATAGCGCGATCAAGATATCCTTACTAGACGCGTGGAGTTTATATCATTATCTTGATCTATCACTTAGTTTACCTAAGGTCCCAAGATAGAGGTTAATAGACTTGGACATTATGTCCCTTCTTGGGTATCTATGTTCTTCGAGGACTGACTGCCTATACTAGAGTTTGTTTCGGTGTTACTTCTCAGAGTAGTTGGATAGGAAATACCGACCTCATTTAATTGATGAAATATTATTGGCGTGTTTTTGAATAAACGTCCTTACAGAAGTAAATATTCTTTACAAATTTTATTAGTTATCTCACGTCCACGAGTGTGAACAGTTTTGAGGCATGAAAAAAGGCACTAACTGCTAATCAAGGATGTCTAATGTTGCTTATTGATGAATATTTATTTAAACACAAACAATACCTCTTCAAAATACTATTTCGATAGCTCTAACTCTATCTAAAGTCAAAAGTAATGATTTTGCTCTCAAAATGACGTTTAAAACTCAGTATAAATGCCGGATGAAGCTGCGAATTATGAAGAAACATGTCCGATTCGTGTGAAGGCTGCTACCACGCAGCGCCCTGCGTACGTAGTCCACGCGTGCGGCACAAGGCTAAGGTGATATTTACTTGCATGTCAATATTTCGTAAATTGTGTAATTTACACGTCGCCAGTGACTCTACGGACTAGTATGTACTCGTAGTACAGAGGTTCCTCTTTGTTATTGTAACATGTGACGTAAAGGATGTTTTGATGCTAGAATACCTACTTATGATTTTAAATTACGCAAAGTTAAGGAATCTTCATTGTTGTTCCTTTGTTACCCAACTACGGCAAAGCTAAAAGGAAGGGTTATGATTTTAGCAGTCTATGTATGTATGTACGCATACTACGCATGTATGTACGTATGTTCCACCGTGGCGCCTAAACTACTGAACCGATTTTGACGAATGAGGTATCAATAGATTCGTAATAATGGTCCGAGTGACAGGCTATATATTCTCCCTAAATTTAAAATGGTGCACACGTAAAGTCATGACATGTTTGGTATCAAAAGAAAGGTCTTGACGAGCACATTACAAAAATGTATAGGTAGATATATATCATATTGTCAAAGTAAATCAATCTGCCTAGCCTATTCCCAACTATATTGGGGTCGGCTTCCAGTCTAACCGGATGCAGCTGAATACTAGTATTTTACATGGAGCGACTGCCTATCTGACCTCCACAACCCAGTAACTGGGTAATACGATACCCCTTTACCCCTTGGTAAGACTGGTAGTCAGATTTTCGGGCTTCTGACGACCGCAACGACTGTCAAATTGTCAAAGTAAATAAATATGTTTAAATTGTTAAAAACAAGCAAAAGTGAGACTGCGGTACGTACGGCGCGAGCTAATCAAATCTTAATAGGTAAATAGTAACGATTTGTAATGCCACTCTTAAGAAGAAAAACAAGTACAACGAAATATTTATATTTTGGATTTCTTCGAAGCTCGAAATAAAACGCGCTAAATGATTTAATTGAAATAAATGCTTTGAGTTTGAGTGCGAGTTTGCACTATGCTCTGATATTGGAATTTAAAATAGGTTAATTACTAACCTATTGTATTACTCTTATTTACGCTGTTGTAACGTTTATCAAGAGTTAAAACAAAAAAAGTGTAAAATAAAAATAAAGTTTAAAAAACTGTAACCCGACTACGGGAAAATAAAACTATCTAAAAAATAAGAATCAAGAAAATATTTCAGACAGTTTAGCGGCATGAGGAACAGGGTGTAACGTTCACTCATCCACCATAGAAAAGGCAGGATCCTCCGACCAGACGGCTGTTGTGTCCGGCGGGCAACTGCCCTGTGTTGATGTCGGATAGTCTTATATTTATGTCGTTCGCGCGGTAAACTTTAATTGCGCGATTCAGGATTTGTGTGACGTCAAGTCTTTGATGCGTAGTTCGTATGTGCCCGCCAAACACAACACCCGTCTGGTCGGAGGATCCTCCCTTTTCTATGGTGGATGAGTGAACTTTACACCCTGTTCCTCATGCCCCTAAAAACTTAATATTTAATTTTAATTTTTGTGAATTACGACAGGTACCTTTTACCATCCTGTACGGAAATCAAACAATCAAATACAACTTATTGGCTATGTAGCAACGAGTGGCCTTACCGATTAGCTTTTTATTTAAAAAGGATTTCAATTTCCTGAACGATAGCTAACTTGATAAAAAAAAACATACTAAGGTAAAATAAATAAGAAAGAAACTGTTTGTCTGGTATATTTTCTCGCCTTTCCGGCTGATCTGATTTCAGTGAAATTTGGACAGCTAGACCACACAGGTAGACCATTACTTGAGTTACGATAGGAGGACATAGGATACTTTTATCCCGATAATACGTTCCGACACCGATGCGTGCGAAACCATGAGCAAAAGCTAGTAGATCATAACTTGGTTGTAGCAATGCTAGTATTAATGTAGTAAAGAATATTTTCAAGCTCATACGATCTCTACGATCTGTAGTCAATAAGACGTCACTCTATGAAAGGCACGATGCTGCTTCACTTCAAACCATGTAACAATAGTTAACTTTACTAATAAATTGAATAGCATGACATAAGTATTTCAGAATCGTAATTCATTGCCTCTATTATTTTACAAGTTAGCTTCACATCTTACCGGCGAATGCTAGAACAAAAGTGAAGGTAATTTATGTAGTAATTGCCATATGCCTGGTTCTCATATCTTGCTTATTTATCGTAAGCGACTATTACGTTAGGTATTCACACTTTCATATTTTCACTAGGTATGGTGAATTAAGCTTCGTGCAGACTGGCGCGACGCGACACTGACTATTTTTATACCGTGAAGTTTTCTTAGAAACTGTATTGTTCGAACCGCGTCGCGCCGTCGCGTCGCGACGGCCGTTGCGTCGCGCTGATCTGCACGAGCCTTTAAATATTTTTAAGCATAGTCAATTACTATTCATATGTTTTCCACACAGGGTTACTATATTTATGAAATAACTAGCGGCACCCCGCGGTTTCACCCGCGTCAGTCTCGATCCCGTGGGAATATCGGGATAAAAAGCATCCTATATCCTAACCCAGGACATGGTCTGCCCATGTGCCAAATTTCATCTAAATCCGTTCAGCCGTTTTGGCATGAAAACGTAACAACAAAACAAATAAAATAACAAACTCACATTCGCATTTAAGTTAGGATTTGATTATGAAAAATACCCAGAAAGGCTATTATTGATTGTTAAAAAAACATTGCTTAACCCAGGATCCGGAAACTGAAAATCTTATCGTACTATTATGAATGTGTTAATATAGCTACATAATTATATTGATATTTCAGAATAAGTTTCCATTGGTCATTTTATTTAAAAACTGTCCGGATATGTTTGTGTATACGACATACGACGACGCCGACAAGGTCTTGTTGATTACGCCAATTTGCACTATATTAGCACACAAAAATATCCATTGGCAAAATGCATATTCCGACCAGCCACTTTCAATGCAGTTGCAATTTTGTTAAAAACAACTCTAGCTCCAGAAACTATTTAGATAGATAGATAGATAGAATACTCTTTATTGTACACCATAAAAATCACAGACATAATTTAGAAACTACTGAACTATTTAAGGGCTATTTTAGAAAATTAGCGTCATTTTACCATTTGTTGGGACTACTTTAGTTGTAAATAGCCACCCTATATCGAAATTAACATTGTTGTAATCATGTATATTGTATCTTTATTACTGGTGGCCGAAAGCTTTGTATTGAACGTGTATATATATGACCTTTTCGTGAACCCAGGCATATATACACGTTCATGTCATATCTATGTACAATCTTCACATGGTCAACTGTAATCGAGTTCGTGATACGTTTCATTCGTGTTTGTTTGCAATGAAAAATAATGACACGTATGGCCAAATGTTTGGGGCAAACACGTGTTGCGTGGTTTAATTTGAGTTAGCGAGATTAGTAGTTATGTTAATCTGTGACAACACATGACGGAGATTTTGTAATCACTGTAAAGACACAAAATGAATGACATAGCAAGCGTTTGGGTGCAGTAGATTAATTTAATTAAGCCTCGTGTAGAGTGGCGCAACGTAAAGGCGCGACGCGACTCCAACAAAAAAAAAACAAGAAAACTACACGGTAGAACAATTACCGGTGTCGCGTCGCGCCAGTCTACACGAGGCTTTACTCGCCCAGGAGCTAACAGTCTTGCCCATACTACTTCGTAGTACCTATAATGACAAGATATATCTAATAGGTACATGGGCCACGAGATTTTACTCCACGCACCATACGACGTGCACGGCCGCAGCACCGTGCATATCGTGCTTGATCTGATACCACATCAGATACCGTGCTGCATACATTTTGTTAGCCGCACAACCGAACTCAGACCTACGCACGAACTTACGACCTTTCATAATCTCTCGACGAAAACGTCAAACACGTGGCGCAATGCCCTTTCCATGATCCGAGCCATCATAAGTACGACTTACGGTGTTGCCACCCAACGAATCATTTTAGCACATCAAGTTACGAACGACTCGTTATAAATCTCATAAAGCAACATTTGGATTGGTTACTATGAAAAATTGACTAATTTAGCTTGGTTACGTATACGCAATGCATTTCCTATTGTCAGTGTTGGTAACTGGTAACTAGGCACGCTTAGGTTGCAAAAGACGTCGACTCCCTCTGTAGGCTCACGTTTCTCTCCACTTGAGATCTATAAAGTGAAGTAGGTAATGCGACTACGAACAAGCTACAGTTATCTATCAAAACAATCTTGTTTTAATTAAGTTTCCTAGGTAAACTTGCGGAGCTTATTTCGCGTATTGTATTAATTCAAGTGATACGAGTATAAGAGAATGGTTTAGCGGCTAGCATCTAGAAACCATCAATCTTGTTGCATCACCACTACTATTTTCATAACGTTTCACACTTATTGCAGACCGATATGTTTAAATCCTCAGCGGATGTGTTATTGCATGTTATTTATATCCTAGATTTATAGGTATTATTGTTGATACACAAACTGGATATTGTTAGTGAATCATTCGAGACCGGTTTTATGAATTAGATATCTACGTTGTGAGCATTTTTTTATTTTAGACATTCATATATTTAGCAAGTTCCAAAACAAAATGATCTAACCTGAATACGTATAATATCTTTGAATATATTGTCCTATTAAAGGACAATATATTCAAAGACGCTGGCTTTTTCAAAAAAATATCTGGGTACGTTACGCCTGTAGATTATGATTGTGTTTCATTAACTTTTATTATTCGTAGGTTTCATTCAAGCACAGTCTCAAAAACAAACACTGAAATAAAATCCATTATCGAAGAATTAAATGAAAGCAACTGTGCCTTAGAAACGTTTTTTTTTAAACTGTCACAAATAAAAGGAAAAGGCGCGCGCTCCTACTTTGAAAACAAACTGTTACTAATACAAATTGGAAGAAACCTTGTGACTTCATTATCTTAAATATCTGATTGATATTGCTACATAAAATAAATGAATACATTAATATTTATTGTAGTTCAAAGTTTGATACTAAATTGTTGTTAAGCATAGCTGGCATTCGTAAATTAATCATCAATTCATCATCGACACGAGATTTGTATTAATTTATTCTCAATCCTGTTAATTTATAATTTAAATTATGATTGGAAATCAGAAACATTAATACCCACAGTTATAATATTATTTAAACGTTGAAGATGAATTGCTATGTTTAGATTTCAACACCGAGTAAATACTTATTTTAAATGTTTGTGTTTTTCCTTTAGGTACTGTACCTAAGTACCACTACGAGGACCACTACTTAGATAAAATATCAAGAATAGATATACCTAGATATACATACTTCCTGCATGAAAGCAATGTATAAAATAATTATATTACTACGAGGGCGACACTGAAAGTTTTTAGAACTGGCCACTTGTAAACGATATAATAAAAAAAATAAGTTCAAATTATAAAAATGGAACTCTTTGCCAATATTATTGTGTATGTATTTTATTAATTTGTCATTTGTTTACGATTTGGCGGCAAATTGAAAATTGTCTGTGTCACGTCAGACTCAGGATGAATTTAACAATGATTTTTTATGACTTTCAATGTCATTTAAGTCAACAAAAAGAAAAAAGTCATGATAGACTTCGATTGGCCTTTCACGATGAAGCCCCATCTTGTGTCACTGTAAACGTGGTCGCACTAATCTCACCGATGATCTGCGTGAGGGACGGCCTTCTACGGCGACGACTGAAAATAACATCAGTGTTGTGCGGCGTATGATAGAGACTGATAAAAGAGTGACTTATCAGCAGATTCGGACAAGCTTAGGCATCGGTATGAGTCAAGTGCACAAAATCCTCCATGAACCACAAATGCCTGGTGGACACCTCATAATTTGACAGAGGCCCAAAAACTCCGTCGTGTTGATTGGTGTCGTGAAATGGTTCAAAGATTTAACGGAGGTGACTCAAATGCTGTGTTCGACATACTTACGGGTGACGAAAGCTGGATTTATTGTTATGATCCTGAAACTAAGAGACAGTCTGCTGTCTGGGTGTTTCCTTCCGAGGAGTTGCCAACTAAAGTGAAGAGAGGTCGAATCGTGGGAAAACAGATGGTGGCCTCGTTCTTCGGAAGTACAGGTCATTACGCAACAATTGTTTTAGAGGATCGAAATACAGTTACTGCAGAGTGGTACACTAACAATTGTTTGCCACTTGTCTTGGAAAAAGTTCGGGAGAAACGACCTCGCAGTAGGATCCTCCTTCACCACGACAACGCCTCGTCGCACACCGCCAAGCAAACAATCGACTACTTGACGTCAGACGTGGAATTACTGGGGCACCCGCCCTATAGCCCCGACCTCGCACCTTGCGATTTTTATTTATTTCCGAAAATAAAAGAAAAACTTCGAGGAAAACGTTTTATGGACTCCGAGGAAGCAGTGGTTGTGTTTCAAAATGCCGTCGAATAGACGAGTGAGTGAGTAAGGACGAGTGGGCAAAGTGCTTTTCTCAGTGGTTCCACCATCGGATGCAGCGATGTATTGATGTAAATGGACACTATTTTGAAAAGATATAATAAAACTAATAACTTGCTAGTTTGTTCAGTTTTTGATTTTCTTAGAACTTTCAGTGTCACCCTCGTATTAATTACATAACTTATTTACTAAATACTAATTACTTTACGAAGGTTTATTTGAAATTCTTAATACCTATATCGCATTTTCTTGGGGGTTTCTGGTACAATTCCAATTTTCCTTCACTGTTGCCATTTGAAACTAGGACTTTCTGTGCAAGCTATTTTAATTTACCATGACTACCTACGACGATTTTTATTTAAATATTAATCTATCTAGGAATGTCATCTAAATTATATGATCTGTATCTTGAACAACAAGAGGTAGGTAGGTAATGTATTGTATTAGATAAATATGTCAGAAACTATATAAAAATGCCTTTCAAGATAGGCCGACCTGCTGTCGCGCATAATTTACAATGGGTGTGCTTAGCCTGCTATAATTTAAAAAAAAATCTAATATTTTATGATGTCATTGTTATAATATGTATCACACTTAAAACTTCTTATAAAAGTCATATCAAAGTATTTAACCACTTAAGGCTTAGCAAAATGCTAGCATCCATCGTGATTCTGAATTACCCATTGTCAAATAGGCCCCTAACTCAGTAGTTTCCTAACAGAAAACATGGTTAGCAAAGTCGCTAACTAGTGCATGCAACACGATAATCATGTGAGTGACAGTAAGAGTCATGGCGACAATGATATTATCGAGGAGAGCCGGGATTTGCTTCGGCAGGCGTGTCGCTTGCGTGACATTCGCGAATGACAGCTACAAATTAACTTATTACAATAGAACCGTTTCCTATGCATTTCTAATATAGTTTTACCGGGACCGCTGTTCCGTGCCTTAGGAATGCGCGGCGAGGCGTGGAGCAGCATTGAAGAATGAGCGGCGGACGGTACGCCGCGCGCCGTGAGCATTGACGAATGAGCGGTTGCACTGCCCCCCGTATCGCCGCGCACATATCTAAGGCGCAGAACAACGGTCTCGATGAAACTATACGGCAAACAACAGCTACAACTGTATAAGGGTTTTTTTGCGCTTAGCCTTGTTTTATCAATACTATAACATTATTTCAAGTATGTACTAGTGTGCTAGATATCCTGGCTGCAACATCAGACCAAGAATTCCATAATCTATCGTAGTTATATAACATACATGGGTGTTTCAAATTTTAGGTCACACACATGTTTGAAAATAAAGTAAATACTCATTATGTGTCTAAGATCCCCACCGCAGCTAACACAAAAGAGCTGATGACCTTGAAACGGCTGAACAGATTTTGATAAAACACCTACAGAACCATCCCTGAAAACCTACTTTCAAATTTTAAAAAAATCGCATTCATATCGGTTCACCCATTTAAGAGCTACGATGCCACAGACAGACACACACATATCGGTCAAACTTATAACACCCCCTCTTTTTGCGTCGGGGGTTAAAAAGTAGGAGTTCATAAAGACACCTGACACTGTCGATCTTCAGATGTTTTTCATCGTGAATGTTCCGCTCGACGACTTTCCACTACGACTAGACTTAATTAGGTTTAATGACTAATTTGCATAATGAACCGTTATCTCTTTTACATAAATCATTAAGGTTTTATAACATTCTATTTATACACGTAATCAGTGTAAATACATGGAAGATACTAACTTACAATTAAAAGTCGCTAATCTACAGTTTGTAAAGTTTTAATAATTAATTATACTTTTAATTTTTGATGAATAATCTGCATCTGTGGAAATAGAGATCATATTAAAGTTTTTAGTTAAGTAGGTATTAGTAATTAATTGCAATCTAATCCTCTTGAACCGATAAAATATGTTGCAATATTGGGTCGACTTATTTGCAATAGAGATTACAAATGGCGAAGAAATTAAAGCAAACATTTTAAGAGGTTTTAGAAAATTGCATCCTGATAAAGATAATGAATTCGTTACAACAAGAGCTAATAAAGAAATAGATTTGATGGAAATTATCTTTAATGGTGATGGGAATCGAGTAAGCAACCTTCGAGGAGCATCAAAGATAATTGTGTTGGCGGTTGAATTAAAGAGGGTATAATTGTGGAACCGCGTTCAGAGGCAGTCACGTTTCCTTCCATTCCCATAGTCTGCAGCCAGCACGATCGGCGCCCGCGCCGCTCGCATCCTCACGATTCGCCACTAGAGATGCCTAGCCGTTATTTGGTTATCTTGCTTATGAATTGAATATTATATATTTTTGTACTTAAGCGTAACACTTGTATCTGCTTAATAAATTGTTACATGGTCCTGTTTAGTTGTGAGAGGAATGTTTGTGAATTTCTTACCAATAGTAAGTTTTAGATTTTCGTCAAAAGTCGATGTAGATTACGAGTTAGAGCATTGTTTAAAACAAAAACTCATTAGAATTAATTTCTTAAAGTACAAACATATTCAGTTTTACTTTTTGATCATACTAATCGTTAAAGGACTGCTCTAACAGAGATTGAGCAAAATTGCGCTGATACAAAACCTAAACTGACATGGCCTTGCACTATTTTTTTGCAAACGAGTGTGCTTTTTTATAGCTTTAAATAATTTAACGTTAGGTACAAGTCCGGTTCGCCTGGCAGCATGTCGGACAGACGTGATCCGATCACGGCTATGGTCACAATGTAGTTAATGCTCAGCTATCTAGTTCAATGACGAGTTTTGCTAATTATCTTCGTACATATATCTATGTATATACATACTGACACTCGGCATATACACTATACATGAGTACAGTCAACAAGGAAATCAATGCGATAAGGTCACTCGTTTTAGGTACGAGGTGTTGTTTGATAAAAGTAAACTTACATAGAACTTTTGTATTTGTACGGCTGTTTTGGTTCGACTAGGATAATAAAGATTATGGGGATCCAGACACTAGAAGGTAGGGCTATCCTGAAATGTAAGTAAGTAGTTATAATAACAAACCAAGCCGTGGCTCAGTAGGTAACATTCCACTCAATTCTTTCCATTTTTGTTTAGATTGTTGTAATTAAAGTACGCGTACAAAAAAGTAGGAAGTACCACATGTTTCTTCAAAAGGATAAAAACGAAACCTCTCAAAACTGAAAGGCTTCAGTATTTTTGAAAGTAAATCCAAGATAATTAGCATACGGTCATACTAGCATGCTATTGTGCCAACTATTAGCAATTTAGTATGACTTAAGCACTACAAATTATACATCTGTTGCTTATAAAGTTTATAATGACTTTGCAGTAAGAGCTCAGATAGACATATTTACAGCAATGCGGTAGTCGAAATGATTGTGTGGCAGTCTGCGCAATTTGTACGAGACTATAATATTGAATATTATTACTTAATGTGATTTACGTGTACCCGATGTTAGACGCAGTACAACCCATCTTTTATTTAAAATTCTTTTCAGCCCAAATGTGAGACAACTTCAACACAGGCTGATCACAAACTGAAGCTCATTCACATCAATTATCACTACTTATAAGGCACTAAGAATATTTAAAATGTTTCCAATGAAGACCTAGAATGTTTAATTACTGCACCGTGCAACGAGTTAATGGATGCACGCAGAAAAAGATTAACAAGACCCAAGCGAAGCGTAATAAACTGACCACAAATTATCCGCATTTATTTATGTTTCCCTCTTTTTTCAATAAGTTTTCCATCCGGTAGTTGTAAAATCACAGTCGTCATTTTATTCATGAAAATATTTAGTCAATTAAACATTAGACACGCAAGACACTTGTATAAGCTACCCATTAAAATGTGGCACGTAAATTATAGTGTTGCCAAGTTAATACATGCAATCCGAGTGATTAAATAACTACTAGGAAAGTATGTACTTAGCTACAGATCTAACCTGATCCAGTTCTAAGATCAACAATGTAATAAAACGAACTTTAAATTGGTTTCCACAACACGAAATGTTCACGAAGTTGTAAATAATAGTTATTTATCCAACATGTGAGGAAAGTTCGTTTTTCTTATATATTCTTTATAAATTTCAATCCTGAGTACGCGAAAGACTAAACTAAACGAATAGCAAATGAACTTGCTCACATGTTGCATACAAAACTTTTCACCACTCCCAGCAAGAAAGTATTCAGTCAACATAGGTAAATAAATTAAATAGACACAAAGCAAGTCAAAATAATTCTTTATTTTTTAAAATAATTATCTTTAAAACTTAACATAAAAAAATCAGGCAAGGTAGTTTCGGAACGGGATCATTACTTTCCTCACTGTTAAACAGTGAGGAAAAACCAACTTTCCTCACTGTTCAAGCAGTGAGGAAAACCCAACTTTCCTCACTGTTATCGTAGAGGAAAGACACTTCTTTCGTGCGGGAGTGGTGAAAAGGAATTTTCTGTACCCAGGCGAAAAATCCTACCTATTTACTTACTTTTAATTATTAATGCAGTATTGCTTCAAAAAACGGCGAAGGAAAACATCGTGAGGAAACCGGGATGCCTGAGAGAGATATTTCTCGATGGCATGTGAAGCCAAGACAGAGGCCCATGGGCGGCTTTAAAACTCTGACACCAGGTTGTCACTAACCACACGAGAAGAAGAAGATTAATGCAGTATAAATGTTGGCAGTTTATTTTTTATCATTTATTTTATTTCTTCGGAACTATTTCATCAACAATGTCATTTTTAAGAAATACCATTGGATATAAAAGCGACCATTGCCCTTTATTAGCAAAAAAATACCTTGTCGTTATAATGTGGCTCAGTTTTTTATTGAACTTTAATCAAATTGGGTGCTCACTTCCTTATTGATTTACTTTTGAAAAAGCAGACCTGCGTGCCTATAGCTGGAGCAGGAAAATAAATTAATATGTCACAGGGTACAATGTTTAAAACTTAAATAACTTATTTTTTTAAAGATCAATTTGACTTATGATCAATTCTACTTTAATGGAAGGTATTAAAGTAGAATTGATCATAAGTCAAATTGATTGTTTTCATTGAAACTACACGTTCGGTATAGTAAGATACACAGATCTGAATATTTGAACTGAAATCTCAAGTAAATGTGAACGTAATTCAAAATGATATGCTACAATAAAACAAACATAAAATTAACTGACTGGTTAATTTTAAGGGCTTGTCTACAACGCCTTTTACGTAGCCCGCTGGTGACCGACCGGACTACAGGCTTTAATTGCCTCTCTTAGCACATTATGGCTATAACCACAACTGTCAGAATATAACTTTAGAACTTATCAATCAATTAAGCTGATCTAAACACACGTCCGTCCGTTACTAAAACGGCCAAAACTGCCATTATGGCAAGATATAATAAATTCTGCATCCTTTATTCATATTTAGTTGCCAGTTATAGATTTGTAAAAGTAAAGTAGATTACGTTAACATAAAGGGCTGGCCGTGGAGGCTGTGATCTCGCGACTCGCTCTTACGGACAGGACACCTATGAGCCTGCACAACTGGAACCACCGAATTGTGTAACTGCAGCAGTCTGCAAGTTATTGAAATAAAACAAACAAATAAATACGACAATGAAGTTAAATAAAACTATTCGCAGCTATAAACCAATTCTAATACAGTAGTACGAATTGAATTAAATGCTATTATTATTTTGCAATTCAACTTATTGCATAAAAAAGCTCGAAAATAAAGCTCTGGCCACACTGTGGTGAATCCCGCGTGGGATGTTGATCGAGACTGCGCGCGTCGTTTGTTTTAATGATTAAGAAACGCGACTTTTCACGCCAGTTTAATCACCTCCATACAACTTAGTTGACACAATTGGTGCAAGTGATTTCATCCCGCATCCCGCGCGGGGGTCGCCTTATTTTGGCCAGAGCTTTCTAAGCTAAATAAAATAACATATTCCGCGTCCTTGGCCGCTTTAGATAGAGGTTGAAGAGGATTAATTGTTATAAATTCTACTATTATGAATGCGATTATTTTTTACATAAATTTACGGTTTGAATTCTTTCATATTTGAGAATAATCTATGAAAGTATTTTCTAGAATAGGTTTCAGTCCAGTAAGATTATTTTTGATTTTGTAGGGATCCGTACCACAAAAGGAAAAACGAACCCTTATAGGATCACTCGTGTGTCTATCTGTCTGTCCGTATGTCACAGCCAATTCACTCTGAATCTTATAGATTATTGAGGATTTTTGGTACACATCTGTGACACGGATTTTGAACGTAAATTTTCAATATGTTGGAGGCAAAAAGAAAAAAAAAGTTTTGTTACCTGTATTGTGTGGCATATCAAATGATAGGGTTATTGCGAAGATTTCAATTTTTTTTTATAATTTTGAAATAAATACATTTAAAGACATTTAAGAAAAATACCATTCCCCTTATCTCCGAAACTATTGAGCCTAAGATTCTGAAAAAAAAATTACAGAGAATGGTTCCTTTACTCATAGATTACAGGAAAACCTATAAGAAGTCGATGGTCTTACAATAACATGGTAAATCTCAATCTCAATCTCTCATCTCATGGTAATATTGTGCGTACAAACTTACACTTGCAGTTGGAATGTATGGGAGAACATGTTTTTCAACTACAATGTTAAGTTTGTTCTTGGGATAAATTCATTCCCACTACGGAACCCTTCATTGTGCGTGGTCCAACACGCACTTGGCCGGTTTTTTATTCTTAGATAAAATATTATAACACCAAACATCCTATCAGATTCAAACCTACAATTCCTAGATCTAGAATCATACTTTGAAATAACACTTAAACTCGGTGTATACCTCCACAAATAAAGCTTAATCTCGTGAGTTAATTAAAATCAAATCATAACTCTCCGATAATTTTGATTGGACGTCAACTTGCCCGTGTTATTCGCATGCAAATCGAGCAGTTTTATCATCGACGACTTGAATACATATTAACAGAACCATAAATATTCATCGCGCATCCAATGTGACAAAATATAAATCAAACATGTTATATGAATTATATGATGTTCCGGCAAAGGTCCAGGCTGGCCGTTACTCAGGCGACATTTCATTTTAATAACCTATTGTGTGTGAATGATGAATTAATTTAATTCAGATCAGTCAAGGAAATACATTCAATCTTTTTTTTATACCATAACTTCAGATGTTATTATGTTAGAACGGATTTCCAATCAAATATTAATAGCCGTTTATTGTATTTAAATGTTACATTTACAAATTAATCTGTCGCTCGATCTTCGAATTAGAATCAAATTCATTCTTGTCCAATCAATCAACATGTACGTAGGTATGTAGTATAAGTCATCGTAACATTGAAGGCAACTCATAGCCATTTCGAGACCAACATTTCAAGGAGCAAGCGCACATACTTACCTACACGACAATTGATGTTAAGGACAATCTTTCCTTTTCGTATGGGAGATACCCCATCAAGATAAAGTTAGGACAATAGATTGAAGCAGCTGCGTTAACAGTAATTGTAAATAAATTAATCTAATCTCATCACAATTTGCAGAAAATAACATTAAATACTCGTAAGATAAATATACAACAAAAATGAACATTAAGCTATTCAATTTTAATCAAGATGTTGGGAACAAAGCGTTTCCAAGCAATCTTCACGCTTTGGGAACTCATTACTGTATCTACCATCAGACGTAAGGCCAAGTGCGTTGTGCTGCCGGTAGTGGCGCTCGCGCACGCGCCCCGGCCAATGCGCATAAGCAACTAGCATTGTCATTGCTGTGCTCATAACATCAATAACAATTGCCCTCTAAGTACTGAACTGCTGGTGATTGGTAAACTAGACTCTGGCGGGTGCCACTGAGTTACCAATCGCCAACACAATTCGACTCATTACCACTGTTACTTCACGTTGCACACATTACCTATTGTTGTTATGTAGTGCACTATATTCCGTTAATCAAGGAAATGTACAGTTAATAACACTATATGTATTTGTTAATCCCAAACATATAATTAGCGGTTTCGCACTTTGCTTTATGAACCGCAGCTCCTTAGTTTCTAAGTCCCCGATCTAATGTTACCCGGTGGGATTTGAAAGCCTAAATTATGATTCTTTTAATTACAGTTTACAATATGTAATTCATATTAAGAACCGAGGTTTATGTCCACGATTATAATTTACTTTCCATAGCGACATACGAGTAAACGAGATGAAGCAAAGCCGACAATCTGTGCGCGCTACACACGGATCTATATTTATGCAAAGTTCAGAAAGATTTCTCTAGATGAGGCGGTAATGAATTCCCAAGCCATTGTATGATGAAAATGAACTTTCGCTTCGTGGGCATTGTCGCGATGCCTGCTAAAGGCCTCAACAGACGGCACAGTGTGTTGCAACATTTTTACAGAATAAATTACCAACTAAAACCAATGTCAAATCGTGAACGTTGGCTCGCGTGATTGGAGCTCTCTGCTCTAATATTGTTTCTATTCAACTTAATGCACAACGAGATAAATAATGTTTAAGCTTTTGTTTACTGATCTGCGAAGCGTTCAGTTTTGAAGTTCCATTGCTTAGAAATAAGTTAGTAAAGGCCAACCCGCGGCTTGAGCACAAACGAGTGAGACACGGCTATCAAGTGTTTGTTTGTAAGTTTACGTAATGCCGTGCACTCACGCGCACGTGCAACCAGCAAAAATGTTATGTAGAGCCCTTAACTGATACTGATATTTCTATGACGATATATGATTGAATGAATTGTTTCACAACAACTTGCGTTACAGTGTAAATTACTTCACAGAAAAACTGTGGTCATTTTGTTACGTTTTGTAAGAGGTCATATTCGCGTTTTGTTATGAATTTATGGTATATTTACTTGTGATATATGACAAATATGTCGATATAATTTATGTAAATAATCAACAGTAGATATATGAATAAATAATTTTGAGCCAACTGAGTAACCTTTACTAGCTCATCTAAAGGTATATGGTCTCCTCGAAACTATTGCTTCTTGTATAATAGGGTTATCTTTTGGCGCATAAAATGTTCGAGGCTGCATGCCTCCGTGGGGGGTATAATTGTCGTTATACAAGCGTAATAAATAACTCACTACTGTGAATGTATTAGGTGGGAGTATAGTAGTGCAGTGAGTCGGTGGTACGTGAGAACAGCTTCCCTTGGTCGCGCCACGCCGCGCCGCGCCGGTGCAGTGCAGGACCGCCAGTCACGGTGTTGGCCAACTGCACTCATACCAGTAGGTTGCGCAAACGAGCTTCCACTCGCCTGCCACTGATTTGTGGCCACTAAGATGTAGTTCGCAGACGCGGAAGCGGTTGTTGGTATCTTTGCACGTTAGGTAATATAGGGCACTGGCGAATAACTAGTGCAGCTAAATGCCACGCAGCACCAGAGAATGCTTTTCTATAAACCTGCTCTGTTTTCACTCGCTTTAGAATGTAACTTTATCTTCCTTGCTGAACATGGCCAGTTTGTTGTACAATAGATACTAAATGTAGGTAATCGGTTTACTTTACTTGACATAACAAAGATAAATCTACGCCTCGGATAGATACTGGAGAATTCTAATTTGAGTACAAGGGTTGGTAAATGGCGAGATCAATATACATTGATAAATGTTTGCAATATATTAACGTCATTTCCATATAATATTTTTCGCCTTGAGCTTCACACCAGTGGCCCCACACTTATGAGTCAATTTAATTTTTCACTGGTTTTAATGAGAGATCAAGAGTCAGCCAATCGCCATCGAGAAACGATTGTTATAATACTTATATACGAATGTAGATAATACTTACGTTCCATAAAACGTGCCATAACAATATACTTCGAGGCTAACGATTATATTCTAATTATGTTCGTGTTTGAAAACAAAAACGTTATTTAGTCTACCTACCTAAATTCTTACATTTTTGTGCATTAACGAACCCTGTGGCCGAAGAATAAGCAATAAAATATCGATCGGAAACATTATTACGTGTTTAATTGACGTCAACTTATAGAAATTAAATGTGTATTTTATGTGGTATCGGAATGAGTGATATTTCGCCGGTGCATAACATTGTAGGCCGCCTCAGAGATTAATTTAAATGATGTAATGTAAATAGCGATGCAAACGGCTCCTGGCTCTGCAAAGGTTACAATTTGTAACTGCAATACCAGAGGTGCTTAATTGCTCATCGCATTTACGTTGCATTGCTTTTAACATCATTTGAGAGACTGGCAGCACACGTGTACCGGTCAAGTACTGTGTGTTATCTTTAACTAGAACATAAACTGCATATTATAATCTGAATAAATGCTCTTTTTTATAACATCACCAACCTTTGTTGCTGATTAAGTGTGGTTATAATGTAAGTACAGGTATCCATGAAGTATAATATATAAAAACCTTCCTACATTTTCTACACGAATCAATGAACTCGTTATAACCCTAATAACACCGACAATGTTAGGTATATAACGATAGAAAGGTACTAAATATAATAAATTATTAAGCATACAACGGTAGTGTAGGTAATTAGTTATTTCCTAAGGTAATTGTTTAAGTCCATCGAGACCAACTCTCTATCGCTTGTCTTGTTCCGTTTCCTGTCGCTCTACATAATGAGGAAATAGAAAATTGAGTTTCTATTATAAATTATGATAATAGAAGCCGTGTCCCGATTGGATAATCTACATGGAAAATCTACATCTTTTTAATAAAATAAGTGATAGACATCATTTTAATACTAGAAATAAAGATAAAATAGATCAACCATTTATCAGACTATCTAAAGTAAATACATCTTTTATGGGGTACTGTGTTAAATGTTACAACAGAATACTTTGTGATATATTAGAATTAAATGAAAGAAAATTTAAAAATCATATAAAAAGTACACTTTGTAAACAAGCATATTACAAATTAGAGGATTATATCCAAGATAAAAATGCTTGAAAACATGCTGGTCCTGCTCCATAGGACAATTCAGAATAGACAAAATCGAACTGGTTCCCAATTTAATTGTATTTTTTTTTTTTTTTAAACATTTATTTTATTTTTTGTGATTACTTGAACGCACACACTGACTTATTATTAGTATTACTTGTTATAATGTTGGAACTGGGACTTTTGTACAAAATTTCATCGTTCTAGAACAAGCCATGTTTAGGTTGTGCGTTGTCTTGTCTGTAAGTGAGTTTAACATTTTTGCACAAAAAGTACCTAAGTAGAGCCATGTTTCATTTTCTAGAAGCAAGTCACTAAAATAAAAGACATTGTTTTGTGTTCGTCATCATCAATGTCACTGAGCGATCCGTCCGAAGCCACTGCTATCGCTGTCGAAGGTCTGTCCGAAGCTCGTTTAAATTTAAAAAAAAAAACAATGTCAAACATTATGCTTGGCACTATAAATAATAAATAAATAAATAATATTTTAGAGTTATCGTGCAAACGTGCTGAAATCCATGACATGCGCATCGCATAGGTAGGTATGACATTCCATGTTTAAACGCACAACGTTCACAAAAATGCGGACGTTCCAACTGAGTACCCGAATAAAATATTGTTGGAATCGATACCGACAAAAACAAGCAAACTACTAAAAAGTAAGTACATAGATACATGCTACCATGTTACATCACTTTACACTATGAGTAAATAATTTTGATGACATAAATATTCTATAAGCTGAGGTTGTTATGAGGATTAATCATTGACGTTTCAGTATTTATCGCCCATTAAAATTTACTATAAACACATACTTAATTATAAGTAAGTATATCAGTTGGAATTACGTTCACATCATGAAGGTCGTTAGCAACTCGTAAATGTGAGTGATATGAAAAAAAAAATCGGTAAGCTTTTCTTTGTCTACTTTTTCCAAAAAGATTTGGTAAGAGTAGACGATTTGTGCTATCGAGATGATCAATTAATTCTCACAGTTTTGTTTATTAGTGATTGAAAGCCTAATTCATGATTTAAAACTATAACACCTGCATCACCCGCGGCACCATCAAAATTATTGCTATATATTCATATACAATTTAATCAGAGACCCTGTTCTCATAAAATATTATTGGTATTCTAATTAACTTTACGTTTACAAGTTACTTCGCAATATTTTTATTTCTTCATACTCAAGAGCTCCATTTTCGGTAGTTATAATTCCATTAGCAAAGATTTTTATCTAAATTAAGACATATTTATGCACAGTCGAAGAATGTATTTCACATGCCGCTCGATTATTGAGAAAATGCGAATTTTTAAGGCAATTATATGCATTAGCACTTGTTAGATCGAGTACTACCTGCGCCCGCGGCGGCTGTTGAAAATGTAACAAGGTGGTCGGCGTTCATTCTAATCTTTCTATTTTTGGACCGGCCGGCCATAATATACGGACCATTAAATCGGGACGACAGAATAAATAATCATGAATATGTAGCTTGTGTACATAAGCCGTTCTTTGATGTCAATCATTCTTTAAGCGACTGTGTCGACGAATATGTTCATTCTCGTAACTCGTACACAGTCACAGCATGTACTCGGTGCACATTGATTCTAATCGCTGTCGAACTCCTTGTAAATAGTGGTTTCAGGGTGACACCGCTTTTTAATGTGTATTTCGCAGTTGTATGCCTTCATTTCTATTTGCATTTAGATTATTCTTAAACTAGCACTAGTCAGAATGTGTTAAGAAGGTAAATAACAGGCCTTTCAGAACATCTTCATTGAACGGCTACATACTTTAGATAATGATGATTACAGTGCGCATGCGAAAACACTACTATTGGTTAATACCGCACGCAGTTTATGGTCGATCTCAGTTCAGTCTACTACACCATTCAAATGCAATTTGGATCGACAGACGGGTAATAAAATGTAATAAAGAACAAGGAGTGTTCTGTGGGCAATTAATAAAGGTTTGATGACATGTTCGCGATTTTGATTCTTGGCTTTTTTATTGCGGGACGGGCCTGCTCTGAACCCCTTATCATATTTCAGTATGTACTTACATCAACATTAGAAATGGACATAGATTTGTCTTCAGTAACCATTCTTTCAATGTGCTATGCAGCCATTTA
Organism: Xanthia togata; assembly: GCA_963853775.1. NCBI lineage: Eukaryota > Metazoa > Arthropoda > Insecta > Lepidoptera > Noctuidae > Xanthia > Xanthia togata. Next base: position 9,722,121 of record OY970790.1, on the reverse strand, counting down.
GCATTTCAACTAAACACATATAAAAAAAATAACCTTGGTTTTTCTAAATGTATTTTAAAACGTTCAACAATGCAACTCGTTAGAAAATAACAACAATGCAGGGAACGGTTGTCAAGCCAACACTCGTTAGTGCCTACTAATTAGAGAAGCGAGATTTACTACCTTCCGCCCTTGCGAGAACAAGTGTGAACAATAGAGGAGCGACTTATTTAGCGAGTGTACGAGTATAGTGCAGGGTCGCTGAGATATACTCGGTCAAGGTGAACGGAGTGCATTAAAAAAGCCTCTACTCTTAGTGGCAATACTTAAATGTATGTCCAGAGCTCCCTCGGCATTCAGCCCCGTCATAACTTTGCTGTCTGGGACACATAAACTACGGTACCTATGGACTAGGTACATATTCTCATAAGTTCGTGGTTGAAAATAAGATGAAGGTAACCCGGAACCTACAGTTGGCACGACGCTGTTTAAAATGACATCCAAAGAAGCCGACTGCAATAATGTGCATTCGCTGAGACAAGTCCAACAGAGCCACAGTTCAACTCCAAGAACCTCGTTACGCGGCACTTGATAAAATGCCTTTCCCGGTATTTATTATTACGAAACGCTTGGAGAGCACATTGTGAAACCGGGCGATTCGCTAAATGTCCGCTTCAAACTTTCACCACAGGGAAAGGGCTTTTATCGTTCCTACAAATATCTACCGGTATTCCATATCGGTATGTTAAACTTCTAATCTCGTCCACCTTGCAGCCTGTTGCGAATTTATCGATGAGAAGATCTTAATAGGATCACACTGAAGTGTCAATCAAAATGTAGCTGTATCTACTCTCTCCATAAGTATAGTTTTGTTTGAACCGTGCGCTTATTAAAAGTTTTATAGTTTTTTCCTCGCTATTCAACACAGCAGGCCGGTCAAATAAATAATAATCTTATTTTAAAATTAAATAAATAAAGCATTAAGTCATACATATCTAATTAAACGGTAGCCATTTTTTTAAAGTAAGACTTCGAAATCACATCTTGCAAGGTAATATTGCATGCCGACGGTATGCAATATTAATTCGGGTCACTAAATAAAAATTAAGAAGTTAATGCATTCGAGATCGAGAAAGAAAGAGAACTGTTAAAATCACATGTGACTGCCGATGATGATGTGGTGTTTGTAGAGAGTGTGCTTGCGCACGCCTTGATGGGGGTTCTGAGAGAACATCAAGCAAAATAAGCACTTAGTGTACTTACACTTCATTATTTAGTCACCGTTTTCGTCTTACCGTTGAACAGAAGAAATAAACTGATAGGATCTAACTGGAGACTGGTGTAAGAAGACGTCTAAGTAGATGGTGGAACACCAAGAATAACGACTCAAGCGCTGGCCACCTGCCGCTGCCGAATCCCACGCAATCCGTTACGTCACCAGAGAGGCAGTAACACCATGTTCGTCTATCACTAATCAATCAAAAACTAAACGATATTTTGCAAAACCTTCGCCCTCTTTAATTATATTCACACAAAGGACTCGACCGCACATATCTAAAGCGGTTACATAAAATTATTTATTTTATATTATGTCCCCGTCCGCGGGTTACATAAGCTATTAATAGTAATTATTAATGTAATCTCATTCATGTGTAGACCTGCTTTGTGTGAGTAAACACAAACTTATTATACCGTCAATTTTGTGTGCTTGTCCAAAGATACAAGTTAAGGAACTGGTTTTTAAAAGTGGTTTTCATACAAAATAGGACGTTGAACTTTTTGTCCCAATCGCATTATGTAATCGACAACGAGATATTAATTTGTTTTCTCTCCATTACTGGGTCATATCCATAACAAAATAAACTGAACACATTAAGTAATAATTAATGTCCTAAACATAGTTTTTATTTATTTATATTAATTTATCTATCAAAACACGCTCGTTTGGTTGTAACTTATGTATAACTAACTAAATTAGGAATTTATTCATTTAATATTACTTAACCTACATAAGATTAGACAGCTTAAGATTAAATCTTAAAAAATGCATAGATTATCTATAAGGTGATAAACCTTCCCGCCTAATTATTTATTCGGTTTTAAAATTAAATATTAATTTATAATTGGCCAAAGTACTTAATCTGAAATACTCAGCATGTCACATTTTATCAAATAAGTTTATAATATATTTCTATGCATGAGTACCAAATAAGTGCGCACATAATATACATAACAAGGAAATTCACGCATATCTTAAATTTTCACTACTACTTAAATATTTGATTGTAGGTAATATTAGTTTTAAAGCCGTGTATATCCGCTTGTGTAATGAGCACTGGGCAGTAGACTAGAGGCTGTAACATATCGATTAGAACGGAGCCGACAATTGGACAAAGGTATTGGCGGCGCAAGTGGTCACATACAATCGTTACAAAAAGTACTTTAGAATCGAGGTATCGAACAGATTGTGATCGAGTTATCCGTGTGAATGCGGCGGAGTCGGGCGGTTGTGAAATCTGCGCGTACGCCGATGGAGCATTGCGTATCGACTAGTATCTTATTAAAATGACTAGCTCCGCCCAGCGGCAATGCCTACCCGCCGTTTTTTGCTCTGGTTGCCCTACATGTAATGACTGCATATCCGGGAGTTAATTCATTCTATCCACATTCATAGCATCGCGTTTGTTTTCCCTGAAGAGTTTGGTTGCCTAACCCTTCTGGGAATACACACGCTATGTTAGTTGCACCTCTACCTCTACCTATAGTACACTCAAATTTCGCCAGTTTTGTTTAAGTCTCATGTGTAGGGGACGAGCCTAGTGCCATCAATCGGGAACCAATCTAGACTTCAGGCTGCTACTGAGAAGTTCTTGAAGAAAAACCCAATAACACTTTGATCGACCTGGTAATCAAACCCAGGACCTCATCGACGCGATGACTAGACTAACGAGACACTCATTCATTCTATCCAAATGTTTATTAGTCGAAAAGGTTGCACACAAAATAATTCAGCCGTAGACCATTTATAATAATTTAAGAAAGTCGTCCCTGAGTAGCGCGCCTACGCATTCTTAAGCTATTGTTCTAATGAGCTTTCATTAAATTCCACTGTCATCGTTGCTCTGCGATTGGTTCGTAAGACACCTTCTGTTATTATAACTTAACACTACAAGATCTGCACACCACAGATTGCTACGTTTAAATCTAGCTTTTTGTGAAGAAGTTTGTCTAACATCTCTTGCATTCCCCTGACAGCGCTACTTACTCGTATAAACTTGTCTATGGGTGGTGCGTGGACTAAATTGTACTTTTGTACAAAATCCTAACCAGTAAACATATCCAACTAAATACCAGACCGACCGATCTATAAACATACATAGCGACGTTTCGTTTCATAAGAAAGGACGCTTTACAAGCTTATTATTGCGTCCATTCTTCATAATCTTCTGACTACATTAAGGCAAACGTGGGTAAAACAAACGCATTTTACGCCTTTCTCTAAAAAAAATAGGTGTTTGCTAAGATTTACATGAACAGTGAGTACCTTGCATTGGTTTTCGTATTTATTTACAATCACTTAAACTTTTTATCAGTTTATATAAAAAAAAATGAAAAAGATAATTAATGAATAAAGCTATTGTAGCATAAATATTTAAAATAATTAATTAGAAATTAAATGTTAATCGTTTTTAAATACCTCATTCTCGTGAATTCACCATATGTACAGTACGACACAACTTTGATGATGCATTAATTTAAAAAAATTAATTCATACTTTTCAATTTTACGAATGTATTTGGTTATATAACTTTACAAGTTATTGCGTTTGCGTAAAGATCATTTTCATCTAAAGCAGTAATAAAGATGTATGATTTAGAAGGCGCACTTAGTTCAGATGATCGGTACATACACTAAGCGTTATCAAAGAAGACGCTACCTGAGATATTTCCTTTTAGTTTTAAGTGCTGCATTGAAACTGGAAGAGTAGCTTCACAATTATCATTATCAGACATTGACAGGCAAAGGGCAGCAGCATTTCTTATTCTTTAATTACTAAAAGCTTCGATACCGTTATCTATATAAAAATAAATAGACATTGAAACTTGTAAAAGCGCATCTTTATAAAGGTAGACCTTCAAAGCGTTAAACATTAATTAACTTAAGTAGGTATTTAGAATGCAACATCGATGCATAACCTATCGAATCGATGCTGGCTAATCGAATGATGCATCGATAGATCAGAAATTAACGAGCGTTGCATGTTTGGCAGTGAGCGTCTGATCTAAATAAAGGTCAGCGTCAAGATTCTACGAGGCAATCTTAACTTTAGATTGCTTTAATATTAAAGATATTACGAGTAAAATTACCTATCTACTATTATGTATGCTCTCCCCTATGTTACATTCCGTAACAAAATATATTGTATACTTCCTATTTGGCTTTCTATAGATATCGCTCCAATTAAGTCAAGTCCACATCTTATAAAAAAGCTTGCAAACTGACTTTATTGGATTAAAACGATAGCCTTTTATCGAATGACACTGACAATGAAACACGTTGACACTTAAGAGCTTTTACAACCTTTTAAAACGATTAAAAGTAAATTAAAATTGAATTATTCATATTTCAAAGATAAAAGCCAGCAGTGGCGGCGTATAGAAGGTGCAGAGGGGGCGGTGCGCCCCGGGTGCCAAGCACTAAAGGGTGACAACGAAAACTCACTCCTACAGCCAAAGAATGCGCACAAAATCTCCCTCTATAAAGGCATATCAATAAATAACTACCTACCTACTCATGTACCTAGCTACTTAGATACATACTAATATTATCTTTTGAAACGCATCGCAACTATATTTTCATTTTTATTTCGAATATAATTTCTAATTCCTTAAAAGAATGAATTCATATTGCTCTCGAATATTTTTGTAAAATAAAGTGTCGTAAGCATGTTTAAAAAAATGTCGAGTAGTGCTCTAGTAGTTCTGGTAGAGGTAATCTACCCCGCGCCGCCACTGAAAGCACTAAAGATAGAGCTTTATTCCACGTCAAAGTCAATGTCAAATAATTTATTTCAATTAGGCACAAAAAAGGCACTTTTGAACGTCAAAATTTACAAAAAATAATAATAACTGATTCTAGTCGCCCATTCCAAAAGGTAGTTTTCGTATGGAGAAGAATGGGCAAGAAACTCCACCGTTACTCTTTTAAAATGTTTTCATTATATCTTGTATACACTAATTATAGAATTATATGTGAAGACAATGCACCTAGAATAAGATTTATATACCACGATAGGTAAAAAGTATGAAAAATGAAGGAATGATTTAAATTAATTATGTGATAGATGCATGGTGCTCAGATATTTACAAACATTGTAAAATTATACGATATTCCTAACATTTTAATAAGTAATACTAATCACAAAATATAAAATAAATGTTATAACCAGTTTGTAACCAGTTCGATTTTGTAACCACGATTTTAACTATAGTACATTACTGTCGCGGTCTATAATGACTACTTTGCTGGTCGCGCTGATGATGGCCGACAGCGCAGCGTAGCGCAGCTCCAGGCCGACACAGCGCGGTCAGCGTGCAGCACTTGATGGACGAGCTGGTCGAGGCCTTTACAGCGAGGACAGGAAGGGCTGCCATGATGGCCAAGCTGGAAGGCCCAGACCGTAGCTAGGCTAGCTCGAGGCAATCATAGCGTGACCAGCGAAGCAGTCATAGTGGGCCAAGGCTTGTATAGTGCTTTACTCAAAAATGCAAGTACCTAATCTAAATAAAACCAGCAAGTAATTTCAATAAAATATAATATTAATTAACTAGAAATTTAATTAAAATGACAATTATGAAAAGTACAGTTACTAAAATTCAAAACCGACTTTCTTGTAAAAAATTTATTTTATTTTGTACTTCTTTGTTTTTTTTTTTAACAATGGTAGTTGGAACTATACAGCCAAATATGGAATAAAATCTTTTTTTACCTATCTCTATAAATACAAACAGCTGTGTTTTAAATAAAATCTTTTTGCATTTAATTTTTTTAAACGTTGAAACGTCAAAATAGCGGCCGGCAATGTTTTGCCGGCCTGTTAGAGCGACCAGCAAAATTTTGCCGGCCGCTCCTTGAAACAGAACGGCAAGGTCGACTTTGCTCAAATAATGTTGTCAAAATAATGACCACATTACATGCATTTTTGAGTAAAAGTCATTTACAATATGGCATGGGTAGACCATGTCCTGGGTTAGGACATAGGATACTTTTTATCCCGGTAGGACGTTCCCGTGGGACAATTTCTGACCTCCACGCGGGCGAAATCGCGGGCAAAAGATAGTAAAGCTGTAAATACCATTTTATTGCTGATTTACTGCTCAGCGCTCATATTGCCCATTGAAGACCTATTTGTATCGTGCCAATATTTTATGAGTTAATCAAGTTTAATGGTTTTTACGAGCAGCTAGGCGTAGGTCTTAATTGTTACATAATTTCATAATACAATTAAATCAAGAAATATATAAATTGCAGTTTACTAAAATGTTTTGTGGAATGTGCTAGTGAATGCCTACCATAATCAATAAGACTTATTTCCTTATTGCTGATATAATGTTAATGGTGATTTGATCATTTATAGCTTCAGTACTAGCTGCCCGCCCTGGCTTCTCATGGGTAACATTAGGTGCTTATCTACGGCGCACCTACCTACCTACCTACCCTACCCTACCCTACCTACATCTACCTAAAACTACCTACCTACCCTACCCTACCTACATCTACCTAAAACTACCTACCTACCCTACCCTACCTACACCTACCTACCTACGCCTACCTAGCTGTTAGGCCTGGCGGACGTCTTTTGTTGGTTTTAGAACAGTTTGTATTGCAAAAAGGGGGTTTTTACGTTTTTCCGGAAAATTTCTCAAAATTTTCTCTTCATAATAACATTACACGCACTTCAAGGAATATTAAAAAAAAAAAGCTAAATTGGTCAAGCCGTTCTCGAGTTTTGCGCTTAGCAATACATTTAGCGAATCATTTGTATTTATAATCAAGGCAGGTATTGAGTTCCTTGCGTGTCTACGATTCGATATCAATTCCGTATAGAAACAGCATCGAAACATGAAGCCACAGGTCAAAGATTTTTTATTTACATTAAGAATTATTTATTTCAGCACGTAAATACGACATCATATTTACGCAGTTTACACATTACTGGCAGGTTTTACATAATCCTAGTCGAACCTACAAAGCCCGTATCGTGGTTATCAGAAGCGAAGTCAACCAAGCAAGAAACGCGAGTGAAGAAAGAATTGGCCCAGAAGCGTTGTATCACTGCCGCAGGGCTAGTTACGCGTATTAAGCCATCTCTCTTGTGAAATAATTATAAATCTGTCATTGACACATATTATTTCATAGTAGATAAACCAGTATACAGAGTTAGTTTCCAGTTTCCAGCCTGTTTTAGCGTCCATCGCGACACTCGGTTCGATGACATCAGTCAGAATAGCTCAAACAAAACAGTAGGCGTGAAATAATTGTAAGTATTCAGCTTCGCACGTTTCTTAAATCAATATTCGATAAGCTAACGTTCAAAAACAACATCAATTTAAGATTTCTTCACGTTGCCCCACAAAGTAAACGTTACTGTACTAAACGGAGATTACGGTCGGACTGTAGTAGTCTGTTGGAATTTGGAATTACATAAATGTGTCTGTTTGATGGGACGGGACTTACTGGGAATCGAAATGTAGGTAGGTACCTACTGTTAAAGCATAATAGGGCTTACAGGGAACTTTATACTTTAAATTACTACGCAAAGCGAGGATTTTTGTTCACGCATCCGTGCTGTTCTGAATGAACGTATGATGTTAAATTGCTGATATTGACTTTGAGTACCTATGACTATGGTCCCAAGTACCTATTTACTTAATCAAATCAAGATCAGAACAGCTACATAAGACACGTATTTGAATGATGTGTGGTCCAGTCTTCTGTAGTGTTATGATAACGAGTAGGTAGCAGCTTAGTATACCTAAATGGCTGAGACCTTGCCGAGTTTGATAAACGGCCCGTAAACACCGCTCGCAGACCGGCGACCTCAGGGCGGGTTCCGCTCAGCTCCACCCAGCACACTTCTTATACGTGCTTATAGTTACTTACACGGTAATCACAGTATCAATGCACACTAACGCACTCATGATGTGACATGTTTTACTGTCGACGTCCTCTTACGACCTACTACTGGCTCAGGGGTGCTACTCACGTGTTCGGGTCGGTATGACTCGGCACAGCCGCAGCTGGGTGGCAAAACAATACGACGCGCCCCACTTCGCGCTGTAAGCTGTACTTTAGCACGGAGCGGATTGCACTATCTATAATATCTAATATGTAGACGCATTCGCGAAAAAGCCGCTCCGCTTTCTTAAGTTTGCCCATCTGGTACCTACGAGAGGAATTAATGCCGAATATGTGTAGCAACTGCTTTGGGTCGGCTTTGTTGTTCAACAAAAATATTGCCGAACTGAATAAAGCTTCGTGCAGACTAGCGTGACGCGACAGCGCGACGCGACACCGGTTATTGTTATACCGTGAAGTTTTCTTAGAAACTGTATTGTTCGAGTCGCGTCGCGCTGGTCTGCACAAGCCTTTAGTTGTCCCGAACATGCGTATAGCAGCCCAGACAGCCTATTTAACAAAATCTTATCTCAATATTCAAATTCAAATTCATTTATTTACTCTGATCATAATAAACAGTACAAAGTCAATGTTCACTACAAAGAGACTGGTGTCTGTTTTAGGTAAATCCTGTATTACAGATAATATTATACTTACTTAGAGATTTTAGTCAACTTATAACAACAGCTGATCAGAGATTTGTCAAAGCTATTAAGAACCGGGAACGCCAATAAACTCAATTAGCAGTTTTCATATTACATGAATGCGTGTGTCTCTCCCACCTTATTTTCTTGTAAATATTGACATTCCCCGTGTGTGTTTTACAACGGTGGAGACAATTAACCTTCTCACGGCCCATCAATAACCGTGAATCGGGTTAAAGTTCCGATGCAGGTATGGGATAAAATACTGAACCGCTTTATGTACTGTCAGCTTAAATATAAAATAACTTGATTTCAATGGGACTGCTTATCTTATCCCTCGTGGTTCAATTTGACGACAGGTGGCATTCATTGTGTAGGGGTTCTAAACTTTTAAGATAACGGTTTGTTCCATAATAACTATGCATCGTATGTATGTAATAATCTAATTATTATACATACGATGCATAGTTATTATGGAACAAACCGTTTATAAGAGATAAAAACCGAGAATTCTGATGAAATTTTGACCTCTTTATTAAGAAAATGAAACATAATTAGAAAAAACTAATCAGTGCATTTTGAAGACAAGAATGTTGAGCTAATTATGCTCTGAACAGATTTGTAAATTAATTCTTCAGTGCCATAAACTAAGCGCACAAACAGAACTCGAAATGATGTTGGGCGCGAAAGAGCTGTATTTAACACTTGATTTACCTAACATAATCCACCTAGATGAACTTACAGAAAATAACTAGCTATTACTTATATTTATGTGCAATAAAAATATTTCACGCTATTTCATTATTTTGTTAAAAATAAAAATACAAAGTTGCGCAAATAATTCGCCGCGAGTGCATTTTGCGAGACTGCAGCCTTAACACCAACCCAAAACTCATTCAGAGATACAAACTCAAATGTGTGTTTTAATGTGGATGAACTTTGAAGATCTATGAAGGCGTCATTATCCAGGACGGTTAGCATCGCAGGTTGATTTCTGACGAAAATTGATTTTGTACCCATTCAATATCATCAATACAATCATACAGATAGTACCTACTAAAGTACCGCTTACAGTACAGTAATCGCGGAGTGGGGCGCGTCTTCGTGGATTGCACTATCTATATAATGGGTTCCTCTGATCACACATTTTGCGCTATTTCAAAAAACCCTGGTGACTTTTATAGGGAACCCCTAGGTTCCGCGGAACCCACTTTAGGAATCGCTGAGTCTAGTGAATGCTAGTACCAACAATTGCCGATATTCTATAAAGTCGTTTCAGCTGCGTCCGCTTGCATTTTAGGCTTTCCTAAATCTTTTTGGAGTTCTCACGATGAGATTTTACCGTGAAGACACACAGTGAAAAATTTTGTGAGCTGTTATCTCTTAATTTTTCACCTCGAGATTTTTACAGAATATACAGGTTTTTCACTTGACAATTAGGCACTCCAATGATTCCAAGACCCCAGGTAGCTTCATCACTCAAAATTCAAAAATTCAAAATTCAAAAGTCTTTTATTCAAACTAGGCTGAGAATCAGCACTTTTCGAACGTCAAAATTACATAAGACAGTCCCCCAAAACGCCCACCCTTCACCACTTCCTAGTGCTTTTGCTGGGAAGAAGAAGTGGCGCAACAAACTCCCCAGCAGCACAGCTGTCTGTTCAGTTAGAAAAAAAATGATTCTATACAATAGTATGCAAGATTTTTACATTACGCAAAACATAATTTAAATTATAAATTAATTGCCATACTTATGACAACTAGCACTGATCTATCAAACTTAGGTATAGGTACCCCACGAACTCCGCAGATTCAAGGACTCGACGGCTACAACGGCCATCCGGTCCTTATAAAATGAATCACACAAAACTTGTATCTTGTGTCTTCATATTTCCATAACCGTTTATATATCTAGTTATTTGGCTTCCTACGCGGATTATACCTATGTATGTTATTTTGATGGTCGGCCATTCATTAGACCTATATTCGTTCAGGTATTTGTGTTAATCTTTTAGGCATCATGCGGTCAGTTAAGTAGGTATATAAAACCGCATGTTTAGCTGTAACTTTATATTAACTTAGCTTAGCTTAATTAATTACCCATCATATTTAGAACACTAGGTTTACATTGAATTGTTGCGGATTAAATTGTATTTTCTTCGTCTAAATATTTTTTAATAAAAAATAACCAATGCTCTCAAAATGGTAAAGGAAAACATCGTGCGGTAACCGGCATACCCTAGAACCAGAAATTCGAAGACAGGTGACACCTACTAACCCGTAATGGGCCCACGTGGTAAATTACAGCCCACTCCCTCTCGAAGACCAGCCCGTGGACCAGCAGTGGGAACTTAATGGGCTGATCATGCATAAGCGATTGTAATTTTTTTATTGCATATTAAAGTTATTCGAGCAGATATTCAATTAAGGATACATAAAAATCATAAATTATCTGATGACTTTATGACATATTAGACATATTGAATAGTGAATTTATGTAATTAAACTAATGGATTTTATTTTATCACTTTTATTATAATTTATCAATGGGGTTAAAAGTGTTAAAGTTCTAGAAATTAATTAAGAATACATCTAGAATGTTTAACTTTGAACTTTAGTGACCGAACGTTTCCTTTTCTAAGAAAGATCTGCATGTTTTTCATTGAGAACTCTGATCCTTAGCATACCTACACTTAATGCTAATATTGTCGCCGAATATCACAGTTCTTCATGTAGCAGCACAAATGTCCCATAACTACCTACAGTGAATGACGATTTATTAAATTTAGCATGTAAAATAAAGTAGCGATTGCTGCACTCTGAATGAAGACATTTATCATAAACTAGTTGACCCAAAACACGTTGTTTTGTTAAAATTTAAATAGTTCATACAAACATCTCATAAAGAAAAGGACGTTACGATTTTTCTTTCCATAAAATCCTTATTTGGATTATTACAAGCATTTTAAAACAAAAAAATAGCCAAATCAGTCCAGCCGTTCGCAAGTGATGCGCATTTTTATTTATATAAAAGGTTAAAAAATATATAATAATTAGGATTTTTTTTTATTATGCTGAGATAGGCCTTTTTGGCCTCGCACAGGTCGTTATTATTTTATTAGTTTTTAAATGTTCTTTTAATTTTTTCCTGAACCTATATTTTACTTTTTATTATTACTGTTTGTATTTCCTGTGCGTGTCCCAAATAAAATATCTTTCTTTCTTTCTTTATTACTGGATTATAAGCGGGAGATGCGCTAAGGTAGTTTAAAATGTCCTTCGGTTTTTGCAGTTCGCAGGTCAGTGTCAGGTTGTATGTTGATTAAAATGATATGATTAGCGACTGTAACAAATATGGCTTTACAGAATTATACAACTCCTTAAGTTAGCATAATCCTCAAATGTCATGATTTCATGAAATAGTCATTCAATATCATATAACATGAATATAATTGTATTGATGATTATAATTCTATAAATAAAGATTTTTTACGGTCGCGAATCATTATTTAGATCAACATACAACCTGATACTCATCAGCAAATTGCAAAAAACGCAAGAAAATTTGAATTTCGCGGACTACCCTGACGCTTTCAACTTAACGTTGATTCCCTAACCAAGTTATTTTCATTGTCATTACAAAAGTCCATATCCACATTTAAACTTCGGTTAAGCCGGAGTTAACCATAGAGCAGTGGAACAGGATCCAGCAGTTACGAGTAAAATAAAATGACAGAAAATTATCGTAAGAGGAAAATCCGTAAGGAAACCGATTACATTCGTCTTAATTTAGTTAATTATGTAAACTTTATAAGCCATAATTAATGAACGAAGTATTTATAAATCTGCCTGGAGTGTGGGCATCAAAATATATAGTTCGAGCTTTAGCAGTGTTTTACTTTCACTGCTTGTTTTTTTTATGAACATTGAGAAATTAACGTGATATTTTAAGCACGCAATGCAGGTGCAATGCTTTTAATGGCGGAGCAGAGGTTAGAGGCTGGTGATTCGAGATCTTGCGCCAGAGTTGCAACCAAATGTGCTTTGGAAAAAAGCGGTCTAATTAATTGACGTGACAGTTCAGTGCAATGCACGCGGGAGATATCGATCTGGGGCCGCCCGCGGGGCCGTACTACCGGCCTCCCCGTTATAATCCCGTGCCTCACGAAGTCTCGTTTATTTTTTGTTTACAATTCGTGATCAAATCGTCAGCTGGCCCGCAATACGCAAACTGTTACGTGGTACGATATAACCAACCACGACCTTTTTACTTAAGTCTAGTTCTCACGAATAATTTGGTGGTATTACTTTGTGAATTAACATACTTAATACGCATTATTATGCACCAGAAAAATATGGAGGTGAATTTTAAAAGAATTTCGTAATTTTCCTTATTCTTCAAATTGGGCATTTTATAATTTTATAAGGTTCATAAACGGTAAAATTACGTAAAATCGGCGTACAACATTTTTCTCAAAACTTCAATGAGCACATACAATTACTTAGCTCTAGAGAAAGAGCAAAATGTTATAAAACCTCGAAGATTGCGTAACTGCGTCAGGAATGCACTATGCCGATAATTGTTAAATTGTCAATGATTACAACTCATTTTGAGTGGTAGCTATCTATCATTGAGTCACGTAGCAGTAAAAATAAGGCGGTTGTTGGCTCGCCCTGTGCGGACTGCTGTACATAACTCGTCTAACAAGAGTACATAATGTATGGCAAAAGACAAATACTCGTTCATTATACAACTGGCATGCACTAATGCGTCGGTTGATCGTTATCATATCACACGAATCGAAACGCGGTTAGCAGCGCTTACCTACACTTACCTGGCTACCTAAATGAGTTCACTATAGCCACTATGTGATCTATGTTAGCTAAGTATTTCAAATATGTAAAGCGTTAAGAGGGAACAGGGCCTGCGATTCTTCATACAAATGTATTCCTCTTTTTTCTTCCTGAATAATGCCTCTAGAGCAATCATTTTTCATAAAATCAAGGTCTGCTGTAGCCACGTCCTAGTTATTTCCTTTTTTTCAGCAACTTATAGGTAAAGAAAATATGACCCTCAAAAAATTACAAAAATGCCGCATTTTTTCCACCGTGATTAGAGAACTACTAGATGGATTCGAAAAGTAATTAACATAAAAGAAAATGAAAGGGACCTAGACATACTCTTTCTTAAAATTTTAATGTTAAAAATAATTGAATCGGTTCAGTTTTCGAGAAGAAAAAAGAGGAATACGAAACGTCGATCTCGTCATTTTTTTTGTGATATAATCGGTCTGAGCTGTAGCTGTCCTTATCGCACTCTGCGGAGGTAGACTTGAGGTAATACAACGGCAATATTTTCTTCAAATACTTATTTTTCAAATTCTTCGTAGGCCCTGTTCCCTCTTAAGTAAACAATTTTGTAGGACAACAAAACGGTGCAGTTTTATATCGCATCTCATTTCTCTATATAAGCACAGTAACAACAGTGTTGCGGCATAGTGCATTACGTGTGGATCTAGGAAGCATTGCTAATTAATAATGTAATCAGTACTTATCTATAAATACGGCAGAATTAAGATTTATTCACATGTTATCTAAAGAAAATCCATACATGTGATGCGTTGCATACTTTATAAAGGTGTGTTGTAACCTAGCCTTAGCCCCTTAGGACCAGAAGTGTGTCGAGCAGATCATCAGCTGCATGCACAATACGAAAAACGTCGAAACTGTTTACTACAGCACTCTAATCAATGGTTAAGTCAACAGTAATTAAAGTCAGTTTCACTTTTCTGTGACTCAAAAGTTAAAGAAACGGTTTCCAATTTCCATAGTTGTTACATGCATAGGTTGTTGGTGCCATTAGAGAGTCAATTTACCTAATAGGTACGTGGAAGAAAATTAACTTGTGGAGATAAAATGCATTAACTGATTCCCGTAGCGCTCTGTTGTGCGATGAAAAACAAAATAATAACGTAGAAAATTGATTATTTCTTTCCTAACTAGACCAGTGCAGTTGTATCTTAATATTTCGCAATCCAGTGACAGCTTAATTAATCCATCACACTTACATCAATTACGCAGAAGAAGATTATCGTAATTAATGATAATTATTGAGTAGCCCACCACCGTTTAATGACAGTAAAACCTGTACAACATCGTCAACATGTTTCTTTTATTCAATTAATTGACTTGAAACATCGTAAAACCTTCAAAAGAGACAAAGTAACCTTTGCATCTAACTTTATAACGTAATATTAAAGGGCTGCGTTGATATTACGATATCTTATGTCACAATAATAATATACCTAATGACTAGTTTTCTGATAAATGTAATGCCTATAAATTTATTTTTAAATACACAGAGAAATGCCTACAACATAGCTAACTATTTTCACTAGGTACTAAATTAAATTAATAACGAACTAAGGCCCTTTGTACACGGCGCGGTTTGTTTACGGTACGGCATATAAACCGCGCCGTAGAAGAAACGCGTCTGTCAACAAGCTTCCATAGTGATACATACAACACTACGACCGCCGCCCATGGGCCTCTGACTTGGGTTCACATGCCGTCGAGAAATATCTCTAAGGTATGCCAGTTTCCTCACGATGTTTGCGTTCGCCGTTTTTGAAGCAATACTGCATTAATAATTAAAAGTAAGTAAATAGATACATTTTTCGCCTGGTTACAGAAAATTCAGCAGAAGCAAGCGATAATTATACAATGAATCCGAAAAGTCAGAGGTGTGTTCCTTGGGTTCGAACTCGAGACCATGACTTGGCAGTCCGACGCTCACACTACTAGGCGTTAATTATAAGTAATGATCCCTGATCAATAATTAATGATGTAAAAATATAATAATTATGTATGATGTTCTGAATAATATTTAATAAAAAATTAACACCAGCAGTCATTAGAAAAACATTTTTGATAGCAATGTTGACTACTGTATCAAGTAGTCTATTTTCGTAATTGGTTGTGCTACTCAATATTGTAATATTTTTTGTCTAAATACGATTTGTAACTTTAATTCAAAATAAACGACTTAATCGAAAAGCCGTAATTGCATGCTGTCAAAAATACTATTGTATTGTAATCGTTAGAATTACTGAAGAAACCTTGATGTCAGTTACACTGAAAACTGAGAATACGATACGATCAGAAAATTACAGTTTTTAACTTTACTAAAATAAATGATCAAACAGCTAATAATTCACTATGAAGGTTATTAGTGCACCAAGTGATGGTGATTGTTCTATAAATTAAACTGCTAGATATAAATTCAATGTTTTTAGGCTCAAGGAAAAAGCTCTTTGTTATTGTCCTTTACAGACATGATCCTCAACTCTGGTAATTCTAAAGCATTTTGAAACGTGAATCCATAGTCATTGAAATTGTTCGTTACAATAACAACCAAATTCATGATCGGTTATTTTTTATTTATCTTTTTCCTTCGATTGTGTTTGCCACTGTTTTGCGAGCCGGGCGGTCGCCGCTGCCGTAATAACAACGTGCAGTTTTTGTGAAACGAGTTTACAAAATAGCTTATTTTATTTCACAATATTTTTTTTTAATAAACATAGAGTATAATTATTTGTAATGAGAATCAAGATTTTACTAAAATAGTGTTTAAAATAATCAATTATAGTAAAATAAAAAAATAAACAAAAATACAATTCTTATAATTTTGGTTCACGTTTGGTGTTCGAAAAATTTAAATGTGCATTGGGATTCTCTAGTTCAAGAGTAGAATTCATACATATGCGAAAACCAAAAGGACCATCATTACATACCGCTCCGTTTCTTGAAAAGCACGTTGAGCCGTTGGTACCGGCTGTCATTCGTGGATGTTTGACAGTCGTCAGAAGCCTGAAAGTCTGACAACCAGTCTTACAAAGGGAGCAGTCGCTCCATGTAAAATACTGGTATTTAGCTGCATCTGGTTAGACTGGAAGCTGACCCCAACTTAGGTGGGAAAAGACTATACAGGCAGATGATGACATTTTAAATGGAACATTAATCTAAATTTGATTGACTAAAACGAGCCTCGTTTTACTTGCTACTTGTAGAATATTCATGTGTTTTGTATTCCTTTCATGGTTATGATAATTACGTTACTGGATTGGTTATCGGAATTGTTCCCATGAAACTGTTACTTAATAAAATACTTTGCTTGTTTCAGGTACATTACATTCCCTGCTGAAATCTCCCAAATGGTAAACTTAGGTTAGTGATGGTTGATGTTCATGAAATCACAAGGTAACATATTCGAATTAATGGAATTTGTAGGCACAGTCAATCAAAGAGATAAGCAGTCTGTACAAGTAGCTTACCTGCCCCTACGTAAAAAAAAATGTTCTTAATGTGCTTTTAAGTAGAACAGTGGTGGCCCACAGGAGCTTTACTTTGTATAAATTATTTCATCACCACTGCTCTCAAAACGGTGAAGGAAAACATCGTACGGAAACCGGCATGTCCTAGAACCAAAAATTCGAAGAGGTTGTGACATCTACCAACGGCACTGGCCCAGTCAGTACACAGTTACAGTCTCGACATAGATAGATGCTCTCGATCGATGTACGACTGAATTCGGTCGCAAAGGTGTCCCAAGTCGCGTGCTTGACAAGCACGAAAAAATGCCATACTTGTGTAGCACGGCGCGCTCGTCGCCATTACAAATTTGCGACCGAGTTCGGTCGTATAGCGATCGCTATCGGTATGGAGACTACCGGGCCTGGGCCTGCGTGGAGGATTACGGCCCACTATCTGTCACAGAGTGGAGGCCTTTGTCCTAGCACTGGAAACATTATAGGTTGACTATATACTTTTAAGTGCGTTCATAAAAAATTATACCTCACCTCAGACCAGATATGATTTTTTTATGTCTGTATACCAAACTCTTTCATTTAGATACCGAACAGTCAGCCTCAAAAACTGTAGGTAGGATTGTAGACAATTAAATGAATTCTTGTCGATGTTTGCTTACATCTATTTGAGGCTAACTGTACAATACGAGTACCTATAACATAAAATGGTACACATTAGGGTTTTCTACTTGTTCAGTAGGTAACAATGTTAACGTCAATCGTAAAGTTAAGTTCGGTTGTAATAAATTGCAAAGTCGTAAACACAATAAACTCAAGTGACATTATAGTTAAGTTATTTAGAACAAGCTGCCTTAGCGGTTACTCTAAATTATGTCTCTCAAAATTCTACAGTTTCTGAAATGAACTCTAACTACATAGCTGAATCTTTAATTTAGGTTTTCCACTAAAGAACACACTCCTTCAAGATACAAGATTTTCCTTGTCTGAAGGGCACGGTCTTACTCTTTTCTAATTGCCATACCCATCCCATAATTAAACTGATAAAATGATTACTTACTTACTTACTTAAAAAGTTTATAACTTGTAATAGCCCCTATTACAAGTTATAAACTTTTTGAGGCTAAACAATAACAGCCGCAGGGGTCGATCGATCAGGTTAAACTACGCTTGCCGGAGTTGGTCCGTGGATGAGCGGGAAAGTCCGAAAGGGATACCGTGGCCCCTGGCAACGTTCAGGCAACTGAAGGAACATGGGTGGGTTTTAGTCAGTAAGAGTCTGACACGCCCTCCGTACGTAACGTAAGTAAGCACTAAGGAAGAATTTTAGAAAATCATCCTCTATTTAACCCATTTCGGGGTTAAATTGGGTATGAAAGTTTGGATATAAGTTTGTAATTTTTTGCCGATAGGAAATCCAATCGGGCACACGGCTTGCAGTTACCTAAACTAAAAGCTAGGTTGTAATGAGTAGGTTATCCAAAAGCATTATAAACAATAAAATATACACTCGTTGAACTCACGGTTAAATATCAAGTGCTATCATCTATTTGAGGGTTACCGCATATTGTTTCTCGTTACTTGTTATTACTAGCCCTTTGTTTCACGGTGAGCAAATTATCTTCCATTCACGTAGAGGCTGATGCTGATATATACTTATATTATTTAAATTGATGGACTTTAATGGGTTCAAATAGTATCGACCAATATCAAAGAGGTTCAAAGAGTATCGATGGGTGGAGTATCGACGGGTAGAGCCGGCAGGTACCTAGGAAAATGAAAATATTCCCGAGAATTCTTGCACCTATGAACATTGTTTATAAGAAGAAACGAAATTAGTAAATTTAAATTGAACACGAACAGTAATTTTTCAGAGTTACAACTTGTGAGTGGTGACATAGTTCGGGCGACGTTAAATATACCTACCTATAGTTTTTCCACACCAATCTTTAACATCGCGGCGCTTATCACAATATTTAAGTATTAGTTTTCTCATAACCGCCATACGTCGGTTCCCATCATACTTCATGTCATATACAAGTTGTGAGTATACAACTTGTTTCCTTGTCTTTTATAAGACTTGTTGAAAACACGATGTGTATAAAAACATGTATCATACATGTAGGTATTGAAATTGTTTCAGACTATTTTTTTTAAATATTTTGTGCATATTTTTGACAAGTTTTTTTTTACTTCTGGTGATCACAACTTGTTTTAGTTGTAATAATCCAAAACCGTAGACACAACATGTATAATACAAGTAATACCTTGGCGTTACACGTTTACCAAAATCTTGCGATTTCAAAAATCTCTCAAGTACTCCAACCAAGGCCCGGTGTCATTATGAAATTGTCAGCTTTGATGTAAAAATAATAGAGCACGGAGGTATTTGCCGACCGTAATAACTAGCGGACGTGTCTCTTGTTATTACAAAATATCTATTCAATACCGTAGCTAAACTTAACTTAACTAGGTATCGAAAATAGTCAATACAATAGACACCTTACCTATTATTTAATTATGCTAAAAGTTGGTTTTATTATTTAAAAAATATTTTTAAAGCTACACATGAATAAACCTAGCTAAAACATAATTTATTTTTCATCCTTTTTATGTGTATAATAATAATCAAAATAATATGGACTTCAAAACTGATTATCATTTACAAGCTTAGCTACAAGCAAGCCTCTAAGATAAGTCTGAAACAAACATAGTATCTCTAACTTTCAATAATAAATAGTATAAATGTTCTGTAATCAGCACACCACGTGTCAAATTGCACGAGGATTTATTATCTTATTAATAATCGTAAAATCGCCATGATTCATTATATCGGCAGTAGAACGCCTCATTTTCAGTATGTATTGGAAATACTAACAGCCGACGACTGCGTACCTACATAAAAGGTTTTCTAACTAATACTATGTTTTAAAGCGATCCTCTACGCTACTTTCCTCTCGGCGCGCGCCGTTTTGTTCGTCGATTCGCAACTAAAGCGCTCAATGAACATCCAGTTATTTCACTTTCTGTTCGTCGGCGCCGCCACGTCTAACTGCCGGCTGTACAGTTATGAGTGTGACGCTCTGAAGAGTGAACTATATTAACGAGCCGTGTCGGTGTAGCGTGTGCCGTCGTACGTCAGTGCTATACACATAGGTACCTACGTACTGATAATGTGACATTACATAAGCCCCTTTCCCCAGCGGGCGCGAGCCTTCAATCAACTTCGAACTGATTGTATCGCTCGGTGAACCCGCTCCAAACATACTCTGATCTTCATCCTATTTCGAAATGAGTCGAGTTTGTTTGTCATTTGCCAACTCAAGCTGTGGCAACGTCTCTCAACTTACCAGTTCTAGCCCGTCGTGATAATACAATATTTACGCTTCGTAAACCTAGCGGCTATATCTGAAACTTATGACAATTATTTCCTTCTTTCTTCGTCGTAGTTCAAGCTCAAACTATCACTTAATAAAAAAAGTTTGTATAGACAGAGCTATAAAAGCCCACTGTACTGTGTTATCACCCATTTGTTTGATTGTACAATCATGTCGTTCACTGATACGTTGTTAGATACAATCGGGGCAGGCTGAACATACTCGTAAAGCATGGGCGCGCGGGCGCAGGCGGCTGCACATTAATTTAACTTATGTTTATACCGGTGCGCGCGACGGAGGCGCATACATGTGTGTCGTGTGACCGTATTAGTCAACTCACAGGCCGAATTCTTAAACAGAATCAGATATTCAATCGTTATGCGATAGAATTATGGCGCGGTACGAATACTTGAACAAAATACGTCAGTCATGTCAAATGTTTAACTTATGTACGTGTCCGAAGATTTATCAAACTTGTACCTACATCTGCGCTAATGACTGACGAATTTATTTTAAACTTATTTTTAAAAAGCATTGAAAGGCTTTTAAGAGACAATTGCTTTTAACTACCTATTATGTACTAAATTGTAGGCAATTAATATATTGTGATTGTGTAATATTTATATACTTTCTAATAATATTAAACTACGGAGTTACAGGAAAGTTATCCCTTTCTCAAGTTAATATTCTGAATAGATAAATACGTGATATAATATTGACATATGTCCATAGTTATAAATTACCAATATGAATACAAATCGGACCGCCCGTCGAGAGACAACACGAGTCCGATACTTACTGATTGGTTCCTAGCAGATAATAATCTTAATGTTGTGAGATCACGAACGTTACAGTTTGCTAAAACAAAAATGATAATAAATATTTATATCCTCATTTTATCATTCATCCCATTAAAACTGAACTGCTTACAAAATAGGACCTAGTGAAGAAAAGTTGAGTCATTGTGCTACGCCGTAGCGCTCCCGAGTCGTAGTGGTCAAATAGGTCGAGTAGGCGCTACGAGCCTACGACGCACGGTGCTACGACTGTTTCGGGTTACAACGGGTTGTACCCTTTTAAACTTGTGTCGTTTGTTTTTGATATTTCGAAAATGTACTTAGATTCTGATATCCTTGCTAGGCGGGAATGCCACCTCTACATAATGTGTTCCGCTCTCTTAAATGTAAATTGGTCCTTCAGCCGCCACAAACTGAATGTGAGCTTTAATTCCATAATCTGAATTTTAATCAACATGGTCAGATTGCAGCAATTTTCCTCCGCCTTTCGTATAATATATCAAAACATTTCCTAATCAGTTGGCCACTGACCACGTATTTTGCGTCGCGAACACCTTGTAATACGAGTTGGTTTAGACGAGTTGTCATTTAATAAAGTTATGGACAGTTGCAACAGGCACAGTGCAGACAATCCATCATTCGTGGACGCTTATCTACTAATATAGAGCTGTAATAATCATACATCGATAAAATCGTGAAATTACCTGCAAACTTTACTCAGCAAGTAGACGCTTTTAAAATATTACGAAACGTTCACTGTGCATTACTGAGCGCGACAATTATATTGGAATTATATTGTATTAATTTTCCAAAATATAATTATTTATTACATAACTGTCGACTTAATTACCTACGCTTATTTATTATTTCATATTCTGTATATGTTATTTCAATGTAATTTAGAAATATAATAAAACATACAGTATGATATAAATTAAATGTTACAGTCAATTGAAGTGCTTTTATTTTCAAAATAAACTGTTAATTGTATTGTCACTTACATTTTCTAAGCGTTTGCTCTCCGTGACGACCTCGACGACTGGGCCGTTTGCAGTAGTTGAGATTGTAGCCTCTTTTATCGGCTTTCACAACATCCTGCCAACTACGTCTAGAATATGGAGCTGATTTAATAAGTAATAAGTATATCAATAGTTATTATTAATACTCGACTCAGTACATCGACTGCCTTGTTGGTCTAGTGGTCGCAAGCGCTACTGCCGAGCATAAGGTCCTGGGTTCGATTCCCGGGTCGGGCAAAGTGTTATTGGGTTTTTCCATCTCGAATTTCTCAGTAGTAGCAGGGATTTGTGCCCGGTTGATGGCAATAGGTTCGCCCCCTATTACATGGGACTTAAACATAACTGGCGAAATGTGGGTGTACTATACCTCTTAGGTACACCCCTGCCCAACCCTTCGGGGAAACAAGGCGTGATGTTATGTTAACTTCATAAGTACGAGTATAGTCTAGAATACCTATAGCTCTAAATCGTCACATTTTCACGAAATAATAATTTAAAAAAAAACAATTTTAAGTATACTAATTAATATTTTTGTAGCTCCCGAAATTTTGTGTTTGATGGATATATTTCGGGAGCTACAAAAATATCTTAATATAATTTAGTAATTATTTTATTATAATTGCCGCGAATTGAATTGTAATCAACATACAACGAAACAGAGCTGCAATTTGCAAAAAATGTAAGAAATTTTGAATTTCGCCTTGTAGGTATTTAAACTTTGAGATCCGCGGATGTGAGCCACCAAAGAAAAATCGAACAGTAGCGTACAAACAACACATCGTCTTAACTTAACCCTTCGTTCAAGAGTGTAGGTACCTATTCTTGATGGAAGCATGATGTGAGCACACCCACCAAAATGTCAATTACTGTTGTATTGTTGTGCTCCGGTTTATATTTCCTGTGCGTGTCCCAAAATGTATTCCTTCTTTTCTTTCTTTATTTTGATATTTGGTTTGGTGCCTAACCCTTCGGGGAATACAGGCGTGATATTATGTATTAATAGACTTTGCGTTACTTTGGTTTAAAGCTCAAAATCAAATAAATTATTTCAAATAGGCCCAGTAAGGCACTTTTGAACGTCAAAATTTAAATTTAATTGATTCTAGTCGCCCCTCCCAAAAGGTAGTTTTCGTTTATACAACAGGTAGCACAGGCTTTCGTTTATACAGTAGGTACTTACAACAATTATTTATTTGTAATAGCTGACCGTAAAAATCTTTACAAGTAGATATTGCCGACGTACCTACAAACATTTCTTCGTTAACATTGTAGGTACTATAGTAATAGGTAGATGTATTGTATAACCGGTGCTTTACAGTCAATGAGAAAAAAAAATTGTCTATTCACTATTCATAATTTAATTCTACTTCCTCATCAACTGCATGGTTATATTTTTCACAGCATACTTGGCGCATTGTCTGGGCTATTGACAACGTCTTGCGGTTGATTCCCGCACGAAACAAATATTTGTCTGACCTTGTTCCGTTGTTCCGGGTATGCGTGTTTGTGCATGTGAGGTCTGTGTTTGTAAACACAACCACGATACAGGAGAAATTCCTAGTATTCGTATTTTTTTTTAAATATAATGGGAATTATATTAGCTCCGTCGCAGAACAAGCGCGCAGACTACACGATCATAAAATTTCTGAAACGTTGCAGATAAGACGCGAGCGCATGGCGTCGCCATTTTAGAGATGATTTCTTTATTTCTTATGTCAGTGGATGGATAGAAAGTTAGAGTATCACGTTTCACTGCAATCACATTATTATTAAACTTTTGGGGGTTTCATATTTGGCTTTTTGGTCGATTCCCACGAATTTGATCGGCCGAAACGGACGAATCGATACTTTTAAATAATATACAGGAATAATATTTTGTATTGTATTTTGTTTATTGTATAATTCCATAAAAATATTGGATGTTATTTGACATTTTCGTATTTATAAGTACTTGACAGAATGTACCTAAGCGTACGAGTATCATGAACAATCGAGTGGTACTGGACAGGTAAAAGATATTTATGTTTACCAAGCTGACAAACATATCAGTGCTTATTAAGTAGGTACTAGATTTTGCCCGGGGCTTCGCCCGCGTGGATGTCGGAAAATATCCCACGGGTACGTAGGTACTACTGGGATTAGATACCTGATAGCCGAGGAAAAGGTCATTGACTCCTACCGCTGCGCCTGCGTCATCGTCAACCTTAATTATTTTATTACGCGTAATTTTGAATCTGTAATATCTTTTAAAGTATTAATTTTAATTATATGATCTGTAGTCATATAATAATCTAAATTCAATGTCCAATTTAAATAACATATTTTATTGGATAATGATAAATATAATAGGTAGGTACCGGCCAAAATAGCTTCGGAAATAATAATGAAATGTTTATCAAATTCTGAAAGATGAAAATGTTTACTGTGGGTCATCCTAAGAAGATAGACATGCTATCGCGGACTTTTTTGTTGCACTTTTTAAGATATACTTTAACTTTAGTATAATTCTGTAGAACATACATTTGATGTATATCTTACGGCTTACTCGGCACGCCAGTAAAGTTTTAAGCCCGCATGATTTTTTCCGACATCTTCGACAATAAACATTTTTAAACAATAAATACCCAAATCGGTGCAGCCGTTCTCAAGTGATATGCTTACCAACGAACAGCATCTCATTCTTAGGGTTCCGTACCCAAAGGGTAAAAACGGCACCCTATTACTAAAACTTCGCTGTCCGTCCGTCTGTCACCAGGCTGTATCTCATGAACCGTGATAGATAGACAGTTGAAATGTTCACAGATGATGTATTTCTGTAGCCGCTATAACAACAAATACTAAAAACAGAATAAAGTAAATATTTAAGGGGGGCTCCCATACAACAGACATGATTTTTTGCCGTTTTTATAGATAATGGTACGGAACCCTTCGTGCGCGAGTTCGACTCGCACTTGGCCGGTTTTATTATGTAGACTAGAGACCCGTCCCTGTTTCACGGTTTTTACGACTTGACGAAACATAGAGATTTCTTTATTACATTTAAGTTAAATATTAATGCCTAATGTATAATAATTTATATACACATATAAGGTACCTTTCGGAATAAAAAATTCTCTAAATGATAGTGAAAACACATCAAAATCCTTGGCGTAGTTTAGAAGAGTAACGCGGTCACACAGACAGACAGAATTTATAATATGTATAGATGATTCAACAGATACATTTGTACGTTTAACATTGCGTCAGTTCGTGTCAGGTAGTTAGTGCACAGTCTTTGAGCACTGTAATAACCGGTTCGCCTCGGATAACGGTAATCACTTGCTCAAGTTACCAAGTTACTCTTATTTCTTAATTCCTATGTTGTAAAATTAAAAAGAAGTATCGACTAATTAGTCTTATAAATTGGAATTATTGTTTCAACATAAATCTTCTTAAAAATAAACAGGAAATGTTTGTTTTATTCAAATAGACATTTGAATTGCTTATTTGTCATCATCTGAGTTGGAGGTGCGGTCCAATACTACGAATTAATTGCATGCATACATTGCATATACTCAGCATAGTTTCAACTGATTCCTCTTTAAAATGAAAAGTTATTAAATCTTAATGAACATTTTATTCAAAATTGCTTCAAACTATAAAAGATGATTACTAAGTAGATAAAAGAAAGACGACAACACTGAGCCAGCTCTTTCTCTTTTAAAGAGGAAAACCATACAAATTAACCGTTTTGACCGACTTTTGGAACGATTTTGAAACGGTTTACTTTCTTGAACTGCAGCGGTCGGGAAAAAAAAACAATCAATGCCTAGTTCACAGTGTGAATTCTTAACAAACCCATAGTTTAAGACTTATCCAAAACTTTGCGGATTGCTCAGCGCTTCACCGATATCTTCTTCAAGTACCTACCTAGTATTTTTTAAATTGCTGCCTCCTTGGTCTTGTGGTTGTCCGAATCGGGCAAAGTGTTTTTGGGTTTTTTCATCTGGAATTTTTCAGTAGCAGTCTTTATTTGAGCCCAGTTGTTGGCAATAGGCTCGCCCCCTATTACATAGGACTTAAACATAACTGGCGAAATGTGGGTGTAGGTAGGTACTATAGGACACCTCTGCCTAACCTAATGTTAGGTTATGTACTATTTAAATAAAATGAATTACTGACGTAACAAATCAGGTCTTAAAACAATAACACTTATTTCTAGAAATGTTGAATGTTAAGTTATATCATCAGAAACTTATAAAATCTTTATTACTGTGTGAACTCACTTTCTAGTTTGACAAAATGGCGTTTGTTCGTTGAAATTCTAGCACTCGTTACTCGCACTCTGCTGGTATTAAGAACATTTAATTTGAGATTATTAGGTTAATTATTGGGATAGAAAATGTCTCGAGTGTGAACTATTTTAAACAATGGAAGCTACTTTTCTTGGTGTGAAAGTCGTATAGTGCACTACGTACCTAATATGTATAGTATGCTTACTTACTACTTCAACCTAAAAAAAAAAGAAATGTAAACCCAACTATGACAACTAAAAAAAGCAACATATCGTAACGAAATAGCATCGGTTTTCGTATAACCGGAGTGAAACATCACTAAATATTAGTCATAGTGAAACATCACTAAATATTAGTCATAGTGAAACATAATAAATTATTTTAATTTTAATTGGGATGTATGTATGTATAATACTTAGCCAAAATATTTTCAGAAAGTTCTCTTTGAAACCTTTTGGTAGGTATAGCACTAATATCACTCAACATCATGTTGGATTTCATGTGACGCCTATTACCCGCGGCACAACATGACACTTCCAAAGATAGGTACAGTCACGAGCAATAATATGTAAACACTTGGCAAAATGCAAAAGCGATTTACTCGGGGAATTACGATTGCAACCTCGAAATACGACCTGTTCCATAATAGAACGGGTTCCAATATACTATGTTCGTAATAACACAAAATTACAATCAACACAGGAGGAGAAAATCACTTTTAAAAGTTGCTAAGTGTATATACATATTGGTGCTCGTGACTGTACAATACACTGTCATAATACGTGCCTAGTTTAGGATTTATGCGGGAACAGATGAACAAACATACAAAGGCTGTTAAATCATATCCCTCCTTTGGCTTTGCCGTAGTCGGGAAAATATACAACATAAGCTACGAAAGTGAAATTGATTGAAGTCTTGTTGAATTAGTTCTTCATCAACGTAAACAAATCGATAAACATTTGATACGCTTTATTGCATGACATGTACCTATCTACACATTCAATGGATAGCTGCAATTCACTACTGCGTTCCTAACGTCATATATAGAGAGAATATCGGCCTGATTTGTGTGAGCAAACATCTCTGTGTTCTGTAACGGTAACTTATCACGGTTTGTGGCGACCATACAGTAGATTAGACAGGTAGGTACAAATAGCACCATGGCAGGAGCGAAACATACAAATGTTTGGGAATGGCTAGTGGGAAAGATATTCCGTGGATCCATGTATGATGTCTTCGTGCTAACTCAAACTCGAACACAAAGCATTTATTTATTTATTTTTGCATTTATTTCAATTAAACCATTTACAGACCCTTTTAAACTGTAGGTAAAGAGTCAGTCAGTTATTTAGAAAGTTGGAGCTAATTGTCCATTCTAAAACGTAGATCTCTATGGAGAAGAACGGAACTCCAAGAACTCTTTTAAAACAAGATAGGTATCCTAACTAATATTTTAAATGAGAAAGTGAGTTTGTTTGTAACGCTTTCACGTTACAGCGGCTAAACAGATTTGGATGAAATTTAACACATGAGTAGACCAAAATGAATGAAATGCGAATGTGAGTTTGTTATTTTATTTGTTTTGTTGTTACGTTTTCACACTAAAACGGCTGACCGGATTTAGATGAAACTTGGCACATGGGCAGACCATGTCCTGGATTAGGACATAGG
This sequence comes from Xanthia togata, assembly GCA_963853775.1. Classification (NCBI taxonomy): domain Eukaryota; kingdom Metazoa; phylum Arthropoda; class Insecta; order Lepidoptera; family Noctuidae; genus Xanthia; species Xanthia togata. The sequence continues at coordinate 9,693,858 of OY970790.1, read as the reverse complement.
TTACTTTTTATCCCGATATTCCTACAGGATCGAGACTTATGCGGTTGAAACCGCGGGGCGCAGCTAGTTACAAATAATCCTGTAAAGTTACGATAAAGGTCTTCGTTCAAACGAAATGAGCCAACCTCATGAGCCAACATCTTCACGAAGCATCGCCCACTGCTATTGCCGATATCTGTCGTAACTTGTAACAACAATTAACAACTGAATATACTTAAGCAACCGTTTTGAATACCACATTTTATTCAAAAAAAAAACTACAAAAGTAACAACACAAAGTTATGTAAACTGACTTCGTAATTGTGATCTAATTTCAGCTGACGGCGTAGAAAGGCCAGAACAGTTTTCTCATGATCTTGAAACAATAAAATGTAGAACTTAGCCAGGTGCGGCCGCTCGACGCGTGTCGCCCATAAAACTATGGACCCGTTATTATAGAAACATAAAACTGCACTTAGAATGTAATACAAGAACATTATCGTGGGCATATTGAGTTATCATGTGACTTTTAAGGCCTCTAAGATTACGTTGTCAATATTTTTTTATAGGAGAAACATGAGTCGATACCACTGTTGTTTTATATCCTAATTATGTTGTCAATAAACAGAAACTCAATGTACAAGATGCTTATGTAACGTAATGAAATCAAATATCTCCTCGTATACTAAGACTATGATAGCTACTACACGCAAGCGGCGCGGCGCGTGGGTGGCAAGTGGCAAGCCGCTGCCACATGGTCACACGAGGGTCAGTGCTCAGTGCTCACGCAATTAATTACAAAGTCACGTCAAAATATTCGTACGAAATGTGCTCAGCTCAGCCGACGATAAACCAACGGCTTGCCGCAAGGTCCCACTGTGGCACTTGTCGTTCCCATGAAAATATTTGTTGTTCTTACTATAGCATACTTGGTGACATATTAGTACTCTATTGTCGATTATATCGCAGCTAAGTCTCAACTAATTATATTTGCCTAGATTCTTATAAAGTCCTTGTAGTGGAGTCAGCCGTAACATACATCAAGTTATGCCTGTCGATTACTATCGTGTTGGAATAATATCTGATAAGGTGCACCCAATAACACAATGAACTAGAAAATCGTAACGTAGGTATTGTTATTCAGACATGCTTAAAATATTACTGGATCCGAAATATTTTAGACTTGGATTGTAGTCATCTTACCAACAAGAACAGTTATTCAAAACAGTTCGGACGTGATGCTTGCCTTCATCCAAATCGTGGCCATATAATAAAACTGCCTGCTGGAAGATAAAATTAAATACCTACCTCTCACGATTCCCACAAAAAAATCTAGTAGGACGAGAAATACTTTATTATGATTAGTTCATTTTTTTTAAAGACAGATAGGTAGTGGAAATCAATAAGAAAAAAAAATGATAATCATAAAATACGCAAACAAAGTTGAAATAAATTTCTCACAAACTTCATACCTACAACCATACAAAATCAAGACTATTGCAAGCAAGCTGACCAAAACTATGAATGCTAGAGATGTTCGTGAACTAACGACCTTCAATCAACCAAAGACAATCTTGTCGCCAATTTGCGAACAAAACCGCTTGCCATTATAATAGTTTCAGAAATGCACGTGGGTCTGTCAGACGTGCAGACAAAGCACGTTCAATTACATTATGAACGGAACAAATAGAACAAAATATTCGTTTGACAATGGCCCGTCAGCACAACGCGTTTGCGCGGGTTGTGAGCGCAATCGGTACCCCACACAATACTTGGACCCTGAGCCACATTTGAATCTTAGCAAAAGAATGTTCTGCTCTCGGATTAGTCCTGCCGATTAAGGGACAGTAGAATGTTTTAGGCTAATTGGAATTTGTTCTGAGATCGTTAAGCCTCACGCTTAGTGAGTGAGTAGAATTGCTCTATTCTTCACCACAACAACAATTCTCAACCTCTAGAAGTCTAGACTGTAGTGGTTAATTTTTATCTCCATCTTGTCAATTTATAAATGGAAAAGACATGAAACTTCTACGTCAATCATTTCCCCAGGCAGAAAAACAACTTTTCTGTATAAGTAGTATAAGTGTAGAAGAGGAGAGTGGTGAAGTTACCAACCAACCTGCACCCAAGCAAGGTCCTCGTCTGTTAGAATTCTCGCCATCTACGATAGTAAAATTGCTTCTCTGTCTGAAAATGGCATGAACATAGGTGGTATGCTGGGTTATAGATACCTACTAACGTTACTGCCTGGTATTTTTCTACCAAAATAATACCTTTCTTATCTCGAAGACCTTAGATAACCTGTAAACAGGTACATATATTTTACCAATAAGCAGTTACTTACCTAATGTGTTTACCATATCCACCATAGCCCTGTAATTACCCTGTAGTATTTTTTTACATAAACAAGGAAACAATTTGTGCGTAGTTTTACTCCTACCAGTGAAACAACAACAATCATTTTTATAACATTATTGTATAATATTGAAGGCCCATCTATTTTAATAGTCGGAGATGGTTATCAATTAACAAAGGCTTATATAATAGCATTAATATAAAACATTTCATTGTGTAACGGAATAACGGAATTTTATTTTATAAAACTTAAGCACGAAGAAAAATATATTTGAATATATATTGCCTACTTGTTTATATTACAATTTTTCCACAATATAAAACAGCCGTTTTATTATTAAAACGACTCTATGTTATTTATTTACTTTATAGTCTATAATTAGGTTGATAGAAAGTAAAAAAAAAAAAACAACTCTAACTCTCTGAAAACTATTACCTAAATATTATAGCAACATCGTCAGATTAGGAAGCAATGCTACAATCAATACTTTTCGGTGTTTGTATAAGTTACCTAATATAGTAACTCCGCAACAAGTGAACGATTCTCTATCGAATTAGGCACGCGTATTATTAATGTGATTGATTAACACAATCACTGTTATCCCAAAAGATAGATTTATGGCAACAACTAAGTATGGCATCACGCGAGCTGCGAGCTATCGCTAACAATCTACATAATGCCTCCGCGCACAACTTACACAATACTTCACGTCTAGCTGGAACCCGCTCACCCAAATAGTTACACTGAAAGCTTAATTAATCAACACTTGTTAGATTTAATTTCTAGAGCCGTACCCGGGAATATGGTGCCTATAATGCATTCGAAAGGAGGCAGGTGTTGCAATACTCAATGCCGTTGGTGCACTTTAGTAAATGTATCGATTTCAGGAAGTTAATGTATTGGATAGGACAGGTCGTAACAGGTGATCAATTTAGTAAAGCAAACACTATTAAAGTGGGCTGGTTGGCCAAACTGCGAATTTACAGCGGATTTGCATAATACCAGGCGATAGCCACTCGCTTCACTTTAGGTAGATGTGGTGCGGCCTCTATACGTATAATAACAGATTCGTTTGTGATTTCGAAATGAATTTATGTTGCCGAACACCTTGCTGCTTGCAAGATTAGCAGAACTTAGCTTCGAAAGTTATAATATCAGCGATATTGTTGCTCAAATTTCTTTAATTGGTTCCGAAGTCGTTCACTGTAACTTGAACACTGGATCATGTCGTCACTGCATCTATTTCGATACAAGTTTACAGTTATCTCATTTCTTGAATGTTATAAGAGCTGATGCTATCCAATGTTTCTTGTCTTGCTAAAGCCACTTGAAACCTGGGCATCCTGACTTATTCGCGTTCTCAAAGATTAATCAGTTTTTTAGAGTCAAATATCAAGAGGAAAGTGGTCGTAAACATTATAATAAAACTCGAATTTCATTGACACCGTCGTGATTAATAATTCCCACATTAATATACGAGTATTACATAAAATATTGGTTGGTCCAACACGTCTCGCGATTCCATTCATATTTATTAACATACTGATGATAGGCATTAAATTACCTACTACAATTTAACTGTAGGTATTAATGTCGAATCTCACAATTTCCGTCTCTTTTCTATAGCATTTTTTTATTGTCATTGACGTTCAAGCCTTTTCACTGATAACTTGGTTTGCCATGAATAAAAACTACTGGAACGATTTTAAAAATAGCATAAATCAGCAGAATGCTATATTATCACAATCACTCACTGAGTAACATAGTCTAGATATAATTCAAAAAGATATCACGCGGGCGAAGCCGCGGGTGAAAGCTATTCGATGATAAACCCAGGATAATTCTGCGTTAGGTTTATGCTGTCGACTTCTAATAAAACTGACGAAACCATTCTACATCATGCCGTTAGTAAACACACGCGTAATGTTTTTATGACACGTCAACGCCATGTCATTCTGTATCAATATTCAAGTAAGTACCTATGACTCTATCAGACATACCAACCGATTAAAATCACTCTTAGTACCATTTACATTAAGCCATTTGAATTAAGTTCAACAATTTTTTTTGCTATTTCACCGACTCATAAAATGGTTAGACATGAAGTTTAATTTACGAAATCTCTGGAACAAATTGCTACATGCTATTTTATAGGTTCATACATTTTTGGATTCTCTGCGCAAACGCAAGTGAATATAAAACGATTAATAACAGGAACTAGTTTATGCTTAGTTAGCGGCATGTCTACAGTAGGCGTAGGTCTATGACACTACTAAACATTTTGTGGCACGCACGTTGTAGCACGTATTTAAGGTTTCTATTTCTTTCCTTGCATAACAACTCTGATGACAGATGTCAATTTCACTAGATTCAAAGGAGTAAATATAAAATAATTGTTTTACACCACATATCCTAGTGTTTACCCAACATTGGTAAATGATCTACTTACACTTTTTACTTAAATTTTTTATACAAATTTAATACACTTAATTTGTGTTGATTTCGGTTTAAAGCAGTTCCTTTTTTATTGTTTCAGAGAGCAGTACATATTCAACGTATTTGAAGTGATAGTGAGTACATTAGAGACAAAACTACAAAGGATAGAGAACTTGGACAAGGCCGTGGAACACTTAATGAGAAGAGTAGAAGCGCTCGACTCGAGAGTAAATGACAACATACACAAAACAGATGCTATCATATCAAAACTGGGGAACCTCGACCTAAAACTTTTCAGTCACATAGGCCTAAACAACGAGGAAAGCGTTACCGAAAACACTGCAAAAAGACAGGCCGAAATTAAAAACAAGATAAGTGACGCACAGTTGCTCGACCGAAAACTGGAATCTCTAGATCAAAAAGTATCGAACATCGACATGACACTGGTAGGCCTTAAAAATCAGATCGACAGCAACTTTTTGCCAGTCGATGACATCAATGCCGAGGCCAGTGAAAAGAAACCTATTAATTTGAACGTTATAGAAATTGCAAAAGGTTTGAATACCGAGGTTATCACTGAAATCACGAAAGAAGTAGACCAATTGAGAAGCTCCGTGTCGACAGTAGATCGTAAATTACAGTTCCATATAAATCTCGTTTCTGAGAATTTAGGCAAAGTGCTTTATATGATGGCTGATGTACACGCCGCTATTGTTGAACCTGAAGATGCGTCAATCAACGTCAACAGTTTGTTTAAGAACCGTACCGCGACGAGCACGCAGGCTCCCGTTACAAAAAGCAGTAAAATTGATAACCTTGTAAATAAAATTATCCCTATGATGAGTGTTTCAGAAAAGATGGACGAAGTTTGGGATGTGGTCGTCGGTACTAAGAGTTCAGTAGATGATTTGGTTCCTAAGTCCGACGAACTGCTCACGCAGACGCAGCGTCAAGAGCGCGCCATCGGACAGATCCACAACGACTTACGTCTCAAGACGAATCTCATCATCGAAAATTTAGACATGGTGGAGAAACGATTGAAGAAGCAGGAGGACGATGTGGCGACGCTGGCGCAGCGGCCGGTGCCCGCCGAGCTGCTGCTGGACCCCACCATCGACCGGCTGGTGGAGTACGCACCCAACCGGTACCGCGTGGATGAGCCCTACGCTGACCCCATCACCAGCACCGTGGCAGCCACCACCATCCCGCCCTCTACACTAAACAACAGGTGACATCTTTCTATTTCCAATTTATTATGCCTGTGCGACTGCCGTCTGTGCCGTTTCGATGATACTTTATATAACTTGTTTTCCAAGCGACATGTTTATTGCGAGCCCTGGCGATTTTGTGTCTTACTTGTACAACCTACACACGCGATATCGTTGCGGTGCATGGGGTGTAGGGGTGTACGGTGACTAATGTCCGTGTCGCACACAGCCCGAGTACGAGCACCTCGAGCACGTCGAGCACATCGAGCGCGGCGGGCGCCACCGTGACCGTGACGCCCGCCAGCACAGGTTCCGGCAGCACCAGCCCGCGCCCCGCCAGCCGCAAGGGCGGCATCATTTTCCCCAGCGTCAAGAACAAGCCCATCATAGGCAATAACACTTTCGCTTCGGAAATCGTCGCCAACTATAAAGACGTGAAAGTGAGTCAAACCTACATATAGAATATTATAACACAACACACATATAGTCGTTACTGAACAAATCTTAAAGATGCAACGAATAAAATGTGCTAACCTAGCGAATGATACAACTTTATTGAAGTACCACGTAGCATCGTGTTTCATCGTCCCGTGGCTATTAATCATAATTGAAATTGTCTTTGGCATAATGTAACGTTTTTCTTTGGCCCGTGACTGATGGAGTAACAAGATAATCGCACAGCTTTACATCTTTGTATGAAACTCAGACAGTTTAGAAGAAATGATTCAAAGCCGGCGCGCGCAAGTCTCCGTAATATGTATCAATATCAAAAAGGTCGATTACAAGTAGCTGCAGCAATACGTCTTAGTTTAATTGATTCTTGTCTAGATGTAGGTTAGATGAAGTAAGGCGATTGCATCTGCGACGGATAGGGGATTGATACAAATCCGTCAGCCTAGGCGGTGGACGGTGGCTCGGGTATGTTACTGTTAGTATATAAGCTCTGCTGTCGGAAATTGAATCAGCGGCTGTCAGTCTACCTACTTGTGCGCAACGCAGGCAGTCTCTCCGATACACTACCATTTACGTCTCCCGGTTTAGCAATACGGAACACAAAATCACAAAATACTACGCAATACACGCTCTGGTATGCAGTTACCGGAATATAAGTATACATTCGCACCAAACGGCTATTACTTTAGATCCAGTCTATAGGTAGGTACTGGTCATAGGATTGGATATATATTTTATGACATCCGCTCGCTATTCCACCACATGTTTTAACAATCTAATGTCTAAATTATATTTTTACGTTTCAAGGAAAAGTGCTTTTAAAAACCCTACTACTAGTTCGGTATACGTCGGATCTTAACCCTTGCCCCGGTATCATTCCCACGAACGAAAGATAGGTAGATCTTTAGAGTGGCCTAGTTTGTTTTTTTTTACATTTATTCAGGGAACCTTCTTGCTTTTTATCAAAAAAAAACAACATTGAAGACGCTTAAAAATTGTTGGCTCATACTTAAACAGTAGGTAAACTTCGCAAGAGCGAAGCTCTGTTCTTGGTCTGTCGATGTCGTTGAAAAAGCGCCAAGCTGAGATACCGCGACATTTCCGTGCAAGGAAAGTTGCGTGGCTCTCATTACGTAAATCTGGTTCGGCATCACACTCATACACCGGGCCGCACTTTCCGCGCCTTTGTAAGCGCCCGCGCAAAAACCGGCTGTTCCCACCATGCGACAATTACCAATGATTACAAGTGTTTATTGTTCTTAGCGTACGAGAACCGGCGGTTATGTGGAGCTCCATGATGCAACGTTTTATAACATGTTTACCTATCGCGCACGACTCGCACCTGTGCAAAAAATGTCGCTCCAAATACTTACGTTATGTTACGAACGCAATCGAACACATACTTACATTATGATTACTGTTTGTTAGCAACCATTCCGAAATAATTCACATTTCTTACTACCATTATTCATTTATGACACATTTTATTGTTATATTTATTTATTAGTCTCATGAGCGTAGGCACGATATTTGAAGGATACCTAAATAAAATTAACCGGAATAGGCGTGTATAACAATGTTAACAAAAAAAATACTAACTAGGTATTATGTAGGTACTGCAATTCCCAGTAATTAATATAGGTATCCGATACCTACAGAATCTACATGAAACGGCACTTATTGTACTTAAATGTAGCAGGTTGTCGTGATTTCGCAACTTACCGAACTTAAAAGGTAAGTAATTAATTTTGCGAATTAACTTCCTGTACCTACACGTTATTGAACACCCACAAATCCAAGTGTTGTAATTTCAATAAATGTACCAATAGGTATATATTCCAGTAGAGCAGGTGACTGAATAAATGTCTGCTATTTTATTTAGTAACTTATTAGACTACCTCGGCTTCGATATGTTTTTTACCATTTCCACTTGAAAATAGTTATTTGTGCAACAAGAGAGCAAAGTCGTTTTTTGCTGCGAGTGTTAATTTGAATCCTGAGCGCTGCGAGGGATTCAAAGACACGAGATGCAAATAACTTTGCTCTCGTGTAACACATACAACTTTTCACCTCAGCAGCGAGAATGTTCTCGCAACAACATGTAAAAAAAAACCCTGTCCGATGCGTGAGGGTGTTGTTAGGTATCGTACTGTTAGCATATTTATGTGGAAATTTTCAGGAAAAAAGAAAAAATAATCCCAAATTTTTTTTTCAATGGTGAATATGACCGAATTCTACATTTGGTGCGGGTGGCGGCCGTCGTTTAGCGGGTGTCTAAAAGTCATAAGTTTTTAAATTTTTTTATGGATTTGGGGTAATTTTGGAACTAAAAATGTGAATTTTAAATACCAATAACTTTTTTACTATCAATAATAATCAAAAAAAATAATGTTACTGCATTTGCGTTATATGCCCATTTTCCCCAGATTTTCGGATCGGACAAGGTTTTTTTTTACATACCTAATCTTCATCGAGGTAATGTATTTTGCAACCACCATCTTGGATTTATATTTTGACCTCACTATCGACTGTAGCACCCTCGAAAACTATGAAAACGACACCCATGAAGAACAATTTGAAATTTTCGCAGCGGCCATCTTGGATTTACATTTTGACTTCACTATCGGCTTTAGCAACCTTGAAAACCATAGAAACAATACCCATGAAGAAAAATTTTAATATTTTCGCAGCCGCCATCTTGGATTTACATTTTGACCTCATGGTCGGCCTTGGCACCCTTGAAAACTATGAAAACGACACCCATTATGAAAAATGTAAAAATTTTCGACCAAATTCACACTTACTATCTCTCCGTCTTTCTTTCTCTTTGAATTAGAAGAAGACAGTCACAAGCGCCTTTTCGCGTGACGATTTCTGCCACTGCACTCTTACCGCAAGCCGCTTAAGAACTTCGTTCCAAAATTCGCTGCTCTCCGGATGCAACTTAGTCCCTGGCATTAAATTCCTATTTTTTTCATCTACTATTAATTCCCAGATTGAAGATATTACAGAGCCTATACACACAATAAACTTAAAAGTGTTTAACATTTAAAGGCGACAGCGCGACGTGTCTAATGAAACAATTTCTAAGAAAATTCACGGTAGAATAAAGTACCGCTGTCGCGTCGCACCGTCGCGTCACCTTACTATTGATCACTCATTATTTTAGCAGGCAGTCAGCTTGAGATTGTCATGAAAGAAGATTATTAATTATTATGGTAAACTCACATTCAGTGTCGTAATCGAATAAGTTTGGAAGCGTAAATTAATTGATGAGTTGAAAGTATCGTGTAGGTACTTCGGGTAAGGTACCTACCGATAGCAGATTGATTGTTCATTAGGCCTTCAGTTTTCCGAAAAATATTAAATCCTATTTAAAAGCGCCGACGAATCTCTGCTTTAAAGTTTAAATCTAGTCACAAGTCTTATCCGTGAAGAAACCCAAAAACACTAATTGATTTATCTAATTTACAAATCAATGCGTGTTCATGAATGGACAAAATTATTAAAACCATCTTGTTAACAAATTACTCTTACCTACTGCTATTGTGGTGCTGTGAATCATATAACAATCACTTCTATGAATTTAGTCAGAAGACTGGCAGATCGTGACCGTCTTGTCAGACAAAAATGATGAAAACAAGCCTCCTACTTTCATTTCCCCTGAGGGCCGCAGCTGTCGTACGACCCAAACGCTTTGTATTAGATACGCTTATGCAAATCACAGTAATATCTATAAATCACTGAGTACACCATAGTGCATTATGATTTGTTAACAATCATAGGGAAAATGTTAACGGTTAGCGTTGGGAACCGCAAGTTGCACCGTAACGCTAACATAGGAAATCGTTTCCATGAAGACATAGTTTCCCAACGGCGGTTTCCATACGACGACGTAATTTGTTGGGTTCCGTACCCAAAGGGTCAAAACGGGAACCTATGAGTAACCTAAATGTGCAGTCCTGCTCACTTGGTCGTTATTGCAGTTGTAGCGGACTTTTACAAAAGCTCTTCAATTTAAAAATATTTAACATAAATAATAATATATTTGAAGTAAGTAGGTAATGTCTCAGACCAAATAAAAAACCAAAACAGAGTGCTGTCAACAGTGACGGAAACCGGTTTCGTAAACATGTGTGCTTCTCGTGAGGTGTAGTTTGATTGTAAATGTGAGCGTGTATGCACAGAGCGGAGGTGTCGGAAACCGGTTTCGTAAACATGTGTGCTTCTAGTGAGGTGTAGTTTGATTGTAAATGTGTGCGTGTGAGCGTGTATGCACAGAGCGGAGGTGTAGTTTTGGCAGATTTCACTTTATTGTTCGCAGCGCTATGTCTTGGTTTTGGGGTTCCTTACCCAAAGGGTAAAAACAGTACCCTATTACTAAGACTTCGCTGTCCGTCCATCCGTCTGTCACCAGGCTGTATCTCATGAACCTTGATAGTTAGACAGTTGAAATTTTCACAGATTCTGTTGTCGCTATAACAACAAATACTAAAAACAGAATTAAATAAATAAGAAGAAGGGCTTAAGAGGGGCTCCCATACAACAGACATGATATTTTTGCCGTTTTTATAGATAATGGTACGGAACCCTTCGTGCGCGAGTCCGACTCGCACTTGGGCGGTTTTTTATTCGTCCGAGGGTAATAAATGTTTAAACTTTCAAGACCTACTTACTTTAATAGTCTGTAGAGTTTAGACTTGCAAATCACAGTAAAACTATTTCCTTAATGTCCCTCGGGAACCATCGCATTTCCGAATACAAACATCTTTCCCCCCATTTTTTTAATAAATTACCTACATTAAGTAAGTTAAAAGAGTATTAACAACTGATATACTTCCAAGTCGATTGAGAGCGTCCGGTCTGCACCAAGTGCAAAGGGCAACTGATAACTGACGAAACACGAAGTTTGCCGAGGGACATTAAGAAAATAGTTGTACTGTAGTTTAGTCAAGGCTCAAGTTCAAACATGCTTAATTATGGCTTATGAGTATCTGTTCTTATAGTAGGTATTCACCTCTGTACACCTACAACCTCATAGACAAAAATCTTTCAAACAACTTTTTATCTTCATTGTGGTAGGTTGTAGGTATTACCTGCGTTGCCACTTGCTAGTCAGTCAATCACGGAACTCATATATATTTAAGTATCGCTTAATGTTTCAATGATTTAGCTCTACTTACGACATATTTTCAGGAAGTCATGAATTCACCTTTTAGTTTTGACTGTTGTCACCGCACTAGGTAAAGTTCCCGATATAAAGTTGGCTTGCCATTTCCGCTATTTTACAATGTTTCTAGATGCTCTTTCGTACAGCACTGGATAACTATTTCAGTTTAACTTATGGTCACGATGATGCAAATTGATGGTTGCAACGTTTTGTAAACGAAAGTGACCAATTCTGACTAAAGCACTATAAAAGAATTAAAAAAAAATTAAGTAGGTACTAAGATTTAGTTAATGATTGAATGAATGTGGCTGTCCCACCGTCACATTACGTGTCTAATTACTTAGTAAAAACTATAACTGCCGATAGATCAATGATTAGTTCCGCGGCTAAAGACTCGTGCAGACTGGCGCGACTACTGCTTAGAAATATTGCTATGAAAACGCGCTCGACACTAGGTACACACAGGAGCCACCTGTCGCACCGCGGCACAGAACATACTGTCTTGTGACGCGGCGATATCGACGCGACGCCTTACAAAATGTTCCTTTGGTGTCGCACTGCCTGTAGCGCCCGCGATATCGCGGCGCGCTAGTGTGAAAGGTGTTGCGTTGCGTGGCGATAATATAGCAGAATGAATGAAGGCTCGCGCAGACTAGCGAGATATATCGCCCGACGCGACACCGGTAATGCTACGAAAGCACGCTAGAAAAGCCTTCCCATATCTGTAGGTATTCCTCCAATTTGCCACGATTCGGTCGGGTAAATTAGGCACTTTGCTTTACGAGTTTTTATAGGCAATAATGTGTCTGCTGCAACGTTCATTGCGAGACATTTGTAGAAAGGAAAGTTAGTCTCTTTATTTATTTATTATGGCACACCAACGACTAATTCACATAAACATTAACAAAGAACCCCTCCCCCCCCCCCCATTACATGGGACTTAAAGATAACTGGCGATATGTGGGTGTACCTACTACAGGTACCTACACCTCTGCCCAACCCTTCGGGGAAACAAGGCGTGATGTTATGTATTAACAAAGAACTTAGTCTTATTATTTAATTACTACAGCGAACTAGTCACTTAAAGTTCTGCACAGCACTTACATAGCTTGCCTATTTGATTTAACTAATTACAGATATAAAGATAAAATCAATTTAGTTAACAATAATAAAATCAAATAAATAAATTATAGTAAAATCAAGTAAATTAATAATAATAAACTCAAATTTATCAATAATAATACAGACAAATTAATAAAAAAATAAAAAGTTTAAGTTATACCTACTCGTAACAATAATAAAATATACCTATTACAGAACAACAAATGAATTATGGAATTCAAACAAGAAGTTGCCGTAAAAGATGATTGCGAAATTGTGCTAGGGTAGGTAGGTAGGTATATGGTAAGTATAATAAATGAATTGTGCAACAAAGTTTAGTGTAAGAATATAATACAACAGAGAAAGAGAGAGTACCCACCGCGTCTGGTACTCCGGTACCGTACCTACGTAGAACCAAGTTGGACAGAAAATTGGGCAATACCGACTACTATAGAGATATTAATGAACCGTCATTTGAACTGTCCGTAAATGCCGACGTAATTGGCATTCCAGATCGCGTGAATGAGCTCCTAAGATTTACACAAATGATGTTTTGTTCCCATTAGAAATGGTTGTGTTTACTAATTATCTACAAAAACTCTTGCATAATTATTGTTTTATGCATGTTTACTAATGCCACATCTAATGCTTGAAAAGTTTACACTCTCTTTTTCTTTACTCTAGCGGCGTTTTTCTATTAACGTTGCAACTGAAATATAAGCTGAATATTTTCCTATTCGCTCGAAAGCGATTCATCCAATCGATGTTTCCAAATTTAAATAAAAAGGCTCTTGTATTTTAGCGCAGAACGTGGTGATAGGCATAGGTATCTTACTATAGGGACCTATGTCGTAAAAGATGAATTCTTTCGGGCGGAAGAGAAAGTTTATTTGGGTTTTTTCACCAAAGTATTTTGTTGAACCTTTGGTTGGACCAATAGGTAGGTCCAATGCTACCAAAGGTTCAACAAAACATTTTGAACCAAATATCAAAATAAAGAAAGAAAAGAAGGAATACATTTTGGGACACGCACAGGAAATATAAACCGGAGCACAACAATACAACAGTAATTGACATTTTGGTGGGTGTGCTCACATCATGCTTCCATCAAGAATAGGTACCTACACTCTTGAACGAAGGGTTAAGTTAAGACGATGTGTTGTTTGTACGCTACTGTTCGATTTTTCTTTGGTGGCTCACATCCGCGGATCTCAAAGTTTAAATACCTACAAGGCGAAATTCAAAATTTCTTACATTTTTTGCAAATTGCAGCTCTGTTTCGTTGTATGTTGATTACAATTCAATTCGCGGCAATTATAATAAAATAATTACTAAATTATATTAAGATATTTTTGTAGCTCCCGAAATATATCCATCAAACACAAAATTTCGGGAGCTACAAAAATATTAATTAGTATACTTAAAATTGTTTTTTTTTAATTATTATTTCGTGAAAATGTGACGATTTAGAGCTATAGGTATTCTAGACTATACTTATGAAGTTAACATAACATCACGCCTTGTTTCCCCGAAGGGTTGGGCAGGGGTGTACCTAAGAGGTATAGTACACCCACATTTCGCCTGTTATGTTTAAGTCCCATGTAATAGGGGGCGAGCCTATTGCCATCAATCGGGCACAAATCCAAACTCCGGGCTGCTACTGAGAAATTCCAGAAAGAAAAACCCAATGACACTGCCCGACCTGGGAATCGAACCCAGGACATCATGTTCAGCAGTAGCGCTTGCGACCACTAGACCAACGAGGCAGACTTATGAAGTTATTATTATAATTTCCATTTTGTTGATTGATTCTACTTACCTACCTACTTATATTCACCCTTTTCGACCCACATCTGCATCCGCATGAACTCCGCATTGATCTATGCGGATGCTAAGGTCGAAATAAATGCGAAAGCTCCGCAATTGCGGATGCAGATGCGAATATCCCCAACATCCCTGTATATACCTACTCTATGAGTCCTTGCATCATAGGCACCTATGTCACCTATGTGACAGTTGCTTTCGTGATCTCGCCCGGTTAGCAGTGTAGGTACGAGTAGGTACTATAACTACCCATGTCCGCGTGTATTTGTGAAGTTTGATATGTAAACTACATAGGTACCTAATAAAAACGTAACTAAGTAGGTTTATGATAGGGAAATAGGTACAGTCATTACATACAATACATACTGTTATATTTCTACCCGTTTGTGTTTTCTCGGTAAGTCTTAGTAGTCATAGAAAAGACAAACATTCAAAAATTCTTATAAATATGACATTTAGATAAAAAGCAATTAAGTAGGTATCTTGAGAAAGTTGGAAAGGGGCCGATAATCAATCTACCTGTAGTACAAAAAGGGAAAGAAAGTTATTAATATTGCGTAAGTAACGATACCTATAGGTAGGTAGGTACATAACGTGGTATTCAAATTGATGGCATTGTTTGAGTACCTACTAAATGTTTTATACGCGCCTCGAACCCATTCAAATGCTTACCTATTCTCTTTATTAAGCATATTGAAATGTGTGAATTATAATTCAGATCGCATCGCGAATACCTATAGTAAGTATAGCCTATGCGAATAGAATGTTGTAAGACGTTGCACATTCATAAAGTTATTCAAAGCGGGCGCAGGGTGCACCGAAGATCATTTCCGCAATTTTATAGATAGCTGAAATGAATGCACGTATTTGATGTGCTCATAATTTATTGCTTGTACCTACCTATGTTATTATTTGATGTAGAGTGAAGCGCAGCGTACATTCAAGAGAGCCGCGCGGCCGCGCTGCATTGTAAAAATTCTACTACATCACTCGTACATTTTATATGACCACAATATAATACAGGCGGGCCTCACCGTACTCTTTTGTATTGAAATGGGATGCTCTGCGGCCCGATGCGGCTGTAATGTGCGCTTAGCTTTAGTCTACAATGATGTCTAATGTCTTTGCAGGGGTACTCGTGCGTGGACCTTATGAACGGCGGCATGCGGGAGTCAGGCGTGTACTATCTGCAGATCAGAGGGACCACCTACTGGTTCCTTAAGGTGTTCTGCGAGCAGAACGTCGCTGACGGAGGCTGGACTGTAAGTTCACGGATCTTTTTTATTTTATGCGATTTTGGGAAGTTAAGGGCCACGTTATACCACAGCTATAAGATGGAGTGGCGCTTTCGACATTTCGTATAGTAAGAAGAATTGCAAGCGCCATGTTACACAGAGCATGGTCTGTGTCATGACGATCTAAATAAATAAATAAAAATAAGTGTATTAACACAAAAACCTTAATACACAAAGCTCATACAATATAAGCATAGGAACATTCAACTTTGGGAAACAAAGGTTGCATAAATAGTCAAAGCCCTGCCTCCTAAACTAGGGGGGACCCTGTGACTTAGGAGTCAGTATTCTACTGTAACTTCGTGTACAATAAATCCCTTATTTATGTGTGTATGAACCTATAATGAACTACGGCTATTAATGTGTAGGTATGTGAGTTAAAGGAGGGAAGTGTGGTTGTGTGGAGTGGTGTGTTGTGGTGTGGTGTGGCATGTTATGTTGTGTTGTGGTATAGTGCGTTGTGTTTGTGTTTGGTGTGGTGTGGTGTATGAAAAAGGGGGCGGGGGTTGTTTTTTATGAATAGTGCCTACATTATGTTGTGAATAAGAGCTTCTGTACGAGAATAGTCCTGTTCATACAGCCAGTTTTGTACTTTAGTTTTAACTTCATGTTTATTTAAATTGTTTATTTGGATATGCTTATTCACCCTTCTGTAAATGAGCGAGCTTATTACGTAAAGCTGGTGGCCAGCAAAGGCTGTTTTGTGAGGGACAGATGGACATGCAGATTTGGCTTTACGAGTGGTTGAATCTAACAGAGGAACCTGACTATGCTTTCTGAGGGTGGCATTAAGCACAAAGAGCTGCCGCACAGTAGGTAAGTACCCTGCACTCCGCATACAATTCCCTAGTGGGAAATCTATACGGCTTGCTGAGCATCACCTTAATCACAGCCCTCTGGGGTCGCTCCAACCCAAGGAGTCTAGTCTTCGCGGTGCCTCCCCAAACCGGAATGCAATAACTGATGACAGACTGGCAAAGTGCAAGATAGACCATTTTTTGTGTTTCGGGGTCAGCGCAGTGCCTTAGAGACTTGAAGATATAAATAAGTTTCCTCACCCTAGACGTTAGGCTTTCAACGTGAGAGTACCACTTTAGTCCGTCATCAATCACTACACCCAGGTATTAGGTTTGACTGACACGAGATAGTGGCGCACACGGACATGAGGTGGAGTCCAGACAGGAATGAGCAAAAATCTTAAAATCAGATGGGGCTTTGGTCCTGTGACTAATAGAGAAAGGAATGTAGTTCGTTTTTGACAAATTAAGAGATAGGTTATTTTGCAGCCACCTCATGACTGTTTGTAGGGATTGTTCTGCATAATACTTCACGTCAGTCCATTTATCTCCACAAACCACGATCGCAGTATCATCAGCATATGTGAAAATCTTGGTGTTGTCTAGTTCTCCAAATCAGTTTTCTGCTACCTAATCTATCTCATTTTAAAAGCTGATACAAATTTCATGGGACTAGATCTTAGAAACTCCTCGACGCTAGATCCTACCGATAAATAACTGAATTGCCATATTGAATAAAGTAATCCAACAAACTGGCGAAATGTGAGTGCACTATAGATAAATATAGTACCTACATGTAGGAAAAGGTTTGTAGAAATCAAAGAACTGATCATATGACAAAAGTTGATTTAATTTAACAATATCAATGTGTTATGTGAACAAATCATCAAATTCAAATTCAAATTCATGTATTTATTGCTCAACACAGTACATTTTATTCATTTCTAGATGTCAAGTGAATGCGCAGTCCACTGTATTGTACCAATTCAGGCATGCATTGCATTCATCAACACAAACATTACAAAACAATCTGAACTTAGACTTTGACTTGACAAATATCATAAGTAACGTATAACAGCAGTATCATAGTGGTCCACATAACACCGAGTTCACACTGCGCTCGGCGTAATGTCGCTGTTTAGTCAAACCCATAACGAGGATCATAGTGAACGAACAATTTGATAAATTGTTATTAAAATTTGTACTTATTACAGCGGCACTATAGTACAATTGCTCCGTGCTCACAGTGTGAGCTGCATTACTTGTGAGAGCCTATGGCCACCAATGGACTGTGGCCGGCCGAGTTGATTGATAACAATAGTAAGTCACCCCTGATAGTCGTACGAAGCACTAAAGGGTAGCACGTACGGTGAAAAAGGCTATGTAGCCATTTATGTGAAAAGATGGAATTTACTTGGAATTTAATTACAGGGCAAAGGCCTCCCTTTGCCCTGTAATTGAACTATATAAGCTTCATAATAATATAGCCGTGAATGTAGCCATATGGTAGAATATCATATGATGATTAAATATGCCTCATAATTAATAAAAAAAACTACTTATGTTCATTTTATCATCTATTTTGTTTAATATACAAATCCTCATTAGAGTATGTTTAAGGAAAGCTATATGAGAGAAGTTTGTTGAATACAATGAATACTGCTGAGAACAGGGGCTGCGAGGAATTTGAAAAATAGGTATTTGAATAAACTATTGCCGTCGCGCTGCGCCCGAAAAACCGAGTTAAACCCCGTAAAGGCGATAGGGACAACTGCAGCTCAGACCGATTAGGTATATTAAATACAAATTTTTTGACGAAAACGGCGTTTGGCATTCTCCTTTTTAAAAAATAAAAAAAAAAAAAAAAATTAAGAAAGAGTATGTCTAGGTTCCTATTATTTTCTTTTATGCTAAAAACTTTTCCGAATTAGTCTGGTAGTCCTCTAATCACGACGGTAAAAATGTGGCATTTTTGTAATTTTTGGAGGAACATAGTTTCTTTACTTATTAATTGCTGAAAAAAAGGAAATGACAGGGACATGCCTATAGAGACCCTGATTTTATTTAAACACAGCTCTAGAGGCATTATTCAGGAAGAAAAACGGGGAATACGTTTGTATGGAGAATCGCGGACCCTGTTCCCTCTTAGTTAAGGCTTCTATTCCTTATCGTATTCACATTCTAATGGCTTCTTGAACTTAAGTAGTGTGTTTAGATATTTTTAATAATATTTGGACTTATAAACAGCGATTACTAATTGATAAATATAGTAAAATATACAATAATATTAATGCTATTGTTTCTACTTTGACATAAGAAGTAAATTATAAGTCAATAGGTACATTGAAATATTTGGTGCTTATTTACACATTAATACAAATATTGTAATATTGAATAGGGGTGCTGGAAACTTTGAATAGGTATAAATGAATACCAGAAGTCAATTTCGTCTCAACATCGGGTAACGGTCTGTAATTAATAATCAGACAACAGTCAGAGTTTGGTGGTCGTGTTCATTCACTCCTCTCTACATGAGACAACAGTAACCCAGAAGTTATCCAATCACAGGCTGGTATTAGGTATTTCAAGTAATAAATGTCTCAACTCTCTATTTCTTAAATGCTATGCAGTTTGGCTTTTCATAAAATATTTTAAAAAGATAGATATTAAAATGATGATGCTAATGAATTTTGTAAGTATAAAACATTCAATTATATAATACGTCGTTAGATACCTACATAATATGACGTTTCAATATTAAAATAGCTAATATTGAGAATCTACTACACATTTTTAAATTTGATTTTACTAGATTGTAAAACACTACAATATTATGATAATAATTATAATATTGTAAAATAAGAGAGCCTCCACGATGATCATACTTAAGTCTGGCACGCTGGGAATACAACCAGCCCCACTAACAACCTTGCTGACTCATCAATATTCATCATAACCAACAAATCCTATAACAACGGCATGAGGGATTCTCACAGCGAATATATACAAAAAAACAAGTGAACCTCAAGCATTTAGCTTGTAATAACCGACCAAGGTGAATCGACAACTGTCGTGAGACAATATTCCACGGATTTGGAACTGGTACTGGTACTGAGATGAACGCCTCCAGGTAGAAGGACCATTAGAACGGCTGGGACAGACTGCATGCCGAAAGTTGTGCAGACGCCAGCACATCAACCTACTACAATCAGTCAAATTTCTATAATAGATTTTCAACTTTATCTCTAAAGCATAAAGTTCAAAGTTGATTAGGAAAATTTGACAGTTTCGGGTAGGTTGATGTGCTGGCGTCTGTATGTAGCGTTGTGGACTAGCCTATGTCGTGTACTGCTATGGGCGATGAAGTTTAAACGCTAAGCGTGCAGCTGGGCCGCGTTCCACTCATTGTCTTATCAAGGTCGGCAAATAAAACCTCCTTTCTATTAACCAGGTTATACACCGTCGAGATGACTACGGCATCCCTGCTGAGAACTTCAACAAAGACTGGAACGACTACAAAAACGGGTTTGGCGACCCCAGCAAGGAGTTCTGGCTCGGTAACGAGAACATTTACATGCTGACCAACAACGATGATTACATGCTCAGGGTTGAACTTGAAGACTTCGACGGTAATAAGAGGTAAGCAAACTACCAGGGTATTGTTTCCGAGTACTATAGTCTTGCACGTCATGTGACTTATGCACATTGACATAAGGCTTAAATTGAATATAAATTCAGATTTTGCAACTGCACGCTACAGGTTACTTAAGTTGTTCTAGAGATACTTGATAACCAACAAAATCATTCATTAAGACTGCCTGTCCACTGAAGCGGAGAAGCAAGAAGAGGAGCGGAGCTGTGCCAATATTAACCAATAGAATCTAAACTCTGGAGCGGAGGTTAGATTCTATTCGTTAATACAGGCACAGTGCCGTTCCTCTCCTCTCTTCTCCGCTTCAGTGGACAGGCAGCCTAAGGCACATTGTAGCGGTTACACCGCCACATACGAACTACGCATCAAAGACATGACGTCACACAAATCCTGCATCGCGCAATTAGAGTTTACCGCGCGAACGACATAGATAAGACTCTCCGACATCAACAGTCGGGCAGTCGGCCCGCAAGACACAACACCCGTCTGGTTGGAGGATCCTCCCTTTTCTATGGTGGATGAGTGAACTTTACACCCTGTTCCTCATGCCCCTAAAACATAATTCCGCCTATTACGAGGAAGAAATCAGCAATGTACCTAGTCTAAACATTACAGGTCAATAGAGGCATAAATGGCTCTTCGTTAACGATATTTTATTGTAGTGACAATAAAATATCGTCATTTAGAGATGTGATTCTAACACGTGCTTACAAGTTACATCGTAGGTAGCAGCGTAGGCGAACCTACTTACAAGTTTATCACCTGCTATGATGCCCACTACACGATTGATTGAGTGATTTATAGCTACTATTAACTGAATGGAAATAGTTCCGACAGTTGCGAGATACTGAACTAGATAGTGAACGCAGAGGTGTACCTGCTACAGGAACACCTCTGCCCAACCCTTCGGTGAAGCAAGGCGTGATGTTATGTTATATTGTACACACGGCTACACATCAAGCTATACTTTTCCAGTATAAGCAGACCTCGCATTGTACGGAAATTCATACAATGCGATATCAGCATAAACTGGAAATGTGTAGCCAAGACATTGTTGAGTTTTGTACGGATAACACTAAAATTACATAAAACGTAGTGAAATCTTGTCTAAAATTGCAGTTGGTTGAACAAAATAACTACGGCCAATCAAATGACTCCATGGGTTTTAATAATGGTTTGAATTCATGAGCCTTCAGAAACTTTTATAGTGTGTTTGAACAGAGAACCCTTAGCGGTTACAATAGACATTTTGAAGATCAAATAAAATTATAGAAACCCTAACGTTTTTCCAACAAAACAGGTACGCACAGTATTCGCACTTCAAGATTTACTCGGAAGCGGAATACTACAAGCTTGAAATAGATGGTTACGAGGGAAACGCGGGAGACTCCCTCAACGACCCCTGGTACGGATCCAACAACAGCCCGTTCTCTACTTACAACAGGTATGTGGACTTGTAACGACCTAAACACCGATTCTTCAAACAAAAAACAACGACGTTCTTGAAATAAATAGTAAAGTATTTCTGTAGCTACAATTCCCCTTAAAGTGACAGAGACAGCATGATTTGTTTTTTTTTTTTACAAATGTTTACAAACATGAATCAAATAAGTACAGGATATTGCTACTGTTAAACAATATTTGAACTACCGGCTAAGTTGAAGAGATACAAACACAATTAACAATAGTTTTCCAATGGTTTATACGAAAACGTCTTATTCCAATAGTATTCTAATATTCAGGTATCATTACGGCATAGAACTATATTTCATAACAATTATCTACTAATCTACTTAATTCAGATTCAGAGATACACACTACCGGGACAAGATCAGCGATAACGCCAAACTGACCGTAGTTGATCTCGTGCCATTTCATCCATACTAAACTAATAGCGAACACAAATTTTCCTCACAGCCGACCCTGCAACCTCCGACGGCTTCTATTTGATAACCTTACCAATTCAATCTTTCAAATACAATGTAACTTTGTACAACATTGACTATCCAATCAGACATTTACCGACACGACAACGTCAATAATATGAAGCAAACAAGGAGTTGCCCGTTCATGAGCGAGATATTGTTTACAGTAGAAATTATGCTCAATTGTTATTTTCAGGGATAATGACAGGTCCTCGTTGAATTGCGCTTCCATGCTGAAGGGAGGATGGTGGTGGAAGTCTTGCGGCCGCGGCCTCAACGGGCTCTACCTGCACGACCCACAAGACCTCACTGCCAGACAAGGTAGGCAACTAGCAATCATAACTCCAACTTGGCTCCAAGGGGAGGCTTAACTGACGTAAAATAATCAACCAAATTGAAGTATCTGAGATGGTTCCTTGAATAAGGAAAGCTCTGATCAAAGTCGATGGTATGATCGGAGCTGGTTGCCAGCATCATTTTGACAGGCGCAAGCACATACCGACGCGTGGGAGGAAGCGCGAGTGTGTCTGTACACCGTGATGATCAAATAATGGCGGATGAGATAAACCGCTGTGTTATGCTCGTAGCATGTATGGCTATTTACACCTAAATGTGTTCCAGGCATCGTGTGGTTCCGCTGGAGAGGCTGGGACTACACGCTGAAGCGTGCCACCATGATGATCAAGCCCAAAGGCCTGCTGCCCAACACGTGAAGCGTCGCGACACGACGCCACACTACACAACTTATCCAGCCTCTGTTCACTCATTACCTGGATTCGACACACAAACATAACGATACCTAAAACATTCAACAAGCGTTTTAGTCGAATTTGAACTGAAGCAGCAACTAATCTGTGATACTCTTAATCGATCTTCGACTCGAAACTTAGTCGTACAAAGAATATAATCAGATCAAAACGATTGCTTTCCGAATCCAAGTAATGACATAGAACATAGCAGGCAGCTAAGCTCAATATATGTACCTATCTCTGTAAATAATTACTCGTAATTCATCGATCATGTCACCGTCACCGCATCTTCGTGTACCAGTAAACTGTGCCCCGATGTAAATACCAGATGCTAGACTATGTTTAAAGTGCCACATCACACCCCAAATTCATTAATTTATTACTCATGTAAACTTGATACATAAAAAAATCTTTCGTTAATTAGGTTTATAATTTAGATGTAAGTAAATTTTTGTAATAAGATGTAAATAATTACTATTATACAGTAATCGATAAGATGCGAAAAAAATGACAACAATACTTTTATGTAACGTAATATTATGACAGCGCGGATTTAGCCTGGGAATTTGATTTTATTTTACACTTATAAATGCAGTAACTCTCGAAATATTATATACTATTATTATATATTATATGCTTTATTGTATGATTTTAATTACAATTACATATGTATGGTTGCACATTGCTCTATTGTAATTAACCATTAGCACTTACACATCAATGTACCTGATATATACCTGTGTAGCAGCAAGTTCGTGTAATGCCTTGCACGGCGTGATTTATAATTATGTATACAGACACATATACGAACATTATGATATTATCAACATGAAACAATTTGCACTACAACAACTAATTAGTTTAAAGGTCAACAGTCACTTGTGAGTTGTAGGCTCGTTACTAACAGCAGCCCACAGTGTAAAGTAAGATGACGTGAAGCATATTCACTCATAATCCACACTGTACTTTAATGCCTAATATTTCAGGACTGTTTATGAACTATTGCTTGACACGTAACTGTGCTCAGTTATAAGTTACATACACGAATATTGTTAGTAAATAAATGTACGTATTTTTATCGTTGCAGTTTTATTGAAATAATACTTTAATATTTAACATACAGTTTAAACTAGTTATATTATGAAAAGTGTAATTGAATTATCTAATTACACGTGAAACATTTACACACTTAATATGGTTGCATAAATAATATAATATGAAGTATCCATCAATCCAATTCACGTTTTTAATTTAGATTAGCGTTTAATTTTAAATGTTTTTTTAAATCCACTACACCAATTGACGCCCGTTAGAACAACACTGACTTTAAAATCTATGTAAATTTAGTCTGTCTCAAAATCTGGTTCAGGTGGTTTGACATTCAAGAGCGGATCCATTTGATGCACTAGGTCTGTATCTAGTTCCATATCTTCCATTTCAATGTTATCTGATATTAAACCGGGCTGTGGCGGCGCATCCCCTAAAAAGTCTTTGCTATCATCAGAGTCTAATATATTATTGTTACGAGTCACTGCGTGCGAGAAAATAGATCGATCTAATACTTCATGTGATTCTACCATGGCTTGTTCTAATATATGCTGCGGTTCGATATTGAATAATAAATCTTGGGGGTCTCTATAAATGGCGTCTAAGTCAGCTAAAGAGTAATGTTCGGCGGCGGGCAACACGCGCGAGGGGCTGGACTGCGAGTCACGCCGCGAACTGCGCGCGCGTTCCACCCGCTTTCCAGCCCCAGACGTGTGTTATACTTTTTGCTTCTTCGGGCCCTTTTTATTAGCACGCTCCTTAGCCTTCTCCAGCAGTGGCATCAGCTTTTTCTCCTCGGCTAATATTCTGAGGAGCATGATGATGAAAGGCAAATAATTATGCCTCCTGCGAGCCATTTCTTGTTGATACTTCATCATCTTTACATCTTCATACTCAATCAACATTCTAAGTCTGGGTACTTCGTTTTCCATCTCATCTGTTTCCATGCCGAGCATCTGAGATTCCGCCAACAGATCTTGGAGCTGCCGCTCATAGATCATCTTCCTGTCTGACACGAGGGCCATCAGGTTGAAGTGGATTTCGCCTTCAGTGTATCTGGAAATATTAAATATTTATTTATTTAATTCATACAAACGATCGCGTGGATCGCGTACTCGAACTACGATCGTCTTGGGTTGGGGCGTGAGGGTAAGGCTCATGTTCAAACTCGCCTCCTATTATTATTAACCAATTCAGACTCCTGGGTGTAGCTGAAAGCGAAACTAGTTTTCAGATGGAATGAAAATTAGTCATCAGTACCGAAGTGGTTACAAAAGAAAAAAAAAATACACATACACATTAATCCTCTTCATAATAATAGGGCGGACCACATCCAGCCAGTCTTGTTCTGGAGCGACGGGGCCGTGGTCGATGGGACCTTCACGGAGGCCATCCAACTCGTACAGACGCCCATCTATTGGCATGTAGCCAACGAAGTGGTACGCTTCGTCATCCTGAAATATCAAGGTCATTCTGTATTATTGTTTATGCAATCACTGTACAGAAAAATCTGCTATCCAGTCTGGAAACAAAAACAATACCAGGATTCATTTACTAATTTCCTCACAAGGCATCCTGTAGCATTTACCGGAAGGGAACAAATATCCCCACAACAAATATTCCTTACCCATGAAATTGACAATTTTTGATACTAGCTAGTGTGAAGATCCATCTTTCATTCTATTTGGAATTCCAAATTCAAATTAATTTTATACAGCATGACATTTTTTTTCGTTCTAAATCAGTTGTTAATTTGATGATGTCTTTTCTTTGATATCGCTGTTTCTGTAAAAATCGCGCGCTATTTTCGAATTAGAGTTCTGTCGTGGCGCAAAACAGCAGCACAGACAGCACGCAATAATAACGACGTGTATGGAAAAGGTACCACAAGACAACGTACGGGGCGAGTATAGTTTGATCGCTTCGCTTCCATTCTTTAAATTTTAATCTCAACAAAGAGCCCCGTGGCCGACCGGAGACGAAAGTCGGTAACGACGACGAATTGAAAGCCATAGTGGAAGCATATTCATCTTAAACCACGTCCGAACTTGCAGCAGCCTTCAACATAAGTGATAAATCGATACTGATTCATTTACGTCAAATTGGACGCTAATCAAAAAGCTCGGAAAGTGGGTACTGCACTACTGTATGAACAAAAACAACAAAATTGCATCGAAGCTTGTTTTTAATTGTTGGAAGGCACACAAATATGAGGAGCTCGTGGCTAAGTAATAACTGCCGCACGGGTCGATCCATCAGGTTAAGCTACGCTTGCCAGGGTTGGTCTGTGGATGGGTGACCATCTTTACATACCGAGACACCTCCGTGCCTCGGAAAGCACGTTAAGCCGTTGGTCCCGGCTGTCATTCGTGGATCTTTGACAGTCGTTACGGGTCGTCAGAAGCCCGAAAGTCTGACAACCAGTCTTACCAAGGGGTATCGTATTACCCAGTTACTGGGTTGTGGAGGTCAGATAGGCAGTCGCTTCATGTAAAATACTGGTATTCAGCTGCATCCGGTAAGACTGGAAGCCGACCCCAATATAGTTGGGAAAAGGCTAGGCAGATTGATTTTGATTGGAAGGCACACAAATGAGGGAGTTCGAAATCATATTGTCACCTATGATGAAAAGTGGATTCTGTATGACAATCGAAAAAGTCCGTCTTTCGGACCTTTGATAACTTTTTACAGGGGAAAATTTTCAAATCCAACGAGACGGATAAAACCCTTCGCAACGATTCCATTCCCCAGGATATCAGCAGAGGCTTCACCAAACTGCCATTAAAATGGCAAAAGTGCGTCGACACTAATAGCCAATACATCGATTAAATAAATAAATAATTTACAACAAAAAAAAAAGGTTTTTTCTATGTAAAACGGCAATTTCATAGGTAAGGACCTAATATTAGTAGATATACAACAAGTGAAAAAAAGGGAATTTAATTCGAGGAGCTAAGTTGGATCTCGAGCGCAGCGAAGGATTCTAGATTCGAATTCTGAGAGGAGCGAGCGATACAAGGACCGACATTTTTATTCACGAGTTGTGGACTCTACTTTTTACCACTGACAGCGAGAAAATAAATAGTAGTTAGGAGCCTTTTGGCCTCGCACAGGACTTTCTGCTTAATTTTTTACTTTGTTTTTATTTTTATTGTTTTTTTTTTTCTTTCTTGCTTTTATTTTTAATAAGTGTGTGTTTTATTTGATCTCCTGTGCTTGTCTCAATAAATACTTTTCTTTCTTTCTTTTAGTATAGTATTTATTTGACTGCCTCGTTGGTCTAGTGGTCGCAATCGCTACTGCTAGCATGAGGTCCTGGGTTGATGGCAATACCATACCATACAATACCCTATTATATTACATGGGACTTACAAACATAACTAGCGAAATGTGAGTGCACTACAAGTACACCTCTGCCTAACCGTTCGGTGAAACAAGACATGATGTTATGTATAATATTTATATTTATCATATTTTTGGTGGCAACAATTTATCGACTATAATTGCTGCTTTAGAACGAAATGATTCCGGAGTCAGTGTCTCATTATCGTCACTGGAACATCCCTCATTTTGTTATAATTAATAGATTTTCCATTGACATTAAAACAACCAAGTTATATAGAAAAGAAACTCTAAAACTGGCGGGATATTTTTTATTTTATTTAATTGTATAGCTCTATGTAATAGCTCCATTTAGCCAGTCAGTATAGGTACTTTCAGCATGTTTCATTTCTTTTTTAAGTTTTAATTAATCGAGGAAGAGCGAGGTTTATCCCATCCTTGTGATGGGATATCTTCGGATTACTTTCTGGGAAGCGCCGGCAACTTAATTGTATAGATTTTAGATAATAAACACATTTTAATTTTTTGTACATAATTCGTGCTTGTTTTATTCACTCAGTGAGTAAAAGATTTTTTCACTGTTATCGATGAATAAAATGTCCTTTTTGAGTGGCAAAGGTGAAAACAAAGTTTTATTGTGATGGGACAAAACGCTAAGAGGAAGTTAGTGTAAATAAGATTGCAAAAAATACAAAAGTTTGTAAATAATTGTCAATGAAATACATTATTAGTACAATAATTGACAATGAAATACATTATTAGTACAATAATTGACAGTGAAATACATTATTAGTACAATAATTGACAATGAAATACATTATTAGTACATTGCATACCTTCGAAGCAGTTTTAGGATCAAACTCAAAGAGAGTCTGGTTTGCCATGGAGTTGTGAGCACTACGAATTGTCTGCGAGTTGCTTAGTGTAAGTCCTCGCATTCTTGCATCAAACGACATGCTGAACTCCTTCAAACTGTTCAATTCTGGACCCAGGTCCACATCAGGGTGGTCACAGTTTAACAGCAGACTTATAACAGCTTGTGTTGCACAGGCATTATTTATAACCTAAAACAAAACAGAAATTAATGTTTAAAAGTTAAAGAAGTTCTTTAAAGAGAATTAAATATTTTTGATACACTGCGCCCGGACACCTGAATCGAGCCACCCTGCATTTTTTTAAAGATCTTTTTTAAATAATGGTAGTACAAAGAAAAAAAATGAAGTTTTGAATCATTGTTCCAAATTTGAAATGGGAATACTTACTAAATAAAAACAGATTAATTGCAATAAGTTCTCTTTTCGCGTTTCTGGTGGGCAAAATAAGCGTGGATTTTTTTAAAGAAAACTTTGTTTTAGGTACTAGACAAAATGTACTTAGTAATTTGTGTTACCTCCAAGAGCTTTTACTACGGCCGTCATGCGGTTCGGCATGAAATTAATTTATACCACTATGACGTAATATGGAATGTTCTCCCATGCTTCCAAGATGGCAGTTTCCAGCTCCTGCAGGCAGGAGCTGGTTGGTTAGCTCGAACACGCCTCTTCAGCTCATCCCATAAGTGCTCTTATGGATTCATATCAGGGCTTCTTGGTGGCCACTCCTTTACTGCTATACTAACGTCAAGCAGGTATTGTCGAACAATTCTTGCAGTGTATTCCAAATCAAACGGCCAATCACACGCAAAAAAGGCCCAGTACACGTTGGCCGAGCGACGGGCTCGACCAACGTGTACTGGGACGTATAAGAGCGACAAAACTCCAATTTTCTTCTATTTCAAATTCGTGAATTCAAATTAGGAACAATGGTGATACCGAAATGATGGCTAAGCTTCAAAACTGAAAGACATATTTCAGTTTTTTTTTTAGGCCTCTACACATAGAAATGCACCGTGGCTCGATTTAAGAGTCCAGGAGTGTATGTTAAGTACCTGTTTGGCAAAGTAGATTTTGTCGAGACGACTGTCAGTGACCACGGGGCCTGCGGGCTCTTCGTGTTGCAAGAATTTGAACAGAAATATAAGCCCATGCACTGGCCTGAAATAAGATGCATAGCCGATTTTTTTAATGTTCATAGCACAATCACAAGTAAAAAGAAGAAAAACAATCCCATGACCCTCTTACCTCGTATGTGTTTTTATTATAATTTTACAAAAAGAAATATGTTTTATGTTGACAGCATTGAAATTGTAACCAGTTTAAAAAAAAACATACCTCAATGTTTCGAAGATACCATCTTCAATTGTCCACAATTCTTCAACTTGAACCCCACTAGCTCCTGAAAGATAAATAAAGCATTTCCTTTACCAGTACTTAACAGTTTCAAATTGACCGACTGGCTAGTGGAGTTTAATGTTTGAACAGCACAGTTGCAAGTTACCCACAGGGGCACCTTCACCATAAAAATATTGGGGTGTGAGGGGCTAAAAAAATTGTATATTGTCAAATGTCAACTATGGCATACCTACGTGTTGTTAATTTGTATTAAATGTAGCAAGTAGCTCCTTGCATAGGTAAGATTTTTTTAACCATTATTACGGAAACAGGAGTTTGTCGACTTATGTAGAAAAGTTTAGAAATCAGCAGTGCCTAGGTTGCAAGAGCGAAAAAAGCTTGCTCGAAAATTAAAAGAAAAAAATGAAAATTGCCTCAGAGAGGTTGTATTTTGTTTGGAAATAGTCCAAGTCCATAATAAATGAATGAATGGCCAACATGATCTTAGTTATAGTATTTTTCATAAGTTGAAGTAAGCTACATGAATAAAGTTTGGAGCCTAGGACCCTAAAGCTGTAGGCCATGGCCCCTGTCTCCCACATCTAACGAACGTGGTACTATAGTTAGTCACATATTATAAATAGGTTGATCAGAGACCTTAGGTCCAGACTGTCCGTGTAACTCAGTTTGATGTTGACAACAGCTATGTTGTTGAGTCTCTCATAAACCTGTCACCACTGTACAGTCACGTACAAAAAGGTCAAAAAGGAAGATTCTTTAACTCTCTACTGAGCTATTAATTTTATGACAAAATATTCTAATTTAGCTGAACTCTGATGATTGGTCAACAAGGAAGCATATTTTGCAAAAGTACTCATAACACCCGTCACAGGCCTTAAATCTATTATTGCATCTAAACGATACAATCATTTATAATGTGTTTTAGTTTTAATAAAAAAAAAACATTTAAATTAATTTAATTATATTCAAAACGCAGTTAAATTTGATCTAATTTAGGAATTATAACAGTTTGAATGCATACAAATGTAACACCCGTCACCACGGAATGACCCGAACTCAATCTCATTTTTGTTTGTGAACAACAAAAATGATCAGGTTCTGGTTACACTTACCAAATTTTTTAATGAGCTGCGTAAAAACCCCAGGATCACTCTCTATCAAACACCAGTCACCAGCAGACTCCATGTTTAAATATCACCTAAAGGAAAAAAGCAATACAGTTAGTTATTAGGTCAAAGACTACATTTGATTCAATCTTAGTGGCAAAAAAAATTACAAAACTAAAGACAAAGACGCCAACTTCTACAACTAAAGTCAATTTTAGTCGTTTCAGGAAATGGTTTGAGAGATTTAGGAGATTAATTTTCAATCATTCTCAGATATGATGGTTATTTAAACTTTTGTTGTTTGATTTCACACTTGGCGGTCACGATGACGGTTCCTATCCATAAATACCTCATTGCCGGGCCGTTGCCGTACCGGTGCCGAGAAATAGAAAACGAAAAATCCGTGAGGCGGGACAGCTTCCACAAAACTCTCTACTTTCTTGTAATTGTGCTGTAATTGCGATTTGATTTCCGTTTATGCGCAAAGACCCAACACCAGCGATATATATACTCAAGGACATAGTTAATCAATCAGAAAATAAATGCTATTTACTCCAATTTTGACAACGATGACTTGTAACTCTCAGCAGGAAATTACGACTATAGATATCTGTATTATACTGTGTAGCGGCTGTAGTAAAAAAATAAATAATAAAAAACAGTTCATGTCTTCTAGTATTAAATTAACCTCAAGTTTTCCATTCAAATCCGAGAGAAAAAGCAAACACAGACATGAAATAACTAAATCCGTGTTACCTTTGTATCATACGCCGGCCCCGGCTAGAAATTTAACCTGTGCTAGTACGGAAAGCAAATGATGGAATGTTCTTGTAAACTCCTCAATTGAAAAAGTACTATTTTCACAATGCCAAGAAGAAATGCGACAAAAAATACAGACAAATTTTTGATAAATCACGAATCAATAATCTACCCAACCTACAGCCACAGAGTACATTATTTATGCCTACAGCTCAGCTACACTGCAACAGGCACAGCACAGAGTACATTTTTTCTAATCACAGACTACATAGAGATAAATATATGCCACAGAATATATTTTATAGAGAATAATACGACGGCGAGAGAATAAGTCCGTGACTTTTTGAATGAAACAGGTTTTTGGATAAATTTTTATTTGATTTTTTAACGTACTCTTTTTGAACTCTATAGATACACTTTGTCCAACGTTTCTCCATTTTTTTATTCAGGTCATCAACATAGGTATTTGTTTGTGAAATGATTTCATCATTGGAGTCCAATCTCTTTGACTCTTTCCACCAAGCCATTTCTTCAAGTTTGAGAACAAGAAATAGTCACTCGGGGCTAAATCCGGAGAATAGGCGGATGAGGGAGCAATTCGTAGCCCCATTCATGAATTTTTGACATGGAAACTGCACATGTGTGCACCCTTACATTGTCCTGGTGGAAAAGAACTTTCTTCTTGACCAAATGCTGTTGTTTTTTTTATTAATATTCACATTAAATTGACCCAATAAGTTGGCATAATATTCACCATTGATTGTTTTACCCTTTTGAAGGTAGTCAATATGGATAACACCGCGTGCATCCCAAAAAACGGCCGCCATGACTATTGGCTGACATGGCCTTCTTTGGCGCCGATTCACCCCGAGAAACCCACTGTTTAGACTGCTGTTTGGTCTCTGGTGTGTTGTGGTGGATCCATGTTTCGTCTACGGTTACGAAACGGCGCAAAAACTCGTCCATATTGCGGTTGAACAACGCCAAACACTTGCGACTTGATTGCGTTTGTGGTCGATTGTGAGCAACCGTGGCACCCATTATGCGGAAAGCTTTCTCATACCCAAGTGTTCATTTAAAATTGTAACCACTGAGCCATGTGAGATGCCTATGGCTTCCGCAATCTCTCTCACTTTCAATCTCCGATCGGCCAACCCCATATCGTGGATTCTTTCAATTCTTTTGGGTGTAGAGACCTCAACTGGGCGTCCAGAACGTTCGGCATCTTCCGTGCTTGTACGGCCACAACGAAATTCTGTGAACCACTTCTTTACCATTGAAATTGATGGTGCAGAGTCCCCATAGTATTCATCAAGCTTAGCTTTGGTTTCAGTGATGGTTTTTTTCCTCAAAAAATAATGCACATGTAATTCACTTTTTTCCATTTTCTTCTCAAAATACGCGGCAGTCTGCTATCAATGGCTGTCAAAGACAAACCCACCCATAGACTGGTTCTCTTTTGTGTCATCTAACTTTTTTATTCTTAATTAATCCATAACTTTGTCATAATCATCATTTGTCCGAATGATAACTTAGAAAAAAATGTAATTTGTATTTAGGACATAAATTGAAAAAACTTTTATTGAAAACGGTTTTGTCTTTTGTATATTATTGATCTGCTATAACTGGCCCTAAACTAATATTTTAGGGCCAGCGCGCTGGTGCCATTTCGTCGCGCGTTTAGCCTGGTCCTTACTATATTTATGTCTATGGTTAATTAATATGCTTTAGACTTGTATGTGCATTCTAAGTTGTCTCAAAAGACTCGTAAAATCTCGTGTCCGCGCCTATTTGCTGTAACTCAGGGCCGCTTTCCGAATTAGAACATAATCGCTCACAGGGCTGACATCGATAAAAGGCGTTCCGAGTAAGATAACACGATAATGACAGCTGAGGGCTGTCAACAATTCAGAACGCTCGTAAATGCGCTCACAGTACTCGCTCAACGTCAAAACTTGCATATCATATTTCTTTGTGTTTCTAACACAATTTCTTCGTCTTCTTTGTTTAGGTAGCGAACGGTAGCCAGAAGCACAATTTAGAAAATGCCACGTTAGATATGATGCGAGTCAAAACAAAACAGCACAACTGGCATTTTTGACAGCGCTCACGGTGATATTAGTAAAAGGCATGATAGGCGTTATCGCAAGATGGTGCACGTCACGACGTCATCTATGACGATTCAAGACTCAACGTTATCGCGTCTACGTTAATTCGGTACGGCTGTTAGCACGCTCAAATCGATTACATCGTAACTCGGAATGCGGGGCAGGTTGCTTATGGTTTGCCGCCGCCTGTCAACCTCCTGACTGACGTGATGACGTCTGTCACTTGTCAGTGCTTATAGCACTAAATGGCACTAAAGTATCGAAACGATCTCCAATTACTATGCCGCAAAGGTGCTCTCTGGACACGTACGTTCACTGCATTGTTCATAATAATCTCCATCCATAATATTTTTTCTCTACCAATTGCTGCATTGTAGTTTTGGGCATCCTTTTAATCTGCCTATGAAAGTTCGAGAGACTCAATAAAGTTGGTGCTCGTTTTTCATCTTTACTGTTGGATGTAGGTAAGTTAAGTATTTTCTACAACAAACTAAATTGTCCTAATGTCGTTTATCGTTAATAACTTAGTATTTAACATGTCGTACCTTTGTTTTATTTACATTATGTTTATGTAATATCGTTTAATGTTCAACTTGCGTGACCGCGATCTGCTAAATTGTTTCTTGTACCCCCGTATGCCCCTGACAAATTGCGATCGACAATAATTATTGTACCAAGATAACAAATTTTTATGATCAATTATTAATAGTCAATTATTGCTCTATTAGAATCTATGTTTTCTTGTACTGGTGTTTGTAGTTGTTGTATTATGTGGGAAGGTAGGTCTATCCATACACCACTGGCAAAATTCGAACATAATTTTAAATTACAACAAGAAACCTGTTCCCGAAATATTACTTACTGTTATAACTACATCTAATTTAATTTTGCACCTTTTTGTTTGAACTCTGCAGATTTTTTTAAAGATATTCTCCTATAACTAAGACTATTTTGTGAAGGTTGGACAAACAAGAGGGATTAATATTATATATATTTATAGTTGGCTCTAGCCCATGTGCAATCAATGCCTTGGTGCCCTTTCTAGCAGTGGCAAACTAAGCCTGTCAGGGGCCTTGGCAGCACCGGCCCCATACATAAAGCCACATCTGTATATATTATTTTGAAACTTGTGTGCATCTTACAATTTGCTGTGCAGGTCCTGTGCTAAAGTACTGCTTTGCCATCATGCCATGCTATTTTATTTTTATCAGTGTATTTTGTGAGCATGCGGATAAGTTAGTTTGTGAGTAGTTGTGTTTTTAGATTTGAGTGTGATTTTTTTATAGTGTTTTTCATATCATTTATTCTCCACTAACATATACAATTTATGATAAGAACCACTATCTTCCTTCTGTTCATGGCTATTTTTTTTTATTGTCTAAGCCATACAACATCTACACTTACATCCAAAAAATTGGCTCACCCCATGCTCTTCTATTTGACAGACAATAACTTAATTTTATATTATATCTTTTATTTTATTTTCTGTGTAGCTAGGTAAGTAAGTAAGTGGCTAAGTAATAACTGCCGCTCGGGTCGATCCAAAATTCAAAATGTTTTATTTCACATAAACCTACATGGGCACTTATGAAACATCAGAAGCTAGGTGCACGGTTCCAATTGGTCGATTCCTATGGAGAAGAGCCGGCAAGAAACTCCATGGTTACTCTTTTAAAAATATCTGGCTTTTACAATATTTTCAAATAACAATGATATTAGGTATGGGAGGACAGTGTAGGTCTTTCAACAAGAACCAGGTACTTAACAAAATAATTATGGTCAACAAATCTACAGTCCACTAAGCCTACAGTGTTCTCACATTCACAAAATAGAAAATAATCTATAAAAACATGAAAAAATTATTAAAAATAAAAAATAAACGTATTTTAAACGAAATGACGTGATTGCTATTACAGCTGTGACAATTCTGAATAATTATCATGTTCACAAAAGCCACTAATAAAGAGTTGAAGTTAAATTGTAGGTATATAATGTCAAATAATAGCGTGATTATGTCAAGGAAGAACGTAAAAATAAAATAGTAAAATATTATATATATAAATATATAAACATGGTAATTTGGGAGCAGTTAATAGACTCTTACACAATTTGCCGTTAATTAGCTATCAGGGAAGCCACAAGTGCAGAAGGAATTATTGCCAAACTTCCTTGTCTTCAACGTAGTCATTAATTTTATAATATGCATTCTTGATAAGAATACGTTTAATGTAGGTTTTGAACTTTCCATCGCTAAGTTCCGTAACCGAGACCGTAAAGAGAAGGCAGAGTCCATCAGGTTAAGCTGCGCTTGCCGGGGTTGGTCTGTGGTTGGTGACCATCTTTACATACCGAGACTCCTCCGTGCCTCAGAAAGCACGTTAAGCCGTTGGTCCCGGCTGTCATTCGTGGATCTTTGATAGTCGTTACAGGTCGTCAGAAGCCCGATAATCTGATAACCAGTCTTACCAAGGGGTATCGTATTACCCAGTCACTCGGTTGTTGTGGAGGTCAGATAGGCAGTCGCTCCATGTAAAATACTGGTATTCATCTGCATCCGGTTAGACTGGAAGCCGACCCCAAGGGTATCGTATTACCCAGTCACTGGGTTGTTGTGGAGGTCAGATAGGCAGTCGCTCTATGTAAAATACTGGTATTCAGCTGCATCCGGTTAGACTGGAAGCCGACCCCAATATAGGGGAAGGGTGTACGAGATGATTCACTTAAGGGAGAATGCTTGTAGTTTAAACGATATTCAACTTAATGCAGATGTAAAAGCGTTTATTTATAGTAAATTTATTTGTCTACCTGTTGTCACACTCAAATGTATTTTTTTTAGATCTACTATTATCCTAATTCACATTTTTTAAAACCCTGCCAAAGAATCATCTTGTACACCCCGGTGTCCAAGATGATTCCTACGGTAGGGGCAAGATGATCCTGGGGATCATGTACCCCCGATTTTGTGAATATTCTAGATTTTAGTATAATTCAATAAAACACAACTTAACACAGAGTAATTTATTTATTTAAAAAGAAACAACATCTTAATTTTTTAAATTAAACTCAAAAAATTTGTAAAATTTTAAAAAAATAACAATCAAAATTAAACGCAAAAAATAAATCTTTATACATCTAAACGTCGCTTTCCTGGAGTTGTTGTACACAAATCACATGTGAATTCATCAGGATCATCGCTATCTATCCCTGCACAAACTCCATGACCCCATCTTTGGCATAAACAACATTTTATACATCCCTCGCCCCTGTTTATCTTTGGAAAATGATTCCGTGCAGAATAGACATTCTGCGTCTTCTTCGGATGAGTCTGTCACAATATCAGTCTTCTTCCTTTTGTTTGACATTCCTTTGCCTACTCCTTTCCCTTTCTGTTTCTTTTAGGATGCGTTTAGGGGGGGGAAAAGGGGCAAGATTCAGGTGCACGAAGAGCTATATCTGGATGCCGCTGACGGAATCCTCTCAGCCAATCATATCCAGCTTTTTCTCTGTGGAAAGGGTGTTTGATATTGTTTTTAAATATATAAGCTATAACGTAATCTATTAACATAAAGATGGTGTACAAGACGATCCGCACTGATCATCTTGTACACCGGTAGCATAATCATCTTACCCCAACATCAACTTTTCTATTCAATGTTCGATAACATAACCTATAAGTTCTTAACTGTTACCATGCCATTAAAGAAACAAAATAGAACAATAAACAAAGGTACAAATACAACAGCCTTTACAATAGACTACCTAGAACACATCTGACATAAACTTAAAGTCAGCCTTACCTTAGAATAACGACACGTAATTTTTATTTTTTTCCACAAAAAATTTCTTTGTCACTCACAAAGCCACTGCGATTGACTGAAGCATGGGAATATCGGGAACTACGTTTTACCAATGAAAACAACTAGATGTCGCTGGTAGTTTCGTTGCAATTCAAAAGGATCATCTCACCTCAACGGACCATCTCGTACACCTTTCCCCTAGTTGGGAAAAGGCTAGGCAGATTTATTGTAGGTAGGTAAGATAAAGTTTATTTACACATAGTCTCTAATACTTTGATAAAAGGAATATTCCTATCTAGATCAACTTGATTCCCCAAATGTACTTCTGCTGACATGAACTGTGAATTTGTTTTGCCAGAGAAGTTGACAAAAGCTTAATGTTTATTTCAGTTTGCTTAGCATAATCAGCCTTTAATGTTCCCACCGCTGGGACACGGGCTGAATCGAGAGGGAATGGGCTGTGATCTATCATGGGAGCCTAGTGCGGGTTGGTAATGACTTCGAATTTGTTTGTGTCTTCACCGTTTTGAGAGCAGTAAGGAAATTATTTGAACAACCAAAACTGCCTGCCTGGGCTCAAACCCACGACCTGCAACTCGTAAGTTGGGGCAGTTACCACTGATGATGATGTAAGGGGGGAGCTTAACACCTCACTCCCCCCAAACTCGAGGTGGCCCGCAGAGGCGGGCCGGCACCAGCCGAGGGTCGCGGAAGTATCTGCGTTCCCGTGACCCCCGACGTAGGTAGAACACCGAGATAGAACACCGGGGTGGTTTTTAGTCAGTACGAGTCTGACAGACCCCTCCGCCCGCCCCAGGGCGGAGGACATCCATGAGGATTTTCCAACCCGAGACCAAAAAAAAAAAAAAAAAGTTACCACTGTGGCACCACTGCTCTTATTGATCATTTATCTTTAGTTTTTTTTCCGAATCATATGTTTGACTGTATGTGTGCTTGCGACTTAAAAAAAAACTAATGAATACATTTCGATAATTTCAGTGACTCAAACTCAAACCATTTATTGCAATTAAACCATTTACAGGCACTTTTGCCAAGGAGTCGGTCAGTTAGTCAGAAAGTTGAAGCTAGTTGCCCATTCCAAAATGTATATCTCTAACGGGCAAGAAACTCCAAGGACACTCTTATAAATATAGAAATTACAAAATCCTGAGAACAATGTAAAAAAATGTAAAACGATGAATAATATAAGATTAAAAATAAGCCCCAGCAGATAAAAGTCGACGGACACCGTCAGTTGAGCAGTCTCAACTGATTATTGGCCCGTTCACGAACATGACGCGTGGATCAGCAAAATCCAGCTCAACCATTTTGTAGGGAACCGAATGATCCAACACAATCGCCACCATCAGCGTGACATTGAAGTGAGCATGACATACTCTCAACTACCCTGCTCTTTCAAGTCGACATACAACATAATAACATAGTAAACGACTCCACGGTACCCACAATTACAAAAATAAAAAAAATAAAAATGTGTCTAAATTATACAAAAGTATAGTATGCAACGTATTTGTAAGATTAAAAGAATTTACTACCAAAAAGAAAATTATTCATTATTATCTATTGGAGTATTCAACAATTAAAACTTGGTTAATAAAAATAAACATTTAAGTTCGTAAAGTACGACAAAATAAAAAAGGACAAGTAACTTTTTTTTTTGTGAACTATTTTGCCAAAGTGGCTGTGGTGCAGGACCAGCATCAAGCCAAGCATTTTTATCTACGATAATATAATCATCCAACTTATAGTATGTTTGTTTAGTGTGCGTTTAATGCGTGTTTAAATTTCTTCTCACTTAGTTGAAAAATATCGAAATAATAAAAGAAGTGTGTACTATAGACAATCTGAAACTTGGTTGATTCAATTTGGTCCTATTTCTAGTGTTGATTTTATTCCTGTCACTTATCTTACTAAAAAGATGTAGATTTTTTTCGAACATACATACTCGTAATGTTTTCATATATGTTTGTTGTTGGCCGGAACATTGACGTCTAAAAATAAAAAATAAAATTTAGTTCCCTCGTATATACCCCACGTGTCCGAATCACCCCCATGTATGTTCCACGACTTTTCATAGTTTTCGAGTTATGATTTTTTTTTCTGAATATTTGAGAATTTTCGACCTGATCAATTTAAAAAATTAAAAAAAAAGTAGAAGTCTTATGAGTTTTTTTTTGCAACTGAATCTTCATGAGTATTAATTTTATGCATAAATAATCATCTTCGTAACTGTGATGAAAGTTATGAAAATGTTGATCTAAAGTGAATAATTTACGTTCGGTAAATTATGACTTAAATTTTCAACTATAAATTAAAAATCTAAAAAGATAACTTCATGGTTCCTAAATAAGCTTCAAGAATTCTCAGCTTTCATAATCATTTAACCCTAGCTCACTAACCTTAATTTCGACTAACGTTATCACTAACCATTCGTAAATTATACGACGGGTTAAAACATGAATATTTATTTAATTAACTTCATTTATGACACAAAAAGATCTTAATTAGCAGTCTTAGTTTTCTTTTTATCCAATAACATCGATCTGTTTTAGAAAAACCTACATTGAACAAAGATTGCTCATAGACACAATATGCTCCCTGCAAATCGCTTTTTTTAGCCCTTGCGTGAAGTTCGTGGTTATACGACGTTTTTTTTACAGCTGCAAGTTTTGCGATTTCTGAAAACGTTTTGACTAGGACCTTCGTGATCTAGTCTACAATTTTCAGCATCTCCGCGATGACTTACTTTAAATTTCGTTGCAAAATTAGTCTGAAATTTTACGACTATCATACGATATATCCCGTTCTAAAAAACGTGTATCCATAACGAGTCATTGCGGGTCACTAATGATGTGAATCAGGAAGGTATTAGAAGCGGCAATGGTGGCGGAAGTCGGAATCTAATCAAAACATTAAATGTGCAACGTACGCGTCGTCTATTTTACGAATGGTTAGTGATCCAGGGTTAAAAAAAGTAGTACTTAATGGGGCTACTTTGGCTAAAATCGGTATTCAAAGAGCGAGTGTGAAAATTCTTAAAATTAGCTATCTGATTAATACTTTCTTTTTGCCCATTTTCTCGTTCCTAAGATTATTTAGTTTGTTAACTTACCAAAACTGACTGCAGAAAAACTAAGATTTAAACACTTGGAGATTAGTGCACCTTCGCATTTGATTGTTTTCATTATTATATATATATATTTAAATATGGTCGAAATAAGCGCGTCATCGGGAGAAAAAAAAACGTTTATTGACTCTCTTGTAAAATTTTCTCATTTGAGCTTCGCCCCTTTGCGGCGTTGGCGACGTGTAGTCCGAAAATATCACGAATTTTACGAAATGTAACTTTAACAGAACTACCATTTTCATAGTGGATTAGAATTATTTTAATGGGATTTTCGAGCGAAATTGAATTCATTGTAACAATTGCCAAAGCACCTACTAAGAATAACGCCAAAAACTAAATGTCAAAAGTATCACGTTCTTGGTGTTGCCCTAATTGAAAAACAAAGTTCTTGTTGAAATACCCTTTATATTAGTATTATTACTCATTTTTGTGGTGCTAAAGACTTCGACATAGTACTTATGTCTGAGTTTATATTAACCGCTAAAACGCCGCGCACCCGCGCGCGCGCGGCACCGGATCGTCGCGGTCGCCGCGCGTGTTGAAAGATTTATGACCGCACTCAAATAAACAAACACTGGTTTTGTAATACGTCTACCGTCTTAACGTTAATTGATTTGGGCATAAGCTTAGACAAAGCATACTATAGAATAAATATAACATTCGTGACAAACGCTTGTGTTGTTAAATAAACAATGTTATCGGGATTTCTTTTGTTCACTGTTTTGACGATTTCTGATAAAACTACTGCACTAATTCACTTGAAATTTTGCAACATTATTTCGTTCAAAAAAATGTTTTTACTGTGTATTTTGGTTAAAATATTATCTAAAACGATAAAATAACTACATGAAAATGATAATTAATGACTTGCCTTCCAATGACACGCACAAAACTCTTTTATTCATAATATTAATAATAATAATAATAATTGCTTTATTTTCAGGCGACTAAGGCCCATAGACAACATACACAAAATAATCTTATATAATAATAAACTAATACATAATAAAAAACATCACTACAAAAACTAGTTTCTACGTTGGGTCGGCGACGTATTGCGCTGAGTCGTGGTGTCATGTAGCCTTCCGCGAAAACGCCGATACACGACACCCGTCGGCCAAAATTCCTGCTTCATGAAAGTCTCCATGTGATGAGTCGGAACTCGCACCACAAAAGATTTGAAGTTAATCTTATGGCGCGACTCCAGCTTCTCGACTCTCAAGGTGAACTTGGTTTTCATCCTGACATACTCCACGACCTCCTCTACCTTCGTGGTGTGATGTAGACGTGACACGTACAGCTGCGTCGTTGGAATAGCGGGACGCAGCAAAATGTCGGGACCAGTAATTGCGGTACCGCACTGATTGCGACAAGCAGGCTTCTTCTTCTTGTTCTTCTTCTCCACGCGAATGAAACCTTCTTCATCGGCCTGTTTTTGGCTTGTTACCGGCGGCAACGAGCTCCGAACTGCTTCGGAGGGCCGCTGGGCACCCCTCGTATTATTCACTATATTCACTTACATTGTTTTGGTTGGTCCAAAACTGGTATAATACGATGTTATTTAGTGCAAATATTATCTACCACGATGTAAAAACTACTTAATAATCGAAATAACACCACTTTCCGTCGATTTACACACAAAAACAATAAAAAATACCGAAATTCTTTGCCGAGCGCGCACTAGCGGCCATGAATTTTAAACTATGTTAGACGTACGAAACTGTCAGTGGTGCCGATTCTCTTGTCACAAATGCGTCTAAACTAGACTAAAAATCTCCAAAATTTAGTTTACTCCTGTCAAACGATGATTTCCCATTCTGAAATAGACTAAAGTGGCACAACTTAACTATATTTTAGTTTGACAGCACTAAGATTGTACTGAGATTTTAATTTAGTGAAAATGA
Source organism: Xanthia togata (assembly GCA_963853775.1). Lineage (NCBI taxonomy): Eukaryota > Metazoa > Arthropoda > Insecta > Lepidoptera > Noctuidae > Xanthia > Xanthia togata. Next base: position 9,651,471 of record OY970790.1, on the reverse strand, counting down.
CAATTTTGCTATTCTGAATTTGACGTTTTTCACCTAAAATTTTAATTTTCTAACTAATTCTGACCATTTTTAATCGCCACCGAAAATGGTGTGGAATATTATTAGTTGTCATGAACTAAAATTCACACGAACATCTCGACTTCGGGTGCAAAAACAGTACTGTACTGGATTTTTTTCTTTTCTTTTGCTTATAATTATCTCGAAAATGGTGTTAATGAAAATTTCGACCCCCTTTATAAAACCCTTATACCCCTAATACTCAACACGTAGGTAATATTTTTTTTTATTTTCCGTACAAAAAGTGAAAAATTCCATATAAAACACGTCGAGGCTGCCCCCACTGCGCGCCTCCGGCTCTAAAAAGTATGTACCACGTGGAGTCGCAATTGTCAAATTCGATTTAGTTGTGTCAAAATATATTTTTTTAATTTAGAGACTGTTTACTACAGAATAGCGTTAAGATTCTCATAGCCAAAAGTAAGGAATTTTAGTGATAGTTTAGTTAGTTTAGTCCGGTGTACAAGAGAATCGGCACCATTTTCAACTTTTTTTTAACATTGTTACCCATATATATTTTTGTTTTCGAATGATTTAGTTAATTATTCTATCCGTCAGGTCATAAAGTAAAATTATTCACAGACCAGATTAGCCCTTATAGTAGAAATAGAGTTTAATGCCGCGTGGGAAGACTGGTACCTTTTCGGGCACACGGGTTTTGACGGTTTTGGCGCATTGGATCTCATTATGATTTTGCCTACTTGACAAGTGCTGAAAGTATGGAAAAGCACACAATATTATTTTCTGACAATAAAATTAATCTTCAAAATTTCAGTGACACTGTCAGTGATGTTATCTTTTTTTAACATTACTTCTATTGCCTACAAATACAGAAATAATGGCTTTCGGATCATATTTATGTCTCGTTATTGATGACATTATCTCTTCGTAGGTTTTCCCTGGCATACAATAATTAATTGTAGATTGACTCAGGTTGTTACTTACACCCACAAGGTGGACAGACGACCTAATAAAGGTCGCAGGAAGCTGCTGGATGCAGGTCGCTTCCAACCGGTCAATTTAGAAATCATTTGGGTCTGAAGGACCTTCAGTACCGGTGTTTCAACCGCTTTCAGAAGCTCTGATGTGATTCCGTCTTCGCTCGGCGCCTTGTTGTTCCTAAGCTGTTTGAGGGCCATCCTAATCTCGTATAGGCTGATATCCGGGATATCGACGGTATAGTGTCGGGTCAGCTTAGCTCTAGGATCTTAGGCTGAGCTACCAACAGATTTTTTGACCGACGTGTATAACTGTCCATAAAACTTCTCGATCTCCCCAAAACATCGGCTTTTGACGACGTTATACTGCCGTCCTCCGTTTTCAGCTTCGTCAGCTAGCTTTGACCAATAGATATGTCTCTTGCGAACACTTTGAAGCCTTGGTTCCGCTCTATCGCCTCTTTAATACAGTTCGGATTAAAGTTGCGAATGTCATGTCGCAAAGACTTCCATATCCGTCTATTGAGCTGCCGATATGCCTTAGCGACAACGGAGGTCTGCAGTGCCATTGAACGTCGTTAAGCTTTTGCGGCCTGTCTGTACGACGGGGTCTGAAAAATTACGACCCGACCGCTCGGATAGTTTCCACGAACCTGTAGTTAATCTCGTCCACTGACTCGCAGTTCTCCAGGCATTCAAAGCGATTTGACAACTCGAGATGAAAGCTCTCGGGGCAGCAGATATGGGCATTTGAGGGTCGGAGCGTAGACTTCATCAAACGGGACCTTTCCAGCTTTACATAAATGTTTACACGATAAATGTTTTAACTGCCTTCAAATTTAATTTGATAGTTTTTTAATTTATTAGAATAACACGTTCTTTCTTTAGTTTAATGTTATTGCAACTGTGTTTTTGTTGTTTCCTGAATTTATTGCATTTATTTATGATGTTATTTAGGTTTGCATACTTTTTATTTTAATTTAACTTTTTTTTAATAAACGTTGCCCCACTAAAAATTTATCCTGTATTGTGGGTGCGTTTACATACATTTAAACTCACATATACAAACAGCTACTTTATAACAACTATTGTTATGTTTCAGTATATAATCTTCAGTAAAGTCTATTGTTAATAAGGAATGAGGGTTGCAATTAGTATTAAATAATTCACCATATAAGTTATTAGTTTTTTTGTTTCTGTAACTTAGTAATTCGTAGTATTGCATGAATTAGTTCTTCTTCTAGGGCACTAACCTTACACAAAGCCTCCTCATATAAGTTACTGCAGTTATTAAAACCATCCGTGACCAAGCGCAGTTTGTCCCGTGACATAATCTACATACTTTTAGTATATAAGTATGTCGCAGATGGATTGTAGAATCCACTGTTTTACATAACCGCTAACCGTTTTACATAACCGCTAACCGTTTTACAAAACAACTCCTTTATGTAAACCAGCTGAACGACGTTTAGCGATTAATACCCAGAATTGCATAAACGTTTTGCGTTTATCAATGCAGTGGGTCAACGATAAGAGGTTATGTAAAACAGCGGGATATGAAACGTAAGTGTCGATTTTAATTCAAAATTTTGTCGCTCGACCACTGCGGGGTCGGTCAGCTAAATTATCCATGCCGTGGTACCTCTGCAACGTGACCACGACACAGGATTGAAATACAGCAACTCTGCGTGCTATTTCTCTCGTGGAATATCCATCTTACCTCAAAGTTACAATTCTTGCTCGTAAAACTTCTGATAATCCTCTTGGCATTTTATCATTAACAACTTTCCTCGAAAAAATATTGACTCAGTCAGATTTCTGAATGAGCGTAAGCTTGGATTGAATTTCTTTTTATATGAAAAAAAGAAAAACATTTTTTTTTAAATACCTATATATTATAATTCTATACTTTTATATAAAGAATCTAAAAAGGAAGAAATTATAAAACCCCGTAACAAAAAAAAAACGATTTTTCAAACTATTCGCGATCTTTTTTTGATGTGTGTATGCATGTATATATGTATGTTCATCTGTTACCTCGTAACTTCTAAACGTGACGTCTCATTAAATTGAATAATATTGCGCCCCATAAAGGGCATACAGTCATCAATAATTTAAAAAAAAATGTAATATTAAAAATTGTAATTTAAATTGTAATTGTTGAAATTAGTCGCATATTATCTAAATGATTTTGCGGAGTGCCCAATCTGTACTAATATGTGACACAGTGTGAAAGCGTTTAGAAGTAATTGCATGAAACTACCAGTCCGACGATATCGTGTCGTAAAACTATTTCGTGTCGTTATCGATATTGTCCAATATGAAAACGCCCAATCTTGGGTGTCTATGAACATCAACAATTATCAGTAAAAGTTTATATTAACTATCAAAAACGTTCAAAATACTTTCAAACTATGACATTCTATGCTCGCCCGGCACAACCGCGCACGCAATCGACGCTACCGCTCATGCATGGAATTATTCCGTTGGAATAAAACTATCATCGCGTGTAAAAAAACCTATGATTTCGGGAGCACCCTTCGCCGTCCCTTCATCAGCTCTGTCAAAAGGTCGCCGGCTACTGCTGTCGCAGTCTTAAGTTATGTCACAGCATTATCATCACCCACAGTTCACTCCACCCACTGCTCTTTGTGCTGATCCTCATGCTCCTGTGCCAGCCTCATCCAGGTATTCATCGTCGAGGTATACGTACGTTGTATTCATTATTTTTATTGTTGTCGGCCTAGAACTTGAACATCATTTTATTACAAAACTAGCTTTTTCCTGCACAGCTTCGCTCGCGTGGATGTCGGTAATTATCCCATGGAAGCGTTCTACCGGGATAAAAAGTATCCTATGTGTTAATCCAGGTTATAATGTATCTGTCTGCCTCATCCAAATCCTATTAGTAGCATAATCTAATTATATTTGAATACTATCGTGAATTCATGCTCAGAAATTGTGCACAACGTCTAATGATTGAAATACTATCTTGAATTCATGCCAACTTTTTGTGCCAAGTCTCAAGTTTATTAAGTCAAGGAATAAGCTCAAAATCTTGACGACGTGAATAGCTCTATTGTTCAGGTCCAAGATTGGTTTACGATAAATAATTTGGAACTAAAAAAAAAAAAACAAATGCATTAATTTATTAATCAAACAGATTTCCTAGGAATCACGCTAGATGAGAAATTACAATGGCACGGCATTATATATAACATCTCTCGCGGGGCGGCTAAGCTCGGCCGCTTATGCTGTTAGAAAGATAAGACAGTTAACAGATGTAGAAACCGCGCGTTTTGTCTATCTTAGCTACTTCCACAGTATTGTCGTATGGCATTTTACTGCTGACATTGAATCCATCTTTATTTTACAAAAGAGCTATCAGAGCCATTTATAATCTACGTCGTCGCGAATCTCTCAGGGAACTATTTAAAATTTGATGAATTATGACGGTACCTTGCCAATTCATTTATGAAAATATTAGTATATGAAAAAATTTACATTAAAAAATAAAATGTTATAGACTTAATTTTAATACTAGAAATAAAGATAAAATAGATCAACCATTTTTCAGACTATCTAAAGTAAATACATCTTTTATGGGGTACTGTGTTAAATGTTACAACAGAATACCTTGTGATATATTAGAATTAAATGAAAGAAAAATTAAAACTCATAAAGTGTACTTCACTTTGTAAACAAGCATATTACAAATTAGAGGATTATATCCAAGATAAAATTGCTTGGAAATATGCTGGTCCTGCTCCATATGACAATTTAGAATCTAGGCAAAATGTAACTGGTTGGCAATATAATTGTATAATATTATTTTTTATATTCTGTGATTACTTTAACTCACACACTGACTTATTATTAGTATATGAATATACTTAATCGTATTTTTTTATTTTTTTTGTAAATATGTGAGCAACATGCATCTATCACAAATTTATCTGTTATTCCTTCATTTTTCATTCTTTTACCTGTCGTGGTATAGTAATCTTATTCTAGGTGCATCGTCTTCACATATAATTATATAATGGATGTACAAGATATTGTGAAAACATATTAAAAGAGTAACGGTGGAGGTTCTTGCAAATTCTTCTCCAAACGAAAACTACCTCCTGGAAGGGGCGACTATATACACTCAGGGGCACATTTAACCGTCCACTCATTCGAAATTCCATATCGTTTGTTTATGTTAACTTGGGCTTTGACTACTAGGCGTAACTTTATAAGTGGGTATATCTGACATAAAGAAAACACATATACCCGCGTTTTTTTTTACTTTTGTGGTTTTTATTCAACAATAATCAGTTCAGTAGAAATTTGACAGTCTCGCCTCTCGTTTTGTGTGAAGGATAAATTTGTTTTACAACGTTGTCTTACCATTGTTTCGAACAAAACCGAGGTATTGAAGTACTGTGACCTTATTTACACTAAAATAATGCCACTAGACGTAGCTGGAGCAGCTAGGGCTGTGGCACTTGCAGACGCTGGGTTCAGCCAGCGTCGGATTGGACGAATGCTTGGATACCCACGAAGCACTATCCAAGATGCTATCCGGCGTTTCAGAGAGACCGGTTCCTACACAAGGAGACCAGGACAAGGTCGTAGACGGTGTACGTCAGAGAGAGATGACCGTTACATCGTCTCGAACTTTCTTCGAAATCGGTTCACAACGGCTTCTGAGGCTCGTAACCGCTTATTTGAGGTACGAAATGTAAGTGTGAGCCTAAGAACAATAAGAAGAAGGTTAGCAGAGAGGGATCTGGGATCATTTCGACCGGCTCGAGTACCACAGCTAACGACAACTCACAGAAGAGCGAGACTTGTTTTTGCTCGAGAACATTTAAATTGGACGTCAGAGCAATGGAAAGCAGTTCTCTTCTCTGATGAATCAAGAATCGCTTTACGAGGTCCTGATGGACGTCAGCGGGTGTATAGACGCCGTGGTGAAAGGTTTGCTGAATGTGCTGTGGTTGAAACAGTGGGCTACGAAGGAGGCTCGATTATGGTGTGGGGTGGCATTTGTTACGAGGCCCGTACAGAGTTGGTGGTCTTCGATAGAGGCAGCGTAAATGCTCATAGGTACGTGACAGAAGTCCTAGAACCACATGTGATGCCATTTGCTCCATTCATTGGCGATAATTTTGTTTTAATGCACGACAACGCTCGTGCACACACCGCGAGAATTGTCACAGAGTACTTGGACGCCATCAATATTCAGAGATTACCATGGCCAGCTCGGAGTCCTGACCTGAACCCGATAGAGCATGTATGGGACAACCTAAAAAGACGAATTCGGAGTCGAACACCAGCTCCTAGGACCATCAGTGAGCTGAAAACTGCAGCTGTTGAGGAGTGGAGGAACATTCCACAAAGCGACATCCAAGACATAATGGACGGGCTTACAAATCGATTACAAGAGGTGATTAGGGCCAGAGGAGGAAATACACATTATTAGTGCGATAATTAAGAGCATACTTTTTTTAAATTAAAATTTTGCTAAATGTCGTTTTTGGTCAGAAGACTGCATATTCGCATTTTGAAATTTTTTGTCTTGATTAAACCATTTCACAACTTACACATGTTTTATTTGTGTTCTCAAAGATTCACCCAAAGTAATTTTATAACAAAATTAGTTAAAATCCGATACAATTTTGAAATAATCGACAAAATGTAGGTGGCCGGTTAAATGTGCCCCTGAGTGTATATATTTTTTATTTTTTTGTGAATTTTGACGTTCAAACGTGCCTTTTTTGTGCCTTTTCAAACAAATGAATTCCCCCCTTTAAGGTGGAATTTTCGAAAACCCCTTTCTTAGTGCTCCCCTATATTATAAAAGGAAGCCGAGTGCAAAATTTCACGTTCCTAGTTCCAGTAGTTTCGGCTCTGCGTTAATATGTCAGTCAGTTATATTACAAAATCAGTAGAAAATCAGACCAAACCTGTGGTCTTACCAGGGCAGCAGAAATTCACCACTGGTTCGGCTGATGCGTATGCTACTTAAACATGAAGAGGAAGGACAAAGTAAAGAAAGATGGATTGTATGAGGAATGTTATGAATGAATAGTGACGGCTGTCAGGGCGAATGGAAGAAGAAAACGTTGCGCCGACCAAGCAACTTGGGAAAATAGAGGAAAATGATAATGAGTATTCTTGTAACTTGAAGCAAATATTTTTTCACCACTCCCGCACGAAAGAAGTGTCTTTCCTCTACGAAAACAGTGAGGAAAGTTGGTTTTTCCTCACTGCTTGAACAGTGAGGAAAGTTGGTTTTTCCTCACTGTTTGAACAGTGAGGAAAGTAATGCTCCCGTTCAGGAACTAACCTTGCCTGATTTTTTTAAGTTAAGTTTTAAAGATATTTTAAAATATAAAGAATTATTTTGATTTGCTTTGTGTCTATTTAATTTATTTACCTATGATGACTGAATACTTTCTTGCTGGGAGTGGTGAAAAGTTTTGTATGCAACTTGTGAGCAAGTTCATTTGCTATTCGTTTTGTTGAGTCTTTCGCTTACTCAGGATTGAAATTTATAATCACTCGCTGCGCTCGTGATTCTATTTTTCAATCCTTCGTTCGCTCAAGACTCAAAATCAAAACTCATAGGAAAAACGAACTTTCCTCACACGTTGGATAAATAACTATTTCATATTTCAAATTGACGTCTTTATCATCATAAGCTGAGTCATAAATATTTATTACTATTAAACTCAAACTCAAAGCATTTATTTCAATTAAACCATTTACAGGCACTTTTGAATTGTCAAAGGGTCGGTCAGTCAAAAATATGAAGCTAGATGCCCATTCCAAAGCGTAGTAGGTACCTATGGAGAAGAACGGGCAAGAAACTCCACGGACACTCTTTTAAATAAAAAAATTGATACAAAATATTGGTTACATCATTCATTTTGAAATTATGCATGAGAACAATGTAATAAGACGTGCACGTTCGTAAAAGCGTCCGTAATAAAAATAAGAAAAAAAGAATCATTCAAAAACTTAAAAATAAATTAAAATAAGCCATGGCAGCTAAGAGATGACCAGTCCCAACTGACGGCGCCCGTTAACGAACATGACGCATGGATCAGCACCATTCAGCTCAACCATTTTGAAGGGAGCTAAATGATCCAACACACACGCCACCATCAGCGAGACATTTGAGTGAGCATGACATACTCACAGCCGCCAGGGCACATTCAAGTCAATGAAATACTACATACTCGTATTACCCGGTAAATGGTAGCTCTTTAGTACATAGTACTCACACCTGTGCAGCTATGCAATTATATAATACAAAGGAAATTGAGTTTATACAATACAAAAATGGTCTTACAATCTTCAGCAGCTCCAACAGTATTTTAAAAATGTTAAACAGTGTGTATGTCAATTAGTTGTGGAGCAGGACCAGCAATGAGCCAAGCATTTTTATCAGTGATGTAATCCCCCAACTTATAATATGCCTGCCTAAGTGCCTACATAGTGTGCGTTTTATACAAGATTTGAATTTCGTCTCATTAAGTTGAAGTATGTGGGGAGGAATTTTAGTGTAACATTTTAAACAGTACCCCATGAAAGATGAGTCTACCTTAGCCAGTCTGAAACCTGGTTGTACTAATAGGTCCCTATTTCTTGTACTATAATAAAATTATGTCTATCACCTCTTTGTAATTTTTTTCTTACGTACATGATGTTTTCATAGATATATTGACAAGGTACCGTCATGATGTTAATATCCTTAAACAGTTCCCTAAGAGAGTCGCGCCTGCGGAGATAATAAATGGCTCTGATCGCTCTTTTCTGCAGAATAAAAATAGACTCGATGTCTGCAGCCCGTCCCCAAAGTAAAATACCGTAAGACATGATACTATGAAAATAACTGAAATAGACTAGCCTCGCGGTATCTTCATCAGTAAATTGACGGATTTTTCTGACAGCATATGCTGCTGAGCTTAGCCGTCCTGCAAGATAATGTTAAATGCGGACCCCATTGTAGCCTTGAGTCGAGCGTGATCCCCAGGAAAACAGTTTTATCGACAAATTCTAGTTTCTCTTAATTCAAAGAGGTAGGTACCTACTGATCCCATAAATTGTGTTAAAATTACACCATTTATACGGTAACAAAGTCATAGCATTATGAATAACACAATACATATTCGTTATTTAGTAATCTTCGGATAATTTATAGGCGATATCGCGGTCGGTAGCGATACCGAATCGGTACGCGATATTGGCTGTACAGATAGTGCAACTGTGCAATCCGTCCGGACGACGCGCGACGCGCGCGCCCCACTCTGCGATTACTGTACTGTAAGCTGTACTTTAGTACGGAGCGGAGCGGAGTGGAGCGCGTCGTCGTGGATTGCACTATCTATTCTTGTGTTGTATAATGTGCGGCACAAAAGTAACTAACCAAAGAAATGAAATGAAATTATTTATTCTGTAAATAGGATATTGGAACCACTTTAACACGTCATCTTTTAAAAATAAAATTAGCTAGATGAGTTCGGCGTTTCCTATCTGACTACTCTGAGAAGAAAGGCCGAAACAAACTCAGAGGTCATAGTCTCTTAAAGTCAAGACATAATCTTGGGACATAATAAAGGGGACCAGGAGCCCTACCACCACCTCTTTTAGCAGTATTATTTTAATCTTACTTGAGCGTGGGAAAGAGATGGAGCTAGACGTCCTGTATAGCTCCACTTCTTTCTCGCACTGAAGTAACATCAAAATAATACTGCTTAAAGAGGTGGTGGCTGCCCCCTGTATCGCTACCGATCCCGACAGCGATATAGTTAATATCTGAATAGGTTTTTACCGTGTACTTCTTATGCAATTTGTAAAGCCATCGTGTAAATAAGAACCCAAGTTTGTAGGAAACACAAAAAAACCGTCCAAGAGCTAGGCGGACCACGCGCAGTAACGTGTTCTATAGTTAGGATGAATATTTACGTGTGCACAGCAAGTATTGATTCTACCGACCGCAAAAATAAGTTAGTATTTCAGAGTACATACATACATACATAAACTCACGCCTTCTTCCCATGGGGGTAGGCAGAAACTACAGAATGCCACCTGCTACGATCCTTACATACTCCTTTTGCCTCGTTTACGTTCATACATCTGGTCATACACGCACGCCGGTTGCGAGTACTACGCACCTGTCCTTTCTGAAGAACATCACCAATAAGGTCAGTATATGTCCTCCTAGGGCGTCCCCTCCCGGCGTTTCCATTCACATCTGCCTTGTAAATACATTTTGTTAGTCGCCTTTCATTCATCCTCTCAACATGACCAAACCATCTCAGCAAACCGACTATCTTTTAAAATTAAAGTTCGCGAGCACATTCGCAAGAAGCTGGCAGTATCATCACAACGGTAATGTTTTCCCATTGCTTGTCTTATTTGTGCTTATATTTATATATAATTAGGTGTATTTATTATATTTATAGTTTTTAATAGGTATATATGTATATCTTTATATTTAAATATTTTTTTTTTTTCCCTCAATTCTCGCTATTGCACCTACCACAGTTTGTCTCTGCATCACCCAAAGGTTGACTGGTAGAAAATGCCTGTGGCATTAAGTCCGCCTCTGTACATTTATGTGCTTGAAGTGTTAATAAATAAATAAATAAATACCCTTTTCAATTTTTGTCACTACATCTTCTTTTAACTCACACCGTTGTCTTATCACATCATTTCTCAGCCTATCATTCATAGTTAGACCACACCAGAGTATTTCTCGAAAAATCCAGTGATGAGACTACACAGCTCGGCTCATGTCATGACTAATCTGCGCGATAAGCATCATAAACAATTTATCCTTCAACTCCGCGTTGATGATAACGAATAACCCGTCCGCCGCTATCATTTCACAATTAGAAAACGCAGCACGTCACGCCTAGCGCATCTATGCCTATTGTAGCCGCCAAAATTTCAAGTCAAAATGAGGATAATTGAATACCAAATTATTGTTTTTGTTCGACTAAGACTAAGATTCTCAATCGTCGGTGGTCAGATATTTAAACTTTAAAAACCGGCCAAGTGCGGAAAGGACTCGCGTACGAAAGATTCCGTACCTTCATTGGACTTATTCACCACCAGTGTCAGTAAATTTAAAAAAAACTATGTGTAACCGCTTCTTCGAGGATCACTGACACTTCTCAAGTTCAATTTTTTATTAGTCGCTCCGAGTTCTTTTACTTCTTACTTTCTTTTACCTGTCTACTGTCTCTTGTTCTATCCTAATTTTTGTCAGTGAAAACTTGTAATTGGCCTTCTTTCACTATTGTTCACATATGCATAACCTAGCTGTAAGTTTTCTTAAAATAATAAAATAAAATAAATAAAAATCGGCCAAGTGAGAGTCGGACTCGCGCACGAAGGGTTCCGTACCATTATCTATAAAAACGGCAAAAAATCATGTCTATTGTATGGGAGCCCCCTTTAATATTTTTTTTATTCTGTTTTTAGTATTTGATGTTATGTGAAAATTTCAACTGTCCGTCTGTCTGTCCTTCTGTCACCAGGCTGTATCTCATGAACCGTGATAGTTGACAGTTGAAATTTTCATAGGTGATGTTGCCGCTATAACAAAAAATACTAAAAAAATAAAATAAGGGGGCTCCCATATAACAACGTGATTTTTTTGCCGTTTTTATAGATAATGGTACGGAACCCTTCGTGCGCGAGTCCGACTCGCTCTTGGCCGGTTTTTAGTATCGTAGATGGTAACAAAAATTAAAACAGCGGTTTACGTTTGTATGTAGAAAGGTAAAACCGGATTTTTTATTGGAATGAGAACTTATAATTTATATACTCTTAATAAATGTGTATAAATTAAGTAGGGGCTAGAGTTCAGGTCTAGCCGTCCTTGGATTTAATTACCGGTTTATTTATATCTAGCACTTCGGTCGCGCGGATTTCGTACGTACTTTTCATTTGTAACTAAAATAATAAACGCGAATTTTGAATAATATGTAAGAAACCGGCCAAGTGCATTCCGGACCACACGCGCAATGAAGGGTTCCGTAGTTGGGATGAATTTATCCCATGAACAAACTTAACATTGTAGTTTTTTTTTTAAATTATTAATTTATTATCTTAATTTTTTTTATCTAAAAGGGTTGTTTGTCCAATAAGGAACATTGTAGATGAAAAACTATGTTCTCCCATACATTCCAACTGCAAATTTAAGTTTGTACGCATAATATTTAGAGATTTACCATTTATTTCGATTTATTTTAAGACTACGAGGGTTGCTATTTATGTATCCGGAATAACAAAGTGAAACAAACATACAGCATTTATTATGGTTTTAATTAATGCTTTTCAAAATATTCGCCATGATGATCGATGCACTTTTGCATAGGTACGTTGGAACCGATTTGAATGCATCAACGGCCTCTTCACGGCCCGAAAAACGTTGACCACGTAATTTGTTCCTCACGGTTGGGAATAAATAGAAGTCGTTGGGGGCCAAGTCGGGGCTGTACGGCGGATGACCCTTTAATTCGATCTTTTGGCTTTCCAAATACAGAGTTGTTTCGGCCGATGTGTGGCAGCTAGCTTTGTCATGATTAAGAAGGATTCTGTGTTGTCGGTTGTTCTTTCTTATTTCTTTAAAGACTTCTGGCAAACAAATCCTCTTTTACCGTTCAGAATTAACCGTTTTACGTTCCTGTAATGGTACTGTAGCCACATGTCCATATACAATGTGGATCTGGACTTACGACATTAAATTAAAACAAGCACAGTACTAGTCCATAGAAACATTTTAAAAGACGAAGATTAGTAGTTAGTGGAAAATTGAAAAATTGCAATTTTCAAACAAAATAAATAGCAGAATCAACTGCATAAAAAGTAAACACGCTTTATCTACGAAAAGTCACTAACCTGTTGCGCGGCCCGATGCGGGTCGCGGCGGGGGGCGGCGCCTGCGCTGCGGTGCGGGGCGTAGGTGGACGTGGGTAGGTAGTTTAGTCGGAGAACAACAAATTAGCGGCATAAACTCACTAAGTTGCGCGTTGTTAATTAAAAGATCACTGATTGAATAATTAATCACATAATATCACATCACAATCAGAATTTACATCAATAGTCAAATTTTTAAATTTTCAAGGTTTCCACCGTTGTTCATTATGCACAAGCGACATCGATACCTAATTAACTAACACTGAACAATAAGTCACACTAAATCGTCTTCACTTTCACAAATAACAACTATTTTTTTTTTCACAAAATCACGACAATGCGCGCGCGGCTCGTCTCGTAATAAACAAAGTAGCGGTGTGCGCTCCTCAAAGGGAGCCGCTGCACTGACACTGACCGAGTTCCGAGACTTATTGCCGAAAAAATTCCGCTCACACACACTCGCAATTGTCTATGCACCACTAATGCATAATTTGCGTAAGTAATATTTATTTTTCTTTCTAATTGTAGTATTATTTTGTGGGACTGGGCGGGGCGCGTCAGAGTGGAATCGTATGACACCTTTCTCTGTCTCTCAAGCATATTGAGACGTAGAGGATAGAATCGTACGTTTTGCACAGGTTCATGACCTTACAATGTTTACCTATTATTACGGAATCAGATCTACATCATGTTGAAAAATAAGAAAATGAAAAATAATTTCCTGTGGCTAAAGTATTCATTGGATTTGATTGATTTTTTGTATACGGGTAAAGAACATGACACTCTTTACGTGGTTTTAAGAAATGTCAAGCGTCCTGCTCCACGTAGTATACCAAAAAAACAAGCGACCATTTGCTTCAAAGTGCTTTTTGACTTTTGTTGGGTTCGGCTCATCTTGGAACACCCAAACAGTTGATTGTTTTTTAGTTTCAGGATCATACGCATTTATCCAAGATTCATCACCTGTGTAGATATTATAGACAGCTTTTGACGCACCCTGGTTGTACTTTTGTAACATTTTTTTACACCAATCGACACAGGCCCGTTTTTGGTCAATTCTTAAGTTGTGCGGAATCCAACGTGAGCAATTTTTTTACAGCTAAATGTTCGTGTAATATTTTATATATACTCGTCATACTTATGCCCAGAGACGCCTCTATCTCGCGTTATGTAACATGACGATCTTGCATTTTTAGTTCCCTCACAGACCGCCCACTTTCGTCCGCCACATTCGTCCGTGAGCACAGACCGCCCACGATTAAACTCACTAAACCAGTGATACACAGTAGTTTTCGATGGTGCTTCGTCCCCAAAAGTCGAAGTGAGTTGATAGATGGCCTAGATGCACTGTTTTTGAGTTAGCCCTCGCTGAAAATCGTAATAAATCATACGAAAATACTAGTTAAATCCATGGTGATAACGACACGCAATTTTGAACTATGAGTCTGTTCAAAAATAACAATTTTCATACCTGAATAGGTATGAAAATTGTTATTTTGCTTGGTCTGAGACAAGTTTGGCTTAATAAGTTCTACATGGTCTAAGACATCACCCCCTTCAGGCTTTGCACCCATTTACCAAACATCCTGTATATTTGAGACTTTAGGGGCATGAAGAACAGGGTGTAAAGTTCACTCATCCACCATAGAAAAGGGAGGATCCACCGACCAGACGAGTGTTGTGTCTGGCGGGCAACTGCTCAACTGTTGATGTCGGATAGTCTTAAATATGTCGTTCGCGCGATAAACTCCCAAGTGCACGATCGCATCTGAACTCGAACGCACGTCCCGCTCTGCTCCAAATCTAGACTTCCTAAAAGTCCTAGATCTCTCCACGTTAGCTTTTATCGTTTTGTGTAATCTGTTTGGTTCGTACAATTTGTCCTAAGTCGTAATCTTTGTGTTGTACTCTTATATGTATATTAAGGAAGTGCCGAGGTAGGCAGTATGTGTAGTTCGTATGTGGCGGTGTAACCGCTACATCACTCCCCTCCGGAGACCGGAGGTCGATAGTGGGCTGAGTCTTGTATCTTGCGATGCTTCAGAGTGCCAGCTAAGGTTCCAGTGAGTCGGAACCGGGTGCCGCACAGTTCATGGTGAGTCGGAACTGTTTGCGGCGATTGCGGCGATTGAAGTTATTGCCGTGATTGCGGTAATGGAGATGATTTCGGTGATTCCCCAGTGAGTCGGGGTGATGAGGCTGAGGGTCATGACAAGGAATGCGCGTTCGCTGCATGCTGGTGGTCAGGATACCCGTTGAAGCCGAGGGTGCTGGCTGGCTGTGTGACTCGCCTGCCTCACGAAAGCTTGCGGAGTGATGATGACGATGACGTCACGCTGAAGTAGTTGCACGAAGGCTGCGCTAACGTTCATATTCGGGGTCACCAATTTAGGGGCATCAGGAACAGAGTGTAAAGTTCACTCATCCACCACAGAAAAGGGAGGATCCTCAGACCAGATGGGTGTTGTATCTGGCGGACAACTGCCAAACTGTTTTTTTTTTTTTGTCTAGGGCATCTCGTAGCTCACCTCTGAGGTAATGACTACTTAACCGGTCAATCCTGCGGCTGCCTTAAGCTACTAACTTAAAGCCTCCAGCCAGGGGCAAAACTATTCTAAATTAAAACTAGGCGAACGCTCGCTAAGGGCACCCCCTGTGGGGTACGGACCTCGGCTTAGGGCGTCGCTGGGGGGAGGACAGCAAGTTGGGACAGGCTGGATCAAAGATGATTCATTATTATTAATCGGGGAATTTAAGTCTACATTTCTCAGCATAACGCGGGCTGGCGCTTCTGCGAGCAAGGGTCGTTGGGGAGTATTATTTACTCGGGCGGGTCGCGATCGCGGAGGATTTCGGCGGTGAGGTCGGAATGCGGGTCGGTGTCTGTGTTTGTGCATTGTACTTGTGGCCCTATTGCTCTCCTGGAGGAGGGTTATGGGGTCGTCTGGGTCGGTAAGGAACAACTGCCCAACTGTTGATGTCGGATAGTCTTATATATGTCGTTCGCGCGGTAAACTCTAATTGCGTGATGCAGGATTTGTGTGACGTCATGTCTTTGATGCATAGTTCATATGTGGCGGTGTAACCGCTACAAGACCATCAAACCCACAGTTAGTTGATATGTCACACACAGACACGAAACAAACTTAACTACAATGTTAAGTTTGTCCTTGGGATAAGTTCATCCCAACTACGCAATCCTTCATTGTGCGTGGCCCGACTCGCACTTGGTCGGTTTTTTTATTTAAACTGTTATTTCAAGTAACTACTCTAACGCGGTCGATGACCCCACTAAAAATGCATCAAATTAATTATTTTTTTGTTTTATCATGTCTGTTTAGATATTGATAATTGAATAATTCTATATCCAAAACGTCTGCGGAGTTCGCAAAAAACCTGATTTAATTTGATCCTGTATACAATATGTATATGTCGTGACCAGATCTTAAAATTGATAATTTGTTTAAATGAACTTAGACCGCTGGTCACATAATGATGAGGTCTGGCCAGATCATTGAATATTTAACGTTTAATGATATGAACAGTTAAAAGCACGACTACTTCATGATATTGTAGCCAAACATTATAGTGATCATATCGTAAAATAGTTAGATTATCCACCGGTAGAGGCGTTGATGTCGCTTTGTTTTGTTGTGCATCATGGCGGTGGCATACAACAAATCAAACAAAGTAGAGTAACCACTCAATAAAAGTCTTATTGGGTTTCCAAATATGATATTACGGAAAGCGATCAACTTGGAAGTAGCGCTCGCCGGCCGCAGCCGCGGCGTGAGATGCAACAGATCACTTAAAATTAACATAAAAAATTAAAATTGTATGCCGCTTATGTGACCCCCGACCAAATGGGTTAGGTTAGGTTAGAACTGTGACCAACCGCGCGCGAGCCGTACGAGCGCTACTTTCAAGTTGTTCGCAGCAACTTGGCTATTTTTTACTACACCTTACACCATGGATACCCTACATTAATGATATGGCCAAACGTCGACTGACATATCATTAAACGTTGAGGTTTAAACGATATGGCCAATATTAGCTGGCCATTTTATGAAATGGCCAATTCTAAGATCTGGCCACAACATATACAATGTGTAGCAAAAACCCTGTCCGATCCGAAAGAGGTGTTGCAATAACATGACCAAAAAGTAATAAAAATATACTATTATTGAAAGTATTAAAGTTATTGCCCCTTTTTGCCCCACATTCCCCTACATGAATGACTCTCAGTACTATTCGTAACGACACCCCCACGGATCGAACAGGGTTTTTGTTACATGTTGTATAACAGGTATAAACCTCTTTAAAAATATCATGTGCTCAAAAATAGTCTAGTTCCATGTGCGAGGATGCACTTCATCCGTCCACTTCGTCGCGTTCGCGTTCAACGTTCTTCAATAATGTTATTTTAACTCTGGCGTTGAATATTTAGATGTACCTACACCATTTTTTTTTAAAATCATTAGTAGCTTCATTGCACTAGTCAAAATAAATCACCCTTTTCGGCTGACTAAATATTTCCATTGTTTGTATAATATATGTCATGCATTAAGCTTAGAAACATTAACCTACAGCCATGGACCCGTCTTATCAACAAGTGAAGTCACTAGCACATACAAATTATATCTATTATCAGAAACTAGATACTAACAATATCGTTTTTGTTTCCAGATTGGTGAATAATGTTTGGCCTGCTGCTTAGTTTACTGGGCTTAGCTGGCCTGAGCCCAGTTCCCTTTCTGTCCGACGTAATAGGTGCCACGGAGCCAGCACTGAAACTGTTAATATCCATCCTACTAGGATACCCGCTGGCGATTATCTATCATAAATACGTCAAGCAAAATGTAGAATATCGGAACTTATATTTCATCGTGACGGGATTTGACATGGCATTCTATAATTTTGGTATCTCAATGTACCATAATGCCATCCCAGCGCTAGTAATTTATTTAAGCACTAAGATCCTTGGTCCGGGAAAGAACAACGCAATAGTGACTTTTGCGTTTAACATGACATATCTGCTGGCCGGCTACGTGGTGACCGAGTCGGAAGACTACGACATCACATGGACGATGCCGCACTGCGTGCTCACTCTGAAGTTGATCGCTTTGTCCTTCGACCTGTGGGATGGTGAGAAGATGCTAAAAGGAGAGGAACTATCTGCGAATAATAAAGTGACGGCTCTGGAAAGTCCGCCTACATTCCTGGAGCTGTTGGGATTCGTTTACTTCCCGGCGTGTTTTCTAGTGGGACCCATATTCTCGTTCAGACGCTACAAATATTTTATCTCTGATAAATTCCCCTTGGAAACGGAAGCTGCTGTCTATGAGGGGCAAGCTATGAAGAGGCTAATTCAGGGTGCAATCTACTTGGTTGCTTATCAAGTTGGAGGTAATAATCTTTTAATGTTTTGTTTATACATTTATACATACCTACTTTTTTGAGCTCGTAATGTTTTCTGGTATATTTTTGTTATTTCTAACTAAACAAAGTATTATCATGAAAATAGGATAAGACAAGAGCGTGTTCCGCGAAATTAAATTTAAAAAAAATACTTAGGTTTTTGTAAATGATAGTAGTAGTGGTTCAGGGTGTATACATTATAAAATAAAAATAAATGTTAACATGTCCTAACTAAATACCGTTTGTGCGAGTACATAACATAATTTGTCAAACTTAAATGGAGGAGTCCTGGTGATCTGAAATACAGGCCCTGAGCCTAGTTTTGGCACCAGTCTCCCACAATATAATGCCCCTCCTGTATGTCACCTGTATGTCACTTGAATGCATTATCATTAATATGGTGTGTATGGTGTCTCCTGTTTCTGTAATCGCCTGTCATCTATGAGGTATTATTGCACTACGTTATGGCGTCATCGTTAAATTATGTCCACATATATATTTGTTTTCATCAACACCCCATGACTAAATACGTTTTTTACCTTAGTGATAAAAGTGTTTTATCACATGGATAAAAAACTTATTTAATCATGTGCAGGTTAGCATCGGGCGACTGCGAGGGCCAGTCTAAGGCATCAATAATTTCCCGGCTATAATCTTTTATTGAGTGTTTTTTGGCAAGGAACGGTTTCTTGATGATGAATCATCATGATGCTTCTATATTTGAAATCGGTTTCCACTGAGACACAATGGTGGTCACAATGGTGGTTGTCTCTTGACAATTGACGTTATCTTGAGACAAATACCTACTACTATGTCTTAAGATAATTTCCAGAGACGAGAGATGTTACAGGCAGTATTCTTAACGGTCCTAACTCTTTTTCATCAATAGTTCCTGGCTATAACGGATACATAACCGTGGTTTTGGTTTCACTTCTGAAGTTGTGTTTTCCATTTTTCCTTGGTCTTGCGAAAATGCAAGACCAAGACCGATTTTGGGCAACACTACGTGGTTTCACTTCTGAAGTTGTGTTTTGCATTTTTCTTCAGCGGGGCACATCCTACTCAATTTACCGCGGTCTGCTATCGACGTTTTAAGTATAAACAGGCAAAAATAAAAAATAAACATTCGTCTTAGACAAGTATGGCTATCTAGCTTCCAAACAACCTGTACTGAACCTGTGTCTATTACTTCTTCAGACACTTTGCAGCCTGATCACGCGATATTTTAGGTCCTTTTGGATACATGTACACCAGCTAGTGGCGCGCTGCTTACGCGAGACTCATTTCGGGAGAAGTGCTTTCACTGAAAATCTACCCTCTACTTACTTCAATAATTTATTATTCGATATAATAGTCAAGAAAATAATAATTATACCGGTCAAGTTCTTGTACACATAGTATGTACATGTTTTCCGCAACTGACCTTTAAACCTGGGACAATCTACTTGATATTGATAGTGCAATCCACGACGACGCGCCCCACTCCGCTCCGCTCCGTAATAAAGTACAGCTTACAATACATTAATCGCGGAGTGGGGCGCGTCGTCGTGGATTGCACAATCTGTAGAATAATACTAACCACTCAAAGCTAATTCAATTACGTTTTCTTTTGTTTCAGTCACTGTATTCAGTATGAAAGTTATGTTATCGGACGAGTTTCGGGACTCATCAGTATTCTATCGTAACCTCTACTGCGGACTTTGGGCTCATTTCGCTTTGTATAAATATATTTCCTGCTGGCTGCTCACCGAAGGTAAATATACTATCATTATTATTCTTATCATGTTATACATATCTCATTTATAGGAGTACTTACAAAATATTTCAGCATTTGCCCTATTATATCAATAATGATGGGTAAAATGATCTATACAGAAGGCAGGGACATGGACGCGAAAACTGATACCATGGATTCAGTACACGATTCTGAACACCCCTTTTTTGTGTTGGAAATCATCAAATGACTTCTCCTACTCTGGGTGGAGCGGGAGGGCGTGTCAGACTTACTGACTAAAATCCACCCGTGTTCCTTCAGTTGCCTGTGCATTGCCAGGGGCCATGGTATCCCTTTCGGACTTTCCCGCAACCCCGGCAGGCTTCGGTCCCATTGAAGGGGTCCGCCTTCAATTGCTGACATCTCTTTGAGGCGCGCGTGGAACACAACGCGCCGTCGACCCGGGCCTGGTCCTTACCGGACGGCGAGCTACCCATTGCTCACCGTCCGCAAGCCCAATTCTGAATACCCCTGAGTTAAAATTTCTCGTCGGTTTTTTTTTTTAAATCTGCTGTTTCACAGCAAAGTGCAATGCGGCAAAATGTATGGAAACAAAAAAAAACAGCTGTTCTATACATTTTGATCGCGTAGGTATTGCATTTTTCTATTAAAAAAAATCCATGGTATCAGTTTTCGCGTCCATGACCCTGCCACCCTGTATAATCATTGATGGCCATCATATCAATTAATCAGCAACATGATGTAACTGCAAAAACTACTCAAAATATTTAATTATGTAAATGTTCAAAATAGCACAGTTCTGACGTCCTCCTAATCCAATTTCAAAACAATTCGTTATACTGTGAACAATGGTCGCTTTGATTTGATACTACTTTAGTCTTTAATGTTCATGAAGCAATCAGTGCACTGAGGTCATTTCACTTTGTATAAATTAATTAAGTTAAACAAATTTAAATTGTTCTTTGTTACAAAATGTAGCAAGGAATACTCTGTTGAATGTGGATCAACTGAGCAATAAGAGTACTCAGTTCTTGTGCTGTTAGGGATAAGCTGCTGGGGAGTTTGTCGGGCCACTTCTTCTCCCCTGCTAAAAAGCCAGAAACTGCTTCGAAGCAGGCTTTTTGGGTGCTGTCTATTGCAACTCTGACGTTCAACAAGTTCTGGCTATCAGGCTGATGTTGAGTATCGTTTGTTGCAGCGTCTTGCATCAGGTTCGGTCTGTCGTACAACGGCACGCGCACGGAGGGCGGCGCGTCGGTTAGCCAGTGGGACGGCTGTAACAACATCAAGCTGCTGCGCTTCGAGAGCGCCACGCGCTTCCAGCATTACATCGATAGCTTCAACTGCAACACCAACCACTTCGCCGCCGAGTATGTGTACAAGCGACTGCGCTTCCTCGGCAACCGTAACCTCAGCCAGCTCATCACGCTCGCCTTCCTCGCGCTGTGGCACGGCACGCAGTCTGGCTACTACATGACCTTCCTCAACGAATTCCTTATAATGGTCATGGAGAAAGATTTAGAATCAATGCTGCTCAAAACTGAATTCTACCATAAAATGTGGAACAATACAACCACGAAATACCTCCTCTACATTATACTAAAAACATACACAATAGTATTTATGGGCTGGAGTCTGGCGCCTTTCGACGTCAAGAGCTTCTCAAAATGGTGGACTGTTTATTCTAGTTTATATTTTTCAGGATTCTTACTGTTTCTGCCGTGGTCCTTTGTTTACAAGCCCCTAATTAAAAAAGCCTTAAAATTTAGCGGAGATTATCCCAAAGCACAATAATTGTAATTAGAATATCCAGTATTGGTTAGTTAATGCTTACAATCAGCGCATTTAGCATAATATAGTTATTACAAAGTTTAGTATTTGCTTGTCGAACATATCCATACATAATTTACAAAATATTGCCTAAGTACAATTTGGAGTTATAAACACACGGTTAGAAATGTATTATGAGAAAGACTCTGGCACGTCGCATATTGTGACTGCTGGACGTGAATGAAATGGGGTTTGTATTGATTCATTTTATAATTTTGAATTTTTAATCATGGATGCATGTTAGCTATATTTATTATTTTTATTTTTCGTTATCTATTATTTATAATAGACAACGAAAGATTATATCTTGTCGTCTCGCGTCTTAAATAGTAAAATTACGAGTTTATTTTTGATAACTTTGCAGTCATAATCTTTCCCTTTTTCCCATCCTGCAATAAAACTCTTTTCTTCATTCGTCATTGATTCAGATGATCATCGATTAATGATAAAAGGCGGCAAAATCAATGTGTATCGTTAGTATTAGTAACTCTATTGACAACTTCTCATTTCCTTCAGACTTTATCAATTAAAATGAATCAAACTTTTAGTAAGTACGAGGGGGCGTTTTTAAGTTCGCGGAATGGAGGGTGAGAAGTGAAAAAAAAAACTAAATTATTTTTCTTTATCAATATATTCACCTGCTACCCTTATACATTTTTCAGATCTTTCAATTAGCTTATGTATACCTTCATAAAAAAATGTTTTGTCTTTTAAGTCTTTTTTTAGATTTTAAACTTCTTGGGTGGTGGTGTGCCTTTTTTGTGCCACTGCATAGAGTCCTGTTTCGACTCAGGTTCATAATGATGAACCCAAGTTTCATCTCCAGTAACAATTCGACTTGATAGTCCATCCTTATCTTCCGTTACAGAGGTCCAAAAACGTACGAGAACACTCCACGCGGTGTTGTTTTTGAGGCGGCGTGAGCATTCTTGGCACCCATCTTTCACTGACCTTTGTCATGCCAAGATGATCGTGTAGAATTTTGAAAATTGTCGTATCCGATACTCCAACCATTTCTGCAAGCTGTTTCTTCTTTAGTCTGGCATCTTCCAATATGATTTTTTCGACTTTTTTAATGGTTTCCGGAGTAGTCACCTCGATCGACCGTTCGAGCCGTGGGTCGTCTTCAAGTGAGGTCCTGCCTTGTTTAAAGAGACTGTGCCACTTGTAAACCATGGTTTTACCCGGGCAAGAGTCCCCATAAACGGATTCCATCTCTTCCAGTATATTTTGAACTGACTTTCCTTGCTTGGTAAGGAACTTTATTACGGCACGGTACTCGATTTTTTCCATAATTCACATTTTCTTCCCGATTGAGTTGTTTGCTTGACGATAGTTCAAAGACTAATGATCCAATTAAGATAAAACCTGGTATTTATACTAATATTGAGTGGCTGAAGTTGTGGCCATCCCGATAATGACCTATTGTTATCCCCTCCCCCCCATTCCGCGAACTTAAAAACGCACCCTCGTATAAGTTATCTTTAATATTTCTTATGGTTAAGTATTTCGCAAGAACCTTATCTCCCCTGCTAATGAATAAGCTAATTAGCTAGTAAGGTCCATCCGACGTTGCCTAGCCTACAATAATTAGTAACTTGTGCTCTTATACACTATGAATTTAGTATAGAATGTTAGGTTAGATACTAGTCTGATAATATAACTTAAAAAGAATTCAACTAAATAGTGGAAAAGGGCTGTAATAGTTGTAGCCTTATTTTTACGATTGTTGCTTAGTTAGTAATAAAAATATAATCATACAAACTACAACGCCAATTCAGCTTCAGAACTATGATTATGTCCATAGTTAGTTTAAATACCTAATAAATATATAGTTATATATGTATTACATCTACATGGTCCAAGGATAGTAGAATAGTCCTATTATATTTTAGACTGACAGTTGCAAGTGGACAATGTCCTATTTTGAGGAAACCAAATAAATGTAACATATTATATGGCTTTTGTTCTTTCGGTTACCATCAGACAAAGTGTAAAACTTATTGTTGTATCGCAATTATATAAATACCTTAACTGACAGCTGCTTGTGTCACGCCTCTTTGGTTTAGTCAGCGCACTACGGTATCATTAAGTATAATACACCAATAGTAATGTAAAAGCAGCACTCAAAGCGCACCCACCTAACTTCCCTGCCTATGGTATTACTTATTAAATAGCTCGTGATTAGAAATACATAATTAAGAATTGTAAATGTATTCAGGCGTGAACTATTAGCTATGTAATATGTGGATTATTGATATGTAAAATAACTGTTGATAAACTGTAAAAGTAAAAATCTTGCAAAAACATGATGACATAATATTTATTAATTAATTGTGATTTAAATGTACCTTATGATTTATAATGAACTGTAAACTCGTGTAGTTACAAACATAAGACATAAGTGTTAATAGATATTATTTAGAACAGCGTTAAGCACGATATTATTAATAAAAAGTTGTTATAATTTACCTAATATTAGGCCTTGAGTTGTTACTTAAAAAATATTATATGTACTCGTAAATTTTACAGCATTTGTAAACTTCATAGTGTATATGTATGTTATAGTAGTTTTTTATGATACAAACAGATCTTTGGCACGGTACCGATCCACATATTTTTCTTTCGAAATTAAAATAGGTAATCTATCCGGATTCATAATTAAATCTTAAGTAACATCAGCACATCATAATCCTTTATTGTTTAAATTCAATATAAACGCGAAGATTGCAAATCTTTGTTGTTCTTTAAAATCGTGCAGAGTAGATAAAACAATTGTCAAGAGGCGAAAACCTGGTTTGTATATTAAAGTTTATTAACACAATAATAAAGAGAACAAAACTCAAAAGAATTTCATTTAATATTTCACTGAACAAAATACTTCTATAGAGCAAAGCAAATCATAGACTTACTTACTTAATGGCCATAATAAAAAAAAAGTTTATTTCAATTAGGTACAAAGTGCAATTACTTTACGTGATTTGGAGATCACCTTTTAAGCAGGTGATACCTTGCTTGTGTTGGAGTGTCCGCTCTTCCACTTAGCAATATCTATTAATTTTTAATTGAATGTACCTAAACAATGTAAAAATACAAAAATTCTATTA
The DNA here is from genome assembly GCA_963853775.1 of Xanthia togata. NCBI lineage: Eukaryota > Metazoa > Arthropoda > Insecta > Lepidoptera > Noctuidae > Xanthia > Xanthia togata. Next base: position 9,626,461 of record OY970790.1, on the reverse strand, counting down.
TAGGTTAGGTTAGGTAAAAATGGGCGTATTCGTGTGGTATGTGCGATTATGGAGGAGAGGGTGTGTAGTGTGTGTTAGTTTAAATTAGCATATTTAGTTCTAGGTACATACTTTAAGGTATGACTTTAGGTGTAAGTTGTAAGTTAGCCCTGCGTCAGTCTTGTGATCGGAAGAAGTCTAATTTAGAGTTTATGGAATCAATGGTATAATTACCTACAAAAATACAATTATGTGTATACCCCGTCTGAATATGTAAATAAACTAAAGAAAGAAATGGGTAATCTCGTACATAATGACAAATGTATGAATGACTTAGGCGGTAATCTGCTAAAATTGTGACAGTTCCTTTGATCAGTGACCTACCATTAGAACGTCATTGTGCAGTCATCGCTTTTAATTATTTTTATTCGAGTATCGTTTTCAATGATCAACCAATGATCGACCATTATGAATTTAGCAGATTACGAACTTTTAGCAAAATGACAATGGGATCGTGTTGGAATGACGAATTTATAAAAATAGCAGACTGGGGCCCCTGTTGACGCGTGCTTGACAATTTGGAAGCCTATTTTTTTACCCGACTATGGCAAAGCCAAAAGAAAGGATTATGATTTTAGCAGACTTTGTACCGATGTACCTACTTATGTTTGCTTTTACGTGTGTTCCACCGTAGCGCCTAAACTTCTGAATTTTGATGAATGAGGTATCAATAGATTTGTAATAATGGTCCGGGTAACATGGCATAAATTTAATATGTTGGACTTAATGCGTATAAACATATGCTATTTTTTTTTTTTTTATTTGGGAAAACAGACAATCGTACATTGTATAATATATTTAGATCTACAGTATGCTATACCTATGTAAATGTACAATCCACTACGTTTCCACGTGTCACTAGCTTAAAAATAATAATAATACAGATATGGTAAAATTACTTAAAATAAATCTTTGACAACAATACAATCATTTCGTAAACTTAATATAAATATAAAAACCAAATAGATGGTGGATACTTTAATAATCCTTAATAATTTAAAAAATTGAGCAAGGCGCTTAATAAGTAGGTTTTTGAATTAAGGATTCGATAGGGCAAACACATCGATATCATTAAAATTATTATTATAAGCCTGAACCAATTTCTGGAGCGGCGCTCTCTCCCCCGCATTTGTACGACAGGGAGTTGTAGCAAACAGTGGATAAGAGCGTGTCTCACGTCTCATTATCTACTGTTCTAGGTACAATAAAGCAAATTTTACTAATTAAGTCAGAGCAATCAAACCTATTATGTAGGTACAAGTCGCCTAGAGCGTAATGTTAATAGGTTAAACTTACTCAACGCGTTATTATATGGTAAGTGTACGGAGCGACATTTGTACTGCAATGTACTGAGGAACTTACTCTGAACTCTCTCAATTGCAATCTCATATTTACTATAATATGGATCCCAGATCATACAAGCATATTCAACCTGTGGGCGAACTAAGGAATTAAATAAATACAGGTGGCTGGTCGTTTAAAGTCTGACGTGGATCTCATAACAAAGTTATACATTTGAAATGCTTTAGCAGTAATTTTATCTATATGTAGATTTAAGTGAAGTTTGCAATCAAGAAGAACGCCCAAGTCACAGATATAGGTTTCCTTAACTAAAGTCTTATTACAAAGTGAATAATCGTAGGCTATTACATTTTTATTTTTAATAAAATTTATGTATTTACACTTAGGGATGCTTAGTTTTAATTTATTTTCCTCACAAAAAGCAAGTCATCCTGCAAAAGGCTGCTATCAACGGGGTTTTTTATTGTTCTATATACCTTATGATCATCAGCGTATAATAAGAAATTACAATTTTGAAAGCATTTACAAATATCGTTTATATATATATAACAAACATCAATGGGCCCAGAATAGATCCCTGGGGAACGCCTGAGGTCGCCAGAAATGAGTCTGATTTGTACCTATTGCTCACTACGTTTTGACTACGATTGCTGGTATATGAAGAGAACCAACGCAGTAAGTTACCTCTGATGCCATTAAAGTCTATTTTGGTTAATAAAATTGAGTGGTCCACTACATCGAAAGCCTTTTTAAAGTCAGTATAAACAGCGTCGGTCTGACAACCTGCGTCCATGTTATTGAACAAGTGATCTGTAAAGTTAAGTTAGTCACTGTAGACTTATTTTTAATAAAACCGTGTTGCTCAGGTATAATATTGTGTCTCAAAAATGGATAGATGGCTTGATGAACGAGTTTTTCCAATATTTTTGCAAGAGTACAAAGGATAGATATAGGTCTATAATTCTCTATGTTTTGTCTAGAACCACTTTTATGCACTGGTATTATATTTGCGTTTTTCCACCCGGACGGAAAAGTACCACTTTGGATACACTTGTTAAATAACATGGAAACAGGCTTACAAATTTTTTCCGCAGTCCTCTTTAGAAAATAGGGCGTTACATTATTATAGAACATGCAGGTCGGTATACCCGACTTACCTTGCCGATTAGCAATGTAACCCCAAAAGTGCTTCATATCAGTGGAAATACCGTCCTCGACACTATTTATATATTTGTGAAAACATTTGTGACATTCATCTTTAAATCGCTCTCTATACAAGGAAAATACTTTGTAGTCACTTATATTACGGTACTTTTTCCATTTAGACCAGGCTTTCTTTTTATACTTAAAAATGTGGATGAGCGGTTTGGAGAACCAAACCGGGAAATGCGAGTTTGATGGCTTCGATAGCGGTATGCGATTTTTTATTATACCATATAAACGGGTCCATATTGGCTCTACTAAAGTTCTTTACCCGAAATTGTTCTTCCTAACAATTTGTAATCCGAATGATCACTCTTCCTAAAATTTTTCATCCTAAAGTTTTCATTCATACTATTTGTAGTGCTACCGGCGATGTTCATAACACTCATGTTTCCGAAAATTGTAATTAATAATATCATTAATGTAAATATATTTAAACTCCTACTGTTTTTTATCATAACGCTTTTATCCCTAAACATAAAGTTTATACCGCAGTTTTAACCGTACCTAAACCAATAACTATAGGACTGATTCGGTTCTGGCACTTCGCCGGCCGCTGCCGCGGCACGCTCGCTTCGCTCGCTCGGCTCGTGCGTTGTGGTCACAGTTCTAACCTAACCTAAACCAATAATTATGAATAAGACCGATTCGTTTCTGGAACTTGACTGAATGACTGGAGCGTGACTCTGGCTTCCAAAAATACACCAATAAAAGTGATTATTTGAAAGCTATAGCCGCTAATATTAAACTAATTTAATTGAAAAGTGTATTATGAAAACATGTATTTAACTACTTGTACCATGGTACTATTATTCTTATTGTATGTTATGTGACAACAAAGTTACGCAAAATTAGTGTATATAATACTGATTATTATGAATAAAAAGAAATCTAAACAAAAAGATATGACTGAATAATAGTGTAAAAGATGGTTATGTTGAGAAAATATAGGAAAACAAATAAAAGTATAATAGATGTTTATTGCTACTGACATTATGAAGTTGAATGCTTCGGAATTATGAACATTAGAGACAGAGTAGTTAGGAATTGTGATTGTTAGGATGAAAAATGTTAGGAAGAACATTTTCGGATTTCCAATTATCGGAGTTGAAAATTTAGGTGAACTTTGGCGCACCCCATATAAACAGTTATAAAAAGTATCAATGCACATATCAGCCGAATTACTCCCCAAAGCGTCCTCCCAGTTAATCTCATCAATGTCCACGTTAATACCTAACTGTGTAGTCGGCTTTACGGTAATTATATTTCGGTGTATGTAGAGGTTTGGTTAAACTGATATTAATATTAAAGGACAACAGTGTGTAAAATGGTGGATGGTGGTTGTCAGCCGGTAAAAGATCTTGAGTAGGTCTCAAAACAGTACACTTCGCATCAGAAATAAGGAGATCCAGTACGCGTCCGTTAGAGTTGGTTAAATGATTGAATTGCTTGACATCGTCAACAATCAAAAATTCGCTCAAACGGTTACAAGTTGGTGAGATGCCCAGGCAAGTCATATAGTCTTGAGTATATCCAGTTTAGCCCACTGTGCTGTAGGTATATTATAGTCACCTAGCAATAATATATTATCAGTTTTGATTGAGCCGATTAACTTGTCCATATTATCAAAAAGAGTATTGTACTCAGCAAAAGGTATATTATTTGGCACATAGGCTGCGCAGATAAGGGTATGTGAGGAATTGTTGATGCCGGGAATGATAATTGCAACTTGCTCAAGGTATTGGTCAAATGTACCAAACTGCGAAGAAGGGATACAAACAGGGTTATATTTTCGCAATACCGCCACCAATAAACCACCGCCATCAGACTTCCTAGTAGCAGTCCTATTCCGGTCACAGCGAAACTCTAAATACCGATTATCAATAAATTCACTATCATTTATTGTAGGAATAAGCCATGTTTCTGTGAAAATAATAACATCGAAACAATTAGAGAGAATATATTATTCATGTACAAAGTACCTATTCAATTTCGTGCGAATGCCCCTACTGTTTTGGTAATAAATACTGAAGTCATGACTATTAATAGTATTAGACATTGTAATTAGTGACAACTTATATAATACATAAATAAAATTAGCTTGCTACAGGCTAATGACTCGGAGCATTTGTGATGTTTTTAATATAATTTTTGGCTATAGTGGGCGATGTTTCAGATTGTTTAACAAGAATGGTGGCATGCTTTACCCAGACAAACTTATAACTAACTTTTTTAGCTGCCTCTCGGGCCTCACGTAGCAACTGTTTTTTGTGCAGAGTTAAGTGTTCATTAACATAAATATAGTATGTGGTGCGCCAGCAATGCCCAGGTCCTTAGAGGTAAATCCTTTCTTCAGGCGGCATGCAGTTATTATTATTGTCCCTCAGAGTACGTGTTTTTACAGAGGCAATGATATTTTTAGGTCTCTCACTGCTTGCGGCATGTGGCACGCGATGTATTGAAGTAATATCGTCTCTTGATATATATTATTATGGTTGATCATTTTACCTATATCCTCCAATAAAGCAGGTAAGTTTTCTCCTCGTCTCTCCGGGACATTGGAGATTTCTAAGTTACATTGCCTGCCCTGCTGTTAAAAATTGTCAATCTTCAATTCAAGCGCTTTGACTACATCTGGGCTCACGCTCGAGGGTCGCTTATTAATGTTACTGAGTTGCTCTTGGAAGTCGTCATGTTGGTCGGAGATAAGTTGAGCAGAAATTTTAACCTCGGTGACTTCCTCTGACAGTTTTGAGGCTGAATCCCTTAAAGCGGCATTTTCGGAGAGAAGAATAACCATTTCTTTTTTTGATTCTTTTATATAGGCCTCCAAGTCACCTCTAATCGATGTAATATATATAATTGATTACTGCCAGTTTTTCATCCAAGCTTACTTTCCATTCACGGAGAGTCTTTTGTAACTCAGCCAGGATAGAAGACGACTTATGAAGGTCCGCCCTAATATCTGAGAGTACTACCTCACGTTCACACTCAGGTTGTATGTTTTGTTTGCGTAATGTAACGTTAGAGACGTCATTCGAGGGTGAACCGGCTACCAAGTCAGATTCAGCGAGTGACTGGTCATGTCTCAGCGACGTTTTAGGTGGCGTACGCTTAGAGTTAAACATCGAAAAAAAAAATGAATCATGATCATGACACACATTTGGTATCAAAAGAAAGGCATGTATTTAACGCGGCGTGTGCGGCGACAAACTAATCTGTTCAGGGTTATAAAAATAATTAAAATGTGTAGCAAAAATAATAGGTTGGCAGCTACAAGCAAGTAGCATTTAAGTATAAAGTAGCAGCTTTTGTATGCTTTGTTAAAATTTTGTGAATTTATTATCAAGCGAACACTAGACGAAGGGTGGGCGTTTTGGGGGACTGTCTTATGTAATTTTGACGTTAGTAAAGTGCTGATTCTCAGCCTAGTTTGAATAAATGACTTTTGAATTTGAAGACAATTGGCCACAGTTCTAACCTAACCTAACCTACCTTTCAGTCATTTTAATTTTTAGCCAAGGTTTCATATGGAGGCCTATAGTTGCCTATAACACAACGTTTGTCATCTCACTGTTAATATTAGTCGCCATGTCATTATTTATAGTACCTAATAGTTAGTCGCCCTTTAATTTGTTAGTCGCCTGGAAAATAATTTGCCCAAAAGAAAGTATATACATTATATTGTATAAGTAAATAAATATGTTTAAATTGTTAAAAGCAAAAGTAAGACTGCGCTATGTAGGAATGGCGCGGATGTAAAATGATACCAATGCGCAGGGTTGCCAGATGAGTGCGAGTGAATTATCGTACCCTGATGAAACATTATCGTACAAAAATTACCAGAGCCGCACGGAACGCGTAGCTAGTTCGCAAAACTAGAAATTGGATTGAATTTTTAGGAAGTTGTGAAATGTAAAAGAAATTAATAATCATCATCATTTCAGCGGAAAGACGTCCACTGCTGGACCTAGGCCCAAGCCCCACCACTTCTACCGATTCTGTGCTTCCCGCATCCAGCGGACTCCTGTGGTCTAGTTAGCGTGTTTGTCAGCGGCTGTCAGCATAGGTACCTAGTCAGCATACCACCCAGACTTCTACAAACACCGTAGGCATAGGCTCTCAGTTTGCATAGGTACCTCCCAGTGGCTGTTGACATAAATAAATAAAATAAAAATAAATAAAAATTGTATATTGGTAAAACAAGTACAACTAAAACATATTTTTTTATTGGATCCTCCTTTTAGGCAGATAGTGCCTGTATAAGGAGAGTCCGCTCTTCCATAGCAAGACGTGTTAAATATATGAAAAGCAAAACGTTTAATTTTTATGCTAAAACTACATACCTACATTAACTTATATTAAATCAAATAATCAAAGTCACCCACACATCAATGTGTGGGTGTAAGTATGTGTGTGTGTATTGTGAGTGAAAGTGCAGCCTGTAGGTGTGACTGAGAATACATGAGTGTGAGGGTGTGAATGTGTCAAGGTTTCAGAAGTGCTTCGGTATCATTGTAGGTAAGCGTTTGTATCCATTTTTTTACTGCCATAGTAGTTTTTGGGATAAATATAGATGTATTTATTGATTTTATTATATAGCGCAGCAGATCGTTTATTAAATTGCATTACATAGGCACGTTGTTAGCATATCGCCCAGACTTCAAAACAATACTCACCTTCAAAGAATGCAGCTCATGTCTCAGGAGTACACTCACACCTCCAGGGTACCATGAACTGTGCAGCAGCATATGTGGTCTTTCGAGCTGCCAAGCATATTATAAGCTTGGGGATTATATCGCTGACAAAAATGCTTGGCTTAACGCTGGTCCAGCTCCACAAGGGCGCATAAACTAATTGATTAGCATTCAAAAATATTGTTGGAATTGCTGAAGATTGCAAAAACTATCTTTGAATTGTATAACTTCAATCTCTTTTTTTATTGTATAATTGCATAGCACATGTGTGAGCACTGTGACCATGTACCTTCAATAAAGCTACCATTTACTGGGTACGTCTTTCATTGACTTGATATGCCCTGGCGGCTAAGAGTATATGTCATGCTCACTCAAATGTCTCGCTGGTGGTGGCGTGTGTGTTGGATCGTTGAGTTCCCTTCAAAATGGTTGAGCTAAACGGTGCTGATCCATGCGTCATGTTCGTGAACGGGCGCCATCAGTAGGGACTGGTCATCTCTTATCTGCCACGGCTTATTTTAATTTTTGAATTGTTTTATTTTTTATTTTTATTACGGACGCTTTTTACGTACACTTCTTTCTACATTGTTCTCACATGTATAATTTCAACATGAATGATGTAAACAATATTTTGTAAGAATATAATTTTTTTTAAAAGAGTGTCCGTGGAGTTTCTTGCCCGTTCTTCTCCATAGGAACCTACGCTTTGGAATGGGCAACTAGCTTCATATTTCTGACTGACTGACTCCTTGACAATTAAAAAGTGCCTGTAAATGGTTTAATTGAAATAAATGCTTTGAGTTTGAGTTTGAGTTTTGAGTTCGATAGGCACCAGCCAGAAGTTGTAGTTCATAGCGGCCATGGTCCAGGCCACCAACTAAGACTAGGTCGTTTTTGCTGTAGGCACGTGGAAGCGTGGTCTTAATTTTTTTTTTGTGTAAGCTCTTTTTGCGTCATGTTTACCGCAAATAAACGTATTTTCTTTCTTTCATTAACACGCCTGTCTTGATCGGCATGATTTTTGCACAACCATTCGGCCGTCCTTTGTCTCCTCATCTACCGTAGCGGCTCACGGTTTTCACCAGACGATTTGACAACGACTCGGACTAGAGTGCGAATGACTGGGGCAGCTCCTTCGGCACCGATAAGCAGGTTAAGCGGGGACTGCTGGATGGTCTTTTGCTTCGTCATGTTGAGTATCAGCTGTAACTTCCACAACTGTTCAGAGCATTCCCGTTCCCGATGGTTCACCTCGATCCTCAACATGTTAAGGACGGTGCGAACGTAACGCTCCACCTGACCATTCATTAGCGTGGTGCACCTCGGGATTCTCGGGGGTACTCGTAATATAATAAACCTGACAATTTAAATAATTCATTAGTGATACAAAACCAGATGATTTAAACATCCTCTAACCCTATCACATAGGTACAATTAGGTGTTCCAAACAGAGATACAACATTTTGAATAACACGTTTTAACTCATTTAAGTTCTGAGTCAATATGATTTAATAAACAATATTTCGTGAAAGAATCCAAAGCAACCAAAGCGTGTCAAGGAACATTTGGTTTTGTCTAAGAGTTAATTGGTTGTAGTGGAGATCGTGGAACTCTCTTGTGAGCTGATAGGTACATATGAGGCAGTGAGATATATACTTGGAAATAAAAGCTCGGAGGCCAGGAAACCAAAAGTGTTTGTAGATAAGATCGGCGGTTTTATCAGCGTTATTACGACTATGTTCATCATGGAATACTCGGAGGAGGCTCAAGCGATGTATGTCCTTTTGGTATGTAACAAAGTAACCTAGACTCTTCATCTGCAGGTGTGAAGCGATAGTACAAAAGATTATTGCGTTTAACGTAGCGTGAAGTGTCCAAGTTTCCTTCATCTAAAGACCTGATCCAAGTTTGAATCTCCTCGTCTCCTGGGCCTCAAGTCTGCTATTATAATAGTGTCATAATGGTCTATCATTGATTTCATAATTGTTGATTTTGATAAGTTTGGTAATCTACTAATATATTGGCGTCATTATGACTTTTCAATGGTCAGCCACTGACACTCCATTGAAAGAAATGGCATCTATTGGTAATCTCGTACATAATGAAAAATGAATGACTGACTTGTGGTAATCTGCTAAAATTTGGACAGTTCCTTTGATCAGTGACCTACCATGAGAACGTCATTGTGCAGTCATTTCTTTTAATGCGTTACGAGTATCGTGTTGGTGGAATACAATGATCAACCAATGATCGACCATTATGAATTTAGCAGATTACGAACTTTTAGCAAAATGACAATAGGATCGTGTTGGAATGACGAATTTATAAAAATAACAGACTTGGGCCCCAGATCTGTCTTATTTTGGGTGGCTTATAAGGCATTGCAGTATGTCACTATTTTGCTTAGAAATGTGCTTTACGAAGGTAGATAGGTAACTAACGAGGATGTCAGGCGTCAGATTTGCATTAGTAGGTATAGTAGTTGCTTTGATTTGAGGGTCTTTCACAATCTCCGCTCTCAACTCGTCTGATAAGCCTTTAACGATCCGTAAACGTAATAACGTGTATATTCAGCGTAGGTTGGGTAACTGTCTGAATCAGAACTCATTAGTTCATACAAAATACCTGCCACATCAATTTACTTGACGTAAAGTGATCTAAAATCTTTTTTTTTTATTGCTCCATGAACGGCCATTTCTAACCCATTCACTAAGCCAAGTCTTAGCATCTCCGTTCAGACAGTTACCAACACGGGAAGGCACTTATTTTCTGACCACTTATTTAAAATCTGAGCCCTGTCAACCTCGTCAAACCACGTTACTGATCAACATTTGCACATTTGATCCGCAAATTCGATCCCAACCAGACTCGATAAATAGAATGAACCCCAAGATTTGCACTAGCCCCTGGAGGCTCATATTTCATGGTGCTACAGAGGCTATTGCATATCAAGGAGTAGACCGGGTGGCGCGGTAATGGTAGGGAAGACGTGTGCCCTCAGGTTAGAAAAGGATTTACGAGCCGTACCGGATATGTATCCTTGAGTAAGCAATGGACTAGTGGAGAGATGGGTGATATTTATCAATGGATGGGGCATCTTTTTACGACGTCACCACCAGTTGGCTCAGTCAATCTTCGCCTGTAAAGCCTTTGGCGGAGTTACGCTGCTTTCTAGGCTCTTTTCTATCTTACTATTGTAATGTGTTACACTTTACTGTTTTCTATGTCTTTATCAGAAGACTGATTGTCCGTTTCAGGTTTCTTGTATATCTCGCTGGCCGTCTTCTTGATCTTGTATCGGTCTTCAGCCGTGTCCATCCAAAAGTTGATTGAAGAAGTTGAAGTTTGTTGAAGTGCGTCATATCCTGTTTAAGGTTGTCGTTCCATCTGAGAAAAAGGCAAGAGGGTAACGGGCAACTTTGTTTGACTTCCTTTCCTTTGATGATCCACCTACTGTCCACACCATTTCATATGTGTTCGTTCGTTCATGCATACCTTGATTATCCTGTTGGTTAATGTTTTTTGGTACATTGCATTAAAATATCACGCATTACTTGGCGGTCGACATTGTCAAAAGCTTTTTCTATGTTCAGAGCGTGTACATAAGTTATTTTTCACTTCTCATGCTCTGAAAGTTCTTATTTGTGCAGGGATAATAGGCTGCATGGGTCAAAATAAGAAATATAAAAATGATAGGTGCTTACTGACTTTAACGACTGTATTGCCTCCACTATTTTCTCCGTGGTTGCAGTAGCGGTACCTGTAGTTTCCGGCGTATCTAGCTATTACTCGTGAACGATCTTCTAAACCCTTCAACCGAGAGACAATCGTCTCAAGCGATCGTCGGTAAAGCGGTGACGCGGGGCTCCGGACGATCTCGTTCGCGCCTGGAACGGTGATCCCCATCCCGAGACTTGCTACGTCACCTTCTGCTCCGCTTATGGCGGTTACGAGATCGTTTAGAACGCGGGGCACTTTTTGAACGAGAACGATTCGATCTATCCATTGCTAACTACCTGCTTTCAGCTTCGTGCAGACGAGTGCGACGCGACACCGGTTATTGTTATACCGTGAAGTTTTCTTAGAAATCGTATTGTCGCGTCACCCTGGTCTACACGAGCCTTTATTCTAAAATTGAAGCCTGCTGAAAACTAGTTTTAATTAACTTGTGGGCGTATGAATCTTTATCCCACTTCTGATGTTAGGAATCAGAATTTAAGTGATCAAACTTAAAAAAAAAAAACACGATCATATTAGTCACCAAATGGTGGGCCGAATTCGAGCCGTCGACTAGTGCACCCTTAAAGATTCACATTATATCTGTCTAGACCACAGACTGAAATCTAAAATGGTAATAGGTACCTACTTAAGTACGTCATCGTAGAAAGTTAGAACTAAATTTTAGTGCGGGTATTTTTTATTTGATTTTATCTTGGTCGCAATCTAAGCCGGTGTTCGCTAGAGCCACGCGGCGTGGTGCGGGGCCTGTATCCACCGGTATGCAGCACTGGCGGTGGTGTGGGACGACCGTGGGAAAAGACATTTGCAGCCAATCCGCATCTACAGTATATATTGATCGAGTGCCGCCCTAGAGCCTCGCATTCACTCTGATGGATAACAAATACAAAAGTTTTGTTTTTTAACACGATACTCTTTGGAAAATGGACATGAAGCGGTAGGTACATAAAACGTACTAAAATCTTGGACTTAATCTACCCTACAATTTTCTGTTATAGAAATCAGTTTTACCTTAGCAATGAACGACAGTAAACGGATTAGCTTAATTTATTTATCACTGACAACACGTGGATGGTAGTTATAAATATGATCTTTTGATTCGGAATATTTTTTCTCAAACTATCTATTAACTGTCTAAGCCCACGTACGCACGGACGTACCTAATAAAATCACGGCGGTTTTTTTCGTGCACTGGATTTTCAATCTCTGCTTAGCGCCGAGGGTTGAAAATCCGACAGTGCGTTTTTTCAACGCGCTGCCTGGGACGAGAGTGCGTCTCAACGCGTTGGATTCTCAACGCTCGGCTCAACTCCGAGAGTTGAAAATCAAATGCGCGATAAAATCCCGCCGCGATATTTTTACTACCGTGCGAACGTGAGCTAAATAAAAAAAGTAAAGCTCTAAGTACTCCAAACATGACTGATCTCGTGATTCACCAGAAATCTACGCAAAAGACTACCTTGTGTTGTGACTGTTTCTCTTGACCACGCTTGCCCATGGCTTCTACATGTTGTACCGCTATGAATAAATAAGGCAAGACCTAGACCGCCCGTCCTTCAGGCAACCAATGATAGCTTCCGCATACCTACCTATTATGCAATGGTAACTAATGAAACACTTATGATAATGACTTAGTGAATATTAAATCAGATAATTCTACGTATTTTTAAAGGTGACAAGTGCCTGTGTGCCAGTTTTCCCTGTGTGTTACACAACCAAATGTGACACTGAGCAACCCTGCCCTTAGCCCAAAGGTTTGTAAGGGCAGGTAGGACATTGCCCAGGTGGGCACTTTAGGTAGGTAAGTAAACCTACCAAATTAATAGAGTTAAAAAAATGGGTTAGTAGTCGATTCGCACGAAAATTATTCGTACGATCGTGCGAATCGTCCCCTTTCAATAAAAATATTTTTTTAGTAGGCGATTCGCACGGAAGTATTTAAATTGCGTGCGAATCGACCCCTTCAAGAATTAGTAGTATGCGATTCGCACACTTAACAAAATGTGCGAATAATAAATCTAAGTACAGTCATGTACAATATTCTAGAATATTAATATTAAAATTCAATAATTCTCTATTCGCATCGCAGTCAGGCACAAAATACTAGTTAAGAGGTAAGATGAAAAGTTTTGTCAGTATTTAATATGAAAACTTATAATATGAACACCATAAATGAGCTACATAAATAAATAATAATGTTACATTTTTAAGAACTTTGTACCTATTAATACTACAGATTACTCTGTTTAACAAACTGTGATTTTGTGATTGTTTTAACTTCCAGTGATGCCAATGCTCCTATCATCGTAAAATTTTTGTGTTAAGAAATATTTATAATATTGTTGATTAGTTAAGTGTTACATTTTTAAGAACTTTGTACCTATTAATACAACAGATGACTCTGTTTAACTGTGATTTTGTGATTGTTTTAACTTTCAGTGATGATAATGCTCCTATCATCGTAAAATTTTTGTGTTAAGAAATATTTATATTATTATTGATTAGTTGATTGTTATTTTTTACCTATTAGAGCAAAATATTGTTGTTATAGTAACTGTGATTTTGTGACTGTTATTTTATTACATTTACTATAATACTCCAAAATTGTACTAGTTAATACTTAATAGAGAAAAAATATTTTGTTTTTGTTTATTTAATTGCCACATTTAAAACCATACCTTAGCTAATTAAAACGATTTTTATATTGTTATTACGAATATTTAAAAAGATTTATATATTTATAGTTTCGTTATATTTTTCGTTGTTTTTAAAATTAGCTTTTATACCATTATAACGTTAATTATTTAATTTTGACTTACCTTTTCTAAACAACATTATTTTTAACAAGACTCAGGGGTTCATAAAAAGTTGATTTCGGTAAAAACTCTAATAAGTAGTAATTTGTGATGATTTAAGGTAAATGCAAGTGTACGGAAAAAGAGTACTTACTTGTAAAAATGCAAAACCAAATATTTGATTATAAATCGTACCTACTAACTGTGATTTTATTTGTAATCTTGGTTATAATTATGGTTTTAAGTTATTTAAACTGTGAATGATGTAAAATCACTTTCTGATAGATACAAAGTAAAATATAAAAACTTGATTTCCTTAAAAATCGTTTTATTTGTGTCCTGTATTAAAAGAAAGCATTTTGTACGTGATAGTACTTTTTTCTTGAAACTTTTCGATAAAGTATAGGTGTGTGCGAATCGCATACTACTAATTCTTGAAGGGGTCGATTCGCACGCAATTTTAATACTTCCGTGCGAATCGCCTACTAAAAAAATATTTTTATTGAAAGGGGACGATTCGCACGATCGTGCGAATAATTTTCGTGCGAATCGACTACTAACCCAAAAAAATTACATATTTTTAAGATCAACCAGCGACTGGGCTAATTCCTGAGATCTTGGAGGTAGTTACCTACTTCAAGACTTTCTCTAATGACATATTCTCTCAACTGGCGAGTGTTGCATGTTTTCCTTCTTTTAGGAAGCTTTTATAAATAAAAATCAGTAGATATACCCGAATGTGTTTTAATGAATGGGTATGTACCTACACGGAGCGTCGTTTGTAGCTCACCCCTTGGGAATGGAAACACCTGTGTAACCTTAAACGGTTTCACCATCGAACTACGCAATTTTCAACTATAATAGCTTCCAATTGAATATGTCTGAAGAAAAAAGAAATTAAAAAAAGTTTGTTAAAAACTGACCAAATGCGTGTGGACCACGCATAGTGAAGAGTTCCGTAGTGGATAAACGTATGCACAAAATTGAAATTATTAACTACAAAAATAAATTTGTGTTTCAAAGAAACTGAAAAACAAAGTTGTTTCTACGGTTGTAACCGAAAACTTCCCTTAAATAAGGTATTTCAATTTTCATAACGGTAGATAATTGTAAATGTGACAACTTTTCATGTATGAGATAATGATTTAACATCCCTTATAAGTAACTCTATTAACAAGGCTTTTCATTACCACTGCCATGCTTTTTGAGTGCCTTCAGAGTACCTACTTGCATACCAAAATGTACCTAATTGCGTATAACGTCCGGGGTAATTAGGCAGTCCACCATCACTTTTTTTAACGGGTAATATTTGGTAACTCATGAGCCAATAGCCATTCTAATCGTTTACATGGGTCGGTAGCTTCACTATCGACCCATGTAAACGGTTTGATGGTTGCAGTAAGTAAGTCACTATCACTACTATGACTGAGAAAAAGAAAAGAAAAAGTATTTATTGAGACTCTCACAGGAAATCACAAATTAAACTAAAAACAAATAAAACAGAGAGCCAGTGCGGGAATATTAAGGCTATAGCTACGGTTTCCTAGAAGTGATGGCAGCCACACAGCTTCTATGCAATTAACCGACGAACAACATCACTGAAACGTTATCTATGAGAGTAAGTTGGTGTGTTATCATATGAACGTTTTTTGACACCGTAAAGTTAAACCCAAATAAATTCTTTCGAATTCCGATTGATCGTGTAGGTATTACGTCAATAGGGTACAGGCTGAGGCTGTTCTCATAACACTTACCTATAGCTACTAGGTATTATGTACTGTTACCTACCTAAGTACCTACCTATAGAGGACAAAAAGAAAAAAAAAACTGTAATAGGTAGAGGTATATCATTTATTAGAATAGAATATTTACACTACAGTGCTAGGTAGATATTATGATACATATTATTGTTAATAAAATCACACTTATTTTACGATTCAATATAGGTAGGTACAGTGACTAGAATTGTAAGTACCGTCGTAATTACATGTTATTCGAAGTTATATAGATTTAAATACCTTTGGTCGTTTATACTTACTTACACATATTTTACATGTTGTTACCTACATCTAACCATACTAATAACTAATTGACAAGACATAATTCAGATAAAAATCTTTATAAGGTATACTTATCTAATAAATTATAACGCAATAACCGCAGCAGGTATGTATTATATAATAATGAGATCAATTAACATTTTGTACCTATTAAAAAATAACAATATGAAGCGATCGTCACATTTGTGTCGTGTTGTGTCCTGGTGCGGGTTAGACCAATCAAACGGTTCGGTTTAGGACTACGTCATATCACAATGAATTTTGATTGGCTAGCACTGCGTCAGAGGGCGTCACGATACGACACTACACAATAATGAGAATCTAGCTTTACACAGGTCTTTATCTAAGTTCCTCTTTATTGATAATGGTGGGGGTACTTGCGAAGATCCTGGGGTCTTCGGGCATCCATATCTTGGCGTGCAGGGTAGATCCTGGCTGCCTCTCCCCACGTCGAGACCATGACAAAGAATGCGCTTGTAGGTTGCTACCTGAAAAAAAATACGAATTAAAAAAAAAAGTACTTATGGTACCTAGGTGTATTTTGTCATCTAGGTATATGATTAGGTTCTGCTTCCTAAATGTGCATACCCGGCCAAGACGTTATAGATTTTACTCATTTGGAGATGACTCCGGCTAGGTCATCTCTATCAAATAAAAATAATGTTTTTATCGACTCTGAACGAGTACCGTTATGTTTGAACTAAATATACTAAATAAAAAGTCGTGAAAAAATATTTCGCAAACAAAAACCCAACGTGACCTAACAAGTTAAAATGAAAAACAGCGTTTCGAAAATTGCTTTTCCATCACATCTATTCAAAAAGAGCTAGTTTGTACTTCGTAAACAGGGACCAAAATAGCTTTTTGATCCCGAGGGAACAAAATAGATTTGAATTTGGAATAAAAATTTATTTGAATTGATTGATTGATTTGAATTTGGGTTTTTATATTGTTAGTAAAAGTTCCAATCACCAAAGAGATCAGTCACGAATATTGTATGAACAAGTAACAGGCTGGCAAGAAAGAGAGAGAAAGTGTGAATTATTTGGTCAAAATGAAAATCCAAGATGGCGGCATCGACACATGACGAAAATGTTCAAACTTTTAGTCATTGGTGTTGTTTTTATAGTTTTCAAGGGCGCCAAAGCCGACAGTGAGGTCAAAATGAAAATCCAAGATGGCGGCTGTGAACATTTTCAAATTTAGCATCATGGGTGTCGTTTTTCATAGTTTTCGAGTATTCTAAAGCCGAAAGTGAGGTCAAAATGTAAATCCAAGATGGCGGCTACAAAAATTTTCATATTTTTCGTCATGGGTATCGTTTTTTGAGTTTTTAAAGCTGCTAAAGTCGATAAAGAGGTCAAAACGTTAATCCAAGATGGCGGCTGCGAAAATTTTGTTTTGGTTTTAAATCATACGTGAGAGATGAGATTGATTGATTCTACTCTAGAATCCTTCACTCCGCTCTGGATTCAAAGAAACACTTTCACCTTAAATATAGTTGTTTGCTCCCTAGGCAAACAATCTACTATTTCAGCACAGATTCGCACGGACGTATTTTTATCGCGCCGTTTTTTTTTTCGTACACTGGACTTTCAACTCTCGGTATTGAGCCGAGCATTGAGAATCCAATCCATTGAACGCACCCAACGCGTATGTCAGCCAGTCACACACACACTGTTGGCGCCAAGCAGAGCGTCGAAAATCCAATACGTGAAAAAATATCGCCGCGATAAAAATAAATAAAATAAAATAAAAAAGCCTTATATTTCTTGCCAGTAAAATTAAGTACTTACATAAATTAGATTATAAAAGATTACATTATTAGATTTTATTATTACATTATATTAGACTAATTCGAATTTTATTAAATTAAATCATACAAAATCTACATTTTTTAAATTAAATTAAATACAAAAACAATTAATTGTGAGCAAGAACCCCTTTCAGGTGAAGGCCTCCTCCAGAGATTGCCAAATGTCCCTGTTGCTTGCTACTGAAACCCAGTTTCGGCCAGCAATATGTGTGTCCATCGTGTTTGCGGTCTGCCTCTCTTTCTGTAGCCGGCTGGTCCTGGCCATACTGTGGCTCGTATAGTCCACCTGTCGTCGGTCAGTCTGGCTACATGGCCCGCCCATCTCCATTTTAATTTTAGTGCGTGACTCAGGGCATCAATAGTGCCTGTCTTCTCGCGTATTATTGTATGTGGTATTTTCTGAAGTTTGTTTATTTTCATCATACTCCTTTCCATACTTCTTTGGCTTGTTTTTATTTTGTTTTTGATCTTCTGAGTGAATTTCCACGTTTGACAAGCATATGTCAAAGAGGGCAGAAGGCATGAATTCATTACTTTTCTTTTCAGTTTTATAGGAAAATTGCCTTTCAGTACTTCTTTAAAGCTCCAAAACTTGCTCCATGTTTTTTGAACTCTCCTGTCTACTTCTTGATGATTGTTTTGTGCGCTAAATGAAATTTGTTTTCCTAAATATATGTAGTTACTCACATATTCTAGTTGGACATCTTCAAGTTTGATAGGGTCGTGGCTGCTGCTTGTCATTACTTTTGTTTTATTTAAGTTTATTTCTAAGCCTACTTCCTTGCTGGCACTATTCAGAGTGGATATCATATTTTTTTTTTTTCGTACACTGGACTTTCAACTCTCGGTATTGAGCCGAGCATTGAGAATCCAATCCATTGAACGCACCCAGCGCGTATGTCAGCCAGTCAAGAATACACACTGTTGGCGCCAAGCAGAGCGTCGAAAATCCAATACGTGAAAAAATATCGCCGCGATAAAAATACGCCCATGCAAACCTGGGCTTAATCAAAGTTGTTGTCAATACAAACCGACATACCTACTGATGAGAAAGCCTTTACAATAAAGCTCTGGCCACACAGAAGCGAACCTGCGCGTGTTGCGGGACGAAATTCACTCGCGCTGTATTGTAACTATTTTGTATTTAGGAGTTCAAACTGGTGCAAGTAGTCGCGATAGTTCCTAATAATTACGGGCTGGCTACGAGTTTTTTTTTTCCTATAGACTAGCTAGTTATTATGATTAAATTTTAAAACTTATGGTGTGGGTGAAATTTGGCACATGGATACCATGACCTGGATTAGGACAAAGGATTATATTTGTCTCAATATTCCCACGGGATCGAGACCTATGCGGGTGAAACCGCGGGGCGCAGCTAATATACATATAGGGAATACAACATTCTACGTAACCGTATTTCAGAAGATAACAATTATTTAAAAAAATCCTTAACAATTTAGTGACATAAATAATTCGAACTATGATCATAAAGAGAGAGAGAGAGTGTATCAAAGCTTTATTTTTACATAAATCATTCTTAATAATTATTACTTAATAATGCAAGGTAAGTAACTAAGTGAGACAGGGACATAGACGCGAAAACTGTTACCATGGATTCAGTACGTGATTCCGAACCCCATGCGCTGAAATTTTTCAACCGTTTTTTTTTTTTTATCTGCTGTTCCATACATTTTGACCGCGTAGGTATTGCACTTTTCTATGAAACAGCAGATGTTTTTTTTTCAGTTCAGAATCACGTACCTACTGAATCCATGGTATAACAGTTTCCACGTCGATGTCCCTGCTACTCTGTATAGCTGTATGAATCTAGGTACTCTTAAATCTCTAGTCTTGAATGAAGAAATTGTGGGATTATTGTTCATAGGCCTACTTAAAAAGAGATTATAGGCTCCAGGCCTAGGGTTAAACCTGATTAACACGGTGTGATTTAATAATTACCAGTAGCATTCCTTATGTTGAGGCAACAATAAAAGCACCGTGCACCGTATAAACAGTATTTTTCAGCCCCCCATCTCGGAAAGAGTATTTTTGCTCTTCGATATCCGAGTGCAAAAGCAGTTTTTATCCGCTAGCTAGAAGATAAAGTAAATTGAATTTAGAACATCATTAAACTTATTTAATTCTACCTCCATGGTGCCGAATTTATCATACAACCTTTTTTAATTTGTTAATAACTCAGACTCGGAACCTTCTTGGTATACTTTTTTTTAATTTGCTTTGTGCGCGCCATTTTCTTTTCACATCATATTGTTAAAACCATAGGTTAAAAACAAAAAACTTGAAAACAAGTGAAAAACCAAAAATGAGTGATTCTAGCGACGAGGAAGTTTATTTGACGCCAACAGAATTGACTGAAACTGTTAATAATGCGCAAATGAGCTTTATCCCTCAACAATCAAGAAAAAAATAAATTCGCGAGATGTATAAATTCAAACAGTACGATATATTTAACACGTGGCGACTAGCTAAAGGAGCTAAAACTTTCTCAGAAAACGTTTTGCTGGCATACCTATTTTATTGAATTATCCGAGACCAAGAAATCAAGCACTCTGTGAAGTACGTACTGATTCAATGCTAAAAACAACAATAAAGATGAAAAAAGACATACATATCGACACCTATCCTAAATTAGTGGCATTTTTAAAAAGAGCCTCATCTGGCCTAAACAAAAAAAAAATGAAACACACACAGCATCTGAAATTGAAAAGTTTCTTAACGAAGTACCTGATTCCGTATATTTGGCGTCAAAAGTAAGTCAGTTGCACATTCAGTATCTACTTTAGTATATTAATCAACTACTTATCATAATCTAATACGTACTTAGTAGATGTTGATAGGCATAATTATGCATGTATATCAATTTTATTAATTTATCTACTACAATACTCTTTACGTTACAGTTTGTTCATAATATTGGTGTAAACAGAGCATGTCGAACTAATGAACTAACAACTTAATGTCAAAAACATTGAGGATCATTTTTACAAAAACAAAAAGAAACCGCAACTTCGTCATTCGCAAGGAATACTTACGTAACAATTGTTGAGAAATATCACGCCTTACGGGCGCCTAACACTCCAATCAATAGATTTTTTCTACAATATCGCAACGGAAAGTGTGTTAAAAAAGCATTTTTTTTTTTTTTTTGGTTGGGAAATCATCAAATGACTTCTCCCGCTCTGGGTGGAGCGGGAGGGGGTGTCAGACTCTTACTGACTAAAACCCACCCGTGTTCCTTTCGATGCCTGTGCAATGCCAGGGGGCCACGGTATCCCTTTCGGACTTTCCGCAACCCCGGCAGGCAATGGTCTCATCGAACCCTTTCACTTGCTGACGTCTCTTTGAGGTGCGCGTGGAACACAACGCGCCGTCGACCCGGGCTTGGTCCTTACCGGCGAGCTACCCATTGCTCACCGTCCGCAAGCCCGCGCCTACGGTGGCCGGGAATCGGCAATCGATTTCCGACGCCCAGGTCGTCTCCTCCTGCGGCGGCTAGGGGCGTGAGGGCGCGAAATTTGCCTCTCCCTCACGCGCTCCGCCTCCTCCTTCGCGAGCATTACTGCTTCGCAGAAGGAGGTGACGGCCTCCCAGTGTTAGACAGCCTGAGGGTGCTAATAAAATTGGCAGTATCCCACGAGTAATAGCAACAATTCTTGAACTTCCAGAACCTTGTTGTACACGGGTCATTGTTTCCGACGAACTTTAGCGACACTTTTGGCCAATTCAGGAGCTGATCTCAGGAGATCACTTCTACATAAAAAATGAGCCGTTACGAAACACCTAACCATTGCCCTCTCTCGCCAACATTTACGCCAAGGGAATCCGATGAATCGGTACAACTATTAAGTACCTATGACAGATAGTTTACCGAAAATCAGTACACAAGTCACTAACATCAACATTAGAGTACCTAACAAAAATATTACACTCAATTTAAGTAACTGTAGCAACGTTAATTTAATGTTTTCTTAATTATACTTGTACCTAAGTATTATTTGTTATAATTTTTTGTCAAATAGATAGATTGTCATTTCTGATTTCACCAATGATTTTATGTTAAATAACATTTGTTCTGCCTGCAATTTCTTTCGTGAAACTGAAGTGTACGGGCTTGTATCACTGCCCTCAATACAAGTTATTTTATAACTTAGTAAGGGTGCTGGTTGCAACACATAGGTACCTGTTTTGTTAACTAGCATAAGTCAAGTGTACCTACAGATGATATATATAGATATATTTGATTAAATAAATCTTAATCTTAAAGATTATTCTGTAATAATTACCTATCATAATGTAGTAGTTAATACCTAAACTGAAATAAAAGTATCTTGTGACTGTATATTTTTTTTTGCATTTAGTAATTTTCTCGCTGAGGTGGGATGAAAAGTTACGTGTTGCACTCGAGTGCAAAGATTTTTCACCTCGTGCCCTTTTGATTCCCTCGCTAACGCTCAGGATCCTAATTTTCGCTTACTCGGTCAACAAAATTGAGCACGCGGTTAAAAAGCAACTTTGCTCCCTTGTATAACAAATTACTATAAAAGACTCGGGCGGAGGTCTTGTACTATTAAAGGGGTCGTCCTACAATCACGTGACATTTTTAAGCAACTTTTTAACTCCCCCCCTCCCCCCCCTGGTGATACGTGGTGAGGTTTTCGACGACCCCCCCCCCCCACCTAAACTCAAGTGTATTTTTTTCGTACAAAGTATCTAAAATAAAATATCAATAATAAGTCAAGGTCACGCGCCGTTTTTCAGTTCAGAAATAGCGCGTTCAACGAAAAAATAAATACACGTCGCACTACACTACCTACACCCTTGTGATATTTCGTGATTTTTCCGAACCCTTTCGAGTCTCTCGTGATTTGGACGATTCCAAAGACGATGCAAGACATTTTTTGGTTCAATTTAATTGTAGTTTCATAATGTATGTACTTACATTCCAATTCCTAAAGAACAGTTCAGGGGCTCTACGAATTTCGTAGCCGCGGCTACGTACGGCTTCGTAGGCGCTACGCGTAATTTGAAGTCGTAGTCCAATGGACGTGGATCATGATTTAGTAGGTAAAATATGGCTCCGTGGTTCTGCCTTACTTATGTAAGCGAGCGGGTTTTTTATGTAGGTACTCCATAGAAAAACATTATACAATGCACCTAAACAAATAATAGTTTTAACAAGTTTACACTTTTTTTTAGAGATTCAATCCATCTCCGAAAAAAAAAGCTGTTTACAAGTTATTTAAATCACCAAAATGTTGGTTGGAAAAGTTCTACTTGAACCACGTGATTTTTTTTCTGATTTCGGGACCTTTGCCGAGGCGTTGGGTGGGACTACGTCATCTATACTTCTATACTAATATTATAAAGAGATACAAGTTTGTTTGTTTGTTTTTAGGTAGGTATGTAAAGAGTTATCTCCGCAACAAATGATCCAACACTATTCCGATTGATCGTGTATTAATACATAATTATTATGGGTACAAGGTCCGCCTAAAATAATTCTACAAAAAAGTCCACGACACCTTATTTCTATCTTTTATATTTTATTTATCTTTTATAATCTTTCTTCTTCTTCTTTATTGATAAAACAAAAGAATCAGCCGGTCGATTCTGTAAAAATCTCACCGTGAAAACTTAGGTGAAGCGGGGTGAAGTGAGTTTTTTTTTGCTTGGAATGAGATTTTTACAGAATAGCACCGCTGGTATCTTGTGCTTGAAACTGTAAACTCGGCAGTTTTTCTGGGCATAACAGTTGATGCCAAACTTCAGTGGGGCCAACATAATATATCGAGCTTAGCGGGAAGGCTCATATCAGACGCCTACGCCGTCAGAAAAGTAAGACTGACGTTGATACTCGTACAATACAGCTCGGTTAGTCTATTTTAGTTATTTTCATAGCGTTATGTCCTACGGTATTCTGCTGTGGTATCCAAAATTTCTCTGAGAGATTTTTTCAAAGATATTTGTATCCTCACAGTGACCATCACAATTCATCTTCGCCAACATCCTATATATTAGACAAAATATACACTTATACATTAAAAACAGTGATATTCACAATGTTAATCTAGAAACAAGGACAAACTACGAGACCCCTTAAGGGCACCGGCTTCATAAGGTTCATAACTCATTTGTTGGGCTTGGTATAACCTTTTACAACAAGGTACCCTCTTCGTTGCTGGATTTGCATTGTAATGCGTTTAAAAATACAGTAAAATCCAATCTTTGTTCAAAGGCATACTATTCTATCAACGGCTACTTAAATGATAAGAATAGTTGGTCGCTGTGATTAACTCGCGACAATGTTTATGTTCTTTCTCCAAAATTAGCTTACCTACCTACTGACAAGTTATAAATTGTTTATTTTATTTGACTTTATAAGGCAATTTATTTTAATTTTTTCGTTGACATAATCTACTCATTAGAATGATTTTCATGAGTTGCGGTAGCGTCGGGGGTCGGGTTGCCTCCATCCTTCAAATATGGCGAGGGGGTAATGGCTGATCTTTGCGTTATGCTCATGAACGGGTGCTGCTTGTGGTGACTGGTCGTCTTGCTGATCATGGTTTTATTATTGTTATTAGTAATTAACTGTTTATTTATTTTACCTCGATCCTAGTTTACCAGTTGTACCTGTTCACGATATTTTTGGTTGGTATACTGACGTATGCTAGCTAGCTGATATATAGCTATTAATTTACGATTTAAATTATGTTTAGTGTTCCGTAATGTACATAATTTTGCATATTATTATACAGAATCATTTTTTTTTCTAATTGAACAGAGAGCTGTGCTGCTGGGAAGTTTGTTGCGCCACTTCTTCTTCCCAGCTAAAGCACTTCTTCTTATTTTCGTGTGTTAAAGCCGCCCACGGGCCTCTGACTTGGCTTCACATGCCGTCGAGAAATATCTCTCAGGCATGCCGGTTTCCTCACGATGTTTTCCTTCACCGTTTTTTGAGCAAGTGATAATTATACAATACGCACATGGATCCGAAAAGTCAGAGGTGCGTGCCTTGGGTTCGAACTCGAGACCTACGACTTGTCAGTCTGACGGTCACACCACTGGGCTATCACTGCTTAGCTAAAGCACTAGGAAGTGATGAAGGGTGGTCGTTTTGTGGGACTGTCTTATGTAACTTTGACGTTCGAAAAGTGCTGATTCTCAGACTAGTATTAATAAATGAATTTTGAATTAATTTGGAGCAGAATTGCTTAATTAAAATCGGATTTTGCAAACAAGTTATCGTCATACAAGACGGTATTCAGCCGGTCTATTCTGTAATAATCTCACGGTGAAATCATTCATCTATTCTGGGGTGAAATAATAGGTGAAGCGAGCTTGAAGTGAGCTGTCATTCCACTTGCTGCTAGAGACTGACAGCTCACTCCGAGCTCACTTCACCTAAGTTTTCACGGTGAGATGGTTACAGAATAGCACTGCTGTTTCACGACACGTTGTGCACAATTTCTGAGAGTAAACTAATTAAGAGTACTATGCTTGCATAAATTCAAGATAGTATTGCAATCATTAGTATTATCCCACTAATAGGATTTGGATTATATTGGTTATACAAGGTAATTGCTATATGAGGCTAATTAATTGTCTAGACAAGGTTTGCATGAAAGAAAATTTTGGAAAATCCACCGCAAAAGTCGTAAATACACGGGCGACACCGGCCACGAACAGCTATTATAGTAATATCTGTGGTAATATGATAAAGCTGAAAACTGTTTGTTTTTAGGGTTCCGTACCTCAAATGGAAAAAACGGATCCTTTATCACTTCGTTGTCCGTCTGTCCGTGCTTATTTCAGGAACTTATTACAAAAACATGTTTTTGAATTCAGTTCAGAGACATGTGGCTGTTATTTTAGTACATATATTGTGTATCTTACGACTTCCTCGCGAACCAAGTCACGAACAGAAACTAGTAGGTACTTAATTTTAATACGTAATGTTAATACGTAATTTCATCAACGGAAGAAAAAAGAACAGAGAAAAAAAGAGCTAATCGTCCAACTTTAATCATCCGCGCACAATCGCTCCGGAACCCCCTAAGCGCTTCAACTTGAGGTTTATTTATCTACAATTATTTTTGTGAGACATAAAGAGGGCTAACTAAACAGTTCACAAATGTGTAAGGGCCCCGTGTGGCCCCGTGATGTGAGGGGGCCGCGACACGAGGGGAGCGCACGTGCGCACAGTTAGGCCTTAGGCCCCTTCTATACACCCTGATAGGGTTGACCTGTCCTTGTCGATTATTTTTTTCATTGTATTGCGCTTATGATAACAAATTCATTGATACGTTACACCGATAACGGGGTGAGACTTGTTTTTAGAACAGAATAGTGTTATTTGTGCAAATGCCTAAATTAGTATTAAGTTTACGCCTTTCCTTTGGTAGCAGGAGCTGGCACCATTTAAGAAAAGATCAGGATGCAGAGCATGATGTAACTATAGTTTTTTTTTAAATATAATTACCTAATAGTAGGTCGTGGTACGACTAGCGTCCAGTCAGAGCCCACCCCTCTATATCTACAAGTGCTATAATAACAGTTTATATCATGTCACAGTGGACATAATGAGTGTTTCCGGCAATTTGTGCGTTCGCTACGTACCTACCAACAGTCAGATTTGCATTATTTAATATTACCACGAACGAAGGTATAGGTACCTTTAGGTAGTCTCGTAATATTTGTGCGGAAACAAGTACTTAAATTTTAAAATTCAAAACCAGACTGCGTCAAAGTGAACTGGAAACTCACGCAGTCGTAGGTTGTTTCAGTCTATTTTAAAGTACACTTTTTATGTATCATTCCTAACTACATTTAAACAATTTTACCTTTTAGTTTTATTTCGATACCCAACTCGAAATCGGTTTGGGAGTAAACCCGTCATTCGCCGTTTAATAGTTACGAACGAAAAGGAACATAGAGCGTACATACCTACATAATTATAACAAACACATTACCCTTTTTTTTTGCTTCGCCGCAGTTGGGTAAAAATAGTCACACAATGGTGTATTGCGTTTTTATTATAAATAAAAAAAACTATATTATAACAGCAATGTTTTTTTACAGTTGGCCGCGATAGTTCTTGCCAGCGTACTTCGACAGCGCTCCTAGCTCCTCCTCTATCCTGAGCACTTGGTTGTACTTGTCGACGCGCTCGGCGCGCACGGGCGCACCACACTTCAGCTGGCCCGCGGACAGCCCCACCGCTAAATCAGCTAGGAACAAATCAGAAGTCTCTCCCCATCTATCAACGACAACTATGCCTAATCCAGCTGCTTTAATCATCTTGTAACATTCGATGACCTCACTCAACGTGCCCGCTTGATTTAATCGCAAACCAACTGAATTCCCCGCTTTTTTCTCGATGGCCAGGCCAACTCTTCTCAGGTTGGTCTGCGTCAAGTCGTTGGCGAATAGTTGCGCTGATGTGCGAGTCGTAAGCAGGGACCATGCAGCCCAATCATCACAATCGAAACCGTCTTCAATAGAACACACTGGGAATTCTTTTACGTTGTCCAAATATATTTCGGCGAGCTTATCAGACGAAATATATTCTTGAGGATTTGAATTTGGGTTCTTGAATTCTAAATCATAAGCTCCATCTTTGTATAAATCCGATGCAGACGCGTTGATGGCTATTTCAGCCTTGTTATGATATCCGCATTGCTTAATAGCGTCGGTAAGGAAAAGAAGCGCATCTCTGTGGCTTATGATCGGAATAGAGAAACCGCCGCCATCGCTAACGTACGAAGTTTCCACGTTGTATTTGGACAATATCGCGTTTTGAACATATTTATATATTTCTGTACCAATACGCATGGCTTCTGTAAAGGATGACGCTCCAGTTGGCATTATGGAATATTCTTGAAATGGCAATCCGTTGGAGGACAATATTCCGCCAGTCAGTATTGTGAAGTGCGGAACTGGCAATATGATGGTGGTGACTCCTGCCATGTCTGAAATGTGTCTGTACAGAGGCATGCCTTTTTTGGCGGCTCCGGCCTTGGCGGTCACCAGCGACACAGCCATTATAGCGTTCGCGCCGAGCCTCGACCTGTTCTCAGTGCCGTCGAGGGCAATCATAAATTGATCTATGTCTTTTTGCATGGTTACCTCGAGGTTCTGTTTTATGAGTTCTGGAGCGATTATATTGTTTATATTTTTGACAGCATTCGATACACCCATACCGTGGTACTCCGCGGGATTATTATCTCGTAGCTGTAATGATTCTGCAGTTCTTTTTTGATCAGTTGATGGAACCGCAATGCGGAATAGTCCAAGTTCAGTTACCATATCCACCTCGACAGTCGGCACGCCAGTCGAGTCGAATATTTGACGAGCGAGCAAAAGTTTGATCGGCATTGTTGAATTAAGTATAGGGTAAAGGTGAATAAAATTATAAACAATTAAAAATAATTTTCAAAACTTAATAAGTACGCAAAAGTCCGAAATAACAATAAAGACGTCAAAGTTCTTTGTTTCACAGGTTTCACACCATATCGTTCCAAACTTTATTTTTAATTTTACTACCTTATACAGATTGCCAGTAACCATCTAAAAACATTGTTTGAATACTTTTTGATTAGGTTCGTGACAAAAAAACAATACAGAAACGAAAGCACTTGACGCAGCGAGTGTGAACGGGCGCACGTGCGCTATAATCTTTATGTAAATCCTACATTACACTTCGATAAGGTGCTTTTTAATAATTGAAAAAGAGATTATAAGTACGTTATACTGCGACCATAGTATTTTCATTATCACACATCAGAATAATACTTTACCTAGAGTATTTTATCAACACTTGGGTCATGTTTTGTTGAGTCAGTAGATGCGTAGATATTGGCATGAAAATAATGGATTTGTGTTGTAGCGTACTATGTAATAATAATACTTAGGAACAGTCAGCGTCACTATGTGGAGGGGCGATGTGGACCACTCAAATTTTAAAATAATTTACTGCTTATCATTGAATTTTTACGACCTGCCTAAAGAATACTTTCTAAAAGAGTACGGCTTGATGTGGATTTTAAGCAAAGCATCGCCCATCGTCACCATTCAATGCCGGATGTTTTGACCAACTGGCCAGCGAGCTTGTTGCGATTGCGAAGAACTTTTATTTGCAAAAAAAAGTACTTTGATAATATAAAGGCAGTGTATAGAGTGCCACTAGCGGCATAATAGTGGCTCCACCTCGGCCCGGCTTAAGTGCCGTAAGCATTGCATTGTCATTGTCACTTGTCATTTTGTTTCATTGTTGCAAATGACATGCTGAAAATGCAATGCTTACGGCACTTTAGCTGGGCCAAGGAAGAGCCATTATTATGCCGCTAGTGGTACTCTATACACTGCCTTTATATTATCAAAGTATTTTTTTTTTTTGCAAAAATAAGTTCTTCGCAATCGCAACAAGCTCGCTGGCCAGTTGGTCAAAACATCCGGCATTGAATGGCGACGATGGGCGACGTCACTAATTACTATTATGCCGCAAATAGCGGCACTATATCCGATAGGAATAAAGTGCCGCTTCCTAATATATAAAGCTGCTTGTCGGATTTGAATTTGCGTGTCTTTTGCTGGGGTACCTATGTAGTTGATGAAGCTGTGTGTGTGTGTATATGAGCGATGTCTTAGATTTCTCTATAACTCGAGATGATACTGAGATTGAGTTTGGTAGTTAAAATACTTAATTCTTACGGCAATTTGCACATTATGTAACTATTTAAGTAGGGTCTGGGGACGCGTTAAAGTGGCATGGAGTGCTTAATAGTGTTCTAATACACTCCGGGCTTAACAGCAGGGGGTGATCTTTCAATTTGCTACGGCGTGATTCGCAAATATGTATGCTGCCTACACCCTTGTTTACACTTTTAGCGCGTTCAGTTTCGGCACAAGTGTACTTACAATGCTTTTTGTGTCAAATTAGGGGCGCATTGTTTTGAATATTTATCCCCTTATAGTTATTTGCTCTATTGTGAAAGATACGATAATTTATTTGTGTGTATTTAAATAATTTACATGTAAAGAATTTATCATAAAGTACCTGAAGAAAAAATCTGTGCTAGTTATGAAAACCAACGTTGAAAATTCGAATAAGAACAAAGAAAATCCTTTTAGATATTGAATTGTTATCAGGTACTAAACACATCATTAATAATATTGCTTATTAAAAGCCAACACCATCTCAACTTCATTGGCTTAATGAAATCCCGAATCTTACACAGCAAACAGTGAGCCACAGAATCTGAACTGGTAGAGCCAAAATAACAAAAACCCAATAATCATATAAGTACACATAACTCACGCCTGTATTTCCTGAAGGGTTGGGCATAGGTGTACCTATTAGTACACCCAAATTTCGCCAATTATGTTTGAGCCCCAGGAAATAGGGGGCGAGACTATATTGCCATCAACCGGGCACAAAATCCAGACTCCGGGCTGCTACTGAGAAATTTCAGATGAAAAAACCATTCCCGACGTAGAAATCGAATCCAGGACCAAATGATCAGCAGTAGGTAGCCCTGGCGACCACTAGACCAACGAGGCAGTTACTAATAATCGTATAGGTACTATTCAATTAAATTATTCACCTATTCTATGGGACTCATCTAATAACAAGAGAAACTTGGGTGTAAAGACTCCTGTAAGCAGATAACACCTCTGCTTACCCCTTCGAGGATTATCGGCGTGAATTTATGTATTATGTATTTAATTAAAAATGTCGTCCTATGCAGGAGTAACACATTGTGGGAGAGAAATTCATCAATAAAATTAACTGACACGGTAGCGGGATCCCACGGGACTCGGCTCATCACGCGATAGTGATGTACCGTGAGAACAAAGCTACTGGACCAACACCTATATGAGTTTAACACACGCGATGGGTAACGTAATTGCTACCCACCATGTGCAAACTGCAGCCGTAAAGCTCGCGCAACTATGGAAAATCATAAATAAATTAGCGCGTAATTAGTCGGTAGGTAGAGGTAGTAGGTAAGTACCTATATGAGCCCTAGGGCGGCTATAAAAGAAAGCGATCGCTATGCGACCGAATTCGATCGCAAAGTCGTAATGGCGTCCCTAGACGCCCGCGATGTGCTTCACAAGCACGGGATTTTTTCGTGCTTGTCAAGTAATTATACCGTCTAGGGACGCCATTAAGACTTTGCGGCCGAATCGGTCGTATAGCGATCGCTATCTATGTCGAGACTGCCGGGCCTGTTTGTAATGAATGGTCATTAATAAGTAGTAGATTGTTATACAAGGACCTAAAATGACCCATGACGAAGTAATTTTTTTTAGAAACCGAGTTATAATGGGTTCTTAGCGCCCCCGTGTGTTACACTCTACTTTTCACTACGATTTCACGAAAATAAAATAATGCAATGCAGTTTATTCTATAAAAAAATAAATGTATGTTAATGTACAATTTGTACAATTCTGGATAGGTATTTAACGAGATGTTTTTCCCGGCAACTTAATTTCAGTCCTCTTTGAAGATGAATGTTGAGTTGTCTGTGGGGTAAACGTGGGAGATACACGTTGTTCCAGGTTTGAGGGTCCCTCTTTCGAATGTTCCGAATAGAGAATCAGCTGGGTTGACTCATCTCTTAATGTCGATGGTCGTGGGCTAGTTGGGAGAGTATTGATGCGTTCTGTGATACGCTGGTTGATATCAAATTTGTTTTGAATAGAGTTCTCTATATAGGCTTCTGCCACTTGATCGGATGTCCATCCGCCGTGGCGTTTTAGCGTTCGTCAAATTGTATTTTCAAACCATCTAGGGGCCAACTCAAACATACACACAAAATTTCATCCAAATCGGTCCAGCCGTTTAGGAGGAGTTAGGTGACAAACATACGTAAGTACAGAAGAATTATATATATAAAGATAACATGAATAACTACACTAAGTAGGCACTTAGGTGTAGTTTTTAATTAAGTCTAAAAATGTTTTATATTGTTTCATTGTTTCAAAAACTAAGCGATACCTATAGCTCGATTTCGAAAATGTCGAATTGTCTCGAAAACCAACCAATCAATCATCCAATTAATAAAAACCACGACACCAGACTTAGCCCGAGAGATCGCGAGTTGCCAATCTCGACTCGAGATTGCATTTCCTAATAGTAACTAGGCGATTTGACATCGACTAAGACTCAATAAAAATTGAATAAGTAAGTTTGTTGGCTGCAAAGGAACTACTTTTCCATTTGAAAACATATTCCGTGGAAATATAATTTACTTTACCCGCCCCTGCTTTGCAAGGTTTTTACGACTTGACTAAACATCTAAGTTTATTATTAATGTATTATACACATAGGTATACCTTCCGGAATACATTCTCTAAATTGTGTTGAAAACCGCATCAAAAAACCGGAGTGTACAGACGCCAGCAGGTCAACCTACCCGAAACTGTCAAATTTTCCCAATCAACTTTGAACCGTATACTTTAGATATAAAGCTGATCCATGCGTCATGTTCGTGAACGGGCGCCGTCAGTTGGGACTGGTCATCTCTTAGCTGCCATGGCTTATTTTAATTTATTTTAAGTTTTTGAATGATTCTTTTTTACTACGGACGCTTTCACGAACGTGCACGTCTTATTACATTGTTCTCACATGCATAATTTCAAAATGAATGATGTAACCAATTCTTTGTATCAATTTTTTTTATTTAAAAGTGTGTCCGTGGAGTTTCTTGACCGTTCTTCTCCATAGGTACCTACTACGCTTTGGAATGGGCAACTAGCTTCATATTTTTGACTGACCGACCCCTTGACAGTTCAAAAGTGCCTGTAAATAGTTTAATTGAAATAAATGCTGAGTTTGAGTTTCAAAGTTGAAAAACTATTAAAGAAATTTGACAGATTGTAGTAGGTTGATGTGTGGGTCTGTACCTATTACTGAAGAACAACGCGGACATACAGACAAACACGAAAAACGACTTTTTTTATAATAAGTATAGATGTAACTCTTTTTGTTCGGTGACTACTTACGTACACAGTAAACAAGTACTTAAAGTTAGGTACCTACTTCTTAAGATTACTTTCAAATTTAGCAGCTTTTACTGATGAGTCAAATTTTAAGTTCTATAGGTACAGCTCGATTCAAACTTAATGGCGCCTCGGAACATGAGGAGAGTCGCTGCGCAGTAACGTGTTTATGGGTCAGCGGGGGTGAGGGGTGGGGTACTGCGCAGCGAGTAACTAACTTCCGAGCAGCCATTAAGTTTGAATCGAACTATACTTATGCCTATACTCCATAGGTTTAGGTAGTTAATTAAAGGTAAACAAAACGTAAAAAGGGTTTTATAGATGACACTTTCTTGTTTAAAATACGATAAACCAAACTAAATTTATTTTAACTTTTTACGATAGTGGTGCCGATTCTCTTGTCACAAATGCCTCTAAACTAGACTAAAAATCACCAAAATTTAGTCATGCGACACAACTTAACTATATTTTAGTCTGACAGCAATAACAATTTTGCTATTCTGAATTTGACGTTTTTCACCTAAAATTACGTCCGTGCAAACGTGGGCAGTATACGGATTATAACGTTGCTAAATTGAAGGGTACAACTGTGAAGTACAATGACAAGTGAAGTCACAGGTCGGTCGGTCAAGTCGGATTCGGTTACTGAACAGCTGTCTCGTCACATGTTTTTTTTTGTTTTATTTAACTACCTAAACCTATGGAGTATAGAGATTTAACTAACAGAGTAGAATGACATAGGTACTTTACCTCCCTACCTGCTTAAAGACTACATGCAGGTAAGTAATTGCCAGTTACTTTTCAACAATGTTTTTCTGCCAAGTATAGAAACGCGAACTTGTCGCAAACAAGTTGAAATGCAGCGAAATGCGAGCGCGCATTCGGGAAGTGAAACGGATGGCGTGAACATGTGTCAGCGTCAGATACTTACCTACATCAAAACGTATCTAAAATCGATTTCAGTCACAAATCGTATCGTATCGATAATCCGAACTAGACAAACCAATTTTAGAAAACCGAGTCTTGATCGATGCACTTACATAACAAACAATATGTTGAAATAGAACACTACAACAAAGAAACAAACGAAATACAAATCATAAAATCACGGACAACGACTATTAACCACTCCATTCCACAAGGCAGTGTGTTGGGGTGTTTATTATTTATTATATACATAAACGACCTACCTAAAACAATTGACTCGAAGTGCGTTCTAATCGCGGACGACGACGTATCACTAGTGTTCAGAAGCACTGAGAATACCGAAACCTTGACCAACATTGCAAATACCTACAAAATAGTTAAATCGTGGCTAAAGAAAAACAACCTACAAATTAATATCCCAGAAAGGGATGATCTAACACTTCTTAGCTTAACATTGGACAATAACAACATGGAAAAAACATATCAAAAACCTAAAGACTAATATCAAGATTCATATACGCACTAAGCAAATTAAAAAGCAACACAAACTATGAGACCGCGCTCTCAGCATACTATGCTTATGCTTATGCATGATTTAACTATGGCATAATATTGTGGGGCGAAAGTACAAACTTTAATGACATAATCATCATGCAAAAGAAGTGTATACGCATCCTTATGAACGAGAAAGCCGAATGAAAATCCGATGAAAGCCATGGTAAAGTTGTAAACCACATTTCATAAATAATAAAATAATAACGTTACCCTCCCTTTACATAATTATTACAAATAGCTACGTTCGTCCAAAAACACAGGAACTACTTTCGATCAAACATAGAAGCAAACCAAAGCTATAACCGAAGAAATAAAAACAAGTTGATTACACTAACACCAAAATTAAGAATAATGAAAAATATCCCCAACTATAGAATTGCAACAATTTATAACAATCTACCAAAATACATAAAAGATGAGGAAAATACAAATTCATTCTATATTAAACTAAGATTATTTTTAATAGAGAAATGTTATTACACGGTAGATCAATTCATGACGGATAAACCTTATGGGGTACCTTCACAATTTACGAATATAACTTAAATGAAATTAGAGAAGTAAGTAAAACAAATACATTTATTCATAAAATGAAACAATTTCTGGAATTCAAGTCAAACTACTCCAGTAAAGGAGTTTTTAGAAGACAAAACGATTGCAAAATAAAATTATGCTCTCTGTTGTACAGCAAACATTATGAAATAAATATAATATAATATGGAATATAGAAAATCAAATATAAATATGAAAATATGAGTAAGTACATAAATAAGTAATAATATAATTTAATAATAATCAAAATACTTCTGAGAATTTCATTACATTATCCATATAGATACATAATTTCAAAATTACACCTAATATACACAAACCTAATAATATATAATATTAATGTATAATTATGTATCTATATATAAATAATTATACACCCAAATAAAACACATCTAATAATTAATTTATAAAAATATTAATTGCTTTAATTGTTACTTAGCCCTCTTCCTCTCTCCTAATTGTGCTGGGCCCGACAGGGTCCATATCTATTGATCTTTTATTTTTTTATACCCTCTATGTAATACATATAGAATGCAATAAAGAATTGAGTAAGTATTGAGTATTGAACTTTTTTTTTTTTTCTTTATTCCGCAAGACATAAATATTGTTTATTTCAGATAAATTTTGTTTATTTCTGTGACATTCATATTTTGTATTGTAAAATGACACCATAATTCAATTTAATCACTTACGATAATGACATGACATGATTGTAATTATTACCTATTCCTTATTAATGTTAATATTTTAATCTATTCAGTCTAACTTATTTAAATGGCCTTATGTGTATTATTGTATTGTGTTTATTACTGTTAACTGGACATCATAACGACCTTTAGACATGTTTTTAATTGAAATGTATTCTTCTGTGATAATGATAAGATTTGACTCAATTTATCTATTATATTAATTTAATGTTCAAAAACTCAACAGCAAACCAGCATTGTGCTTTGCAGTGCCCTGAAAGGGTTCATGTAGGTACAAAAACCGACAGTAAAATTGTAAAATGTGTGATGTAGGTACACAAATAAATAAATAAACGTAACCGAATAGGGAATATTACTAGTGACAGCGAACCGGAGCCGTCCGCGTCGCCCCGGCCGGAGTCGCTCCAGAAATCGATTACTAAAAATAGATTAAAAACGATTTCAAAATCTGAAATCGGATATTTAACCGTTTGTGTAAAAATCCAAAAACGACTAGGTATGTCTAGAGTGACGAGTAGGTACAAACAGACATCACCAACACACGCAAAAAATGTATCCAATATTCTGTTGAACTTGGACTGGCAAGAGAAAACTTTCGTCATAAAGTTGGAAATCGCAATTAAGTAGGAAAACGCAATGTTTTGTACAGCAATTAATTGTGTGTATGTAATGTACCCACATTAGTGGCGAATCGATCATTAAAAGGTGCACAAACATATTGCAGGGGTCGCGCCCTGGCACCGCCGCCGCCTAACCCACCGCGTCGCTCCACGGTTTGCACGCATGCTCCATTGGACACCGCACATCTGTATGACTTTATTTGTACATCAATTTGTAATGTTACTGATTAAATCTAGAGTAAATTAAAAAAAAGAAAACACATTCGATCTTGCCAACCCATTGTTGTTGTTTTATTACGGATTCGTTAAAGTGCTAAGTGATTTATTCTACAGCTGATATACAGGGTGATTGGAAGATGGGTGCATAGCTTTAAGGCGAAGATAGTACAGACCATTTGGAACCATTTAAGCCATGGTTGTCTCAGACGAAGTCTTACCAATTTTTTTAACCTAATACTTATTTGTTTCTTTTTTCGGAAATTCCCAAAATTTTATGTAAACTGCATAATTATGGCCAAATTGAATGATTTAAGAGTTCATTTTTTATTTATTTAACCAAAGTAATGTGTAAGCAATCAAGCAAAACATTTTTTAGGCTTCTGTGAACACTAGAATTTTTTTACAGACATTTAAAGTTCAGAAAATTTGTATCAATACGTTTTTTAAACCTTATTAAAAAAAAAAAAAATGGTAAGACTTCGTCTAAGACAACCATGGCTTAAATGGTTCTAAATTGTCTGTACTATCTTCGCCTTAAAGCTTTGCACCCATCTTCCAATGACCCGGTATAACTATTTAATATGTCATGCCCAAATCCACTGCAACTCCTGTCACCCATTACAAGGAACAACAAGAAAATAACTCTGACGATGAAGCTTAGCAGAAAAATGTGTCACATATGGGCAAAAAGATCAATTATTACCATCTTGCTATCTGTGTGCACGTCATCGACAGTTCGACACTATAAATTACGCCAAAATTATAATTCTTACGTTTCATAGATCTCAAGAACAACTTCTGTGACACATGGACAAGGACTTGGACAAGAAAGTGATTTAAACTAAAGGTTCAAGTGAAAAAACATGGATTCGATAGCAAAAATAGTTTCCAATTTTCCTCCATCTAGACTTATTAGGTAAGTCTAGATGGAGAAAATTTCAAACTAGAAGCAGGAGATAGAAAAGCGTTTCCATAAGTGCAAAGTTATGTTTGTAATTCGAGATAAGCCCAATTTTTTTTTTTTTTTTTGTAGGGCAGCATCTCGTAGCTCACCTCTGAG
Source organism: Xanthia togata (assembly GCA_963853775.1). Lineage (NCBI taxonomy): Eukaryota > Metazoa > Arthropoda > Insecta > Lepidoptera > Noctuidae > Xanthia > Xanthia togata. The sequence continues at coordinate 9,589,141 of OY970790.1, read as the reverse complement.
GTGATGACTACTTAACCGGTCAATCCTGCGGCTGCCTTAAGCTACTAACTTAAAGCCTCCAGCCAGGGGCAAAACTATTCTAAATTAAAACTAGGCGAACGCTCGCTAAGGGCACCCCCTGTGGGGTACGGACCTCGGCTTAGGGCGTCGCTGGGGGGAGGACAGCAAGTTGGGACAGGCTGGATCAAAGATGATTCATTATTATTAATCGGGGAATTTAAGACTACATTTCTCAGCAAAACGCGGGCTGGCGCTTCTGCGAGCAAGGGTCGGTGGAAATTGCTCTCCTGTGAAATGACATCTTTTTATACCTTAAATTAACCTTATGCGCAAAAACGTTTTGCACATAAGGTAATTTAATCGTAGGAACTGTCATTAGTCACATCGCTTATGTTAAAGTAAGGTACATAAGTAACTAAGTAAGTCTTACCTCTAATGATAACTTTTTTCTGCTCCTCCTTGTTGTGTGTGTTGGCTACTCCTGACAGCGTGGTTTCTGATGAACAGCGGTCCACTCTTACCTGAGTATACAGAAAATTTATGTTATTCCAAAGTTTTGCCAATCACTTCATCCCTGAGGGATGTAAAAAGGTATTAGTTATGGAGCGTGGAGAAAGATTAGACTATGTTTATAAGTTTTTGTAAGTGTTTTCCTTTCGGAGGTGAAGAATTACGTCGCTGAGCCAGGGCAGTTAATTTATAGTCTTCTAACGGGTAGGTAGGTCCTTTTATTTTCCTCCACGCTATTGTTTGCAATTTTTATAAAGTGTAGCTGTAGCTTATCTATCCTCCTTATTAATACTTACAGAAACTTTCAGGCTACTGCCACACTATTCAATTAAAGAACAAAACAAGCCTTTACTAAAATACTGACCAGTTCACCCAGAAAGCTAATATATCCAATGGCTAGCTTCAACGTGTCAACTTTAGACAGCCTTTTCTCATAAGGCAGAGTGGGGATATGAGCACGTAGTCCTTCGAACGCATCGTTGATGGACTGCATTCGACGGCGTTCGCGTAGGTTCGCGGCTTGCCGTTGTTGGATCTGCTGCTGAGGGCACCGCAATGAAGATCTACGTCTGTGCAGACGCCGGAAGTCCGACCTGGAACCAAATCAGGGAATCACTATGGTAAGCTAAACTCTACCGAAGTGGTCGCAAAAGCTGAGGCTTATCTAAAACAAATACAGAATAAACCAAAAAAAAAAAAAAAAAAAAAAAAAAAAAGAGAGTGATTCATTCTTCCCTTCAGAGGACAACACATAGAGCACCTCAACTTAGAGCTGGCATCAATCGAGAGAGACACAATGTGGGGTTACTTGCTGTTGATTATGCTTTTATGCTGATTAACAATAGCTTATTATCCCTTAATAACCTAACCCTATAAGGCTAATCGGGGAAATAAAATTACCTATTCAATAAACCAGAATATTTATAATTAGATAATTCACTACTATTTTTTTACGCCATTACATTCCTAAAACGCCATTCATAAAATTAGAATCAAGACTTCGCTTAACAGGTAAGCTCGTTTGATTCACAATTTTATTTCATGGCGATCTGAAATATAATTATTAACAGAGTAGATGTTTAGAGTTGTCTGCAATAATTCGGCTAGTTAGTGAATTATCTAATTATAAATATTCTGGTTTATTGAATAGGTAATTTTATTTCCCCGATTAGCCTTATAGGGTTAGGTTATTAAGGGATAATAAGCTATTGTTAATCAGCATAAAAGCATAATCAACAGCAAGTAACCCCACATTGTGTCTCTCTCGATTGATGCCAGCTCTAAGTTGAGGTGCTCTATGTGTTGTCCTCTGAAGGGAAGAATGAATCACTCTCTTTTTTTTCAAATTATGTGTCTTACTAATACTTTTTGATCACTAAAGCAAGTGCAAATATGCTCTAGTTTTCCATCAAAAAAACAAACACTAAAGATTGTCCTTAAATATATCCCTATTTATGTATATGGGTAAATATTTTATCATATTTTTCATTGTAAGCTTTTTATTTATTTGTTGATAGAAAGTGTTATTAGACTTTACTACTTAACTGATGACTTGGCTTTACTACATCAGCCAGGTTCATCTCCGTACGATAGAAGGGAACTCTATATACCTAATTTCAACTAACTTGGTTTAAGTAATATACCTACCTACTTCGTTGATAATTATGGTGAATCCGCTAAGCATTTAAGAAGCTGTTTTTTATCAAGTTTGTATTTTTTGCGTGTTTAATTTTACTATCACTTCTTGTTCTATTAACCTACAGTTAATTATTCCAGAAAAATCCTACTTTACATCCTAATTACATCAAGGCAAGGATATTAATATTTATTATTCAGATTGTTGAAGTAAAACTAAGTCATCATTGTACGTGAAAGTAGGTAAATAAGTATGGATTACTCGAGATTTCAAAGTCAGAAAACAAAATTTAAGTCAAAGTACAGAAAAAAAATTGCTGGTGAAAAATCGCCGAAATCGCAAGAGCTTAGAATACATTTTGTTCTATGAAGTAGCAGAGACAAAACACGTTAGGCGCACCAAAAAATACCACATAAGACTACAAAATTGCCAAGCAATAATTAGGAAAAATGAGTACATGGAATCTTACGTACTTAATTTTTGCTAAAGATCCGTACCTTCTTCGTGGTGTAGAAAGATTTTCTTGATCACTGGCGTACAGGCTACCATCGGACATCGACGAGTCGTCGTACATGTAGTTGTCAGAACTGTTGGCTGAGATCGGTGAACCTCCCACGGGCAAGGGCACTACACTCGTAGGATTGTCCAACGACGAGCACCTGACTCCATTAGGCCCCTCCATGACAGCAAAAACTTAATAATTTTTTTGAAATACTTGAATCACAATACATATGACTAGAAATACTGAATGGAATTCCAAATAACGTCAAGGAATCGTGAAGACCGGAGGAGTAGTGTCACCACTGATAGTTGACGAGATTGTGACAGTGCTCGGTGTGAGGATCAGAGGGATGGTACGGCGCCTAGACTCCGCCCTAATACAGCTCTCCGCCCACGTGCGCACCGGCCAAAATAATGAGGCCCTCCGTAACGGGAAAATGAAACCGCGCTTTCAAACTGCGCGTACAATAATGAGGGGTAGCAGGGACCCCTTTCAACTGGTTTCAAATAATGTTCTAGAACAACTATGATTGTGTAATATAATCCTTATCTTGTTGTGATAAAAGACTTTATCAGATCATTAAAGTCTAGACGATATCCAAGCAGTTCATTAACAATGTTGTTAGGCAATTTTCATGCCGAGCAATAGACGTTGGTACCTTATTGCTCGGCATGAAAATTGCCTTATTAGTGTGTCAATATTTAATTCTAATTGTAGCGTCTGTTTGAAAATAGCCGCTTAACTTTTGTCTTTATTAGAAAGCAATGTGGTCGATATGGTTAGTATATTGTACAATATCTGCTAGGGTTGCCAACCATACTGTTAAAAACAGTATTATAGGTACTGTTTTTAAAGATTATCAATTCGGTTGTATTTTTTTTATGTAGGTATGTTACCTCATAACTCCGTCATTTATGAACCGATTTTGAAAATTCTTTTTTTATTTGAAAGGATATATTCCCGATTGGCCGGAATTCCTCAAAGATAAATATTTCACGGGAGGCGCCATTTCAGAACCGAATTGAAAAATTATTTTCTGTGTTGAAAGGATATATCTACTTCCAGATTGGTCCAATTTTTAGGAAAATTCAGTTCTGATGATTGAATCCATGAGGAATTGAGGGAACTCCTCAAATATTATAAGCAAACACATAGCGATTTAGGTATTTTCAGCAACAAGTTAAGCATTTGCATTCAGAAAGTACCTATCATTTGTTGAAGTGGAACTGATGAAAAAGACCACACAGGCGCGGATCCAGCCCTCAAAAAAGTTTGTGGTCACAGCCACCCAAAAATCGGCCAAGTGCGAGTTGGAGTATGAACTCGCTCATGATCGATGTAGTGCATACCTACAAAGGAGATGTTGATAAAATATAGGACGCCCTGACCAAGATTTTGTACAGTGGTGCCGATTCTCTTGTACCTACACCGAACTAAACTAACTATACTATCACCAAAATTCTTTACATCCTTTGGCTATGAGAATAATAAAAAAAAAAAAATAGTTTTTACACAACTAAAATCAAATTTGACTCCACGTGGTACTACTACTTGTTTGCCCTACTCCGTGAATTTTTTAGAGCCGGAGGCGCGCATGGGGCCAGCCTCGACGTATTTTATATTCACTTTTTGTAGATACGGAAAATATGAAAAAATATTTATTACCTGCATGTTGAGTTTTAGGGGTGTATGAGTTTTATAAAGGGGGTCGAAATTTTCTTACCTGCCGGCGGATCTTATTGTGCGTTTGCACTGGCGAAACATAGAAATCTTTAGTTTCTGTCAAAGTTCCATAAAAATAAGTATTTGACAGGAAATAGAGATTTCAACATGTTTTGTTGTGATGGTTGTGATGTTTTGCCAGTGCAAACGCATAGTTATAAAGTCTGTGGTGGTGCCAGTTGTGAAAAATAAGACCGGTGACCTCGCCGATAAGACTACAGGCCTATTTCCCTAGCCAGCATCATAGCCAAAGTGTTTAACGGTTTGCTTAACACACAGTTGGATGTATATGTAAGCCTGCACATAACCAGTTTGGTTTTAGACCTCAACTGTCTACTGAAACTATACTGTGTCTTAAGCATACCGTCAGATACACACGGATCGTAGGACCCGGGGTATACGCGTGTTTCCTCGACTTGTTTAGGGCCTTCGACCAGGGGCTCAAGTCTGCTATTTTTGGGTGCTTCTTCGAGTAAGCCATTCTTTGGTGATTTTTGTGGCAATTTTGAAATTCTTTTTTTTTATTGATTTCAGAATCTTAAAATATACGTAAAAGTAATATTTTTTTTATAAAAAAGGTACCTCATAGACCGATATACTTACAGAGATAATCATGGTTAAAAAAATGGAGGCCCCGCTAGTCACAAAACACCCCACGAAAATGAAAATTTTAACTTAACTTTCTCTAATGAGTTACTTATTGTTACATAAAGAAGTTATTTTATTATACCTAACGTAAAAAAATAGGTAGGTTACTAAGGCAGAAAACGTTGTTTTTAGTAGAATCAATACAACATTATTTATTATTTAAACATTTAACACTAATTTAAACATTTAAAAAATAACAATTTCTCTTATTACAATCAGTAATTTGTATAAAACACGAATTTACATTTAACTAAAGTAATGAAAAATATTTTCATTCATAACTAGTACAAAACTCAAATTTATTTCATTTGCATGGTCAAAAATTGATCTGCGTGGGTCAAAATTACCACTTAAAACATAAACCATGCAAATCACGACCACGGAAATCAAAATAAATCCTTTATGCTAAAAATATACAAAAAGCTTTTAAAGCAAATAAACTGTGTTTTGATTATAAGTTACCTTATATTGGTTCGCTATAATATTTTATTAAATAAATAAATTTACAGACAACGGAGATAATTGTGCCACGCAAATCAAAGTTTTGTGAAACCAAACCCACGCAACGAAGTTCTTACCTTCAATTTTTTGAAAACTCGACGCATCATCACACAAGCACTGCCCGGCCGTTGGAGCGCGACTACTTGTAACTTGAATTAGGATGACGCATCATCGGGCCGCGAAATTAGAGATGTGCTATTGGAATAATTATAATAATCCAAGCAAATCAGCCATTACCTCAGGACAGTTATATTTTTTTTTTTTTTTAGGAAATGTAGTTCTTTTAGAACTATGTTCTAATTTTTCATAGCATTGTAAACTTCTTAGGACTTAGTGTTTTTTTTTTTTGTTGTTGGTAAGCATGTAGCGTTTAGTTAAAAATATATAATTTACTAAGTGACCAGATCGGGGTTTGGGACACTCCACGAAAATCAAATAATGGGGGTATTTTATTTTTTAATTATAGTGATAATTGAATAATACGCAGTAACCTAGATAAGAGAGTATTTAAGATTTGCGCGAAAAAAAAAAATGGCTTGCTGACTTTTCGATTTCTATTATTTTTAAGTAAAGCCGCTTAAAAAACCTGTCCAAAAGAATGACCCTTTTATAAATTCGTCATTCCAACACGATCGCATTGTCATTTTGCTAAAAGTTCGTAATCTGCTAAATTCTTATCAAATTTACAAAATTCACGAATACTCGTAACTAATTTATAGCAATTACTGCACAATGACGTTCTACTGGTAGGTCACTGATCAAAGGAACTGTCAAAATTTTAGCAGATTACCGCCTAGTCAGTCATTCATTTTTCATTTCGTACGAGATTACCAATAGATGCTCGTATTTCTTTCAATGGAGTGTCAGTGGCTGACCATTGGAAAGTCATAATGACGCCAATATGTTAGTAGATTACCAAACTTGTCAAAATCAACAATTATGAAATCAATGATAGACCATTCTGACACGATTGTAATAGCAGACTTGAGGCCAGGGTTGCGGATGATATTCTGTGGGATATTTTTTTTTAACGTTGCCATGCACTATGAATTTTTCCTGTATTGTGGGTGCATTTACAAAAAATTAAATACACATACACAAACAGCCAGACCCGGAACAACTACTTGTAGGTCATACAAATATTTGTTCCGTGCGGGAATCGAACCCGCGACACGCAGCGCAGCAGTCAATCGCTTAACTACTGCGCCAACCGTGCCGTTAAATTGAACAGTATTATCCTGCCACGGGAACTTGTGACTATCTTCAAGTATTGGTATACGCATCAGGTCAACAGCGTCAGATGGGCGGGGGCAATGTCGTATCAGCTTGAATGTGGAGTGAGGCAGGGTGGATTGACCTCGCCAACCCTTTTCAACCTTTACATGAATGCGCTGGTCGTAGCGCTCAGCAGTCGACATGTCGGGTGCCACGTTGATGGTATCTGCGTCAATAATTTTAGTTATGCTGACGACATGGTGCTGTTGAGCGCGTCGATGGCTCAAATATAATGTCGGCAAGAGCCAATGCATGGTCTTTGGAGGCTGCGGTGCTAAATCTAATCTTAGTCTTTCTTAATGGTGTTCCCCTAGACAGAGTGGACCATTTTAAATATTTAGGGGACATAGTCACGGGCCTCGGCTGACTTCAAGGACCATGCTGCCATCGAACGGGAGCGGAGAGCCTTGTCGAAAAGAGCGAATAAGTTAGCTCGCAGGTTTGCACTTTGCTCCGATCCAGTTAAGGTCACCCTTTTCAAGGCATATTGCACTTCACTGTACACGTGCAGTCTGTGGGCTCGCTACACACAAGCATGCTACAGCGCCCTCCGCGTCCAGTATAACAACGCGTTCAGGGCAGTGTTGAGGCTCCCCCGCTTCTGCAGCGCCTCGGGCATGTTTGCGGAAGCGCGCACGTCCTTAGTGCGCAGGGTGCGGGCCAGCTCCAATACTGTCCTGAAAATGATCTCTTAGCGATTTGACTGCCCCTACATATTGAAATGCTATAACAGACATGTATAGCCAGGGCACTGAATCTGATTGACACTGACCTATATTTTTACTAATGATTTGTTTGATGAAATTATTTTTTTATTTAATATTAATTCTGTGACCCTTTAAATTTGACATATCATTTTAATTTCGATTCTGTGACCTTTATAATTTGTACCCATTTTAATTGCATTGATATTTTATTCTAATTTGATTTATTCTGTTGCAGTAGGTACTCGTATAGTGAAAATTTTATTTTATGTAATATGGGTTTTGCCTGTTTTTTTTAAAATAATAAATAGATACTTGTTATAAGAATACCTTTACCTTTAGATTATAGTTAGTTCTGCCACCTCAGTATTCACAGAACTCATGTTTTCAGTGATAAATATTAAGTGGTGGGACGACAGAATAAATGTAATTAAAAAAAAAACGGGTTGCACTCCGGGAGTGCCGGCAGAAGTGAAAACTTGAATATTAACGTTGTGCATTTTTGATATTGTGGAATGGTCAGGGAATAATTTTGCACCGGTCTACTCTCCATCCGTCTTACGAATTTTCGATCAGCCGATCTATTCTGTAAAAATCTCACCGTGAAACTTAGGTGAAGTGAGCGTGAAGTGAGCTGTCATTCCACCTGCAGTGCTATTCTGTAACCATCTCACCGTGAAAACTTAGGTGAAGTGAGTTGTCATTCCAACAGGGTGAGATGACACTGACAGCTCACTCCACGCTCACTTCACATGTTTTCACGGTGAAGTGATTACGGGAATCGACATGCTGCTGCTAGGGACTGACAGCTCACTCCGAGCTCACTTCACCTAAGTTATCACGGTGAGATGGTAACAGAATAGCACTGCTGGTCACGTGTCCTGACGCGAGTTTAACATTTTTACCCATCCCCTTCAACCAACTACACAGGTGGCGAAAGGAGTTCACCCACAAACAAGCGGAGAACTGATGGTGGACCTCGGTACCGGGCTGTAGGCAGTCGAGGGAAGCTAATAAGCTATTGCCATCCTTGGATAGCAGGCTAACCATACTTTTAGTAAAAAATAAAAGGTACGAACCTTGGCTTAGGGGGTCGCTGGGGGGAGGACAGCAAGATGGAACAGGCTGGATCAAAGATAATTTATTATTATTAATTGGGAAATTAAAAGATAAATCTTCTTTCTTTCTTCTTCTTAAATCGACGCGGGCTGGCGCATCAATGAGCAAGGGTCGGGGGGAGTATTATTTACTCGGCAGGGACGCGATCGTAGAGGACCTCGGCGGCGAGGTCGGAGTGCGGGTCAGTGTCTGTGTTTGTGCACTGTACTAGTTATTGCTCTCCTGGAGGAGGGTTATGGGGTCATCTGGGTCGGTAAGAATTTGCCTCGGGCGGCGGTTCTGTGTAATTCTACTTGGGATATAATTGGCGGCCTCGACAACCAGAGGGTTGCGATGTTTGGCGGCGGACTCAAAGGAACGCTAAAACGCTTGGAATTGCGTTTTATAAATTGGTGGGTTGTGGAGATCGAGATGGAGGATCTCGTTCCTAACGTACCAGGGGGCACCGGTGATTTTGCGAAGGAATCTATTTTGGAGCGTTATATTGCGTAGGTATATTGTGCATCCTGTGGATATGATAGGACTTTGCTTGTGCAAAGACGGTTCCTGTATAGGTCATGATAGGATGAATGCACGCCGTGTACGTACGCAATTTGCACTTTAGTGACATTTTGCTACGTGCATTCAGGATGGAGTGGAGTCTACCTAGAGCGAACGCGGCAAGTAAGCGAGCCTGCTTTATGTGCTCGCTAAAGGAGAGATGCTGTCGAGGACAACACCTTGGTATTTGGTTCGCTTCTCCCAGAGGATAGGCTTGCCAAACATAGTGATTGGTCGGGGGAGGGGTGGTTTCCACCTTTTACGCGATCTCGAAAAGAGAACCGCTGGGTTTTTGTCTGGGTTAACTTCGATCCTCCACTTTCTAAACCAGGCGCCGAGCTTGTCGACTGAGGTTTGGAGAGTGCGGGCTATCGAGTAAGAGCCGGAACCCTTGTAGTAGATGGCCGTTTCGTCTGCGAACAGAGCCAACTGCGCCTTTCTACTCTTTGGGATATCGCTGGTGAATAGAGTGAAGATTAGGGGGGAGAGCACAGAGCCTTGAGGGACTCATGCGCGGATAGGATGGGGAGAGGATATCACTCCTTCAATGCGGTAGCGGGACACCGAGTTTGTAGAGCTTATATAATAAGCAGTTGTGCCAGACTTTGTCATAAGCTTTCGCTATATCGAAGAATACTGCATCGGTTATGAAACTGCGTTGGAAGTCAGCGCTTATGTGTAATCCGGTGGGCCTGATGCACGCTAGAGTGCTGGGTTCGGAACCCAAACTGTTCGTTGGGTATGGGGCCCTTGGTTTCGGCATAGTCTCTGAGACGCTTATAAATAAGCCTCTCATAGACGTTGCCGATTACCTCGAACAGACTGATGGAGCGGTAACTCGACGGCTCGGCCTTTGGCTTGCCGGGCTTCGGAATGCCGATGACTGTGGCCTCTTTCCATGCTTGTGGAAAGATGTTATTGCTTAGGGCACCATTGAAGATGGTGGCCAATAGCATTATCAGGGGGGAAGGGAATAGCTGGATCACCCTATTGGTGATTAGCCTCGAAAACTATGAATTTATATTCAATTCGCATTGAATATAAATGCCTAAAATGCATCGCACTCCTCCTAAATCGCCGAATACACCCAGACCAGGACAATCGCAATCTGTTCCTGACATTGCTAACCTTCCAGATGTGATGTAATTGAGTCCAATCCACATGGCCAATCCACATGGCCATGTCCAATCCACGCGGCCGCGTATCGATGACTCACCCAACAACCCTATTATGGATTCATCCTGTGCATGTCGGGAATTCAAAAGTGAACTCATGCAGATGTTGAGTGAATGGAGAGCCGAACATGATCTTAGGCTGTCTACATGGAAGGCTGAGCATGACACAATGCTGTCCGCCCTGCTAAAGGACGTATCTGATGTCAAAATACAGTGTGCGGCCATTCAAAAAGCTATCATGGAGCTAGAAGTCAGAATGAGGTCATCTAATACTCAAAGAAGAGTAAGGGGGAAGGATCCGGAGAAACGCCATCAGGAAACTCACGACAAAAATATCCAGTCACGCTCGGCACCATCCCAGCTACTAACCGCTCCACCGTACGCTATAGAGGAAGTGGGGGATCTCATATCAGTTGCCCCAGAAGCTGTGGATGTAGAAATATGCGAGACGGAACTGCGTGACATACACCACCATGATGAACCGGTATCATCAGCTACCCACACAGCACCCAAAGCCCGTGTCTTTTTGCCGGTACCTGCTGCTGCAGCGGACGTTACGGTGCGTGACACAGACCGGGATCTTCAATTGACTGATGGTTGGACAGAAGTTCGACATAGGCGCTCCCGGCGTTCGCTGGGCAATGTTTTGCGTGGGACAGCGGCACCTGGTACCACCAATTTAGAGGCCTCGGAGAGATGGAGATACGGGTATTTCTTCGAAATTTGATTCTTCGACTGATTCATATGGCCAAAATTGAATTTCACTTTTAGCTTTCTAACTTATGTTCATATGAAAATAGGTATACCAAATAACATATATTTGAATGTGGGACTCGTTTTTATAAAGTACTTTTCAAGATAACGACGTTCAAATATTTTGTGCCCAGATGAATCAGATTTTTTTACAGATGAATCAGAAACAGAAAAAAAAATGAAAAAATATATGTAGATGGGCTCTGTATTAAGGAAATAATTATATTTTAACAACACTACTAACCTTTTTTTATGAAAACAATTATCAGTGATCGTATCACGGATAAAAATGTGATGAATTCAACAATAATTCTTGTAAAAAATATTTTTGAAACTCCAGTATATAATAATTCTTGTATTTTATGGGAAAGCGAGAATATTGTTTTATCAGAAATTTTAACTATTGCTAATACATATTTGTACTTAATACACTAGATTCTGTTAGGTACTAGAATGTTATAATAAATTATATTATTCTCTGTGTTTAATTTTTTTCGTGTACAACTCACTAGTCCTATTTATTATACTTATTGCCTTACTATACCTATCATAATTAAAAAATCACAGGAGTACAAACTTATTCTAATAATGGCACTCTTGAAATCAGTCTTAAGCAGTCTTAATTATTCATTGAAATTACCAATCACATTGGTGTATTTATTACTAACAATTTTGCCAATAATCTTCCGTATTAACTTTCAAATAAATATACTTATTCTAGGTATGGTTAACTAATAAATAAGTAATAAAGTCAATGAGTAGGTACTAAAATAAATATTTGCTGACGAGATCTTGGATTTTTGGAGGAAGATGGAATGGAATAATCGTATCTTCACCAATGGCGTGAGAGTCGTGAGACTATTTTGTCCGTTTATCATAAAGAGGCCTTTTAAACACAAAAATATCCTCATCGTCAGAATCCACGCTTCTGATGAAGGGTCGATAGCACATCTCTGGTGAATTTTGAAGTTATAAGTTTTTCATCGATTGACGAAGTCTCCATCCAAAAGCTGTCGTCATCGGGAAGTTGGAGTTCTTGTTGGGCTGTATCCGTATCATTTCCAGTCTGAATTTCGGTAGCAGATGTTTGGCTACGTTTGATCAAAGAGCTGCATGTAGCTTTCTTCGATGTCACCTTTCTTTTATTCGTGGATTTGACGTTTACACAACTCTGTTGTTTATTAATTTATTTTATGGTATAAAAACGAATGTCTTGACCTTGAGAACATTGAATGGCTTCTAGTGAACAATTGTCCAAGCTACAACTAAGTTCTCTTATATCTAAAGTCTGAAGTTGATTGGCACTCCACACAACCTGATGTGTTCTCATGGTCCCACGGAATTCTTTTAAATTTCCGGGAATCAGCATATCTTTCTCTAATATGCCCGACTAATGAACCACTTCTATAATAACTCCTAGACAACGTTCTCTTATGTGTCTGACAAGAATTTCAATGCTTGGAATGTCATAATAAATAAAATATAATAAATAAGACAAGAACTATTGACTTGTATATAGTAGAAAGTTGGACAAGGAGAATTACGCAACAAAGCGCTGCTTTCGTGCTGGAAAAGTGAAAAACTAATTTATTTTATGATTCATATGGGGTTTTGACCATATGAATCAGGCACAGATGAATCAGGATTTTGCCTACATTCATGCTTAACTCATCATACATCAGTATACATTATAAATTTATATTATAAATTTATCTTTTTTGGAAGGTGTATTTCCTGACCAGCTTAAGATGTCTGTTGTGAAACCACTAAGTATTTAAAAATGGAAAAAAGTCTGATCCGAATAATTATCGGCCTATTACGATAGTACCCGTTATTTCAAAAATCTTTGAGAAGGCAATACTTATTAGGTTAAATAATTTTCTCTGTAGACATGAAATACTATGCAAAGAGCAGTTCGGCTTCCGTAAAGGTAGTTCAACTGCTCTTGCAATCTTTAACTTTATTAAACTTGTAACAGAAAATATTAATAATGGAAATCCTGCTGTGTCCCTTTTTTTAGATATGAGTAAGGCCTTTGATTTTGTTAACCATGATAAGCTACTAAACAAACTAGACTTCTATGGTATTAGAGGAAAAGTTTGGATATCTAGTTATCTAGGAAACAGGCAGCAGTGTACCGAGATATTCAAAGTTGTAAAGAAAACTGACAGAATATATTCCAAAGAGAAATTCAAATCAATAGCGGTAGTAAATAAGTGTGGCGTGCCTCAAGGAAGCATTCTCGGTCCTTTACTTTTCCTACTTTATATAAATGATCTTCCAGAGGCCACCTTGCAGAAATGTATACTTTTCGCAGATGATACTACAGTTGTCATAAAATTTCAGAATAAAAGCGACTACAAATCAGCTACGGAAAAGACTCTAAAAGATATAATAAGTTGGATGCAAAATAATAACTTAAATATAAATGTTAGCAAGACAAAATTAATTGAATTTAATTCTTATAATAGCAAACCATTAGCTTTGGATATTCTCTATAATGGTGAAAAGGTAGAGCAAGTGGATCAATTAAAAATTTTAGGAATTTTTGTTGACAAAAACTTGAATTGGAAAAGTCACGTGGAGCATATAGGTCAGAAACTAGATGGGTTCGTGTTTGCTTTAAAAAAGTTGAGACAAAATGTGTCTGTAGAAGCTGCTCTTGCAGCTTACCATGGTTACGTGTCATCTGTTCTAAGCTATGGACTTATCATGTGGGGTAACTCGACTGATGCCGACAGAGTTTTTAAGCTCCAAAAACGCTGCATCCGGGTATTACACAGGGCATGGTTCTTAGACAGCTGTAAACCCTTCTATCAAAAATTGAAAATTCTTCCACTGCCCTGTATGTATATTAGAGATATCTGCTTTTTTACAAAGATGCATATGCATTATTTTAAGCAACATACCGAGGTTATACCGAGACAGAAAAGGGCTAAGTTTCGCAACCTCTTATATCATCCAGTTGGCCATAAAGATATTTATAAGAAAAATGTGTTCAATATGTGTAGGTATATTAATTTATAATTCCCTACCAAATGAATTAAAATTGTTGCAGGGTAATGTTTTTAAAACGAAATTGACAGAGTGGTTACAAAAAAAGTGTTTCTACAGCATAAAGGATTTTTTACAACATAAAATATTTGATTAAATGAATTTATTTTAAATTAATTAAGAACATTTGTATGTATAAATAATGCGGATAATAATGTACCTAATAATAATTTAATTATAATGTACTAATAATATAATATGCATGATAATTGTGACATACAATCTTAATAATTTGCACGCTTGCTTGCAGGCAGAGTACAATAACTTTAAGGCTATAAGATCTTCCTTTGTAAACAATGTATTCTCTCGCAAATAAACAATTTGAATTTACATACAGATTTCAGTATTGTCATGTTTCTATACGAATCTATAACCCAAGAGCATCACACGAAACTCAGATTGAAGTTTTTAAACAATAAAATAAATTTTATAAAGTAGGCAGTGTAATCAGAATGCCACCTGAACCAAGCACAGATGAATCAGGTATTTAACTCCGTAACAGCGGGATCTAAGCCAACCAGCCGCATGTCCGCCTTCTAGGTCGTCTGTTGCACGACTGGCGTCACCCCACGCGGGATGCCAGACTCTAATTATTATTTCCCGACCAAGTACGGTCAAGCGCAGCTTACGCCACATTAATCAGTATTATACGCTGGACACTTCTTATTTACTTATTTATATACACACCAACGTATTTATCACTAATACTCATTTTTTTTGTAAGAGGAAAATTCAATTCCTTTCGATATAATTAGTTATAATTTATATTGATTTATCAAAGGGAAAATGCCACATCGACCATTTTCTTCCGGAAAATGGCAAACGGACGCGTTATATGAATCAGAAGAACAAACTTCAAATATTTTTATTCTGTACCTAGACAGCAATTATTTGAAAAATATAAGTTGTCCCAGTTAGGGATATAGATAAACTGTATGAAAAAAAATTGACATGCTGTTTTGTTAGTTAGTTACAGAAAATAAACCCATAGAAATCGAAAATTTTGTCTCTGAAGAACTACTCAGCTTCTATGTGAAGCAGGGCACTTCTGATAGCCAGGTACGTGACCACTTAATTTCCATCTGTGGAAATGACGTTTGCACGGTAGAAGCGCTCAAATCCCGCGGCAAATACGCCTCCTTTAAGTTGGGTGTGCCCTCGAGACTGGCTGAACACATTATGGCAGCTCAAAACTGGGCAGAGGATATTTGCGTCAAACCATGGCGCCGTAACTTTCGTGGCCGAAGTAATGAGACTCAGTAATCGTAAGCACTTCAACGTTCCTGCCTTACCTGCCTCTACTGATCGCAATGTTTATCTGCGTTTATTGTACCAGAATGTGCGTGGGCTCAAAACCAAACTACCTACATGGAGATCAAGCTTGTTACTCTCAGAGCATGACTTAATAGCCGTAACAGAGACAAATCTGGACTCTTCAATAGAGGACTCAGAAATGTCAAGTGGAGATTGGAGCATTCTACGCAAAGATAGAGTGACTCTGGGTGGAGGCGTGTTGCTTGCTGCGCGCCCCGGCATTACCATGAAGTGGAGGCATGATCTCGAGACTGACCGTGGCGAAGATTTATGGGCTACGATCACAATTTATGGCTCTAACGTATCTGTTTGTGTTGTCTATAAAGCCCACTGCACTGACGATGAATACATGACGTGGTTCTGTAAGGTTGAGAGCATCATCTCCAATTTGAACGGAATGATAATAATTTTAGGCGACCTTAACTTAAAAAGTGCATCTGTGAATGTCAATAATTACTACTGTTATTTCTTAAGCTTTTGTAGTCTGCCTGAGATGAATGAAGTGATGAATATGCGTGGGAGTAAGTTAGATGTAGTGTTGGCTCGGGAGGGTACCGAAGTAAGCTGCGAACACCTTGTATCACCCTTGTGTCGACTTGTATCACCCTCCGTTAGACATTGCAATTACCATCACATCGCATAGGGATAGTGAAAAATTGGATCCCAGCAACATTGATCGTAGCAGGGATTGGAACTTTGCAAAAGGGGACATACACTTAGTAGTGCGCCGTTCCCGGGATCGTTTCCTACGTTCCCTAATTCCCAGGAACGCTCCCGGGCACGTCGGGAACGACTGGGAATATTGACTTAAATAGTTGTATATATTTTTGTAAATAACTTTTGCGCTATGTGCAAAAGCAAGTACACCTTTATACATAGGCATAATTCAATTAAGTCGTTGCTTTGAGAACTTTCCCGATAATCTCTGGGAATATTCCCATATTCCCTGGGAATATCCCTATATTCCCTGGGAATATTCCTTTGCTCCCGGGATCGATGGGCACGTTCCAAGGTTTTTAGTAAGAAATTATTTGAATTAAAACAAAGTATTTATTCATTATTTTAATTTAAAAAAACTTTGATAACAAAGAAAAATATTGTATTACAAATTAAACAATTTAAATGTCCATTTCCCACTATGTGGGAACGTTCCCGGGAATGCTGGAATATTCCCTGGAACTTTTCCACTCGAAATATTTCCGGGAAAGGGAATTTGGGAACGGCGCATCACTACATACACTTTTCAGCGATCTAATTCGTTCGGCTCCATGGCAAGACGTTCTCCGCTGCAATGACGCACCCTCGGCTGCTGGTGAGTTTTACAGAATAATGTATGACTTATTTGATTCTTCCATTCCAAAGAAGACGAGAATGATTGCTGGAAATAGAAGGTATCCAGTCTGGTTTAATAAAGACATTATAAACGATATTCAGCGTAAAACCAAACTACATCATAAATTGAAAATTTCACGCTGTGATCTCACATTTGCAGAGTTTAGTGCTCTGCGACGGGATCTTAAAGTAAGAACCCAGGACGCCTACAGATTATATTGTAGTACTCTAAAAAATAATATAATCAAAAATCCGCGGCAGTTCTGGCAGCATATTTCTAGCCTGCGATCAAAGGGAGTCTTCGAGCCAAATGTGGTGTACAATGGTCAGACTTGTTCGGGTGTAAAAGCGGCCGAGGCATTTGCTCAGTATTTTGCTAGCGTGTTTCTGCCCGATACACCTGAATTGAACCCTAGGAAGTTTAATGCGAGTAGTGAGGGAGACAACATTCCGCTTCCCTTTTTAACCCCATCAGATATAATTAAGGGGATTGCTAAACTCAAACCCTGTAGCTCGGTTGGCCCTGACAACATTCCAGCCTTTGCCCTTAAGGGATATCATGACATCTTGGCAGCCCCCCTATGTCATGTATTTAACCTAGCCCTAATCGGTGGGCAGGTTGACGCTCTGTATTTCGATTTCCGGAAAGCATTTGACAGAGTTGACAACGATGTGCTTTTGACTAAGCTGGGGGCCACCGGTTTCTCGTCCGGTCTTCTTAACTTCTTTTCGAATTATCTTTGTAAGACACGGCTGCTTTGAGTCCAAGCCTTATAATACACGCTCGGGTGTAAGTCAGGGATCCGTGTTGGGGCCGCTTCTGTTCCTGATCATGATCAATGACCTCATAAATAATGTTAAGTTTGCCAAATGCCTGCTATATGCCGATGACCTTAAGCTAGTCGCACAAATCCGAACGGACGAGGCTTGCAAACTCCTACAAAGGGACATTGACACGTCATGACATACGGTAGAGGGTTGCGGCCAATTCATTATGACTATAGTTTGGGTGGTGACGTGACTGCTCGTGTCGCCAACATAAAAGATTTAGGATTGACTTTCGACCGCTGTCTAACTTTTAGGGACCACGTTTCCATCCTCGCGAAGGAATCTTTTAGGCGCTTGGGATTTGTTTTGCGAAACGCTCGTGACTTTCGCAACTCAAATGATGTTAGGCTGTTGTACGCCGCTCTGGTTCGAAGCAAACTCAAGTCCAGTGCCTGTGTTTGGCACCCCTATAACGCGACCCAGACTCTGATGCTGGAAAAAGTAGGTACAGAAAACTTTCCTTAGATGCCTCTTCCAAAGGTTATACCATTTCTTCCCGTTTATGTACCCTACCAATTATCTTTTAGGGATGTTGGGCTTTAACTCATTGGAGGTGAGAAGAGGCCTTGATCAACTCACTGTAGCTTATAAGACCTTACGGGGACGTATCGACAGCCCAGAGCTCCATGGTCTTTTCTGCCGACTATTTGTGCCCGATAAATATATCGGACACCGTCAGAGCCGCCGGCACAATCTGTTTGCGCAACTGCCAGCCAAAACTGTTGCCAGAGCCGAATCCCCAGTCTGTCGTACTCTAAAGGTGCTGAATGCCCTCCTGGCTGCCAACCCTGAATGTGATGTGTTTGCAGATGAATGGATTAAAATTATGCGTATATGTCTGGTGTTCTGTGAGAGAAAGTATGCAAAGGAGTCCACTGTTCCAAGTTAGTTTTAAATTATATTATTGTCAACGTAATTTTTGTCTCTATGTTAATTAATGTAATTGGTGTTGTACCGTTTTAATTAACTAAAAATAAATAAATAAAATAAATAAATAAATGAAAACGACATCCGTGACGAACAACTTGAAAAGTTTCGCAGGCGCCATTTTGGATTTACATTTTGACCACACTATCGGCTTTAGCACCCTCGAAAACTATGAAAACGACACCCATCGAAAAATTTGAAAATTTTCACAGCCGCCATCTTGAATTTTCATTTTGACTCTTTGAGATTGATCTCTTTGGTGATAGGAACTTATAATAACTTAATATTGTATGGAACTTTGACAGAAACTAGCGATTTCAGCATGTTTTGTTGTGAATGTTTTGCCAGTGCAAACGCACAGTAACAATATCCACATTCTCAATTCAAATCTATTTTGCTGCCTAGGTATCAAAGAGCTATTTTGGTCCCTGTTTACGTAGAACAAACTAGCACTTTTTGAATAGATGTGATGAAATAGTAGATTGTTTTCCTAGGTAGCAAACAACTATTTTTAAGGCGAGAGTGTTTCTTTGAATCCTTCGCTCCGCTCTCCGCTGCGCTCTTTAGACTAATTCTAGTCTAAAGTAGAATCCTGAATACAGCGAGGGATTCAAAGTACGTCACTCGAGCTTAAAATAGTGTTGCTCCCACTGGACAGTTATATTTAAGTAAATATATGTATTTTCGTAAGACGGAGGGAGAGTAGACAAAATTATTCCCTAACCATTCCAAAATAAGAAAAATGCACAACTTTAATAATTTCAAGATTTCACTTCTGCCGGCACTCCCGGAGTGCAACCCGTTTTTTAAATTGATTTTGTCAAATAATCGAATATTTTATAGTTTTTCCAATAGGCCAATTATCTCAAGATGCTCAAGAAGCTCGCAGTAAAGACTAAAAGAAACATAGGTTAAAAGATAGGAAAATTTTGAAAACTTTTTTTTTTTTTTTTTTTTTTAATGTATATATATTATCCCATATTTTTTTCATTATGTTACTTATTAAAAATCGTTTTTAAAGTGGCGGTGTTTTAATTATCCAATAGAATAAGTATTCAGGAATACGTACAGAATAAGTATTGGGTTATTTTCCGGTTTTACGCCAAGTGCGGAGGGGAAGTGACGATGATTTCAAGAGCGTTAGATTTTGCAATAGCAAAACAGAGAAGCCACAAGAAACAAAGCGGCCTTACGAGACTGTTTACGCAATATTAGGGTGCCGGAGCCCAGAACATTATGCTTAATTGCGTAACACTCGTAACGAAAAACTTTTTAATTTTGACTATTCAACAATTC
The DNA here is from genome assembly GCA_963853775.1 of Xanthia togata. Lineage (NCBI taxonomy): Eukaryota > Metazoa > Arthropoda > Insecta > Lepidoptera > Noctuidae > Xanthia > Xanthia togata. Next base: position 9,569,305 of record OY970790.1, on the reverse strand, counting down.
TCATTGTGTCTCGTTGTCGAGTGGCCGAAGTTTTCAAACAGTCAGAGTTTATAAAGCAGTAGATTATTTTTTTTTTGTTACATATGTCAAAATAAAGGGGTTAAGTATCAGGAGTGTGTTACGCAATTGTTAAGATCGGTCTTTTAACTACAATAATTACCTACCAGTTTCAGGGGCTTGTTCTGTCCTAACAGTACCCGTGGGTCGACATTAAGAGGTGGGTACTTCTGCATGCCGACAAACAAACAGCGGCATGGTTCGTGGTGGTCGGTGTTCCTGTGGACCAAATCCCGACCCTGATGGAAGCCGGGCACCGTCTCTCAATAGGTTTGTGGTCGGTGTACGAAGTTTCAGGGTCGAAACGGCAGGTTCACCGACACCCCTCACTGATAGGACCTAGCCACTGAATCCATCTGTGAGGCGCTGACGCAGCAGACACCAGCAGGGGAGTCTACTCCCCCACAACCCGAAGGCATCCGCGGCTGAACCTGCTGTAGGAGAGTAAGCCGCCTCTGACGCCGCCACCGTGGGCGCCGTCCCTTCATCGGGCGAGGAGCTGGATGACATGATCCTGTCTCCGGCTTCAGGCCAGAGAGGGGACGGCTTCGACGAGGGCGACTTCTTTGCCGGGCTTAAACTTGGGGGGGATGACGAGAGTTCGACCAGCGATGCCGTCCCTTTCATCGGCTTGTAAAGTCCTTCAGGCAAACCTCCACCACAGTCAGACCGCGACGGCACAGCTTCGCAAGTGGCTGGAGGTTCAACACATGGCCATTGCCTTGATCCAAGAGCCGTGGAAACGCCAAGATTGGAGAGTCCTTGTATGCGGCCGCCGCATACAAGGACTCTTCAATCTTGGCGGTCACCCCATATCGTGCATCTATGTCACAGGTAACCTTAAAACACAGTTCTTACTGGCTTCTGTTGCAGAGATGTCTCTGCAGCAAAGCTTATAATACAGCGAGACAACGCCTTGCCGCCTGGAGATGGTGATTGATTTCGCCTCAGCCTACACGCCGCTTCCCCACGGACTCGCCCTCCTCGTGAGCCATTGCGAGAGTTGCGGGTGGTGGTGAGCATTGGCGCACCACCAATGCCAACGCCAACTGCGCCAACTGTGGGGTATGGACACGCAAAACGAGAGGAGTAAGGCTTGGTTGACTACTTATTCTCGACTAAGCTATCCCTACTAATCACTGACTTCGAACCAACATTCGTAACCAGGCGAATCCGCACAATCATAGATCTTCTCTGGCAAGAGAGGGTGCGGCGGAAATTTCCACTGGGTGGCAGGTCTCAATGGAGGCCTCCTTTTTTTTTTTTTTTTGGGTGGGAAATCATCAAATGACTCCTCCCGCTCTGGGTGGAGCGGGAGGGCGTGTCAGACTCTTACTGACTAAAACCCATCCGTGTTCCTTCTGTTGCCTGTGCAATGCCAGGGGGCCACGGTATCCCTGGACTACTTTCCCGCAACCCCGGCAGGCAATGGACTCATCGGACCCCTTCACTCGCTGACACTCTTTGAGGCGCGCGTGGAACACAACGCGCCGTCGACCCGGGCTTGGTCCTTACCGAACGGCGAGCTACCCATTGCTCACCGTCCACAAGCCCGCGCCTACGGTGGCCGGGAATCAGCAAAGGATTCCCGACGCCCCGGGCGTCTCCTCCTGCGGCGGCTAGGGGCGTGAGGGCGCGAAATTTGCCTCTCCCTCACGCGCTCGGCCTCCTCCTTCGCGAGCATTACTGCTTCGCAGAAGGAGGTGACGGCCTCCCATGCCCTCTCGCTCCGTACCATGGCCTGGACCAGGGCCGGACGCGAGAGATCCCCGCCACCGATCGCCTCCACGAGGACACGGCGGTGCTCTGCCCATGCCGGGCATACCTCCACCGTATGCTCCACCGTGTCCTCCGGGCGATCCACGCAGTGATGACACCCGGGCGTTTCCTCCCGCCTTATCGGAAACAGGTACCTCCCGAAACAGCCGTGTCCGGTGAGGACCTGCGTCAGGCGGAAGGTGAGGACGCCGTGGCGCCTCTCCAGCCACTCCTCAAAGAGGGGACTTATCGCCGTAATAGTGGCGTGCCCAGCACTGGGTTGCGACAATCGCACTCTCCATGACGCCATGAGATCCCGTCGGAGCTCTGTCCGCTGTGCCGCGATTTCTCGCGGCATCGGAGTCAAGCCCCGGCGTTTCGCCTCCCCACGCCACTCCCAAATATGCGCGAGGACTTTTGCCTCCAGATCCCATGGCGGCAATCCGGCAAGGAGGCTCGCCGCCTCACCGGAGACCGTGCGGTATCCCCGGACCAGCCGGGTGGCCATGACCCTCTGGGACGCGTTCAACCGGCGGGCAGGCCGCCGCCGCAACGAACGCGCCCACACCGGTGCCTCGTACAGGGCCATGGACCGCACGATCCTCGCGTATAACCTCCGGCAGGAGGCGTTTGGACCCCCTAGATTGGGCAGGAGCCGCTTCAAGGCAGCCCCAGCCCGGTCCAGTCTGGGAGCCAAACGTCGGAAATGCTCCACGAAGTTCCACCGACTGTCGAGGACGAGTCCCAGGTACTTCATCGTCGACTCGACGCCGATGTGAACCCCTCCTACCGTTATTTGGGAACCCGACGGTGGCGCGTTCCGAGGACCATGAAAACACATGGCCTCGGACTTGTGCAAGGCCACCTCGAGTCCCAACTGCCAGATTCTGGCCACGATTGTCGCAACCCCGTGTGTTGCTAGTTCGACCGCCGCCTGGTGCGACCTCCCTTGCGCTAGGACCAACGTATCGTCAGCGTAACAAATGACGCTGACGCCATTGGGGAGGTCGGCGCGCAGCACCCAGTCGTATCCGATGTCCCACAGATGCGGCCCCAGGACCGATCCCTGTGGGACACCGCACGACATCTCTCGCCGGTTCCACTCTCCCTGGTGACCGGGGTAGATGATGGCCCTGTCCGCCAGATAGGCCTCGACCACACGACAGAGGTAGGTCGGCATCCGGTGATACCGGAGTGCCTCCCTGATGCAACTCCAGGGCAGGGTATTGAAGGCGTTGGCGATGTCTAGAGACACCGCCAAGACGACCCCATCCCGAGCCACCGCATCCCCCGTCGTGAGGGCTCGTACGCGCATGATGGCGTCCACCGTGGAGCGCCCCCTGCGGAAACCAAACTTGCTCTCCGCCAAATCCGGCCCCACCCGCACCAGCCGCTCGACGAAGCTGTTTGCAATGACTCTTTCAAAGAGCTTGCCCACCTCGTCAAGCAGCTCTATGGGCCGGTAAGCAGACGGAGAGTCCGCAGGGCGCCCCGGCTTCTTGATAAGGACCAGTTTCCCCGTCTTCCAACGAAGTGGGAACTGGCCCCTCTCCATACATGCGCTTAAGAGCCCTCTTAGTCGAGGCCCGAGAGCCTCTGAGGCCAGGACCCAGGCTTTCCCAGGTAAGCCGTCGGGATGGAGGCCTCCTGCTCCGATCACAGGTGTATCTGCTTCGACATCCAGGTCTGTGTTTCACCGACACCACCACGGCGTTATCAGCGTAAAACGGATAGTGCCACCTACACATGCAGCCTTGAATCCAAGCTTACGACGCTAAGCGATCAGATGACATTTGCGGATACGACACATATTGAGATCCAAGTAAGCCATCTTAATAAGTTAATCATAGACATCTACCAAACTGCCTGCCCAGAGACCACGCCGCGCAGTATACCCATACCATAACCCTGGTGGGGCACTGAACTGGAGCGCAAGCGCGGTAAGGTAAGAACAGCTCTGAATAGAGCCATGAACACATGTGCGGATGAGGGCGTTGGGATTGGATAATTACAACGCCAAATCCAGCTACAAAAAATGCATCAGGGAGCACTTCGGGATTGAACTTTGTCAGCCAGCAAACATGGTAAGGATAGTATAATAATGGCGCAACAGAATACACCTGGGCCCACTACCTTCAGCAAACCTGATATCACAGTCGTCACCTGAAGAATTAAGGCGCGCCTACCCAAATTGTTCGATACAGAACTTCAGTTGGCCAACGAGGTCAAGTACCTAGGGGTCATTCTAGACAGTAAGTAAACTGGAGCAGTCATGTAGACAACAAGCTAAACAGAGCCTGCATCACCTTCTGGCAGTGCAGGAAAATGATAGGTAAGAAGTGGGGCTTATCCCCCAAAATCATACTGTGGCTGTACACAGCAGCGATCCACATGATCGCTTACGGGGCCGTGGTCTGGTGGCCTTGCACTCAGCTGGTTACAGCTTACGAAAAACTAAAACGCATGCAAAGACTAACCTGCGTGGCTATCATGACTCCATGACTGCAGCAATCAAAGCCACCTGTTCATACAGCAGGAAGCGACAGTGGCGGCGCGGCGGCGGTGCGTCTTAATGCAATTAATCTCTGGGGTAAGAGAGACACACAATGACACAACACACCACGCTGCTTAAGGGACTCAATAATGAGTTCCCTATTAAGAAAGCCATAAATGACCGGGTACCCAAACAATTTATCTTCGATAAAAAATAGAGGATTGGATCCTCTATTTTTTATCGAAGATAAATTCACGAGGATCGTCGATCGATGTGAGAGTTTGCGCCCCTCAGAGCTACGAATCTTCACCGACGGATCCAAAACAGGTAGTGGCACAGGTGCTGGAATCCTCTAGGAGGACTTCAACATACACATAGTCACACCATTGGGTGTCCATGGTCCAAGGACCACTCGATACGTATACTCTCAGACAGCATGGCTGTTCCGTAAGCGCTAAACTGTCACACTATTGAATCTGGTCTGATATACGAGTGCCACCAGCGCCTTAACCAGGTGGGTAGCCTCAATAATATAACCATTCAATGGATCAAACGACACAGCTATTCGCGGGGCAACGACGCAGCCGACGAACTTGCCAGAAGGGGGTCGAGTATGGCACCAGTGGAGCCTGAACCCATTGGGCCTTCGGGTACCTACGCACTCGGGTAAGGAAACATCACAATCTATGGTTAGACCACGGTGTGTGCAGGTAAGCCAAGGAGGCACTCCCCTGCAATCGATGGCCGCTTCACAAAACAGGTTCTCCGACTAACGAAACAACAGCTGCGTACAGTTACTGCTGTAACTGGCCATGGGTCTTTTAATAAACACCTGTTTGTCATAGAAGTCACAGACAGTCCACTGTGCAGAGCCTGCATGCAGGACGACGATCGGCAGGAGCTCATGTGCTGAACTGCCCGGTGGTCGCCACATACAGGGCAAAGTACTTCGGTAACCCAGGTAGGGACGTGAGACTGTCAGTGACACCAAGGCGTTGCTCTCCTTCTTTGAGGAGCTGGGGTGGATCGAATAACCGATTTTCCCACCCATACGCAAAATACGCGCTTTGATGTGGAGTTGCGGATACCAGCCCGTATCTACCTACCTACTACCTACAGCTAAATTTTCAGGATACCCTAAATCTCTGAAGACCCGTCATTATGAACAACCAAAATGATTTAATATTCGAAAAAAAAAAAAATCTGCAGTTTTATTTATCAGATCAGATCAGTTTTATAGAGAAAATTTGGCAATTATTTGAAAAATGTGAACAGCACTTTTTTCTTTTTTTTTCAGTTATAGAGGTTTATATTTTTTTTGCGACTAAAGATTTGTGTAAAAGTTGTTCATAATTATTATTAGGTACCTACAGTAAAAACTAAAATACCACATACGAACCTAATCATCTCATCAATGAGTCTAACCCCCGAATACTGAAACGTCACTCAAAATTTAAGTAGCTCTTATATTTATCAGATACTCAAAAGTGACGTTTGACAATACGAAATCTAAAGTTTAGGAGCTGCTCAAATGTTAAGCAGCCCTTAAATTTTGAGTGACGTTTCAGTATTCGTGGGTAAAAATACCAGTGCGGAACAAAATACAGTATCAGAAATCGTAGGAAAATCTGTGTCGTCTCATAACGGCCGTAGATCTGCTCAGAACTGAAAAGTCACAATCGGGAATGCAATGAGCCTAAAAAGTCCAGTGTCCAAGCATGCAATGGCTACGGCAGTATCGGAAACCGTAAGAAAAATTGTTAAAAAAAATAAGTTTTCTCCTCATGTCGCACTTCGCTCACTCGTGGCGTAGGTGCGCTCGCTTTCGCTTCGCTCGCTCGTCAAAATATTGGTCTGCCTCCACTCGCTTGTCTTGTGGAGAAGACTCGCTTCACTCGATTTATGGAGTGAAAGTTGACTCGTGGAGTAGGTGAGCTCGCTTCGCTCCCTCATTGCTTGAATAAGCGCGCACGGCTTAGTCGTGTCGCCCGTTTGTTCAGTTTGAATAGTTTCATGACAAAACTGCATGCTACGAATGTGACCACCTCTCATTCGTTGGGATAAAGCAAGCTTGGCGTGATGGTGGCTAGCAAAGTGCTAGTCAACATCACGCCAAGACAGACTGAGGATTGTTCCGGGAATTCCTATCACTAGGTAAATTTAGGTTACAGTAGGTACAGCTGCAAGCCTGTGACTTCCGTATATAAAAAAGTACTCTGTGCCTGTGACCAAACGTTTTCACGAAAACAAACGGTGCGAACTCGAACTGCGCCTATAATTTTATTTATGATTTAATTTTAAAAACCTTTTCGAGGAATAGCTGAATATTTTTAATGAGAACAGACAAGTTGATCTCTGTTCTATTAAAATAGTCTAAGATATTTTCGTTAAAATATTTATGTCCTTATGCTACGGTTTCCTAGAAGAGCGGTGATCGCTGACCAATATTACTATACTCTTTGTCGCTGACGTAGCGTCCGCAATTTACCGACAAATGACGTCACTGAAACGTTGTTTAAGAAAGTAAGTTGGGGTGTTTTCTTAGAGAGCATTTTTGAAACCGTAAAGCCCATAAAATTTATAATCGATAGATTTGCCCTCACCGTACTCAGTCACAAGAAAAAGTGTTCATAGCCGTATGGCTATGAACACTTTTTCAAAAACTTTTTTAAAACTTTTTTTTATGAATCTTCTCAGTGTTGAGAAGATTGAGCTCACACATTTCACAGAGAGCGTTTCCATGACAAACAAATGTAGTCACTGTGTCAGTGGCTCAGTGCATCATTGGGTGTGTCAAAGAAACGCAAATATCTTTTGACGTGGTAAGGGCGAATCTAACGATTTAAACTCTAGATTTAGAATCTAAAAAGGCTTGGTTTCGATACCGCAAGTGTGTCGTACTGCTAATTCCATAAATAGTTTTTATTCTGTGCACAATCGGTTCGGTGAAGTCAATGGTTCGGCTTCGGTGCGGTGCGGATTGTTACGTAGTATCTATAGGTAGTCTGTGGGTTTGTTTTTGTTGTTCTTTACACGAGACAATTTCTGAGTCGTTCATATTAAAGTGACTTAGTGACCTGACTTTCCACAATTTCTGAGTCGTTCATATATAAATAAAGTGACCTGAATTTTAAAGTTCAAGCTAGGCTATCATGCTTGGCTATTCTAATGCTGGTATTCCCGATAAATCTTGGCAACCGCCAGTGGCTGTGATAGAAACCACGTAAGTAATAAGTTTTAATCACATTAGTTTCAGTGTAGGTAACCTTTTCATATTAAAGACTGTGCCTTTAACTGCGTCCACGTGGAAATCGGAATTATCGGAAACCATCATTGCATTGTGTACATATTAACCGAAACCCGCATCAAATAACCTCACATAATCGAGTAGTGGTAACTGGTTGTCTGGCCATACGAAAGTGCCTTAGTTTTTAAGTTAGGCTATCAGCCGTAGAACAGGTAAACGACTGTCAGGTAAACATACAAAATAATTCGACCGAGGGTGTTGATTTATCGTAAATTCCAATTAAAAGTAAAGTATGCTTCTACGACTTTTTAATAGCATATTTTTAATTTACTGTTGCAGAATGGGTTCTATGGTTGTGGAGATGTATTGGAAACAATCCCCTATAACATGCAGAAATTTCATGGAATTAATTCGCCGAGGTTACTACAATAACACAAAGTTCCACAGAGTTATCAGAGATTTTATGATACAGGGCGGTGATCCCACGGGCACAGGCAAGGGTGGACAATCTATTTATGGGCCACAGTTTGACGATGAAATATCTCTGGATTTAAAACATACTGGAGCTGGAGTTTTATCAATGGCGAATGCTGGACCTGACTCAAACGGATCTCAATTCTTCATCACTCTGGCTCCAACACAGTGGCTGGATGGGAAACATACAATCTTTGGAAGAGTTCAATCTGGAATGGCCGTTGTGAAAAGAATAGGTTTAGTTGAATGTGACAAAAATGATTGTCCAGTTGATGATGTTAGAATAGATAAGGCATATATCCCCAAGTAGATCATAAATATTAGAATTATTTTGTAATAAGGAAAGGTAATTTACATATTTTTAATGATGTGAATGTGGATGTCAAGTATAGTTTGATTCAAACTTAATGGCGGCATGGAAGTTAGCTACCCGCTGTGTGCAGTACTCCACCCTTCACTCACTCTGACCCATGAATGAATTTGTTACTGCACAGCAACTGGCTTCCGGTTCCGAGTCGCCATTAAGTTTGAATCAGGCAAAGACAAAGATTTACCAAACACGAATTTGCATGTCTTGCAGAATTAATAACAAAACAGTATAGGTGTAAATACTTGAATTACAATTGAAAGAATGCAGCACACTGTACTCAACTGCTACCCATACTTTAAACATTGTTCTTACTATCACAAATCTGTTATCCAAGTTCTTAGTTAAACAACTGTTAAATACAACTATTGACTATTGCAGTTTTTTTTTTTCATCTCTTAGTAGTAGCTATCAACATTCACTTAGGTATTACAGGGTTGAAACTTAAATTAATAGTGACTGGGTTGAGTAGGTCTCTCGTACTGACAATGGATGTTACGAGGGCTGCACTAAAAGTATTGGGAATGGAATATTTCCACTGTTCCTGTCATATTAAAATCTTTTTAATTGGAAACTCCTTGGATTTAAAAATCGTATACCATTTATTTATTTTTAAAAAGATTCTCGGTCTTGTCACAAGGTTTTGTCAAACTTGTTTAGTTGTTGAGAAAATGGAATTGACTCGAGAAAATTCAAGAGCGATGATTTAATAAGACTTTCGAAGTGGTTTAACACAAAAACAGTGTGTTGACCGGATGATTTCTGCATTTGGTGATGAAGCCCCATCCAAAACCACAATTTATCGCTGGTTTGCTGAATTTCAACGTGGACGTGTCAAGCTCAGTGATGATCCCCGTCAAGGTCGTCCAAAAACTGCAGTCACCCAAGAAAACGTTGGTGCTGTGCGTAAGCTGATTGAGCACTGACCTCCATATAGTACGCTGGACCTATGATAAGCCGAGCCATAGTGGGTCTATTTGATTTTCGCCATTTTGGCGCTGATCGCAGAAGTGGGTGGGAACGGAACTAATAATAGGGATGGGACAGTAAGATAAAATACATCGATAAAAGGCTTTTCCGACCATCAGGTAATACTATTTCTATGTTTCCGACAGATACAGATATTTCGGCCGGGTTGTTTATTCTAATATAATAAAGCTGATGAGTTTGTTTGGTTGTACGCGCAAATTTCAGGAACTGCAAGACCGATTTCATAAGTTCTTTCACCGTTGGATTGTTACATTATCCCTGAGTGAAATAGGCTATGTATGTACCACGGGAGAAGTTGGGGCAGACTGCTAGTCTTAGGATAATCCGAAGCCAGACTAAGGGGGTACTTAGTATGTGACTAGCTAAATCCAAAAATAAATAGGGAACGCTTTTTAAATAGAAATGAGGGTTTCTTGGGATGGAGTGGTAGGTAAGGTATTTATAGATAATAAAATGAGTTATGTTTAATAAAACAGTCATCGGAGAAGTGCTTTGAACAGATGTAATCATATTTTTTCGGACGCCAACTAGGCTTTTCGATGTTTTTCAGCCATAATTCCAGTCTTCTTTTGTCAGTCGGAAACCTGTTAATTATTTTAAAATTATATGTTTTTGATAATAAAAATCGGCCATCGGCGATTTCCGTTCTTGAAAGTAAATAAATATCGTTAGGAAAAATATCGATAACTTTTATCGACAGGTAACTTTTACATCACTATTAAATTTTGTGGTTTATAAAAAACCGGTTATACAAAGACAAATATATTGTTATTGCGTATAATAAGATAAATGACAGTTTTTTAAATGTCTAATAATAACAAAAGAAGTATAATTTGTTGAATATTAGCCGTAAACTCATTTACTTGTGGAATGCAACCCCACTTCCTTTCTGGTAACGAGTTTTGCATAACAAACACTCTTTCATAGTTGACCTATGAATGACCACCACTTATTTATGTATTAACTAAATTAATACGACACAACAAAGAAGCTTAATCACGTTAAACCTCCAAAAACACGGGGGACAATTCAAACGAGATAGCGACTATTTGCAAGTTACGTCAGATTTAGTTCTCTTCCCACCCATTGGGGGCGCTTCAAATAGGCACAATAAAGAACTGTCATTTCATAGGGTATCGTAAGTCCAGCGTACTTGTATAAATGGAGGTCAGTGTGATTGAGGAAGATCGACATGTGACATACCGCGAAATTCAGGCAACTTTAGACATTGGCATGAGTCAAATACAAATAATCTTGCATGAACAATTAGGTGTAAAAATGTTGTTTGATACCGCATTCGCTCTGTGAAGAGCAAAAAGCGGCTCGCGTTACTTGGTGCGTCAGAACTCGAAAGATTCCACGCAGGATCCTCAAATGCTGTATACAACATCGTATCAGGTGACGAATCCTGGATATAGGTACGCGTACGAACCCGAATCAAAAAACCAGTCACGAGTTTGGGTGTTCGAAAATGAGTTAAAGCCAACCAAAATTGTTCGTTCACGGAGTGTTGCAAAAACAATGGTGGCCACGTTTGTCTCCAAAACCGGCCATGTTACGACTATTCCTCTTGAGGGACAAAGAACGGTTAATGCAGAATGGTATGCTAGCATTTGTTTGCCACAGGTCGTTTCTGAACTCCGTAAAGAGAACTGCAACCGCCGCATCATCCTCCATAACGATAATGCGAGTTCTCACACCGCGCACAGAACAAAAGAGTTTTTAGAGCAAGAAAACATAGAATTATTAGACCATCCGCCGTACAGCTAAGATACAGACCTAAGCCCTAATGATTTCTATACTTTCCCTAAAATAAAGAATAAATTGCGTGGATAGAGATTTTCATCACCTGAAGAAGCTGTGGACGCCTACAAAACGGCCATTTTGGAGACCCCAACTTCCGATTGGAATGGTTGCTTCAATGATTGGTTCCATCGTATGGAAAAATGTGTCAAATTTCGCGGAGAATACTTCGAAAAGCAATAAATACATTGACCTACCTATGAATTGTATCAAAAGACCGATAGGTTTTTTTTTTTTTTGACTTGGGCGTCTCGTAGCTCACCTCTGAGGTGATGACTACTTAACCGGACAATCCTGCGGCTGCCTTAAGCTACTAAACTCAAAGCCTCCAGCCAGGGGCAAAACTATTCTAATTAAAACTAGGCGAGTGCTCGCTAAGGGCACCCCCTGTAGGGTACGGACCTCGGCTTAGGGCGTCGGAGGACAGCAAGTTGGGACAGGCTGGATCAAAGATAATTCATTATTATTAATCGGGGAATTTAAAGCTACTGGCTCAGCATCGACGCGGGCTGGCGCATCAACGGGCAAGGGTTGGGGGGGGGGGGAGTATTATTTACTCAGGCGGGTCGCGATCGCGGAGGACCTCGGCGGCGAGGTCGGAATGCGGGTCGGTGTCTGTGTTTGTGCACTGTACTTGTGGCCCTATTGCTCTCCTGGAGGAGGGTTATGGGGTCGTCTGGGTCGGTAAGGATTTGCCTCGGGCGGCGGATCTGATTGATTCTACTAGGGACATAGTTGGCGGCCTCGACAACCAGAGGGTTGCGGTGTTTGGCGGCGGACTCAAAGAAACGCTTGGAATTACGTTTGAGAAATTGGTGGATTGTGGGGATCTCGTTCCTAAAGTACCAGGGGGCACCGGTGATTTTGCGGAGGAATCTATTTTGAAGCGTTTGCATCATATGGATATGGCGGGGCTATGCGTGTGCAAATACGGCTCCCGCATAGGTCATAATGGGACGAACGCACGCCGTGTACGTACGCAATTTGCACCTAAGTGACATTTTGCTACGTGCATTCAGGACAGAGTGAAGTCTACCGAGAACGAAAGCGGCTCGCGAGTGGGCCTGCTTTATGTGATCGCTAAAGGAGAGATGCTGGTCTAGGACTACACCTAGGTATTTGGCTGGCTTCTCCTAGGGGATAGGCTTGCCGAACATGGTGATAGGTCGGGGGGGTTTGAACCTTTTACGCGGTTTCGAAAAGAGAACCGCTTGGCATTTATCCGGGTTGACTTCGATCCTCCACTTTCTAAACCAGGCGCCGAGCATGTCGACAGGTCTGGAGAGTGCGGGCTATCGAGTCAGAGCTGGAACCCTTGTAGTAGATGGCCGTATCGTCTGCGAACAGAGCCAACTGCGCCCTTCTACTCTGGGATATCGCTGGTGAAAAGCGTGAAGATTAGGGGGGAGAGCACAGAGCCTTGAGGGACTCCTGCGCGGATAGGACGGGGGGAGGATATCGCTCCTTCGATACGGTAGCGGAAGGTGCGGTTTGATAAAAAGTCCCGTAAGATGAACACGAGACGATCTGGCACACCGAGTTTGTAGAGCTTATATACTAAGCCGTTGTGCCAGACTTTGTCGAACGCTTTCGCTATATCGAAGAATATTGCACCGGTTATTAAACCGCGTTGGAAGCCAGCGCATATGTTTTCAATAATCCGGTGGGCCTGATGCACGCTAGAGTGCTGGGTTCGGAACCCAAACTGTTCGTTGGGTGTCCCTTGGTTTTGGCATAGTCTCTGAGACGCTTATAAATAAGCCTCTCATAGACTTTGCCGAGTACCTTGAGCAAACTGATCTTCTTTAGCTTGTAGTCTTTGGCTTGCCGGGCTTCGGTATGCCGATGACCGTGTCTTCTTTCCATGCTTGGGAAAAGATGTTATTGCTTAGGGCACCATTGAAGTTGGTGGCCAATAGCATTATCAGGTGGGCAGGGAATAGCTGGATCACCCTATTGGTGATTCCATCAGAGCCGGGGGCTTTGCGGGTTTTCAGACCTTTGATGATGTCATGCACTTCGTCTGGAGTGAAGGGAGGCAGAGGACTATCAGGGTCTTCAACGGGAGGGAGAGAGGATCTACGTTCGACCTCAGCGTCGACCTCTAGGAGGTGAGCTTGGTCTACCGGTTGGGAGCTAGGGGAGCATTGAGCCTCGAGACTGTCTGCTAGGCATTCAGCCTTTTCCAAATCCTCGAACGCGATGGACTTGTCGGGACGGGTCAGGGGGGGCATGGAGGCCACTTGCTGGGACTTGAGTTTCCTCTGAAGTTCCCAGAATGCCAGGTGGGTGGGCTCTAGTTCGCTGAGCATCTTGTCCCAGCCCGTGTCAAGCAGTTCCTGTATGCGTGTCTTTACAGTTCTCTGTAAATAGCGCATAATATGGGCTTTGTTAGCGGAGCAGGGAAAATTGCTGTAGGCAGGAACGGCCGCGTTCTTCTCAGTCAGCAGCGCGCGTACATCGTCCGGCAGGCTCCAGCGAGGGTCACCCGACGCTGAGACCTCCCTAGAGCAGTCGCTCAGGACTGATTGTACGTGCTCCGTGAGTGAGTCGATCGCGGCCGTCGTGTCCGCGATTAAGTCGAATATGTCGGGGATGGCGTCCAATTGGGGGGACGTGTTGGATTTCAGCTGGGTGCTTACTTTCTACCAGTCCGTTACCCTTTTGGTGAGAGCGGGTTGGGAGGGGTCGGGGAGACCTATGCGGGGGGTAATTTTTATGACTACTGGGCGGTGGTCAGAGTTAAGCTCTTGCACCGTTTCTATGGAGTCTAACCTTAGAGCGACGTTCTTAAGGAGCGCCACGTCTAGGACGTCGAGGATATGATGCGGAATGTGGGGAAAGTGATTTGGGGTCATCGGGGCGATGACGTCAAAGTTGAGAGTATTTGACAGGTCGAACAAGTGTCGCCCTCTTTTACAGGTTCTGGAACTATTCGAGGCGGTATGCTTGGCATTGTGATCGCCCGCTATGATAGCAGAGTCACTCATGCCGAGTAGGATAGAGAGGTCGTCTGAGAGGAGTTGGAAGTTCTCCGAAGAATTGAGGGGTGGGACGTAGACCGATACCAGTGAGATCGACTGATGGACGGTCATGCCTAAGCGGCACATTGAAACTTCTAATCGTGTGCCCCCTCACACGATTAGAAGTTTCTATTGGAGATATTGGGATGCAATATATCTATATTAAGCAATGCAATGCAATGCAATATATATATTATTATTCTTTATTCTATAAAAAGGATCTCCTTTAGTAAATTAGGGTGCCGCCCTTGTGACATCGCGTCCTGTCATTGCGAACTTTGCGACGGGTCGCGGTTGCATGGTTTGAGAAAGGACTCTTGGATTAGGAGGATGTCAATTTGATGGTCGCGGAGGAAAGTCGCGATCTCATCTCGTTGGCCTCTAATGCCATTTGCGTTGAAAAAACCTAACTAGAGGGATCGGGGTTTGAACCTAGTATTGATGGTGTTATACATTATGGGTTCTAGTAGGGGTGCTGAGGGAGGTCAGGGCTTGCGTGATCTCGCGATACGCATTGTACATAAATGGCCTGCAACCTGAAGAGGTCGGCAGCGGCCTGAGCGGCCAGGATTTCCTGAGCCATTTGGATAGCGCGAGGGGAGAGGAAGGCTATGAAGGTCGAGCTTATAATATTATAGGCCATGTTAGGGCCGACTGTGGGGGGGGCTGAATGCGTTGATAGGGGGGTAAGGGTTGAGAGGGGGCCAGGGCTGAGAAAACTTGCTGGTGGTGGAGGTTATTCCACGGACTCGGCCTCAGAGGGCTTAGTCGCTGGGGCATTTGGGTTGAGGGTACTTTAAACCCGGAAGGAGCTTCCCTTTGCTGACGAGCGTCGAAACGTTTGGTCAGTTTGGAGGACGTGGACTTGGGGGCTTTTGGGCAGCCACGGTAATTAGCCGGGTGACCTACTTGCCCGCAGAGGACACAGCTGGGTGGGTCGGGGCATAATGAATGGACCTTTGGCCGGGTGCACTCGGGAGTGCCGTGCTCGCCCAGGCACTTGACGCACCTGGGTTTTGCGTCGCAGTTCCGCTGTGAGTGGCTGTAAAGCTGGCACTGGTGGCATTGGCCAATGGCACCGCTTTTCCAGGGCTTCTCTATCGAGAAACCCACGAGGGAACATAGGGACTTGAGTTGAAAGATGGGGTAGTGACCCTCTACCGGGGAGCAAACTACGAGGATCATGTCGTAGGCTTCACCGCGTTTACCGCGGTGCATACGGTGGACTTCGTCTACTGGGATTTTCTGCGACTGAAGGTCGGCTAGGATTTCCGGAAGGAGGATTTCCTTCGGGATCCTTTTAATTACAACGCGGATCTGACGTTCTTCTGGGAGGGAGAACGAGTGGTATGACACACGTCTCTCTCTCAGCAGAGATGTAAGTGCCCTATAGTCACGGGACGTAGGGACGCTGACTTTAATACCCTGTTGGGGGTTTCTAGCGCTGGTGTATGCGATCTTTTGATCGCAACACCACTTGGAAATATCCGTCCACTTCCCCTTGTCCTGTACAAACACGGGTGGTGGCGGAGGGACCTTTTTTGGCCCAGAAGTAGGTGGGGTAGGGGCAAGCTACGGGGGCACAAGTAGCGGGTAGGGCTAGGGAAGGGAGGGGCGACTCAGAGTCCTCCACCGCGACGACCTTGTTGGCCTGGGTGGAGCTCTGCTTCTTTTTCTTCCTTTTCATCCCTTTTCCTTGGACGGGGATGAATCCGTCGTCGTCGGAATGGGAGGAAGAGGAAGAAGAGAATTTTGCCTCTTCATCTGACGGGTAAGGGGAAACGGGGCGCTTTGAAGCGGTGGAGATGGGCTCGTCTGTATCCATGGACACTGACGGGCTGAGCGGGCATTCCCGCTCGACGGCTGGGAGGTCTAATGCGTCACTAAATGTAGTGACGCTTTGGTCAGAGGGACCAGGGAGGGTTCGCTGTAAAGCAGCGAATCGTCCGCCCCATTTGGTTTTAAACCGGGGGTCATCTTCGAGGATGCTCCGAAAGAATTCGATGTACCTACTCTTTCAGAATGCCCTCCATATCTAGCGGGGATTTTTTTTTTAAATTGGGAAGTAGTAATGCCTATCTTTTTCCTATGCCTATCTCCCCGGGCGGACTACCGGGGATGTGTAAACCCTACCTGCCGGGTTTAGGCAGGGAGGTTGTATGCCTACGGGTGAGCCCTAAGCTTGCTTTTTGCCCGTTGCCTATCTTAATGTGCAACGGGGTCCTACAAGTCTAGTGCGAAGAGTGAAGACACACCCAACCGACACTAGGTGTGTAGCTGTTGAAGGAAAACTGTCACCAATGCCGACTAGGAGACCCCCCAAGGCCGAACACTGGGACCCGTCCAACTGACTGCCTAGCCCTGAAGGGGTTCAGACCGATAGCTATCTACGATTCTGTTTATAAACCTAAACCACGGTAACCTAAACTCACTTTCATCGTTGGTGTTGCCAGTATCGCTAGGACCGCGGAACTCTTGGTAATTATGTTAATTGATGATGACACGTAGCCACTCACAATTTCCACTCGGCGATCAGCATGTTGTTTGTTGCTATTTGCCAGAGTAAGACCTTTAAGTTTCCTCACTGGTCAGTGCATCAGCGGCGACATTTTCTCGCGTGGAATAAAGCGGTATCTACTGCACAAATTATACCAAAAACATACCGTCAGGTGCGTCAGTACAACATGAAAACAGTGCTGTGATTATGGAACATGTCATGTCAGTCCCATTCTAAGTCCGTTTCGTCGCTGGTCGGTGCAGAATAGTATGCCCTGTATACCGAAACGATAACACACCGACGAGGAAAAGCCTGAAAAAAACTGCTGTTTCATAGAAAAGTGCAATACCTACGCGGTCAAAACGTATGGAAAAACAATATCATAGCCGTGTTTGGGTTTATTGGAATTGCCATGAGATATACTCTGGCTATAAATGATTATCTCGGCATTAAATTGCGCTACTTGAGTGATTAGCTAGATAAGTTTATACCACGTTTTCTAAACCAATTAAATAAGATCTTTCATACAAACTGAATCTCCCCCCTTACACCCACTAAGTGGATAATATAAATCATTGCACTTTGCCCCACAAAAGTGGTGGGGCAAAGTCAAAAGCTATATGGCATGGATTCTTCCCCACTAGGGTTTTCACCTTAGAATCGGTGTAGGTAAGTATGCTCGTATTTTATATTTGTCTGGAAAAGAAAGAAATGTATATTTAAGTAAAATGTAACTAGGACTTTTATTTACTTAGATTTTATTTTATTTGTAGCGAACCGTGTAATTAATCTGATTTACAACCCGATTCCTTCCAGAAACCACTAGTAAATAAATATTACCAAACATTTTTTTTGTACTTTCATTTAAAAACACTACCTAGGTACGTACTAAGTCTAACGTTACCAGTCCTAGATCTATTTGACTTAACTATACATTTCTTTCTTTTCCAAACAATTTTTAAATACTAACCTAGGTACACATTTCTAAGGTGCCAACCTCAGTGCAGTGGGGCAGAATCCATCAAAATTTTAGGCATTCCTCTTTGCCCCCACCAGCGGAGCGGCCTGGTGGGCAAACTGGAATGGTTCGTTAATTTTTGAAAACCTTTTGTAATATTTCTATTAATCGACTGTTAAACGAATTTGTATGGGGTAGGTACATACCACCTGGGTGCTTCTTCGAATAAAACATTATTTGGTGATTTTCGTGGCAATTTCCATTTTTTTTTTTTTTTTAATTGATATCAGATTCTTATAACATACGTAAAAACAATATGTTTTTATAAAAAAAGACATCTCAGAGAGCAATATACCTTCAGAGATAATAAAAAATGGAGGCCACACTAATAACAATACACCACACGAAAATGAAAATTTTAATTTAACTTTCTCTATTGAGTTACTTATGTTACATAAAGAAGTTATTTTATTATACGGTAAAAAATAATAGGTAGGTTACTAAGGCAGAAAACGTTTTTTTTTTTTGTAGAATCAGTCCTACAATAGGTATTTATTATTTGTTAGTCAATTACAAAAATATAACACAGTGTTTTTATTTATCACAATCATTTACTTCCCTATTTATATAAAATATTTTCATTCATAACTAGTACAAAACTCAAAGTTATTTCATTGGTATATTGGCATAGACAAAAATTGATCTGCGTGGGTCAAAACTACCACGTAAACCCCGGAAATCAAAATAAATCGTTTATGCTAAAAATATGCAAAAACTTTTTAAGCAAATAAACTGTGCTTAGAATAAAAGTTACGTTATCATATATTTAATCGCTACAATATTTTATTAAATCAATGAATTCACAGACACCGGAGATAATTGTGCCACGCGAATCAAAGTTTTGAGAAACCAAACCCACGCAACAAAGTTCTTACCATCTATTTTTTTGAAAACTCGACGCACCATCACTCAAGCACTCTGCCCGGACGCGGTCGGAACGCGACACAGGCTACTTAGAGATACTACGAACGCGACTAGTTGTAACACATCATCGGGCCACGAATTTAGAGATGTGCTAGCTAATTACCTCGGGACAGTTACATTTAATATTTTTTTTAGGAAATGTTAGTTCTTTTAGAACTATGGTTTAATTTTTCATAGCATTGCAAACTTCTTAGGACTTTTTTTTTTTTTTTGTAAGCTTGTAGCATTTAGTTTAAAATATATAATTTACTAATTGACCAGATTGGGGCTTAGGACACTCCACGAAAATCAAAGAATGGGTGTATTTTTTTAAAATGATATTTTAGTATAAAGTTAATTGAATAATAATCAGTAACCCAGATAAGAGTGGAGGTTTGTTTAAGGTTTGCGCGAAATAAAAATGGTTTGCTGACTTTTTGATTTCTATTATTTTTAAGTAAAGCCGCTTGAAAAACCTGTCCAAAAGAATGACCCAGCTAAAAAGTGAAAAATAAAAACTTTTTTACAAAAAAAAAGTATGCCAACAAGTTATCCTTAGGGATATTGTTATGAATCCCTTTCATATATAACTAAATTACGATACATTTTTTTCGATCGTATGATCATTCATCAATACAACTTCTTTCCCGTATCAGTCTGCGGTTTGCAAAATCGAATCATCACACTGCATGGCATAAAATGCGGTAATTTTGTATTTCGAGCTGGTAAGGCTGCCTGTCCACTGGAGCGGAGCGAGGCAGCGGAGCGGAGAAATGTGCCTATATTAACCAATAGGAGCGGAGCTCTGAAGCGGAGCTTAGATTCTATTGGTTAATATTACCACGTTTCTCCACTCCGCTGCCTTTCTCCGCTCCTGTGGACAGGCAGCCTAACTCAGTGTGCAAAGCTGTATTCAAAGTTAGTGGGGCTGTATTCATTCTTGAGATTTTTATGCTCAGCTGTGTGTACGCCACAGACTACTTAGAGATACTACGTATACGCATATCCATATGTAGTCTGTGCTCTGTGTTCTTGCTTGAGTATTGACGTAAAAGTAGTTGACGCCTGTGAGTTGACGTCTTGTCCAAGCAAGCACTGCAACACTGCAAGTATTTATATGCTCTGTGACTGCAAGCAGCTTTGCAAGCAGCACTCACGGAGTGACAGAGGCAGCACCAAGCACTGCAGCAAGCCGCAAGTTCATGCACTGTACAGTGTTGAAATTGTTTTAGCGAATTAATGATTTAAATATATTTACGATTGATAACGAACGATACCGTCACTTTACCTATAGATACCAGATGTAAAGTGGTTATCTAAGTAATTTCAAACAAAATGTTCATAGTAGGTTTAACTGGTGGACTTGCGACCGGAAAAAGTACAGTGCTTTCAATATTTCGAGGGCATGGCATAGCAGTTATTGACGCAGATGAAGTAGCTAGAAGAGGTAAATATTAGTGTTTATTATGTGTGCGAATTTCTGAAGTTTCGCAATTTTAGTTACTGGGCGAAGTTGAATTTTCATACACCATGCGCCTATAATTTGCCTAGTACCTCGCCAAGGTCCCATACCAAGCGACTTTTATTGTTAATTACTATCACAAATTTTTTATTTATGTATTCCCACCCAGTATACAAATTTCGGTCAGTGGGTCATCTTAGGGGCCAAAAATCTGAGAATCTCATTTATTGTTTTCATTTACGTCATATGCTGCCGATTCTGAACCACTAAAGAAACCAAGTATGTACAGAGAAGATATCATTTTCTCATGTTGTATTACTTCCAACCTGCACTACAACCAGTCATTGTCCATAATCTGTAAACTTTAATTCATTGATAAACCATTCATACATGTACTATGTCTTAGGTAATAATGTAGTAATGTCACTTTTTAAACATACTATCTAACTCAAACTAAGCATTTATTTCAATTAAAACAATTACAGGCACTTTGTCAAGGAGTCAGTCTGTCAGAAAGATGAAGCTAGTTGCCCATTCCAGTGCATAGTAGGTTCCTATGGAGAGGGAACGGGCTAGACTCCATGGACACTCTTTTAAATCAAAATATTTACATATTCTAACCAACTGCAAAGGACGAGGTTATTACATATTCTCCTAATAAATATTTCATGCTGATGTGGGGGCAGATCTGAATTCTTTGCTTAGTGAACTCAAAAAAACTAGGACTAAAATAAACTTTTTATCCTACACTGATCTCAATTTTGATAGCTAACTAGATGAGCCTGAGCCTAATGTAACATACTTACTAAACCCAAGCCAGTGAATATCTCACTCAAATAATGAAAAAATTACACATAAATTGGATAAGTGTTTCTCTAGTCACAAGAAGTTTAATGGAGACCACTTATCCAATTTATTTGTAATTTTGACAGACGGGAAAATACATTTTGAATTTTTTATATTATAAGATGTTGGCATTGTGACTAACACAGTGTTTCAGCTAACAGATTTATTTTGTCTTTCTATGTTAGCTGAAGCACATTATTATCTGAAATGATGAATACAAACCAGAAAATAATGTTACATTCTTTAAAAATATGTGTCTATTCTGTACAATATTAGATATTCTGTTTTGTATGCACTCTGTATTGTAACTTTTCATAAAAGCGATAAGTACTTTTTGAAAAAAAAAAACTACTGTATGCATAGAAAGAAGTTCTGTTGATTTGGTTGCTTGCGAGTGTAGTATGAATTAATAATTGAATGTTTATTTATTTATATATGTAAAAGCATAACCGATTTTAGGTCCAGGCTTGATTCTCAAGATGCACAGTGTTTATGGTTTACCATTATTATTATGAAAGTTCTATTTTTTTGCCCTAAAGAAAAATCTACAAGACTAATTCTGAATTAGAAAACCCAATTAAACGTTTGACATCAACCATGGCCTTAGAATCTAAGATAAGTAGAACTTGCTGTGCTATAGTACTTGCAAATTCACTCTTATCTTCAATACTTAATTAAAGACTAGCTTTCGAACTGATAGTGTGTCTTAATAACTGTGTTGTCTGAAATGTCGTAAATATACCATGTCTAAGTGTTGATTACTAATAGATAGCGAATAGTGATTATCTTGGTTATGAATTCTTATCGTCTCTTGCGCATATTCTATTAGCTCGCGCGGTCAAGGCGTTCTTGTGATTACCTCCTGTGCTACTTGTCCCATACACTAGGGTCGAGTAGCTATTGAAGTTTGTGTGGGACAGCTGTTTTTTTTTTCTTGATGACTGTTATTTCCATTGAAATAGTTGTTTCGTTTGATAGTCCCACACCCTTAAAATAAATATGACCACACATTTCTGATACACGTTGTACACACATCAAAAGTGGCTAGGGATCAAGTACGTTTTAGTGATTATTCTTTTAACTTTTTTGGATCTTTATTGATTCTTTTTAGTGAATTTCACGATTTTAATAAAGAATTTTCTTTAAATTTTGATTAAAGATAGGTAATCAACTGTTAATCAGGATTCCTTTATAAGTGTGTTCGTAACAGTGTTTTAAAAAATTTTGCATCGATATGGAGCGACGACATCATTTGTCACGAGAAGGGATGATGAGAGCCGTCGGAATTTTCCAAGCTGGTTCCAGGCAACGTACTGTTTGCGGGAAAGTTCGAATGGGATACCGTGGCCCCTGGCAACGCACAGGCAACTGAAGGAACACGGGTGGGTTTTAGCCAGTAAGATTCTGACACGCCCTCCCGCTCCGCTCAGAGCGGGAGAAGTTATACGGTGATTTCCCACCCACCCACCCAAAAAAAAAAGGCAACGTACTGTGGCTGTCGCTCTTGGTACTACACAGAGCGTTATAACCCGCCTCGGAACACGCTATCGTATCACGGGCAGCGTAACCGAGCGACATGGAGGACGATTTCACATCACCGCTCGCAGACAGGACCGGTACATCCAAAATACAGCTCGACGGAATCGTACCATGACCGCCATGATGTTGGCTATGAGGCTCCGCAGCTCTTCAGGCTTGCTGATAAGCGACCAAACCATCCGAAATAGCTTACTATACGTGAAGTGGGTCTGCGTTCCCGAAGGCCGCTAAGAGTTCCACCTATAGCACCCGCAATCGTAGGGCCCGCTTACAATTCGCTCGTGAACACAAATTGGGAGGAAGAAGACTGGCGCACAGTGGTCCGGATTTTGAATATGGTGACCTTAGAACCCAAGGTCAATATTTCGCGCTGAAAAAAATCATGCGGACAGATAAGTGGAATGATTTTTAAGTTTTCTTATATTAATTTATTAGTTTGTATTATTTTGTATGTTCAATATACATGTATAATTTTATTATATTATTATTATTCTTGTTTTCGCGCCGTTTTTTTTTAAGTGTACGTATGTATTAAATTTAATCTATAATGTAAACCACCTTCGATTATTATATTGTACTGTAAGAAATATGCCACAAACAATTTTCAAAGGTTTATGTTATTTTCTAATTTGATGTCTGTGTTAATATAAACAATTTTATCTTAGTATTATACTTTCCCGAAACCACGTAACAGACCAAAAATGTAGTGTTTTAATGTATTTTTTTTATATTAAATTTTTTAAGTTAAACCGCGCATAAACGCCATAGTTGCAAGTGCATGCAAAAGATTTGTTTGTGGAAATATCCAATAAGTGTAATGCAATAACATACAAAAGTTTTCATTGCTAACACTTTTGAGCATTACGAGAAAAGAAAAAAACAGTTATGCTCCATACATTTCTTTCTTTTTTTTTTTTCGCAAAAGTAAATAATTTCTTAAAAACCGCTAGAACAAAAGTTGATGAGCGTTCACTAATCTGTCCGCATGAATTTTTATAGCGCGAAATATTGACTTTGGGTTCTAAGGTCACCATATTCAAAATCCGGACCATTGTGTGGCGTTGTGTTTGCTTTTCCGATGAATCTCGTTTCGGTATGAGGCCGGATACAAGACGTACTCGAGTTTGGAGGACCTCTGGACGTCAAGATCGTTTGAAATTTTTCAGGATATTCATTCTTAAGGAGGGGGAACAATAATGGTTTGGGGCCTGTATTTGGATCGGTGGAAGAACCGATCTTATTTGGATCAGGGGCGACCTCAATGCTCCGATTTATGCGGAGAGGATTGTTTCAGACGAGATCATCCCTTTGCGAAGCCGGTTGGGTGATTCGTTTCGACTAATGCACGACATTGCACGTTCACACACGGCTAGAGTAGTAACACGCACTCTTGCCGATGCTCTGCCGAATATGGATGTGACTTGTTAGAAAGAACGCTATTCCTCAAAGTGATTTTGATGAACTGATTTTAAGCATCGTTGTGATTGTGTGATTCGGGTCAATGGTGAAAACACAGTTCTTTTTCCTTAAAATAAAAATTTAAGAATCAGTAATTTAGGTTAATTTAAGAAAAATTTAAAATTTTAATTTTTCTTAATTTTTACAAAATATAGGGATGAGTTGTTTACATAAACATAGGAATCAAAGTAAGAAGCCAGTCTAGAAGTATTTCGTAATAGATTTCGTAAATATTAATTGGATATTTTTATAGTTAAAAATGTACTTGATCCCTAGACACTGATGTGTGTTTATATATTATTTCGTTTCCTTCCTTCGCACGTTTCTCCCCACATCTGACATTGGCAGAATTAGCGACAGCGGCACCATTGTCTAGAAAAATAGAATAGATCAAGAAACTGACTGACTGACATATCAGCGCACGGCCAAACTACAGGAACGAAGAATCTGAACGCTCGGTCCGACCATCTCGAAACCAGTTACCACCATCATTTCATTAACCACTATCATTTTGGCAGAAAAAAAAAACAATTACGAGTTTTGGGTTTTTCGAAGATGGGCCCGTAATGGAGCAAAAAGGGGTAATTCAGTTTTTAGGGGAGAATTTTGCTGCGTGCCTTGATTAACTCAAAAGTTGGTAGGTAACTATCTGCATGAACTAAAAAATGAAAAGATGAAACAAATGTTAAAAGATTTTTAAAAATCAATGTTGAGCTGCACACGAGCCTTCTTAATTTAAGTACTTACCTTCAACATACTAACATTAGGTATATTTTGAGTATTTTGAAAAGTTATTGTAGCTACTAAGACGGCACAATAGGAATGTTTGCCCGGTTGAGTCCAATGCCTGTCTAAGTCTTCATCCCAATCGAACAAGGCTGCGATGCCTCTGTTGATCGACTGCTTCATTAGATAGGAATTTTAACCATAAGCTTAAACTGAGTTTTAAAACCATCAGACAGTTCAACAAAATTCATTGCGTTATTTACGTTGTTGAGCAGACAAATTTTTCGAACATATGAAGCAATGGATTAGCAATATCCTACAAAATAATTTAGATTATGATTGATCATGTGTTTCGCTATTAGGCAGCTGGACTGACTTTTCAGAACAAGAAGCGTGATTTAAAGGTCAAAGTAGTAGAAACAATTTACCCACGCTGAACTTAATTTTAATTTCAGTATTGGAGCCAGGGACGAAGGCGTGGGATGAGTTACGTGAATATTTTGGAGACGAGGTGCTTTTGTCTGATGGTAAAGTGAACCGAGCGCGGCTGGGCGAAATCGTATTTGATGATATAGAGAAGAGACGGAAGTTGAACGCCATAACACATCCTAGGATACAAAGTGCGATGATGAAGATGGCCGTATCCTACTTTTTCTCCGGCCACAGCTACATAGTTATGGAAGTGCCATTGTTATTTGAAACTGGGAAGATGTTGACCTTTATGCATAAAATTATTACTGTTGTTTGGTGAGTCTTACTTTTGAAATTCTATTATTATTGTCTATCCAGTTGTCTAGTCAATTCTAGTGATTACAAGCGCGACTGCTGAGCGAGCAGTCCTGGGTTCGATCTCGGGGACGGAAGTTTCAAATTGTCTGTGGCAGCCCAAGGTCTAGATATGTGCTGTACTGGCAACAGGCGTGGCCACCCTTTATTACATAAGATTTCTAAATGGCGAAAAGCTCATGTAGTAATAAATCTCGATCTACCCATTATGGGAAAACAGGCGTAGTTATTCAAATTGTTCTCTTACAATAGTAGATTTTACAACAAGTGCACAAAACGAACCATTTTTATCCGAGACTTAAGCAGCCCGAGACGAAGGCGAGGGCTGATAGTAATGTCGAGGATAAAATGGTTTTTGGACGAGTTATAAACTCTGCTTTTCACTTCGATTGCGAGGAAATAAAACAGTAGTATAACTTATCATTTCTTTAATTTTTAACATTTTTAGCAAATTGAGGAAATTAATAAACGCACGAAAAAACAAGAGCTGTTTCCCGCCGCTTTTTTTTTAAAATCTTACGACATTGATATTAGGCTTGGGCTGCAGACCTATACAGCCTACTATTAAATTAATTTTGTAATAATATTTTCTTAAATTAATTACATACTCGTAACGTACAGTACTTGAATTTAAATTTTAATATCTTTTATGTCTTAAAAAACACATAAGGCAAATAAATTAAAGTAAATATTATAAAATAACAAATTCTATCTATGAACTTCTTATTGTGTTTGGCTGTATGGCTCATTTTCTTTGCCTTAATATAGATACATTTATGAGCAGATACGTTAATGCACTTGTGCACAAAATTCGACTTTGTGCAGCCTGTATCGCAGGATACAGGCTGCACAAATAAGCACTTTCAGAGCATGAGAAGTGAAAAATAAATTAATACCTGTTGCGCACTACACAATATTCCTAATCTATTTATTACTATTTTCAGTGAAGATCACCAGCAACTAGAAAGGTTGTGTAAACGCAACGATTTCTCGGAAGTTGTTGCTAAGAAACGCATCGGTAGTCAAATGCCTCTTGAAGACAAAGTGGCGAAGTCCCATTTCGTGGTTGACAACTCGGGAAGCCTGACCAGCACTAGGCAACAAACAGAATGCATCATAAGATTACTCCAAAGATCTAAGTTTACTTGGTAAGTGTACTTTTACAAACATTTGAATTCAACCTATAATGTTCTCACTGCTGGAACTCAGGCCCTATGATAGAGGGAGTGGTTGTAATCTAACACGCGGGAGCTCAGTGCGGGTGGAAGGCAGAGGCAGGCCTCAAGATCCTTTCTTTCTCTATTTACCCGACTGCGCGACATCAACGACAGGGTTACGTTTTTCACGCGTATCTGTTTATCTTTGTAAGTGGGGCATCATCTAAGCAACCCAATTAATAGTAGGTTTTACAACAAGTGCACAGACCGCACCATTTTTATCCGAGACTTTTAGCAGCCCGAGACGAAGGCGAGGGCTGATAGTAATGTCGAGGGTAAAATGGTTTTGTGGACGAGTTATAAACTGCTTTTCACTTCGATGGCGAGGAAATAAAACAGTAGTATAACTTAACATTTCTTTAATTAAAATTCAAAGTAAAATTAGTACAGTTTTGAATACTGAAGGAAATTGTTTTTATGTCTTAAAAACACATACGGCAAATAAATTAAAGTAAATATTATAAAATAACAAATTAATTCTATCTATGAACTTCTTATTGTGTTTGGCTGTATGGCTCATTTTCTTTGCTTTAATATTGATACATTTATGAGTAGATACGTTAATGCACTTGTGCACAAAATTCGATTTTGTGCAGCCTATAGCTTGCACAAATAAAAACTTTCAGAGCATGAGAAGTGAAAATACATAAAATACAATATGTAGGTACCCTGATCGTGTGGAGTATCCAAATAAAGGGCTTGAGGAGCCGATCTAAAAAATATAACACTTTTAGTGTGTTACTAGCTTTTGCCCGCGGCTACGCCCGCATAGGGATCGGAAATTATCCCACGGAATCTGACTACCGTAACGCGCACACCAGTCGGCATAATTTTACAACCATAATGAATTTAGTATACATCTACCTTCCATAAGCATCACTCCGTCCTTTGGTGAAAATCGTATGAAATCCATTTGGTAGTTTTTGAGTTTATCGCGTTTAGACAGACAGACAGACGCGGCGGGGGGACTTTGTTTTTTAATATGTAGGGATATTTTTGACAAGTGCTATGACGCCATAAGAACTCCTCAACTAGGCAAGATAGTCTCGTTGTGCATCGGCTATTTGAATTTGTCCTGACAAGTAGGTACGTTAGCTCAAGGTGAACATTATTTCTATGAAGCTCCCGACAGCCACATACACTTAAAAGCATCGCAGCCGATTTGCCTCATCTCGGGATCAGCTAGTAAAAATAAGTAAGGTGATAACAATCCGGTGCAGTGCTTAATGTGCTTATACGTTCCTTAACCTTTTGAACGCCATCGTCGTCTACAGCCGACAAGAAAACGACATTTTTTAAGTACAAAATAAATATACTAAATTAGTTTTCTGTTTTTCTTTTTTCTATTTTAATGTAATATTGTTAAATGGCACAAAGATTTTTTCATTACTTACATTTCACTAGTAGAAACAATCATCAAAAATAGCTAATCGAAATCCGTAAAAAAGTGTTCTTCCTCACGCCTCAGTCGTCAAGACACGACAGCTAGTGATGGGTAAGTAAAGTAACTTATATTTCAAATTTATGAAATATTTTATTAAAAGTAGCTTACTTATTACTTCGACAATTATTTTTTAAATACAACTATTCGTATCTAAATATTCCTAATGCATAAAATTTATAAAATTGTGGAAAATAATCATATTTGATATCCATAGATCGATTTTCTGTCCACTCTCCAATTTACCTCCGTTAGATTTTAACCAACCAAGACTTAGCGACCCACGAAATGCGGCGTTCGCAAGACTGGTCGATTATTTATTATGTCCCACAATATCGCATCCCTACTCGCATGCGAGGATGTTGTAAAAAGACGTGCTAGCCACGCCAGAGTCGGGTCTTCCCGACAGCGGATAACGTCACGAACGAGATTAGTGATGTACCTTATTATTATTTGATTTATTCGTTTGTAGTTCTAATGTCGGTTGTTTAGAACTTTGTAACTGGTGTTTAATGATAGTATGATACCAAAATAGGGGTCAAATTAAATCAAAGAATACAGCAACGAGAAATGATTATTAAAAAAATATGGAACGAAAAGCAATGATTGATTGGTTATCGATAACTTATCGATAAGATGTGGGAATCCCTATTTTTTTTGGAGGTATTTGTGCTGAATTTGTGGCTTGGCGTGGAAGGGGCGCCGATGCGTTTACGCTCTGGCGTTCAAAAGGTTAAAAGGCAAACTCAGACTCAAATCACTACGAATAAGTTTAGATAGTGTAGACTTTTTAAACAGCTCTATCGCATTAAAATTATTTTTATTTGTTCCAGGTACTTTCGAGCAATTATTGGTATTGCGTTTTTGTCCCTCCTATTTGGAATCGGACACATAGTCAGTAATATTGTGAATAAGAAATGAAATTTATAAAAATACAATGTATAATAATATGTAGTATATTTGAACTCAAGGAAGCTTATTCCTGTAACCACAATTCATTGTTATAGTCACGCACACAGTCAGCAAATCAGAATACGTAAGTAGTCATTGTAATGTTATGCGAGCTCGTCCGAAGTGTGCTACCCCCATATTAGCTATCTCTGCGGTCAAGCAGTGTTGTGTTCAAGTTATTTATTTAAATTAGGCTGCGAATCAGCACTTTTTGAACGTCAAAACGCCCTCCCTTCACTAGTGCACCTAGTGTTCCTAGTGCTTTGGCTGGGAAATAGAAGCAGCGCAACAAACTCCCTAACAGCACAGCTGTCTGTTTAGTTAGAAGAATAGAGTGGGGTGCCTGTGTAATATCAGGCACAAGAAACATTTCAGCTTTGCCCTCGAGACGGCAATAGGCAGCCCTAACGGTGGGCCGCCTGCTTGTTACATCCACTTAGAAAAAAAGCACCTAAACGGTGGTTCAATTCAAACATTACTAATTTGACTAAGTATTCACTTTTGAATTTCTCAACGTGTGATGTGTGTGTTTAGCGTTCCTAAACGTTTGTATATCGCGGACGTATATAGATGTTTTTTTAACGTAAGTTGGGGTGTCATCGATCACCTATACATTCCTATGATATGCATTATGAGCTTTGCACCATCTCCACTATTCATGCGTATTCCTTGTGATCAAATATACAAAATTAAAAGTGGGATAAATTATGATATGTATTTATTAAGTAATAATAAGTGAGATTGATATTATGAGCAAGAGGCCGGAATGTATGCAAATCATGGAAAAGCGCTGAAAGCACCTTTTATGTAGAAATTACATGTTGATATTTCCATCAAATCGCCTCCAGCATCCTAATTATCACATTACATTATCCTATTAGTTAACTTTCAAAATTATTCCGACTTGTCTACGCGTCATTTTGTTGGTTCAGTCAGCTATGATTTAGTGCATATGATCCAGTTTCTAATCATCGCAACATAGAGCGTAGGAAAATACTAGCCAAAGCGATATTTAATTATATTATTTTACATTTAATAACTACAACATTTAAGAAATCTTTTATCCGGCGATAAATTATGGAGGCGGTATACAAATGTGGCTGATGAAATACTAAGGGAATATAATGTTTTTATGGTATTTATTTAGTTCAGGTTATGGTCATGAATATGGATATCTATTTATGGCTTGCAATGTGCTCATGTAGAAATATTTTAGAGTGTAAATAGTGTATACAGTGGTTATTGTTAACAACAAACTTTACCTATATAATATAATAATTAATAAAGTAATAATAATTTAATGAATTAGCACTTGTACCTTTTAAATGAAACAGCAATAACTCAAAGAATTAAAATCACCAATTTAGAAAAAATCTGATGTTTAATACTTAGATATAAATACCAAAAAGCTCATAGTTGTTGTGTTTTACTTAGTTATAAAATAACGTAGCGAATTATAGAGAGATGATTTGTTATTGTAGTAAATAATGGATTATACTAATTGTAGAATTCCGATACATCACGCACACACATGTTTGTGAAAAACGTTGTGAATTTTAAAATGTATTGGCAAAATTGTCGCCATACCGAGTGGGCCACTTGGTATGATTGAAAGACTGGTTTGTCTTGTCCAATCAGTGGACTTCTGGACTATTAACTTAAAAAAACAGCGTAGGTACGGTCAGCAATAAAAGTCGGTTAACACTTAAATTTTGAAATCTTAACTGAAAACTTATAATAATCATAATAATATGATATGATAAGGAGGAGGACGCCAGGGCTATATCTGCAGATAACCGCAATGTGGAATTAAGCAACGTACTGCAGGATGCGATGTGAGTACCGGTTCACATCACCTGACCTTAGACCAGGGCTACCCAGTTTGCCCATGAATAAAAGAAACAGAGCACTGGTGTGTGCCCTGGATGCGCTATTACCAAATTTTATCGAAAGCAGCGCAGACCTTTGCGATACCCACTCAATCTTGTATTGCACGGCTGTTGCGGCATGTCGAGCTCGTGTCAAATTTCCAAACACTGACCGAGCTGTATGGCCGAAACCTGCCGCGCCAGCCTGGCAGTGCATGATTGAGCGTCGTATTAATGAGGCCAGGGTACTCATCGGGAAGCTTATCTGCTTCAGGGAGGGCAATACACGCCCAAGGGTGATGCGCTTTGTGAGACGGGCGTTCTCGGGAACTAGTATTCATTATCATCATTTCAGCCATAGTACGTCCACTGTTGAATTTAGGCCTCCCCAATGATTTCCAAATTGGCCGGTTGGAAGCGACCTGCATACAGCGGCTTTCTGCGACCCTTATTAGGTCGTCTGTCCACCTTGTGGGTGGACGTCCTACGCTGCGCTTGTCGGTACGTGACCTTTCTGCCCCATCGGCCGTCAGTTCTGCGCGCTATGTGCCCCGCTCACTGCCACTTCAGCTTGCTAATCCATCGGAACTAGTATTAGTCCTCGAGAATATGTTTCCTGTGTCACAGAGCGCATCGACTTCTTGAAGCAGAAAGTTTATGCATGGGCAAAACGTATCCGTCGGTATAGGCGAAGAGTGGATCGGTACACTCAGAACCGCATGTCCAGCGCATATACAGAGCATGGGAGCGGCCCATTCCCACTCATGGTGAGACTGACGCGCGCCCGTCGGATAAGGATGCCTAACTGCTTTTTGGCGAAGCATTTGGTCGGTGCCCGTCAGTCACACTGAAGGTGACTGGATGCGTGTTGTTGAGCAGGCGTGTAATTTAATACCAGACATGGAGGCTATTCTCATTAATCCTCTGGATGTGGCCCGTGCAGTCCGTCCGTTCCTAACTGGAAATCTCCAGGACCGGACGGACTGCACAATTTCTGGATTAATTGGCTACAAAAGTCACACGCCTGCTCGCCTCGCAATTCCAGTCATCTGTAGAGACTGGGTCACTACTACTATTCTACACGACAGGAGTTACCCAACTGCTCCATAAATCGGGTAGTACAGTCTGTTGTCAACATTATCTGACCCACCTTAAAAACAAACGAATTTGGACCCTGTGCTTGTAACATTAAGGTTTATTCAATTTATATGAGCATATCAGACTAGTTAGTGCTCGAGGACTCGATGAACAAATACAATAATAATACAGACACGCAAATTTGATCTTTAACACGTAACGTTAAGGTAAACCCACCCAACATTGTCGGAGCCACCAGCATTTGTATATCATTTTGTTATGCTATTTTAATCATTATCTCGTTGATATTAAAGTTGAAAAGCTTTTAAGTCACACCACATAATTACAACCCAATCTTTAATTTCGCGCATTTCTAACAAGTTCTTGAGGCTTAGCGGTTTGACGCTGGATTGGCGACGAACAACATGTGTGTTCAAAAACACAGTCCACCTATTATCAGTTCCTTTTTTAATAAATAAAAACACACATGATAATAAAAAAAAAACCTATAAAACAGAAAATAAAAAATTGTAAAGAGACGTTGTTTTTGCAATTTAGTAAGGCAAGGTAAAATATGTTTGCGCGTAGTCACTGCATACCCTTAGGTTTTATAATGAATACGAATACTTATTTATTTTTCAACTACCCACTTATTACAAATTATGCGAAAATATTACCATTTTAGAAATTTTATATTTGAAGGTTATCCGTCTATAGTTCTTTACAATATACAAGAAATGGTTTTGGAATAAATTCTAAATTGAAAGCAAAACAATTATTTTGTCGCAGGATTTGATCTCGCAACTTGTTTTTCTCAGTCTTATATTCAGACCACGAGACCAGAACTACTTGAAGATAGTTATTAAAATAAGTTATTACACTAATTATATTATAACAAGTAGTTATAT
Organism: Xanthia togata; assembly: GCA_963853775.1. Classification (NCBI taxonomy): domain Eukaryota; kingdom Metazoa; phylum Arthropoda; class Insecta; order Lepidoptera; family Noctuidae; genus Xanthia; species Xanthia togata. The sequence goes on along the minus strand of OY970790.1, from coordinate 9,536,395 downwards.
TATAAGTTATAACATATAACCTAACGCTAACGTTTTAAAGATGTATGCGTGTCTGAATTATTTTACCGTCGAGGCTTCTTAAATGCTAAAACCCTCCACGACCGTGAGATCTGCAGGCTCAGGGAATATTTCCTTCAAACCGACGTGGGAATGCACCGAGATGTGGTTGCAGTTGACAAGGGCCTAACCCCGCTCTCCTTGGCAAAGAGAACTGGCGCAAACCTGCTGTACTTGATACTAACGATCGTAAGGAAGTATGGCAAGGCAGAGAGCTTCACGGACGCTTTTTCCGGGCCCTCCATGGATCTGATTTTGACTTTTTGGCGTCTGTATCCTGGCTGCGTTTCAGCGACGTCTTTGGGGAAACCAAAGGTTTTGTCTGTGCGATTATGGATGAAGTTATCATGACGAATAATTATCGGAAATAAATTGCCAAGGACGGTACGGTTGACATCGGTCGGGCATGCCCCCGTCCCGTTGAATCAATCCGACATACTGTTTCCCGTTGTTCTCGTCTTGCTAACGGCGAGTACTTGCACAGACACAATCTAGTGGATAGGATTATCCACCATCATCTTGCCTTGCAGTACAACCTTGTGGAGTCGGAAGCACCACACTACAGGTATGTGCCCGACCCAGTTTTCGAGAATGGTCATGCCACATTGTACTGAGATCGATCTATTATCACTGACAGGACTATTGGTAGCCAAGAAGCCTGATATTGTGGTGATAGATCGACGAGAGCGCCGTGCAATGATTGTTGATATCGCTGTCCCTCATGACAAGAATCTCGTTAAAGCTGAGAAAGATAAAAAATCAAGTATATTGACTTAGCACACGAGGTTGTCGACATATGGGACGTGGACTCTGCAATCATTGTACAGACAGCTCTGATAATCGTTTCGGTTAGTAGCCTAATAGCGAAGAGCCTCGATCAACACCTCGGGAAGCTCTCATTGCGCGGCTGGGTCAAGGGAAACGAAAACGTACTTTATTAAATTGACGTTTAATAATGTTTGTTTTGTCAATTTATTTGAAACTAACAGACTTTCGTTGTCAGTACGACTGAAGATAGGAATACCTACATACGCAACTACAAGACAGAGCAGTCCACAATTTTAATACGTACAACCGCGGAAATTTACGGTGAACCACTTTTCACCCTTAGATTAGTATTATGGTTGAAAAGTGGTTCGCCGCCCGATTCCGTGATGGTACCTATCTTCTAGTGTTGTAATAGATGGTCAGCTTATAAAGGGAAATGCGCTGGGGCTCTACCACCACCTCTTTTAGCAGTATTATTTTAATCTTACTTGAGCGTGGGAAAGAGATGGAGCTAGACGTCCTGTATAGCTCCATTTCTTTCTCGCACTGAAGTAACATCGAAATAATACTGCTTAAAGAGGTGGTGGTTGGCCCCCTGATCTGACGCGGTAGTCTCGCATTATTCGAGCGTCTCCTTGTCGACCACACAGCATTTATATGATACATTGGCATGAACTTACACCAACGTGCTTTTGTTAAAATATTGTTTTGCTCAGCCATTTATATAAACTTATCAAGGCTTAATTGGGAGGAATAAAAAAATTATACCTAAACACATTATTCTTTATTCTTCTACTGACCCTTGGAAAGTAGGTACAATAATGGGAAATTGGTGGAATAATGGGTTATTATAGTGAAACAATAAATATCCCATTATTATACTTACATTGAAAATAATTGTGTACAGGTTATTTGACATTATGCTTTTTGTTATATAACATTAAAAGTTACGTTTTTGAAAGTTGTTTTAGCACGTGCCCACCAAGGTTTGTTGTTTGGCAGCGCTACACGTTTCCTTAAAAAACTGACGTCTGCAGCAGGACTGTCCGTTCCAGTGTCACCTGCAGTCGAGATGAACGAGTCGTGATGTAATTGTGACTGTTTTTGTGTGTCTGTGTTTGTTTGTGTTTGTGTTTCTGTTTTTATTTGTGTTTCTGTTTGTGTGTGTCTTTCTGTTTGTGTGTGCATTTCTGTTTGTGTGTGCGTTTCTGTTTGTGTGTTTGAGTGGTTTGGTGGGTGGTGTTTGGAACTGTAATTGACGTCCGGAGGCGGCGGTACGAACACTTGCTTCACTGGATCGTAACTATACGAACCAAAGATAGCTCTAAAACAGAAATAAAATATTAAATTAAGTAGGCATTTAATCTTACTGGTTTAGGTAGGTACTAAGTACCTGGGCGACCGAGCTCTGCTCTGGTGAAAATAGAGAATGCTTATTTATTAATAGAGTAATTTCATGCTGCCATGATAGTACATACTAATTCCATGCTGCCATGTCATTATTCTTGTTCTAAACTTTGGACAAGCGAGGTCTGCTCGGGTGAAAATTTGTCGCCAGTATTTGGATCGGTGGAAGAACCGATCTTATTTGGATCAGGGGCAACCGCATTGCTCAGATTTATGCGGAGAGGATTTTTTCAGACGAGATCATCCCTTTGCGAAGCCGGTTGGGTGATTCGTTTCAACTAATGCACGACAATGCACGTCCTCACATCTCAGATGACTCATGGCATGGAGTCGTAACACGCACTCTTGCCGATGCTCGCATCAACGTTCTGCCGTGGCCTGCTCAATCGCCAGACCCCAAACCAATTGAACACGCATGGGATATGCTGCAAAGAAGCTCTGCCGAGTGTGGATGCCGTGCATAGGTAGGTCCACAACAACTTTTTGACTTGTTAGAAAGAACGTGGGCGGCCATTCCTTAAAGTGATTTTGATGAACTGATTTTAAGCATGCCAAATCGCTGTGATTGTGTGATTCGTTCCAATGGTGGAAACACAGTTTTTTTTTATATTTACCTACAGTAAAAATTAAAAAAAGCCTTTTTTGCCTTGACGATATTAAACTTGGTTTAATTTCCCACCATTTGCAAAAATTACAATTTTTCTTAATTTTTACAAAATATAGGGATAAGTTGTTATACCATAGGAAAAGTAAGAAGCCAGTCTAGAAAACTAGATTTGGTAAATATGAATTGGATAACTTTTATAGTTAAAAATGTACGACACTTTTGATGTTGATAAACAAATATTGATCGTTTAAAAAACATTTTAAGTAGGTACAAAATAAAATCTTGTTGGTTTAGTGAAAGGGATGTATGTATGTGTAGTACAGTCACGAGCTTTAATTTGGGACCTACCTAAGGTTGAATATCGTGTAGCAAACTTTCGCCATTTAGAGCTAATAAGTTAACGCTGTCACTGCACAAACAATAAACGTCATAATGTTTACCATCGACAACTTTACGTTTCTAGGGGCTAACGTCAACTGGAGCGAGGGCAAACGATCATTACCGATTTCCGAGTAATAATTACTTTTTGGTCCTGTGGTCCCATAAGAAAAAAGAAACAAATAAAAAAGAACAAAATTATATTGTCAATATATGATAGCTAGTCAACTAACCCGCTTATTCTTCAAACCTATATTAGTTAAAAAGTTTTGTCTCTTTCTCAAACATAAATATCAAAGTGACGGACCAAAACAACATATTTAAAATAAAATAGGTTTAAAGGCCGTTTATGATTATGGGGGCTTAGAAGATTTCAGCTAAAATATTGATAAATAAAAACTTTAGAAAAACAAAGTTATTTATTCTTTATATATTTATTAAGACATTTATGACACAAACCTCAATCTTAACACAATTATATAGAAAGCATGGTTAGCGGTGCACAAAATAAACACTTATCACCGAAGGCTACGACTAAATTAATTTAAATCTCTCCAGTAATTTTTTTATCATAAATATTCAAAACCGCGTATATCCACCTTCATTGTCAATCACAGCCTGGAGCCGGTTACGAATGGATCCAATCAATTTGTCACATATGTCAGTACCCCTTAAACTTTCCCAGACTGTGAGGCAGTGATCCATAAGTGCTTCTCTAGTTCTTTCGTTTCTATTTGACCATTTTTGAACCATTAAGCCCCATAAATTTTCTATAGGATTTAAATCGGCACACTTTGCAGGCCACGGAATACGATTTAAATTTGCTCTATTATTGTCGAACCAAGTTCTAACGATTCTTGCCGTATGAATTGTTGCGTTATCTTGAACAAAGTTTATTGGAGCAACATCTTCTTGTGGATAATATAGTTGCAATGTTGGAAGGACACTCTCTTCTAATAAATCGACATAATCTTGAGCAGTGGCCCTGGGTGGTAAATTTATTAGTTCTCCAATGCCGGCTGAACTAATCCAGCCAGACATGTTAACTGTAATGCGACCAGACGCGTTATTAGCTATGACGTGGTCTTCCGTGTATCGCGTCCTGTCAATTCGCCACAAATGTAGTCTGCCCGTTTGGGAAGATTGAAAAGTCTTTTCATCGATGAAAGCCGTCGTCGTCCAATCAAAATTTAGATACTGACGTGCGAAAATAAGTCGAGCAGCTTTATGGGCATCCGTCAACGCAATTTTTTTTGCAGGCCGCCTGTTATGCAGTCCCATAGCTTTAAGATGCCTTCTAACTGTTGAAGGGTGGACTTCAAACGCTTCCGCAAAATGCCTCGTTGGCGTAAATCCATTCATCAGGTATTGCCTTTGCATCAAGCGGCTCTGCTCTTGTGTTATAACTTGCGGGTGATGGTTGTTTCGTCGTAAGTCAATAATATCGTGGCGTCGAACCCAGCGGCGAACTGTGTTTCTTGTCACATTTATTCGTCGCGATATCTCGTGAATGCCTACTCCTTGTTCGTGCAAATCAATAATTTGGAGCCTTATTTGGTCACGATTAGCCGCAAGCATTTTATTAATTGGTAAATTATATTTTGTGAAAATATCACATTAAACTATTTTCTTAAATGACACTGACACGACACATGTTCGTAATTAGAAAATCGTAATGATAGCTTTTTGCAACGAGGTTATCATTTCATAGGTCGATTAGATAAGACATTTTATGTCTTAACTTGACATTCAACATTTCAACCTTAAAGCAAAGTTTCAAAGTTTCGACCTTATTGCATTATGATTGTTCTAACAACATTTAACGGAAATGGGTAACAAATTAAAGCTCGTGACTGTACTTATACAATAGGATCTTAACAATGATTTGTCCTCGGTATATCTATGGTTCCGATAGATTACCGGGCATTATCCTTCATTCTTATATCTATGGTATAACCTATAAAATACATACGGTTTGGCCCCGACTTCTACTACAAAACGTTGGAGGGATTCCCTTTTACCAAAAACACAGTAATAACTGAAAAGATAAACTTCACATTACAATAGGTATTTTGGAAACGAACCACGTAGGTAATATACCTAGTCTTGCCATAAATATTCTCACGAAGATTTTTTGAGTTTTTTATTGCAAATAATATTTATTACTTTTACAGTGTGTTAGTTTAATACTTACATAAATATAAAACAATTTAAAATATAAAAAGCTTATTCGAAGTGGTCTCCATTGGCTGCAATACAGTCCTTTAAACGTTGAGGCCAGTTATCAATAGAAGCACGCACTCTTTCCATGGGAAAATTCTTCACTGCCAATCGTATGGATTGCTTTAGGGACTCCTTATCATGGCATTTAGAGCAATCCTAAAACTGTCCATAAATCATAATCCAGCGGATTAAGATCGGAACTAGACGACGTCCAGTCTTCAGCTCTGATGAAGTCCGAAACGTTCACTTCCAACCAAGACTCGGCGCCGGGTCATAAAGCTCGGTCCACGCCCGAGCTTTATGACCCAGCGCCGAGTCTTGTTGGAAGGACCATACTTGGTTATTGAATATGGTGTTGTTAAGGGGCTTAACTACCTTCTCAAGAATGGTATCTTGATACACTTGTGCCGATGTTTTGATACCTTTTTCACAGAAATATGGCTGTCACTCCTTCATAGCTAACACCCCACCAAACCATCACTGAAGTCGGATAATGCACGTTGCACTCTGTCGACTAATGAAGCTTCCTTAGAGCTTTTAGCATAAATACGGTCATTTTGTTTGTTAAAATGTTGGTAAATTGTAAAGATTTTCTCGTCCGTAAACAAAAAAAATCTGTGACCTCCCTTTGCGTACCGCTTCAGTAGTTTTTTCGATTTTACCACCCTATTATTTTTAAATTATCAGTAAAAAAATTACCAGTGCGTCTCCAGGCTAGGCTAGGCTGCAAGTCCTAAGTCATCTTTTGAAATACGCGACATGGTTCTGGGTGCTATCTTCATCTCCCGAGATAAAATCTTTTGCTTTCGGACAGGATTTCTTCGAATTCTTTCCCTTACTGCTTTGACCACCTTTTTCGTAAGAACACTACGTGGACGGCCAGATCTTTTTCTGTCACAAACAGAGGAGGTCTCATTGTACCTATTAATAGCCCGGTACACAAACATTTGACTAATACCAAGCGTACATAAGGAGAGTTTTAAAAATTGCTTTCGGCTCCATACCAACTTTGTGTAATGCAATCACACACAGCGGTTCGGTTCTCTTTATCACCCCACTCCATTTTATTATCGCAAAATATTGTACAATGTATTGGCGCCAAAATTAGAAAACACAATGAACAATCGTAAGTATAAAATTGACAGATTCCAAATTCGAATGTAATATCTTTCTTATTTTTAATTGTAACTGTATTTATGGCCAGACTAAGAATAAGTATGACAATTATCATATCTGACTTACTGCAATATAGGCTGAAGAACACAGCACAAAAGAAAGACGAATAAAAACATTTTCTATACGTTCTTCTTATTAAAGTGCTGAACATATTTTACTTACACATTACTAAGTGCCTCTATATGTTTAGCTACAAGCAATCATATTTTTACGGTCGACTAAAATTGAGTTTTCTTAGTGCGTAATAAAAATATTTGTTTATGTTGTAACAGTTTATCCAATAGGTAACGTACCTACCAACGATGGCAATTGAAGGAGACGACGGCAAAGTCATCACTTTGCCGTCTATAAGGCCTGTTGCAAACGATGCATAGTTAGCTCCCCCCGACCCGCTCGACGCTGCGCCAGCCCGCGTCGAAGCTGAGCCTGTAGCTTTAAATTCCCCTAATAATAATAATTATCCATTTTTGATCCAGCCTGTCCCATCTTGCTGTCCACCCCCCAGCGACGCCCTAAGCCGAGTTCGTACCACCACAGGGTGTGCCCTTAGCGAGCAGTCGCCTAGTATATAAGTTATATTTACGCCCCTGGCTGGAGGCTTCAAGTTAGTATCGGAAAGCCCGGTGAAGTAGTCATAATATCAGAGGACAACTAAAAAAAAATGCATAGTTAGCTGCCAAAAATACTACCATTGTCTGCAACGGACTTTACCTCTCTCTCTCTGCTCCGCCTCGGTGGAGAATCAGCCTTACCAAGGCTGATTCTCCACCGAGGCGGAGCGGCGGAAAATGTAAACTTATAGGCCCTTCTCCGCTCATCATCTGCCAGCTTGATCGGCTTCCAGTCAACCGGACGCAGCTGAATACCAGTATTTTACATGGAGCGACTGCCTGTATGACCTCCACAACCCAGTCCATTCCCCTTGGTAAGACGTCAGACTTTCGAACTTCTGTCGACCCGTATCTAACGACTCTCAAAGATCCACGAATAACAACCGAGACCAACTGCTTGACGTGCTTTCTGAGGCACGAAGGGGTCTCGGTATTTAAAGATCGGTCACAGCACAGGGGACCCACCATCACCTCTTTAAGCATTATTATTTTGATGTTACTTCAGTGCGAGAAAGAAGTGGAGCTATTATATACAGGACGTCTAGCTCCATCTCTTTCTCACGCTCAAGTAAAATTAAAATAATACTGCTAAAAGAGGTGGTGGTAGGGCCCCAGACTGACCACCAAGCCAGGACCGACCGCGGCAAGCGTAGCTTAATCTGATCGATCGACCCGTGCGGCTGTTATTACTTAGTCATTAGTCACAAGTAACTCAACGTTCATTATTTTATAATTCATCCTGATTGGTGGTAAATTTTCCTCCGCTATGAGATGACATCCGTAGGCACAGAACAGGTTGCGGGAAAGTCCGAAAGGGATACCGTGGCCCCCTGGCATTGCACAGGCAAGAGAAGGAACACGGGTGGGTTTTAGTCAGTAAGAGTCTGACACGCCCTCCTGCTCCACCCAGAGCGGGAGGAGTCATTTGATGATTTCCCACCCAAAAAAAAAAAACAGGATTGGGATTAGTACTTACAATGACCCCTCTTCAGGTAGGTATAAAAACTGACGACATCTGCTTAAAACCGGGGATTACCGGTGTGAAACTATGTTATGTAAAAAAAATATAGATATCCGATAACTGAACCTATACAAGGTTCAGTTATCGATGACCCATATCCTGGGGATGACCCATATCCTGAGGATGACCCATATTTAGTGCGCAGAGCGCCGCGTCTTCCGCGCCGGTCTGAGTGGGTGAACCAATCAATACCCTAAGTACCTACCTACGCGCTACCTCAGTTTACTTGTGACGTGCAATCGTACCGCGAGCGTTATAAATATGGAACAAGAAATTGTGGATCCAGAAATTTTGGAAGAAGAAATCGTGGAAGAAGAAAAAGATCCTACCTTAAAATTTATCGAGGCGGTAAAAGAACACAAATGCATATGGGATATGCAGTCTGAGGAATATTATAATCGGAAAATGTATAGAGCGGCGTGGAAATCATTAATTCCACCTTCGGAAGATCCAATGCCAAAACAACCGCTGGACGACAGTCAACAAAAAGCAGAAATCAAAGAGAAAGGTAGTACCTTATACAGAGTTTATGTACTGTCAAAACAAAGAAACAAATAAATGTCAACAATGAAACTGAGTCGGTTATGTCCATGGTTATCCGTCGCTGTTTGATTATTAGTGTTGTTAACTAGAGTAAGGCTAATCCTAAGGTATCTGTGGACTGTGTGCTTCAATCTGACATAGTGAAGAGACGATTAGGTACTAATCTTAATCGTGTGTTCACTAAAACTTCAAACCTATCCTAACCTACCTCATAGCGATTACGATTAGGTAGGTTGTATTTGATATTTCCCATAACAGATAAACATTCGATTGACGAGACTTCAATGTAGGGTGAAACTGGTGAAAGGTATTAAAAACACGAGTTTAAACATTTTTGAGTAAATTTTTACCAAAAAACCTTATCATTATCATGGAAGATGTGGGGCTCGTGGCCAAATGATAACATCCGTAATTCCGTACCCGTCGATCGAAGGTTCTGCGACGCTTGCCGCGGCCGTTACGGTGGATGGGTGACCATTTATTAGGTACTTACCCCTCCGTGCGTCGGAACGCACGTGTAGCCGTTGTTCCCGGCTGTCATTCGTAGATTTTTGACAGTCGTTACGGGTAGGCAGAAACCCAAGTGTGGCAACCAGTCTTACCAAGGTTTATCGGATTACCCACTAACTGGGTTGTGGAGGTCAGATAGGCAGTCGCTCCATATTAAATAAGAACTGGTACTCAGCTGCATTCGATTAGACTGGAAGACGACCCCAACGTAGTTGGGAAAGGCTAGGCAGCCGCAGATTGAACCTTATCATTGACAGAAATTGTGTCTACTCATAACCAATAAATACTTTATTTTTCTTCTTTTAGTTGCTGAACTTAAAAAAGTATGGGTGGAGCTGAGGGACACTTATTACAAAAATGAAGAACCGGGCAAAAAATATAAAGATAGTTTGAGATTCCTGCACAGCGTTTATCAATCTCGGTAAAATACACTTTAAGCTTACCTATGTATATGTATCATCGCAGTCACGCATATCTAACCACTTTGAAATCAAAATCCCGTGCACACGATGACCACATCTGTTTATCCTTTTTTTTTGTAGGTAAGCGTTGCAGCGCTGCCGAGCGCTGCAAGCAGGAATAGTCCTTACCTACGGTCTTCAGATACGCGTGTCCGCGATAGTACATTTATGTAATGTAGGTACTAAAAAACATTTTACAAAAAAGAAACATAACACATTACAAAAAAAAAAAACACTAGGTAGTGAAAAATAACTTTTACATCTCGTGTCTTTGAATCCCTCGCAGCGCTCAGGATTCTAACCTAGAATCACTCGCTACGCTCGTGATTCAATTATAGAATCCTTCGCTTACTCGGGATTCAAAATCAACACTCGCAGCAAAAAACAACTTTGCTCTCTTGTTGCACAAATAACTATTATTTCGGAAGTCTTGCTTTTGAATTTTCGTTTTTTGCCACCGACTTCCGAAATTAAACTTATTTTTCAGTAGGACATGATTCTGGACCCCTAGTGTAGAACTTATTCAATAAATAAATCACAATCCCTGATAACAGGTTGCGCGTTGATGTCCCATGACACCCTCATAAGTATTACATAGTACGTGCGAAGCACCCTTGCTTCGTTTACTAGTTACCTATAGTTTGATGATTTCAAATACTTACCTACAAGTAAATTGCAATTGTTTTATTTATTAATAGCTTCTGCCCGCAACCTCGTTCACGTGGAAGTCGATAAAATACAGCCCATATTACTCGCTGATAATGTAGTTTTCTATAGCTGATAGATTTTTTTTAATCGGCTAAGTATTTTTTTAATTTATTTATTATAAACAGATAGGTATACAAAAATCTAATGTTTTCTTTATAATATTAGTTTAGAAAAGTAACTTAGTTAACGAAATACGAGAATAAGTAATGTAGTTACTTAAGCTAGGTTCCTTTAAAACAAAAACGAATCGAAACGTTGTGCTTACCAATGCAATGGTAAGTTTTTTTATTGCCAAAGATTCGTACCAAAGCTAATTTTAACTTTGATAGCTACTTTCATAATAGGGTGATGACTGGGTAAAAAAAATGAAATTCTAATTAGTCCGTCACGTCAGTCAGATAATAAAAAATATTAGACAAGTATTTATTGCTTTATCATATTAATTAAAAATTACCTACTTAGATAAAAACGCATTAAAGTTGGGGAGTGGGGTTCGCTACGTCACAAGTATGTATAAAATCTACATACTCGTGACGTCATGGCACATTTTAACTCAATGTATCGCCGTAATCTTTTTTAACGGAAAAAAATAAAAAATACATGTACGTTTTTCATAATCTATATGACGGACAAACAACATTTTTTTAGTCATCATCCCTATTATGTCTACTATTCAAAGTCTTTGCTTCATTATTGGTAAAGATGCAAGTCTTAAATTGAACCAATAACGGTCCGTTTATTATAGGAATCGGCCATTAGTCGCTCTATGAGCAATATTAAACTCCGAACGGAAGCTTACAGTTGACACCATGTCATGTCATTATGGTAACAATTAATGTTCTAAGCAGATGTTACCATGGATTCAGTACATGATTCTGAATCCCCTTTCGTATAAAATTTTTGTAGGTTATTATTTAAAAAAAAACTTTTCCATACATTTTAACCGCGTAGGTATTGCACTTTTTTTATGAAACAGCTTTTTTTATAACCGACGAAAAATTTATATGCTTGGGGGACTAGAATCATGTGCTGAATACATGGTTACAGTTTGCGCGTTGATATCCCTGCCACCCTGTATATGAGTTCATGTGTAATGTTATAAAGTAGAAGACGTTGCTTGAAATATTAATGAACCGTCAATGCATTAATACTGAGACTGCCACCTCCAAGCGACTCTTCTACCTAGCTCGAAACTATGCTAAGGCGAACAAAATCCAATTTTGCTGGACATCTAACGGACGTATCATGCTGAAGAAGGATCCAGAAAGTCAGTATATCGTTATAAGAAGTGAAATACAGCTCAACCAACTGCATTCAAAGGATAATGCATGACTGCTATTCCTGAACTGCCCTAATTTTACCCTAAATAATGTTTTTTATGCTCAATGTGTTCTACGTTTTTATACTTTGTTTATTGAATTCATTGTAAAATTAATTTTCATTGTAAACATGACATACTCTACACCATTCACAACACATAAATACAACGCTCGCAAACATAACTTTTACACACGCATTTATCATACACATATATTCCCACATACTCCCATAATACCTTGCAATTACCGCCTTATTCATAACCCACATCCAGAAACGTACATATATAATGTCTAACAAAACGTATGATTTAATCGATAATGTTGATCACTTTTCTGTATCGGATACACACACATGCACTCCAGAACAGACACATAAGTATATTGAACAATCTACGTATCAATTGAAAATCCTTTCACAAAACATTTATAACTATTAATGTAAATTTTCCTGATTTACAAACCTTATTACACCGTATCGATATTCAGTGTGAACTCCTGGTACTTACGGAATGTTGGTTAAAATGCTCCAGTAACAACCACATTCCCGTTCTACAAAATTATATTACCTATCACACCACCAAACACTTAAATAAGAGCGACGGAGTGGTCGTCTATGTAAAATCCAATCTTGTATCTGCTCACGAAGAACCTGACTTTTTCGGATCTGCCTCTGGTCTAATAATAAAATTAAACTCAGATGTAGCAATACTTTGCATATATCGATCACCCGCAAACGACAATATTCAAACATTCCTCTCTTCACTCAGTATAATACTACAGTCGCTGACTAACTACAAAACTGTAATCATAACTGGAGACATTAACATAGACATTAAACATAATTCATCAGATACACGAACTCACGAGTATCTTATTACCTTAGCGTATCATGGATTTTTACCTGCACATACGTTGCCTACAAGAGGAAGTAACTGTTTAGACCACCTTATAATTCGCTCTAAGCATAAACCTATGACACTTCTCTATGATTCAACTGTAACGGATCATTACTCTTCTCTGTTCTGCCTTAATAAAATTACTATTAAATCAAATTCCACAAAATATATAAATAAAATAAACTACGAAGCTCTTGACACAGTTATGGCAGGATTAGACTTCGCACCCATTCGGTCCATGATGGATCCAGATGATGCTGCAGATGCCTTTATCAGGCTAACTAAGACAGCCATAGAAGACTGCACTACAACAATAAAGGTATCTGCAAAGAAACAAACTCTAAAACCGTGGATAACGCCAGGTTTGCTGAGGTGTATACGTAACCGTGACTCTCTACATAAAAAAGTAAAGCAATCACCTGACAACATCATAATCAGTATCACCTATAAACGATACAGAAATTTTTGTACAGCATTATTAAGAAAAGCGAAAAGAAAATACGATTCTCTAGAATTAAATAAGGCTATGAATAACCCTAAAAAACTATGGGAAACTATTAAAAATATCACAAATACTTCCAAAACCAAACATTCTAAATAAAACTTAATTACTAACATTTAGAGCTCCATAGCTCCTCACGTAGGTAGGTACCTACTAATACTCGAGAAGTCGTCATAATAAGAAATATTCTCCTTGAAGAGCTCTATCCATTGATATCATCATTATCATAATTTCAGCTGAAAGACGTTCACTGCTGGGCATAGGTCTCCCCCAAGCACCGCCACTTCGACCGATTCTGTGCCTCCCAGATCCAGCGGATTCTTGCGGCCTTTACAAGGTCATCGGTCCATCGTGTCTTGTCTTGGCCTTCCACCGCTACGTCTTCCGGTACGCGGGCGCCACTCCAGAACCTTTCGGCCCCATCGGTCATCTGTTCTGCGAGCAACGTGCCCTGCCCATTGCCACTTAAGTTTGGCAATTCTTCGGGCTATATCGGTTACCTTGGTTCTCCTGCGGATCTCTTCATAACTGATTCGATCACGTAGGGAACCTCCAAGCATAGCCCTTTGGGTGACTTTTAGTCTTCTGATAAGCTGCCCGGTCAAATCGGATTCGACAATTGACCTCTTTCTCGAAATTGGACATACCTACCTAGTTGGAAAGTTTGTCCTAGGTAAATTTACTCGTCCACAATTTCAAGCTTAGCGTCTCCGATCTTCATGAGAGTGGGTGTTACATGGGCATTTGACATGACCTTTGTCTTGTCCATGTTCATTTTAAGACCCACTCTTTCGGAGGCTCTACTGAGGTCATCGAGCATTTTACTGAGGTGCTCCATGGTCTCAGCCATGATAACTATGTCGTCGGCAAACCGAAGGTTAGTGATATACTCGCCATTTATGTTGATGCCTCGCCCTTTCCGGTCCAGAACCTTGGAGACATCCTCCAGTGCACGGTGAACAGTTTCGGAAAGATAACGTCTCCTTGTCTCACACCTCGCTGCAGAAGGATAGGTTTCGAGGTCTGGTCGTGGAGTTGGACTGACGTAATGGCGTTTTCGTACAGACACTTTATCGCCTCGAAGTACTGATAGTCGATCTGGCACCGTTGGAGAGACTGCAGTATAACCTGTCTCGATCGAATTGAATCTTTCTCGTAATCCACAAACGCTAAGCAGAGGCAGGTTATACTCTTAGGTCTTATGTATTGCCTACCGCAGCGTTTGTATGTGGTCTACGGTGCTAAAGCCTTTACGGAATCCGGCTTGTTTGGGAGGCTGGAAGTCATCAAACCGGGACCATTAATTGTAGACATGGGTCAGAAGTGTGATGGGCCTATAGTTCTTAAGCAGGGCATTGTCACCCTTTTTAAAGAAGAGTCTCTGTTCCATGCCTGTGGCGTTTTACGGAATCGAACAGCTTCTGGAGGGCCTTTATAACGGGTTTTCCACCGGCCATGAAAATGCCTTGTTGTTTTTAAGCTGCTTTAGAGCCCTTCTAATCTCGTACAAGCTGACGTCCGGGATGTCTTCGGTATAATGTCGGGTTAATCTAGCTCTTGAGTCGTTTGCCAGATTCGTATAGGGGTTTCTGGCTAACGTGTATAACTGTCCATAGATCCTCTCGATCTCTCTAAATAGTTCAGGTTTCGCGGATACAATCCTGCCATCATGTATATTCAGTCTCGAAAGCTGGCTCTGCCCAATAGACTGCAAGAAAATGTACAATTTGTAAAAAAGAAAACCCTTTCTTATAGGGATAAAAAAAACTGTTGAACCAACTTAGGTTTGAGTAGGTACTAGAAAAGTTTGAAATCGCAAAAAACTTTTCCCATACATTTTATAGGAAATGAGACTCCCAAGTTACTTTTTTAGTATGATTAGAGTGGCCGCCCTGCATACCCTTACTGCCCCATCTCAAAATCCACCTTGTTTAACTTAATGCTCCGGCTCTTATGTGCTAGCCAACTTTCGATGCTGACTTTACATACCGTGTTATAATATTGTAAGTATTTAAATAAGGTGTATTTTGACTTATTTCAGCGAGATGGAGGCTGTACTTGAGTTTGATGAGCCATCTTGGGATTTAATGGACCTAAGAACTTGGACTGTACTAAAAACGCACATTCCAAGATGTAAAAGAACGACAGACCCAGCGCCTGAATATGAAAAATTAAAATATAATAAGAAACAAAAAATTAGCACTAATGAAGCTAATAAGCCTGATAATGACAGTGTGACTGGTAAAGAAACGGCGACTGGTAAAGAAAATACTACTGATGAAGAAAATGCGAGTGGTAAAGAAAATGCGACTGGTACAGAAAATGCGACTGGAAAAGAAACGGTGACAGGTAAAGAAAAACATACTGATAACGAAAATACGACAGGAAAAGAAAATTATACTGATAAAGGAAATGCGCCAGGTTATGAAAATGATACTAATAAAAAAAATACGACTGGTAAAGAAAATGATACTGACAAGGAAAATGCGACTGATACCAAATATGCGATTAGTAAAGAAAATGCGACTGATACAGATAATGCGACTGATAAAGAAAATACAACTGATAAGGGAAATGCAAAAGGAAAGGAAAATGCGACTGATAAAGATAATGTGACTGGTATAGAAAATATGACTGATAAAGATATTGTGACTGGTCCAGAAAATTTGATTAATAAAGAAAATGCGACTGATAAAGAAAATGCGACTGATAAGCAAAATTCGACTGATAAGGAAAGTGCGACTGACAAAGGAATTGCGACTAAGGAAAAAAAAAAGGGGAGAGATGAACACCAGCTGACTATTTTGGAGAAGGCGATGAGGCTATACGAGCTAGAAAATCCTGGTGTATGGAGTTCGGATGAAGATGAAGCGGATAAAGCATCAAAGACATACGTAGACAACACATCTCAAACAGATGAAACAGATGAATACCCAAATATGAATGCCTAAATAAATAAATACAGTGAAAAATAAAGCTGTGGTCTCTAAACTCCAAGATAGCGGGTACCGAACCGAAATATCCCGTACCTCATAAGTTACACAAGATTTATATCATATAAATTGGTTGGTATTATATTTCCATCTAAGTATACCAATTTCTCCTTGATTACTGGGCTACCAATTTACGTAAGAATTCTTTTTTTAATTGGTATTTGATAGAGAAAACTCGCGGTGTGGTGTGGTCCCATATAAATTATGTTAAGACCAGGCACTCTAAACACAATTTCCACGCAAGCTCCGCCCCCATGCAACCCGCCACGATATGTGCTAAACGCTAACACATCAGTAATAAAGTTGAATATCGCGTGCGCTCTTTGATCGTATTCGAGCACGAAACTAAATGGTGTAAGTCTCAACTCTTATTTCGTTTCTATCTAAAGCAATAATTGATCTAGAGAAAAAATATCTTGTGGCTGGATAATAAACCATTTTTTCTTACTTTGAATACTTATTTTAGACATAAAAGCCAAGTAATCTTAATTTTATTTCAAAAGATTTTCGAAATAAAGAAATAACGAGCGAAACTGTTACAATGACGTAACTGTCTTGTACATGGAAAGAAAAAGATCCAATACATCGTATACTAAAGTTTAATTTTGATGTCTATCTCATTATATTAATGCAAATTAACATACAATTTAAGGAGCCTCCTCTTAACTTTGCTTGGTTATTTTTTGAGTTAGCTTCAATAATAGGTACCATTGAAGGCTCCCCCGGAAACAAGTGCGACGCGACGCGACACCCCGGCAGAAAAATTTCCGAGAACTTTTCATAAAAATTGATCCACCAGAGTCGCGTCGCGCGCCTCTCTGGGAGCCTTGAATCCACTTTGTATATTAAGTTGATGAATGATGATGTTATTAAGTTCCTGTCGCTGTTGTTTATATAGCGAGTAGTGGTATACGAATTTGCGTGGGGTAGGTACCACAAAAAAGAGATAAATCTTTAAAAAAAATACAACCTAAAAACACTACAAAGTGTTGTTTTTTGGTTACTGTGAGACAGACCCTCAGACATTGTATTAATAAAATTTTGTATACAAACTTTATGGGGTTGTGTAGCCCCCATTTTGGTTCAGTCGTTTACAAGACATAATTGACTATTTAGACGGGGCCAATTTCCGAGACAATCCACTAAGCCAATCCAGTAATAGCATCATGATCATGATAGACAGTTCAGACAGTCCTCTGCATTGGATTGTCCTCAAGCCATTGATGAAGCCTTTTGGACTTGCTTAATGGATTGGTTTAGTGGATTGTCTCGGGGATTGGTCCCGTCTAAATGGTCCATTATATTATTTTATTATTGTAGTTATCTGGCAATTGTCTAGCATAAAATGTATACAGCAAACTTTGTCAGAAAATAATGTCAGTAGGATTTTATAAATGTAAAGATAATCTTAATCTTATCTTTATCTTTATTATCTTTGTGGTATATTTAAATACCTTTTATATAATAAGTTGTTAACTCAAATGAATTTAAGTACTTAATTTGATTGGTTGTGTTTTATTTTAAACAATTTTCCATTATTTATTAGTAGAATAAATTACTACCTGACTGAGGTTTAAAACCTGAGTCAAACTCAAACTCAAAGCATTTATTTCAATTAAACCATTTACAGGCACTTTTGAATTGTCAAGGAGTCAGTCAGTCAGAAATATGAAGCTAGTTGCCCATTCCAAAGCGTAGGTAGGTTAGTGTAAATAAACGAAACGAAACAAAATAATACGAACTAACGAAATAATTTAAGTATAAGTAGGTACCTAATTTAACGACAGTAAGCGACTGTAACATGTTAATATTACAGTGTAAGTAATTAATTTGTAAAGTTATGTCTACTGCGGATAAAAAACTGAGAATCAAGCAAAAACGATCAAATGTATTTTTCTGAAACCTTCACCATTTTAAAGATATTTTAATTATTTATCTTTTAGTATACCTACGTGTTTTATTAAAATACCTTTTATGTATGTGCGTCTAATTTGGGACATAGCGCTCCTTGATGGGCGGGTCCTATTATTGGCTGGACGTACGAGTAGCGTGAGCTCACTGCTCAGCAGAGTCAGCAGAACACGCAAACTAACCACTCAATGCCACTGGCATATAAGTCATATAAACATATATATCGGCGTCCTAATAAGAATTGATGAAAATACATAATTTTATTGGTTTTTTTAAATTTTATTCTAACAAGTGTTTTGCTGTGCGTAGGTAAGGCACAGCAAAATGTACATATTCATCATTGGCAGCCCTGTTCCGCCCACTGCTGAGTATACTGTATAGGCCTCCTCCGGTTGAGTCATAGTTCCCTGAGTCTATGCGAGTCTCAACCAGGTCTTTTCCGCAATCTTCTGTAGGTCGCCCCCCGACCTGGCTATTGGCCACCGCTCCTACCGTTGCTAGGCAACCATTCAGTTAGGGATCCTTCACCTGCAATCACTACTTATCTTCCGATCAGCCTAGTTGTATGCGCATCGAGATTTCCTTACTTTGGTAATCTCTTCCAAAATATAAACTATGCCCAGATATACGTAATGATCCACCACCTCCAACGGCTGGTCACCAATTGTTACACTTGGTAGTAAGCCGGTTTTATATTGTGCCGGTGGTGATGTTGCTCATCACCTTGGTCTTGGACTCTTAGAAATGTTTATCTTATGGCCCACCTTTATAGAGCAATTATACAGATCTTGTAGCATTATGCATTTCGTGGCTAACAAGTATCAAATCATCAGCGAATCTCAGGTGTGACAGGTAGACGCCGTTGATGTTTAGGTACTCCAATTTTGTCAGAATCGTGTCTTAATTATAACATCTTCTGACTGCAGTATGAATGTGATCGACTGTTGAGTATCTGCCTCAAAAGCTTGCCTGTTCTATGGGTTGGCATTCGTCCAGTTGGCGAATGAGCCTGTGGCGCGGAACTTTGGCAAAAAGTTTGTACACTTGAGAGAGCAGGCTTATTGGTCGGTAGTTTTGAAGTTTGGAGCAATCTCTCTTTTTGTGTATATCGTTACCACGGAATTTTGCCACGACTGACGCCTGTGACCACCATATAGGTACCTGTTGAAGACTCCCACTAGCCTAGCCAAGGCCTAGCACTTTAAACGTAGGATCTCTTCATACTAGGAGTAGCTCCACCGAGTTAAAGTTATAGTGGTATGAGGATCAGGGTGTAAATTTCACGCATCCTCGGTTGTAAATGTCGCCACATCACTCACTCCCCTCCGAAGACCGGAGGTCTAGAGTGGGCTGAGTCGTGTATCCTTGCGATGCTTGCCAGTGCCAGTTGATGTTCCAGTGAGTCGGAACCGGGTGCCGCATGGTCCCTGTGAGTCGGAACTGTCTGCGGTGAGTCGGGGTGGCGCTGCGTTATGATCCAGTATGTCGGATGTGGTACAGCGCCGGTTTGACGCTGACTGCTGGCGTCGACCAGGAGAAATATGAACAGCGCTTCTTGTTGACAGGCTGAAAATGCAGTGTGCTGTTCCAAGGTTGCTGATGAGGCTAAGGGTGATGACCTGCATGTCGATTCCCGTAACCACTTCACCGTGAAAACAGGTGAAGTGAGCGTGGAGTGAGCTGTCAGTGTCATCTCACCCTGTTGGAATGACAACTCACTTCACCTAAGTTTTCACGGTGAGATGGTTACAGAATAGCACTGCTTGTATGCGCGTGTACCTAGATCACCTAGACCGTGCGTGGCGAGACGGGGGTGCCCCCCCGTCTCGCCGCTCATTCGTCACCGCGTCAACGCTTACATACAGCGGTCTCGGTCAAACTATACAAGGGTATTTTGGCGCCTGAATGACATTGACAGAGGAGCGTTGTTGGTAAACATTTGTGAAAATACGTACCCATTGAATTATAAATTCAATGTACGTATCAAACAGAAATTGTATTTACTAAACAAGATGGCAACGTTAGTTCTGATTTTGGCCACGCGCCAAAATAACCTTGTCGCATTGGACGTAGTTTCAAACTCAAACCATTCATTTCAATGCGTAGGTTCAATGGGATTTTTTATCTGAAAGCTCGACATAAGTGACAGCACTGGTTGTCCGTCTACAAACCACCATTATTGTATTACGTGTTCACTGTTGTGTCGATCACAAAGAAAACTAATATATAAGCCACAGAGTATATAAATAATATAAGCGACTTGGAGTCCTGCACAGTAGTTTTTATTATTTCTGCACTTGAATGGATGTTTCCTAAAATACACCGAGCATGATTTTATGTGACAGTCAATCAGTATGTTATCTGTGGTTCTTACATTTCTGCGTGCAATCGAACCAATAGTTTGTTTGAGAAAATATAGTACAATAAGCTGTCATTTCATTCGTGGTTTATTTTCGTCATTTGTGAAGTGTATTTAATTCTTTATTGTTGGGGACTTACAAAATTCATTGTATCCTTGAACTTATTTTACTGGTTACGTTAAAGAAACGATTTCAAAGAAAAAAATTATATTATCTGTTAGAAACTTGTAATATAAAAATTATTTGCATGATTTTCAAAGTTGATTGTGTTGTTATTTTTCACGTTTCTGGGACAAAGTCAAGAATGTCTAGATAGTAAATGGCATCTGCGTATTGTGTTTATGCGTAGAAACGTGCAGTTTTATTGATATCGTCGAATTTAATATGGCACATTTTGGAAAACGCGATGTTACATACAGCGCACTTGACAACGAATTAACTCCGCCACTGGCGGCACTGGCGGAGACCACGAATGCACCTCCAACTTTTATTACCCTGGACCACGAGCACGAGGATGCCAACAATGTAATCATCCATAAAGTGCCCAAAAATAAAGGTAAGCCAGCAAAATAAATGGTTTTTCCTTTATGAGTCTTTGTTCATTGTCTCATGATCAATATTATGATACTTAAGTCTTTAAGCGTGTTGTTTGTGTATGCAAGGCCATTTAAAATAACTGCTGTATCATCAACTTTAGTGGCTGTTATGTATTTATGTATAAACTTTCTCAATAAGTTCAGTCTCAAATGAAAAATGGAAACTGCTATAAAATATGTTATTTTCTTCTTGCAGGAGGATGGACTCATATAGAGGATCTAGACTCATTTTTTACAAGAATGTATAGATACTATGTTCGTGGTGGATTTTACCCAATGATAATATCTGACTTATTTTATTTGTTGCAATTTATTTTCATAGTGTGGTTTTCCACATTTTTGGTGTATTGTGTAGATTATACAAGATTATTTAGGAATGAAGAAAATGCCAACAGAAGTGAAAAACTTACCTTAAATGATGTTATATTGTCTCCTGCAGTGTGTGTGAATAGTGTTGCCTGGAAATGGTGAGTAGCAAAATAATGTCATGTATCATGTAAAGTAACCACACTTGCAACTATGTAGAAATTGTTTACTTCAAAACTGCATGACCCACCATTGATTGTTGCAATACACTTTTCAAATATCTGAAAATTTTAATGGGCATGCAGTTTTAAAGTAACAATATCTACCAGTGCATTATACCTACATAGATATACTGCTAGGCTGCACAATGTATAGAACCTGACCATAATCCAGGTTTTTATCTGCATACCATTCATACCATAGCATTGCGAACTGAGATTAATGTTCAACCTGAATGTGCACCACAAATACTAGGGTGCCCAGTAGTTATTGCGCAAGTGCATAAAATAACATGAAACATATTGATAGAATATTTGTTATTATTTTGCATAAGCCAACCACAACAGTCAAGTTTTTTAAATATTTACATAATGTTATTGTAAAATCTTCACTTGATTAATGCAGTGCCAAAAAAATAAGTTCTAAGTCCCAATCTAAATAGCTAGTCCCATATTAGTCAGCTGGCTACGAGATTCTTTGCTTCATACTTCTTTGCTAAATACTTCTCTGCTCCAAAGAGAGTTTAAAGAAGGATCAATTACTGTTTTAATGAAAATACTGTATTCTATTGCAAATGAACATGTATAGCCTATGCAAATGTCAATTTATCTCTAACTCATGTCATTTAAATAAATATTTCATAGGAATCATATTTGTAAATCATATTAAACTTTTTTAGGTGGTGTCTGATCACTTTGTGTGCAGTCATTTGGTTGATGAGGCTAGTGATATCAATATACCATTTATATTATGCCTATGACACCAAATTATTTTATAATAATGCATTAAAAATCAAAGAGGTGAGTAAATAAATCATATTCTTCTATTTTGTTTGGTTTCACTAACAAAATGACTCATAAATACTTTCAGAAATATGTTACTTTTCTTTAATTAGCTGCCTTTGTGTTTCAGAGTGATTTAGTTTGGATTAACTGGTCGACTATACAGGATAGAGTGAGAGAGGCACAGCCAGAACACCACATGTGCGTCCATAAGCAAGAGATTAACGAATTAGATATATACCATCGAATACTCAGGTATTTTTTGAATTCTTGCTTTTATTACTACAACCAATTTATAAAATGAACAACTCGTAAACCTTGTGTAAAAAAGGGAATATATGGTTAAGTAAGAATTGCGAAGCAACCTAATGCTATTAACTGCTTAAAATTGATGTCGGGATGTTGTATATAATATGCTAGTCGCGCATCAAACTTTGCTTGCGCGATGCAGGATTTTGAGTGACGTTAGTTTGATGCGTAAGTTCGCATGTAGCGTTGTAGATGCCGCCACAACACCAAATGGACCAAGAAGCACTAAAATCTTTTAAAAAAAATTAAAAGGTTTAGAAATTGCAAATAACCTAACACATTCATAAACTCACGCCTTCATCCCATGGCGGACAGACAGAAAATACAATACGCCACCCGCTGCAATCCTTACATACTCCTTTTGCTTCATAAACATTCAAATATATTGCAAACTAGCTTCCGCCAGCGGCTTCGTCTGCATGGTATCTTTATAAATTATAGCCTATAATACTCAGTGATGATATACCATTCTACTGGTAAAATATTTTTTTTAAATTGGTCCAGTAGTTTTTGTTTATTCATTATAAACAAAAATAAAAATATTTAATATTGGTTTAGATACTACAAATATAACACAAAGAACAAACATATAAAAATATGTACAATACATACAAATATATTACATATATAATTAATGACAAGACTCATGATTGAACATGTCACATATGCCCCAGATTATGCTCACTGTTCTGTTTTAAGGTCAATAATACATATAAGTGTAAAATAGTTATTTATGCTATGGGTGCAATATCCAACCAACTTGAGTTCCGCCTTTATCTGAGTTTATCAGTTCAAGAGTGAATTATTGGACAACTTATACATAAACTTATAAATAAAATATGTTTACCATTATCAAATACAAACACATATTGAAGTTCACTGCTGTACGCAAGCTTTTCTCAAATCAAATAAAAGTGATGAAGATATATTATAATCCTCCTAGATTATAATATAACTTCATCACTTTTATTTTTTACTAGCTATTGCTCGGAATGCGTTGCACTGCCTTTTTAATTGTTTTTGTTAGGAACCTTCCGGCATGCACTCAACAGCTTACCTAAGTTTCATCACAATGGGTCGATCCATTTTCGAGTTTTCGCGAGACTAACGAACGGCAATTGATTTATATATACATCGATTAATTAATTTCATTTTGAATGCATCCAGTTAAAATAATAATCTTCTGTCTATAGTTTGAACAACAAACAGAGCATCTGTAAATATTTTGTGTGAAGTAACAGTCAACTGATGTGAAATATTTTTCATTACAGATTTACAAACTACATGGTGGCAATGGTCAATAAAAACTTACTGCCTCTGCAAATACATGTGCCTTGTATTGGTGATTTTCACTTTTTGTCCCGGGGTTTGAAATGGAACATAGAATTTTTGTTATTCTGTAAGTATCCACTTTCTTATCTTATCGGTGGTGGTTTTGTGTTATATCTAGCTAACATACGAAAACTTTCAAGTGTGCCCTTTGAATATATTTGCTATACATTTTCATGTATACAACAATATCTTAAAAAGCAAAGCAAATGCTTCTCTTTGGTTTGTGTGGTGAAAATAGCAGGGTTTTTCGGATTATAATAATTTGTAGGCATTCTTTTTTTCTGATGTAAGGACCATTAATTTCATTCCAACTAGATTTGGAATACAATGAAATTCTAGTATGTAAGCATTTCTCCATGTGCTGGGTATTTATAATTACCTATAATTAGTGAAAAATGTCTGTGTTTCGTCAACAGACAGTCCGTGGAGTCCTTGGGAGAATTGCTGGCAGCTTCGCGCCTGTTACAAGGATCATTCAAAACGAATGTTACTCGCTCGTCAGCTTGAGAGACAAATACTATGGCTGGCCGTTGTAAACTTACTGCTCTCACCACTTATACAGGCGTGGCAGATACTTTACTTCTTCTTCAACTATGCCGAGGTAAGTTTCCTAATGAAACGTTCTTGTTCCTCATTTTCTGTAATATTAACAAAACTTGCTTAGTACTTACATAAACTTTTGCTGTAAAAGCGGCGATATATTTATTCGGTTCAGTCAACGTGGCTTTGAATTACGTAATGCGAAATCTTTTACTCTGCTTAGGTGCTATTTGCGAAATTTAATCAGACCTTGTTAGAAATGCGTGACAAAACCAATAAAAATCGAATGTTAAACTCTGTTAACGAGTGGCACTATAGGGAGGAGGCCTTTACCTAAACAGGGGTTCTTAATGAAATTCCACAATTTTATTTATTATTTACTTTTATATAGTTATACATTGTTTATTGTTTTAATTAAGGAATAAAGAGGCTTTATTAACAACATCACGGCTTTTTCCCCCGAAGGGTTGGGTAGAGGTTTACCTATAGTACAGCCACGTTTCGCCACGTCGTTATGTTTAAGTACTATGTAAGGGCAAGCCTTTTGCCATCAACCGGGCACAAATCCAGACTCCGGGCTGCTATTGAGAAATTGCAACACTGCGCGACCTGGGAATTGAACCCAGGGCTTCATGCTCAGCAGTAGCGCTTGCGACCACTAAATCAACGAGGAAGTCCAGGGGGCCAACCACCACCTCTTTAAGCAGTATTATTTTGATGTTACTTCAGTGCGAGAAATAAGTGGAGCTATACAGGACGTCTAGCTCTATCTCTTTCCCACGCTCAAGTAAGATTAAAATAACTTAAGATTAATATACTTTATTATTTGCATACAAAGCTTAAGAATCCCGCCACAATGTCTCTGACTGAATCATTTCTATGCCACCATCGACCACTGTGAACGTTCCGTTTCCTCGATGGTGGCATCGAAATGATTCAGTCAGAGCCATTGTGGCGGGATACTTCAGCTACGTTTTCAACCACTTTGGTAAAAACGAAGCTAGGTTTTCGATGGATACCGACAAGATTCAGGTTGCAGTTGCATTCAGAGCACTAAACCATAAACATTGGGTGGATTTTTGAGATGGGGCAGTAAGGTCCTTAACCTTTTGACTTGAGACATTTTGATCTGCGTTCACAGATTTTGAAAGAAATGTACAGTCAGCAAGAAAATGGGCAATCGGCCAGTTTATCCCCCGTAAAAAGTAGGTTGGAGTCTCATTTTCTAAGAAAAGTAAGGGAAAGGTTTTTTTTTTAATTACTGACTTTTCTAGTACTCAAACCTCAGTTGGTCCAATAGAGTTTTTTGATCCCTTTATGAAGCAGAATCGATTGACATAAAAGAAGTTTTTGTGAAAACTGTCCATTTTCTTGCTATCTGTACATTTTTTTCAAAATCTGTGAATACAGATCAAAATGTCGCAAAAAGTTAAGGACAGCCTCCTAAGACCGTTTTCCTGTACCTATAACGGTTCAGGTAGCTGATCTACTTCCCCCATCTAAAAAATCTACCCTGTATAATTTTTCACTTTTTGGAAAAAATGGCCCATCTTTGACTAGCTGTACCTTCGCAACCAATTGGCCTAGAGTGCTTGGGTTGGACTTAGAATGAAGGAAATTTAGCTTGCTTCACAAAAAATATAGAACAAAGATAAATATACCACTATAATTACATGCTTGCTAGCGAGAGGTTGACTCGGTTTTGCCCGATTTTTATCACATAAAATTCTCAAAAAAATAGGAATACCGACGTGCGATGATGACGCTACTATAGAGCTGTTACAACCATGGAAGCACTTGTATATTATCTTGTATTAACATAATACAAAATTATAGTTTAATAATAACTATTCAATTCCAAATTGTGTGACAAAAATGACGATCTGAGATTGGATAATAAAAGAAGTATTAAATAAATAAATACCCGGAGTATTTATTAAATATGTACTTCTTTAAGCGCTCCAGTCCTACGTTTGACCGTTTGTGTAATACTTTTATGTGTCATTCCAGTTAATAAAACGTTCGCCCGCGTCGCTTGGTTTGCGAACTTGGTCGCTATACGCCCGCATCACTCTACGTCATTTCAACGAATTGGAACATGAACTTCGAGACCGACTCAACCGAGCTCACAAACCGGCTACCAAATACCTCGGAAGCTTCTCATCACCTATCACAACTGTCATTGCCAAGTAAGGTAGTTTCTGATTAGAGATTATTTCTGTTAAGAGCGTACCGACCATTAGCCTTTGTCTCTGTCTTTTTCTTTACGTGTATAAAGAGTAAAGAAAATAACCACACTTTTGTACTTTTTCAATGCTTTTCTTTGTTTTTTCATCATAATGCTCTTAAATAAGAAACTATCGCGCATAAAAGCTCCAGTCATCTATGAACTTTATTTTTAGTAAATTAGTTAGATTAGAGGTTTTAGTAAGTGTAATATAAAATTACTTATTTATATAAAAAAGTAGTAAAATAGAGGAAAAAATTACTCGATAACTTTGCCTATTTATTCTATCGAGGCATTTTTATCAACTCGTGTTTCCATCGCACATAATGTCTAGTATATATCCCCAATAATACCAATATATTTCCCTACATTTTAGTTTAATGGTTTACTACTTCAAACAAGCTTAATAAAAACATGTTTGTTTGTAAAAAAAAAGCTCTGTGCTCTCTTAACCATTAAAAACTTCCGGGTTGCCTGCTCTGTCAAACACGAGTTGTGTGTGTTTCGCAATAAACAAAACAAAAGAAGTTATCTTGACTGTTTATCATCATACGTAGTTCGTGTGATTCATTCATTGACTCACGCAAATGTCTTCTAGCATCATAGAGGGTAAACAATATTTAGAAATGTTATCTTAAAATAACAAATAGTTGCAATTCAGATTTATATTATTGCAGTGTGGAAATAGAAATTAGAATACAGCTAAGATGGCGCGGAGGGCATATTATCATGAACATCATTTTATAATAAGCATATCTTTTAGGTCATTTAAGCAGCTGTGCACCTAAGCAGCTGATCGCATAAAATATCAAATTTTCAGGACATTAAATTAAAATATGCACTAATTACTTACTTTTCCGAATTACTAAACAAGTTAACAACATTAATTATGTTTATGTTTGTATTAATCGTGACATTACAATAATCGTAACTACGCCAAAGTATTTATCGAACTAACGATGTTACGTAAACAATGCCGTTCTATATTTACAACGCAGTGTTTACTTTTGTCAAAAATAAATGCGATTTGGCACCTATTCTGTTTTTGATTGCAACAATGATGACGGCGAACTTTCATTTGGTCTACTGCGCATCTATGTTTGTCTGTATAGATCGATGTCACATTGTGTCGTGTGCATTGTTTCATGTGTGTAGCTGTCGTTGTCTACATAGCTTCCTATGTAAGGCAAGGTCTCCTAATATACAGCTGCAATTAGTATTGAGATGCTCAATTTGTGTAACAAGTAGGAGAAACAGCAATTTCCACAATTTCTTGAAATAGTCACAATTATCATATCGAGATTTACGTCTTTAAAGGAGGCTGGTTCACCAAAAGTATGGGAAATGTCTTATTAGTAATAATGTCTGGTTAGACTGGAAGCTGAACCCAACATAGTTGTGGAAAAGCGAGGCAGGTGATGATAAAATATGAATGCCATTTATATTATATAACTCTTTTAATTCATAATTCAAATTCTAAAGTGATTTATTCAAACTAGGCTGAGAATCAGCACTTTTCGAACGTCAAAATTACAACAGTCCCCCAAAACGCCCACCCTTCAACACTTCCTAGTGCTTTTGCTGGGAAGAAGAAGTGGCGCAACAAACTCCCCAGCAGCACATCTGAAAAATTAAAAAAAAAATCAGTTAGAAAAATGATTCTCAAGATAATTTCCATTACGCAAAACACAATTTAAATTATAAATTAATAGCCTTAAGACAGCTAGCACACGCCAATATACCAACCAAAAACATCGAGAACTATACTCAAGCAGAAATGAAAATAACGAAACGTAAACAATATCTAAAAAAGAAAATAAAGCCTCCAGGCATAAAGGGCGCGCCCGCTTACATATAGCTGTAACTAGTAAGTTATAATTGATAAACTAGGACCATCGAGGTAAAATAAATAATTGTAGAGGTAACTAGCTCACCACATATTGCAATACAACTCATAAAAAAAACATTGTAATGAGTAGATTATGTCAACAAAAAATATGTTAACTTTAGGGGCGATGCCGCAAGATAACCCACAAATATTAAAATTCTTATTTTTTTGCATATGTACCTAATGTTTTATGGGTTTTATAGCACTCGTTTTTAAAAATAATTTTGTTTTTCTTCGCGTGTTCCAGGAACGTGGTATTTATATCTGCGAGTGTATTGGGCGTGCTCGTCGTGTTGTCGGTGTACGACGAAGATGTACTCACAGTGGAACATGTGCTCAGCATCATCACCATACTGGGCTGTGTTCTGGCTGGGGCCAGGTTGGTATACCTTATCATTTTCTACTGTAATGTTGGATGTCATTCCCCATATTTCTTGTAGATCTGAGCCTCTTATAGTGTGTATCTTCTCCGGTACAGCTGCTTCAATTTGAGTGTCTTTCATACTACTGGATCGAGCCACTATGTGCTCTTTTCGCAAAACAATCCGTGAGTAGTCGGTTTTCTTCTCGAAGACAAAGTCGAAATCGGTCGCCTTTAGAGAAGTCGCGAACGTTGGATGGAAGCACAGTTACCCTATGTTCTAACAGAAAGCGATGGCCGCGCAAATTTGCGATCATTAGCATGAATTATGACGTATAAATGCGACTTGATTAATCGCGCCATTTCGTCATAGTGTGCGTCCACATTGCCAGCCTAGCGCGTTTGCTACGACGAGCGCGAAGTATCAAACATAAATGAAACCGCCGTTTGCGTCCATAGTGTAGTGGCTAAGGCGGGCGCCTAGCGCGAGCCTAAGAAGCGCCCGAGCGTGATAGTGTGCGTAGTTTTCAAACGTTCCAATCCGTGGTTTATGGCCGCATTACAGGCCTAGTCAGCAAGCGACCTAATGCGTGGGTGGCGGGGGTATCAAATCAGTTCAGTCTTACCGCTTGGCGTTAGCGCGTTTGCATTTTTTTTTTTTGTAAAATATTGGTAAATATTGAAGTGTTTATAAGTGCAATTCAGTTTATTCAGTCTAAACCAGCTATATGGCAAAATAAATATACACACAAATAAATTTGTAGGGTACAATTTCAATTCTTCATACAGTTTTTAAAAATCACCATTTAATTCTCTGTTTTTATTTATTTTGTGCACACCATTGTCTTGTGTTCACACCTCCCATCTCACGATCGGACTATGTAGTAAAATACCAAATTCTCGTCCATGGTTTGCAACACCTGAAATACGTCTTTAGCGCTGCAACAGCTCGCATTGCCCGATGAAGCGCCAGCCCGCGCTGAGCGCGTAGCTTTAAATTCCCCGTATAATAATAATGATCAATCCTTGATCCAGCCTGTCCCATCTTGCTGTCCTCCCCCCAGCGACGCCCTAAGCCGAAGTTCGTACCCCACAGGGGGTGCCCTTAGCGAGTGCTCGCCTATTTTTAATTAGAATAGTTTATGCCCCAAGCTGGAGGCTTTGAGTGTAGAAGCTTAAGGCAGCCACAGGAAAGCCTGGTTAAGCAGCTACGACCTTAGTGGTGGTCACTTGCAAGATGCCTTGCACGCCCCAGCCGTCGCGCCCGCCATTCACTGTAGACGCACACATATTCATAAACGAGCGTGACGATCGCTTTCGTAACCGAAAGCGATTGTCGCGCGAGTACGCGATATCTCCAAAACAACTCATTTGAAACTTCAAGTTATCGGGTCAAAAATGTTACAATTTAGCTCGTTTCAAGGAATGCACGTAATTACCAATCACCCTGTATACTCACGATTTAAATGGACTCGCATTCGCTGACCGTCCTCACTACGCTATGCACGTCCATGTCTTCGAGAGCTTGTATGCGTGATGTCAGAGTCATACTGTTTCCAGCGTTACCTCGCGAACAAAGAGCATGTAACACAATAAGAGGATGTATAGTGCTTGCACGTAACTACAATATGTTGACAGGATGTTTTTGTGATTGTATGTTATCATCTACTGTAACTATATTTTTTTGTTAATTTTCTCTGTGTTGTGGTTTTGTTTCCCCTAATTCCTTTCTGAATTATTTTTCTGTCTCGTATTACGCTTCTTTGTTTTTCTTTGCCTTATCGTGGCTTATGGTCGAGGTCTACTTGCTTTAAAAAGTTCTCTACTTTCAACGAGAATATCTAAATTCAATATTTCGCCGCATTTTGTTAAGGTACAGTCGCCGAAGTTAAATAATCCCGTTTTTTACCTGCGAGCCTCTTCCGTCTCTGCATATACGTATGTGTAGTCCACTTAATATTAATCATTTGAACCGAAATGGTAACTAAACGATAGAACCGATTAAGTGTGTCTCCAAAATCCGCATCGTAAGTTTCAAGAACTGTTTTTTCTTCTTCTTAAAGGCTGTCTTCTACATGTCCTCCCACAATGTTACTTGAATAAGTGCGAGTTCCCATCGCTCATCTAAGGCGGAATCACAAGACACAATCGTCAAATCGCTATCGCAACGTGCACCCAACGTCTGCACTAGTCAGTAACTATCCTATGTCTTCAGCTACTATATTCTCGGACGAAGTTCTTGTTCTGATGACTGGCAATTAATAATAATAAATTTTTGCAGGCAGCATAATGCTATTCTAACTTTTCCAAGTTTTCAAACCCTAAACCAGGCATAAATATCTGGGTCACTTATTGACCACTGGCCTCAAAGATGATGAGGATATTGACAGGGAGCGGAGGGCGCTGTGTGTGAGAGCTAACATGATTGCCCGCAGATTCAGGCGTGCCTCTAAGGAGGTCAGGCACTTTATTTAGAGCTTACTGCCCGTCTTTTTACTCTTACAGTCTGTGTGCTTATTATACTCAGAAATCATACGGTGCCCTTCGCGTTCAATATAATAACACATTCAGGGTGCTGATGGGGCTGCCACGATACTGCAGCGCATCAGGGATGTTTGTTGAAGCTCACGTTGACTGCTTCTACACTGTGATGCGGAAACGGTGCGCATCCCTGGTCAGTAGGATGCGGGGCAGCACCAACAGCATCCTGTCTTTGGTAGCAAACAGGCTAGATTGTGCGTTTGTGAGTCACTGCTGCAAGGTATCGGCTGGGCCGGTCAGCTTGCAGCAGTGATGTCACAAATTGTTTCTGTGTTATTGTTTTACTAACATATTTAAGTAAGTTTATCTGTTACTACGAGGAGTCTTGTTGCTTGATTAAATAAATAAATAATAATAATAAAAGTGAACTATGCCATGCGATCTCATAAAATCCTTGGTTTTTCGACATCTTCTCCGCTTTGTTCAGAGCCGTGAGTGTTATACGTGTTTTTTTTTTGTAGTGTTATCTAGTTAGTTCTGATCATAGTATTGACTATATTTTAAGTTTTGTAAACAAGTTCCCAAACTAAATTTGTTTATTGTATCTATTCATAATGAGGTCGATTTAGTCTTACCGATCTTTGTTATCGTGGTGGTTTGGCATGACTAGCCATTTATTTATAAACGGAATTATAACTGGTGGTTGGAGACGTCTCAGCGGCTGCTACTAGAGACGGTATTGGTAACACCTTCCATAAAAACCAAGCGTGTTATTAGAGGTCGCCGTTTACTCATAGAAACTGACGGCCCGTGACAATTGCTCTCCTGAAACACATATTTAACGCATGGGAGAACTCTCAAAATGCTATTGGAGTTTTCTGTGATCTCTCCAAAGCCTTTGATTGCGTGCACCATGACACGCTTTTGCGTAAACTGCGTCATTATGGTGTGCTAAACGAAGCTCTCAACGTTTTAAATTCATATTTAAATAATAGGTCGCAATGTGTAGATGTTGATGGTGTAAAATCTTCCGGGCTACCAGTTCAGTTAGGTGTACCTCAAGGCTCAATACTGGGTCCATTCTTGTTCTTAGTATATATCAATGACTTACCATTCTATTTAAAGGGTATCTGTGAAGTTGTACTGTTTGCAGATGATACCTCTCTTATTTTTAAAGTAGACAGGAATAGACAAGATTTTGACGATGTAAACAGTGCACTATCAATGGTTACGGATTGGTTTACGACAAATAACCTAGTTCTCAATGCCAAAAAAACGAAATGTGTAAAGTTTGCCCTTCCAAATGTTAGAAATCTAGGACCCAACATCGTCTTAGATAAAGAGGTGCTTGAAACTGTAAACTCGGCAGTTTTTCTGGGCATAACAGTAGATGCCAAACTTCAGTGGGGCCAACATATATCGAGCCTAGCGGGAAGGCTCAGTTCGGCCGCCTACGCCGTCAGAAAAGTAAGACAATACACTGACGTTGATACAGCTCGGTTAGTCTATTTTAGTTATTTTCATAGCGTTATGTCCTATGGTATTCTGCTGTGGGGCAAAGCTGCAGATATTCAAAATATATTTGTCCTCCAAAAACGAGCTATTCGAGCAATTTACCAGCTAGGTGCCAGAGTTTCTCTAAGAGATTTTTTCAAAGATATCGGTATTCTCACAGTGGCATCACAATTCATCTTCGCCAACATCTTATATATTAGGCAAAATATACACTTATACACTAAAAACAGTGATATTCACAATGTTAACACAAGAAGTAAGGATAAACTACGTGCTCCCTTTCACCGGCTTCATAAGGTTCATAACTCATTTGTTGGGCTTGGTATAACCTTTTATAACAAGCTACCCTCTTCTTTGCTAGATTTGCCTTTTAATGCGTTTAAAACTAAATTAAAGTCCAACCTTTGTTCAAAGGCATACTATTCTATCAACGACTACTTAAATGATAAGAATAGATGGTCGCTGTGATTAACTCAAGACAATGTTTAAATGTTCTTTCTCCAGAATTAGTTTACCTACTGACAGGTTATATGAGTTTATATAATTGTTTATAATTTTACTTTATAAGTCAATTTATTTTAATTTTATTTTAATTTAGTGCTGACATAATCTACTCATTACAATGTTTTTTTTATGAGTTGTATTGCAATATGTGGTTAGCTATCGACCTCGACAATTATTTATTTTACCTCGATGGTCCTAGTTTATCAATTGTAACTTCTAGTTACAGCTATATGTAAGCGGGCACGCCCTTTATGCCTGGAGGCTTTTTCTTTTTTTTTTAGATATTGTTTACTTTTAGTTATTTTTATTTCTGCTTGAGTATAGTTCTCGATGCTTTTGGTTGGTATATTGGCGTGTGCTAGCTGTCATATGGCTATTAATTATAGCTATTTAATTTAAATTATTTTTTGCATATTGTAAATTGTCTTGCATACTGTTGTATAGAATCATTTTTTATTTTTTTTCTAACTGAACAGACAGCTGTGCTGCTGGGGAGTTTGTTGCGCCACTTCTTCTTCCCAGCAAAAGCACTAGGAAGTGGTGAAGGGTGGGCGTTTTGGGGGACTGTCTTATGTAATTTTGACGTTCGAAAAGTGCTGATTCTCAGCCTAGTTTGAATAAATGACTTTTGAATTTTGATTTTTTTTTTTTGAATTTTGAATTTTGAATTCCGCCAATGCTTGTGACAGCCAAAACTTGCGCTCGATTTTTTTTTTATTAAAGGGGTCTCTAGTCTCTTTGTGTACATAATGTGTAATATTCTATTCAACATTTTACATGATGATCTGTTATTTATTACTAAACTCTGTTCCCTGTTTCCCATTCTAATTATGCAATGGGCATAGTTGCTGATAGAACTTATAACTGCATGATTTACGGTGAGAGCGTCCCGCGTGACCGCTATGCCTGTTTTCTAGCTTTCACAGTGATACATACAACACTGACAACTCTATATAAGACCAATAATCCGTCGATTTTACGACGAAGACACGTGTGCGAACGAGAGGACTTAAAGATTTTCTCACTTAAATATTTTTCGTTTTTAGGGCTCTTATAGGGGAGGAGGAACGTTTAGGCGGAGGTTGTACGGGCCCCGCTCGCGGTGAGGAGTTGTTCGTGCAAGTTCTGGGTCACGTGCATTACCTGCCTGCCGCCTGGAGGGGCCGCGCGCACACCAAAGACGTGGCCGCGCACTTCCAACAACTCTTCCAGTTTAGAGCTGTATGTATTTATCTGTGCACTACATACATGTTTTGTTTTACATTCAGATCTGTCTGAACTCCTGCAAATCCGTACCGTGGCTGGCCGTTACGGCCTTAAAATCGAAGCGCTGGCGACGATGGAAGCGACCTTTCCGCTAATCGAAATAAACAGCATATATATTTTGCAACACACACATGTGTGTTATCTTTATGTCCGAATAAATAGGAACGTATTTCACAAAAGTAATTTTATAAAAAAAAATCCTATAACTTGATCAATTTCGTAACAAACTCTTATTATCATCAGGTGTACATCATTTTCGAGCTGCTAAGTCCGCTGCTGTGTCCACTGATCTTGTTCTCGCTTCGCTCGCGAGCGCTCGACATCGTGGACTTCTACCGCAACTTCACCGTCAGCGTATTGGGCATCGGTGACGTTTGCTCGTTCGCGCAGGTATACTACACTTTAACTATGAAACCATCCCTTAAATACCGGAAAATAAATCTGTTGCTCCATGCATTTGTGTTGTTAGTGCCATTTCATACATGAGGTAAAAGCGTATATTACCCCTCTTGGGTTCCCCATACACTCTTATACCAAGTCAATATTAGACAAGGTTAATGTGGTATCCATCGATATTCTACCATGTGCGGTGCAACTATTAAATGCGTTTAGTTTTTCCGAAACTGACCGAAACCGCAGCTGCAGTCGGTCTCTAATACGAAACGAAACGGTCGGTTAGAACGTACCGTGTCGGTTTCTATTTTTAGTTGATTATAACAGAAAATTCAGCAGGCCAATTCTAATTTAATAGAACTGTCCTTTAATATAAATTAAAGGGCAGGTTTATTAGTTAGAATTCACCTCAAATGTCATAATTTTATGAAATAGTCAGTCAATAGGATAATTTGAACTTAGAGAGCTGTATTGATGATTTTAACAATTATAATTCTGTAAATATATATTTTTTACAGTCGCGAATCATGTGTATACCAACATACAACCTAATACTGACCTGCCAATTGCAAAAATCCTAGCCTGGCGCTTTCGCCTTAGGGTACATAATACTAAAAATAGATAACACCCGGTTGTTTCAGCTGGATATCCGTCGACATGGTCACCCTGATTGGCATACACCCGGTAAATTGAAAGGTATGTACGGCTATTTGATTCATAAATAAAAGTGTAATAGAGTCTTGTTTCTAGAACTTTCTTCTAACGATTAGTCGTCACGGAACGGTATACATCTTATAAAGTCAAAGTCAAATAGTTTATTTCAATTAGGCACAAAAAAGGTACTGTTGAACGTCAAAATTTACAAAAAATAATAATAAGTGATTCTAGTCGCCCATTCCAAAAGGTAGTTTTCGTATGGAGAAGAATGGGCAAGAAAATCCACCGTTACTCTTTAAAAAAAATCATTATATCTTGTATACACTAATTATATAATTATATGTGAAGACAATGAACCTAGAATAAGATTACTATACCACGTTAGGTAAAAATAATGAAAAATTAAGGAATGACTTAAATTAATTATGTGATAGATGCATGGTGCTCACATACTTACAAACATTGTAAAATTATACGATAAATTTCTGGCTGTTTTTAGATTAGTAATGTCGAGCATTCAGATAATTATTTATCTGCGAATACAGAATACATAACAGTACCTACATAACTAATTGCAGGAGGAAATGGCAACACCCAATATGACCAGGGCGAGGGTGGTAAGACGGAGCTGTCGTTGGTGGCCTTCTCGTGCCGCCACCCGGGCTGGCAGCCCACCGAGCCCTCCCAGCGGCAGTTCCTGCGCTCACTGCGGCAGAGCATGCACCACGCTGTGCCGGCCAACAACCACCTCGTAAGTATACTAAGCGAAAGTCCGTCTTTTGTACAGTCATGGAAGAGGAAGTGGCGAAGGGGCGGGCGTTTTACCGTCTTATGTAATTATAAAAGTGCTGTTTTTGATGACTACCACCATTTTACATACAAATGTACTTACATAAAATAAAAACTAAAAGTTTTGTGATTAACTTATGGGTTGACAGCTTAAAGTATATAACACTGAAGTAGCCTTACATACACTTCTCCTCCGTTCATAAAAACTGCTTTCAAATCGATTCTAACGCACTTCGTAAATCGTTTTAAAGGCGCGCGGAGCTCCGTGAAAATGCCTAGCTGTGCTGTTAAATTCTGTAAAAAGCGTTCAAGTACGTCAAACTTACGTAAAGAACTGAATAACCTTCCATAAGTTAATATTTTTTTAATAATATTTTCCTCACATTGCTTCTGTGACGTCACTGACTCTCGCTACATGTGGTTTTTATGTTCAAGATCAAAATACTTTTTTTTTGCATTACGAAAATATACGTCATATCAGCAAACTTTACATGTCCTTTAGTAAAATTGTTAGCGAGGCTGCCGTGGGGCTGAGGTCATGTTTGAAACTAAAATTGACATGTCGATAATCTCTTAATAAGAATTACTTAGTAATTAATTATATGTTTTTTTTTGGTTGTTCAAAGTTTTATATGTCCATTAAAATGGTTTTATAATTTATTTTCTTTTTTTGAACTTGTCCTATTTTATTATTGAGATTATTAAAATTTAGTTACTTTTATTTAATTGTAGTTATTTTCTCTTCTTATTAAAATACAACTATTTTATGCAACAGCTGTTTTTCATATATTCAGGCGAATTTCAGAATAAAAAATTGATGGTACGGACTTCTCTTTCCGGGCGAGCAGCTACCACGTCCCCCGACAATAGTGACAGACTTTTTTTGTTCGAATATTATAAGGCTTCTCCAGTGTTATATACTCTAAGGCTGACAGACAACGTACAACCTGACAGTGCTTGTGTAAAACTGCGTTCGATCCATATCCGAGAAAATGCGCTACTTACGAACGCTTGTATTCGAATGGTTATTTAAAGTGCAATTCAGTGGTAACGGCTGGAATCGACAATCGTCAAAATAATTGAGTGTAGCCTTACATATTCATTATTATATTCATTTCAGAACAAAACGATGCTGGGTTCATACATTCAACAAAGTCTATTTGGTGCTATCACACCGCTTCCAGCAGTTCTCTCATACTACCCACAGCAGAAGCAACAATACAGATTACCAGTAAGTTTTATTGTCTCTATTTAATTTATGACATTATATATACTTGAATAAGGTTGATATTCTGGTAGTGGTTTACGCCGAAATCCTAAATTCCTCACCATTTCTATAAAATGTTCATCTCGCGCTACCTTGGCTGTTAGCGCTGCCACCAGCCTAGCTATCGTGATAAAAATTTTAGCTGTGCTACAAGCTACTTTCGTAAAGTTCTTGCAAAAACAATAGAAGTTTAAAAAAAAATATCCGTATTTTATGACATAAATGTATCGACAATGGCGGTCTTCGATCAATAATAGCACTAGACTAGTAACTAATCATCGGATTAAGAACAAAAAGACATCGCTCAAGTGGCCGCGCTTGCATATAACTTGATTATAAATCTTAACCCTCAAACATAAAGTTTATTATCGTTTGCATATTTCAAACGATGATAAATTTATGTTTGTATTTACTACTTTGATCGAAAAATAAATAATTTTGTTTAAATAGGAACAAAATATTTATGGAAAAATAAAGCATAAGTTCTAAGCAATAAGGTTGAAAAACCCAAAATGAGACCACAACATTATTTGTGGTCTTATTTTTCCGGCCAGCACTTATAGATCGATGATGCACGCACTTTCAATAGGCTACTTTATAGTTTTTGAGAAACCAGTTAGTAATGTTCCTTGTGGTTTATTTTCCTCGGAATGTGAATATTTCAGCGAAATATTAACAGTAATAGAACAATTTTTTTTATTTTTATAAAGCCTTTCTATTTTCATTGTCAAAACGATACCATCATGGCGGTCCGAGTGTCGTTATACTTTTGCCCATCAAATCCACTCTTGTTCATACAAACTTCATTTAATACTTCTGTTTTAAGTATTATAATATTCGGTAGTCCTAATTAACAAGATAAAATAATAATTATTAAATTGTTAATGTTTACTTTGACAGTCTTATGTTGGACCATGTCGATGACCGAATATTATTAATTTAGTAATATAATGAACAGTGCTAAATTGTGCGACAGACACTACCAATTAGTGTTGTTCCTTTCAAGATCATTATTTTCGTACGTCTTTTGGTGATGCAAAAGAAAGTTTATGACAGATGCATAAAGTTAGTTCTTATTTACAATTTGAAACAGTGGATTACAAGATTATTGCCGTATCGCGTTCTGATTCCCGTTCAATATCGCTTGACCAATGGCTTTATTTTTACGCATTTATTTCATAAAAATATTAATTGATCTTAAATTATTTACAAAATTATGTTTAGTTTTGATATTTTTAGCTCAAAACCATTCTACAAAATAATGTTGATAAGGTATTTTTGTTACTGTTGATTAGCCATTTCCGCATTTTCAATTTGTTCTTGAATGGCACGATATTTTAAAAGTCCGTTGTTTCAAAGGACATGGACGAAACAAGTGACGAGGAGGATGCCCCGTCAGCGGGCCCGGCGCACTCGGCGCCCGCAGGCAGTTCCCCCAGTGCCCCCATGGGCCTCGCCGGGGTCAGCTCAGTGCTGGGCGCCAGCGCCCTCAGCGGGGATACGCCGCGTCAGCCCGGAGACGACAACCAGGACATGTCTGTTAGCACGCTGCATCTCTATGACCTGCATCTGACACAGGTATGTTATACACTCTTAGGCTCACTTGCACCAGAATCACCAAATGCGTAAAGCTTATTTAAAACATAGTTAGTGTCTCTGTCAGCTTCAAACGATTGACAGAAATAAAATGATGTTTTAAATTCGATTAGCGCTAAATGCCTTCAGTGATGTGTGGTACAAGTGGGCCTAAGTCGCCGTTCATACGGCGCTGTAATGTACGATATTTTGCTGTGAAATCGACCCGATGCAATTCCTGCACATAGTCTGCTTTCACTCGGCTCGTACCAATCTGTAAACTCTTTCGGCATATATTCTGGCTGAATCGTTTTCGTGTCAGCTCGGCACCATTCGAGCTAAGCTGAGCGACTTTTTCTCGAATGTACAATGCCGCCCATGGCCATGTGACCGCCCGTATTTTTCTGAATATTCATGAAAAATTATCGAAAATTAACATTGAAAAAAAAACATTACTGACCCCTCATTTTTAATATTTTTCATGTTATTCAATTATTATTTTTTGTTTACTTCCAAATGTAATAGAAGGCGAATCGATTGCCATCAACTGGGCACAAATCCAGACTCTGGGCTGCCACTGAGAAATTCCTGAAGGAAAAACCCAATAACACTGCCCGACCTGAGAATCGAACGTCCTGGGTTCGGTTCTCAGGTCGGGAAAAGTGTTATTGGAATTTCTCTAGGACACTATAGTACTAAGAGCTGTAATTCTTTCAGGCG
Organism: Xanthia togata; assembly: GCA_963853775.1. Classification (NCBI taxonomy): domain Eukaryota; kingdom Metazoa; phylum Arthropoda; class Insecta; order Lepidoptera; family Noctuidae; genus Xanthia; species Xanthia togata. The sequence goes on along the minus strand of OY970790.1, from coordinate 9,496,217 downwards.
GGTCAGAATCTATCATGCTGTACGAATAAATGCAGCGAGCGGCAGCGCGGCGGGCGATGGGGCAGCACCGAGGGGGAAGACACTCCGCTCCTTCACCGGCCATAACACCGGTGTCTCCTGTCCCCGCGTGGCGACAAGTACCCCGTCTGGGTATAGCACACGCTTAGACAGTGACGCAACAAACAATACTTCTTTGTGTATATGGTCAGTGTTTGGTTCGTTTTATACTAAGTTCCTTGTACATATCTACGGATAAAATGCTATATATTACGATTCATTTCACTTCTTTTTTTTTTTTTTCGAAATTTGATCTTAACTTTTTTTTTTCATCGTATTAGCTGTCATTAATTGGCAATGTAAATTGTTTGTTTCTGACGATTTTCTCTAACCGCGTGTCATACTCAGACTATACTCAATTCGTTGACAACCGTCTAATAATTTTAAGTAAAGTGGTCTAAAATCTATGTGATAGGCGAGTATTCACTAAGCAATAAAAGCCATATAGTCCTTTCAAACAATTTATAGTGACCATTTCACTCAAAATTAAGCGTCAATGAATTGCGTTGCCACTGGACTGGGCAATATTGTTATACAACGTGATTTTATATAAGAACACTATAATATAATTACTAGAATCTTAGAACGCACATGTTTTGTTCTTATGTCTTTTTTATTAGTCTTTGAATATGGATTTAAGTACAGTTATTATTGTACAGAAGGATAGGATCGACCTTGCTAACCTAATTTTAACGACGCGAATGTCCAGTTTTCAGATAATAAAGACAAGTTTGTGATTAAAAACATACAAGAAAATACCTTTGTTCTTCTATGTGTCTTCGGCTCAGTTTTTATTACAATTATGGTACTATCTGTAATTGCAATTTGAAGGGCTCTGATATTATTTATAATTAAATAATAATTTTGAGATAGTCGCATCAAGCTGTACACGCGTTTTCAGTAAGTGCCGCAGAATTAGAATGTAATAAATCTTGAAGCGTTATCGTTGTAATCCATCGCCTTAGGTAAAGTAACTAATAATTAACAGAGGCTCGAACACTACGCATGCCTAAAATATTACGCTTTAGATAAAAATTAAACATTAATAAAGTAAAGTTATTACTTTAAAGGATTGAATAAAAAAAGCAATATACTTAGTAATAGGCATCATAAAAAAAACATACAAAAAAATATTTTTATAGTACGCGTATCAAGTCGAAATAACCTAAAAAAAAATCCTTAAAATAAATGAGATATTTATTTATTTAATATTCTTCCATTTTTGCACATGTGTCTATGCAATCATTTTTTGAGTACAATTCAAGAAGCGGCTGTCACAGAGTTTAGGGAATTGCCTTGTACTTTATTTGTCAGGAGCTAAGACATTGATGATTTTGAAGTTAAATAATACAGGGAAATAAGAAAAGTGTGGACAGGAAAGCTTACGCACATTTGAGACTAACAGTGAACAATGAACGGTCTACAATAAAGAATAGTAACCAGCCAGGTATGAGCTCAGAAGTTAAATCTTAGACAGCCAAAAAGTTTTTTCGGACGCAATAATAATAATAGTGCAATGAAAGTAATTTCTCGGCGGGTAACTGACCCTGAACACTTTTGTTGCCTGAACAAGCTCATGTGTTCAATAAGCTTAGGTTTTAGATTAACTGCTGCTAAATGATATAAGTTAGTTGAGTCTTCCGGAGCCCATGACATGCAGGCACCTCCTCATTATGAATAATAATATCTTATCATCCCGTCGCGCGCGCAATTAGCGACACAATAGAATTTTATTGTTATTTGCACACATGGGGTGCAATCGACATTTTAAGAGTTAACTAAAAAAGTGTAATTATATTTACAAGAAAAGAGACTTAAACAACAGGAACGTAATATTTTTTATAGGTTCTAGTTTTCACGACGGAACACCATTTACCAGCAAGCATTCGACAAGCATGTCTTCCGAAATTAACCGAATTATTATTTTTTTTAAAAGCAGTACGCACAATAGTTTGAGACAGTGATAGAAATAAGTTACATATCAGTAAGATTGTTCCTTCTGTTCTCCTTTGATATAGTACGTCCTATAATTTTTGCTCTAAAAGTGCGCTTACACGGGCAATTCAAATTTTAAATTTAAATTTGCCATCATGCGTCACTAAAACACCAATCAATTATCACCCATGTAAACCTCTACCCAATGTTGTTAGAATACTGCCTCACCATAATGAATGATATGTCTTAATAAATGAGACGATATATTAATTGGCAATACAGAATAATATGGCCCCAACACTTGAACCATTTTTTAGGAATTAAACCTGTTAAAACATATCCGAATGCTATTACTCAAGATTGAAGACTAGCTCGAAGGGGTTTTCTTTGTTCTTCCTTGGTGTAATTTTGTTGAACTACACACATGATAATGATGATAAAACTTCTTCCTAGAAATAGAAGTACAGTGACATTTTTGACGGCACTCAAGTCTTGCGGTTGCGCCCCGCATAATGCACAGGGTCTGTTTCGGCCTCATTGGCAATCCACCTCAGTTGGCGAGGCAGCTAGGCATAGTAGTTCAGGCCAGACACTTCCAGCCCTCTTCCAGTCGTAGCGGTTTCTGTTCCACTGGATCAAGGAGGGTACGGAGGGGATAGCGCATCTGTGTACACCTGCGCAACTGACTATTACCGGACTCTTATAGACGTAAAAAAAATACAGAGGTAGTCACCGTAGCCAAAATCGGCATGGGTTGTATTATTATAATTATAGCACTGACTGTCAATCGGCCTTTTTGATTTTAGAATTATTAACAATCTTAGCTCCTGCTTTACTTTAAAACGTAGAAGTGTAAACAAAATAAAAAAAAATACTGAAAAAAATGAATTAATATGGTAAACATGAATTTCTAATCCATGAGCAATACTTTAAAACTGGCTTTATGGGCCGTGTGATCATGCTGTATAATTTGAGTGTTGGCAATTTAGTGACTAAATCAGTGCTGCATGGGGTTTGGCGATTCTTAGCGGTCGGTAGCGATTGCTTTGATGATGTATCGCGTTCTTGCGACTCGCTGCGTTTGAGCATCAAGCCGTTAGCCGTGTTCGGCATGCCAAAACCAAGCCAATCAATACTCCCGAAGCGTCTATAGCGCTAATCGCCAATGCTAAAAGTATCATTGTGCTATGGCCCTTAAGGCATGGACTTCTATAAAGCTGGAAAAACGATTGTATAGACATACTTAATATTTAGTACACCTTTAAAATCATTAAATATTTTTGATTAATATTGGGTCCACCTATGAAATTGTCGTTTTTTTTTCACAAATAGAGAACCTCGTCACTTCTATGATTTAAAATATTCATCAATTGCTTGATATTCTATCGAATAATGACCATCATAGACTACTACCAATAGCACAAAAAAAACTTATTTCTTATAGTTTTCTAAACATAAAAAATGACTCTTCTTTTTGTTAGCAGAAATTACCACTATTTGTTTTAAAACTTAGCCAAAACTTATTTTTGTCGCTTAATCTAAGTGGCATACGTTATCTTAGTCTTTAAACATTAGCGCATGAAAGTTTTAAAACATTAGTGTTCATGGTTGTTAAATAAATTAAGAAAATATTAGTATGAAAAATGCAACTTCTTTAAAATTCTCCATACAAAACACTAATTTCATAGGTGGGGACCCAATATTATAGTAAGTAAAGTAAAATTACATTTATACCAATATAGCGTCATAAAATGTATAGTCATATACATTAAAAATACAGTTTTCGTATAGTATACATTATGATATTATTAGATTCATGTTCTTTAGGGCTGCGTTGTACCCCGGATCCAGGACTAAATGTTGTCTCGTAATCTGTACAGGACCATGTTCCACTGAAATTATGTGAAAATACGCTTACTTATGAATATTTCCTTACTAAATATGTTAATTAATTGTAGTATCGGCTAAAGAGATGTCGGTTTATATTTCAGTAGAGTGTGACATATATCGTAACAACAGTCAACTTAAAAAATAATAATTGAGCCCCTCGCAGAGTTAGAATTGCGGGTCGTGTTCACACTACGCACATATTGGCAAGCATTTTTGGTGTTAGTGTTTTAAAGTTTTTTTTGTTTATTAATCCATTGGTTCACTTTTATCTAGATATTGTAAGTAAATTAATGATAATTATTGTTTGGAAAGTGTTCTTAACAATAATAATTAGCAACATTGAATTTGATTTGAAAATTGAATTTGACAATTTATTAGGTTTCCCCTATTTAAAGAAATGTTTACTATATTTATGAACATCTAGTTCTAGATACTCGGTACTAACTATAAAAAACAGTGACAGTTGTAATTATTTTAACCCGAGTTGGTATATCTCACTATGAAGTTGGTAAAAACTATCTAGGCCAAAATATGACAACAGTCGTTTCGTGCGCCGACTGAATTGAAATGAACCTACTGCTATCTTTAAAATCAGGCTGAGCAAAGAAAATACTGTTACTTTTCAGCGGTCAAACTATCCTTCTTGGTTGACTGCGTATTCCTCCAGTGTATTTTTAGGGTGTGGTCACAGCCTAAAAATACACTCGAGTACATCAAGAAGGGTAGTTCTACAGTAATTACTTTGATCGAATTTCCATTCGGTACTTTCTTTAATTTTCGATTAAAAGATGACAAAAGTAACGTTTAGTTTGGTTGGGGCACACGCACCATAAAGGCGGAGACTGACTTGCAATGTTTGTTTGTATTGTAAAGATGTTTTTTAACGCGTTACAGTAGTCAGTGCAGCGAGCCGAACCACTTGATGCGAGCTACCGATCCTCCACTCGACTGTTGAAGTTTTCGTGTTTTTTTTTTAAACGCGTTACAGTATTCAGTGCAGCGAGCCGAGTTGCTCGATGCGAGCATTGCGAGCGCATGTTTACAAACAAGTGCACAGTGCAGGTTGTCGCATCGTCGCGTTTTTTCATAAAGTAAATAAAATTAATGAAGCACAACCTCTAAGTCCTTCATTCTGAATAACAATGGAGCACGCTTAAGTCAAGTGCTCGAAGCGAGCGTTTGCCAAGTTTAGTGTATCGCGGTTTTAGGTAACCAAGCTTCGAATGATTCATTACAAATAAAAGTTGCAATTCAGTCTCCGCCTTAGGTTTCAAGTATTTTAAGGGCGTTGAATGATCGTACCTATGTACGTTCGTATGTTGCACCAACATTCTATACCGTATCTAATATAGTGGGCACCGTATCTACTTGTGTTAAAATACTTCGTTTATTTGTCTATGCACACAATTTGACTTGAACAAATCAAAGTATAAGATCTGTACCCTAATTACGTAATACGAGATTAATCGGAATTTGAATCGTTTTGAAACAAATTGCTAATTCATTGCTTCATAAGTTCGAAAAAAAATCTGCTCAGCAACGTAAATAACGCAATGAATGTTGTTTAAATGTCAAAATGTCGTAATCGTTTACGAAAATGTGTTGCGTAATTAGATAGTTGGTTTATTGGGAGATAAATCTTTATTAATATGAAATAGGCGAAAGTCTCTGTCTGTCTGTTACACGGATTTGGATAAAATTCGGCACAAAGATTGACCTGGGATATAGAATTTTAGCTCCACGCCAGCGAAGCCGCGGGCATTATATTCGTACGCACATTCCATACGCCGTCTAAGATTTCTCAATCGAATTCTCAATTAATTAAATTTACTAAAATATCTGCCTTAAACTTTTCAAAAAATATATTTATATAAATAATAAAGCTCAGTTAACAGCTGTATTCATACTTCGTCAATACTCCGTAATATTCTTAAAAATTAACAATATTATAATATGAAAGCATGTTAAAGTGTAGTAATAATATATGTTTACATAAAGGTAATAATTTATGACGATTAAGGCCTTGCCCGACTGTTTGTACCTATCTGTTGTAGATATCGCCTTTATTGAATAGTACAATTATTTATTAATAATATTATAATTGCCAGTTTTCTTTACGCTCGTACGGTTTGGCCTTAATACGATTTTTAACTGGTATATACAGGCTGAATTTTTAGTCACCGTCCAAATTTTTTTTAGGCATTAGGTATGATTAACTAACTCCATTTTTGGAAAAAAATCGATACGTAAAATGTTCATATTAAATCATTTTCTCGAAAGAATTATCCGCTCTGCGTGGTATAAAATAACTTTGTGATGTGATATCTCAATATTTTTGTATTGAGTGCTACTAAAAAAAAAAACACGTGTTCAATGATTTTCGCCAAAGATTTATATATGTCAAAATTTGGACGGTGACTAAAAATTCAGCCTGTATAGCTTGTCTGTTTTGGTAATAATTACGTTAATAAATCTAGTGATGAAGTTTGCTGTGATTGAAAATAAGTACATGGGAGACTGCCATAATATCAAAAAAGTACTTCGGCATTACGGTCTGTTCACACAAACATCCGTCAATACGAGTCGTTTAAATAAGATTCGACAAGAGGATTCATCATCTTTGAAAATCGACACGTCATAAATAGGGTTTTGGAAGTCTCGACAGTTTTAAAGTCTCGGGACACGAGACAACCTACGATCAAAGTCCCGGGACGTCCAGGGACTTTGAGACTTCTCAGAATTTTTATGTTTACTTGATCCTTTTTGGCTTTTATATGTTCACGCTAAGTAAGTCTTATGTGGATATCCATACCTAGGTTGGGAGTACTTTTCTGTGGCAGAACATCTTCACTTAGTTTCACTTGTGGGCTCTCTCCTCTTCTTAGGGCGAAGATAATATGGACTGACTAGGAAGCACTAGCCTTGATTCTCCACTTTTTCAGTCATAAGCCAATCTTGTCCAGGCGTTTTTGGATTTTCGTGGATTCTCTAATCTGGTCTTTATCGCAGGATAGGACTGCGGTGTCATCAGCATAGGTTGCAGTAACAATTAGCTTTGAGATATAACACAGGTGTAGGTCAGTAATGTAGACGGTGCACAGAACAGGGGCCAGCACAGAACCCTGGGGCACTCCAGCTTCTATGGGATAGAATGAAGATAGGTAGTCTCTATATTTAACTTGGAACACTTGGTTCTCCAAGTAAGACTTATAGCAGCATGTATGCGGTGCGTGGTAAGCAATTGTTTTATTTACAAAGGAGGTCCTTATGCCATACGCGGTCGAATGCTTTTTGTATGTCAAGAAAAGCAGCTGAGCAGTACTCCTTTCTTTCCAAGGATTGTCGGATTTTCTGAAGCACTATGTAGATTGGTTCTGTCGTTCCGTGGTTTGCTCGGAAATCAAATTGTTGTCCTGGGATTTAACTTGTGTAGGTAACAGTCGTTGTAGCAATAACTTCTCGAACAATTTTGACAGTAACGGAAGTAGACTTATTGGTCTGTACGAAGAAACTTCAGCAGGACGCTTTCCAAGTGTAGCTACCATTTATAGAATAGAATAGAATTTTTCTTTATTCAAGTAACCAAGTTTCAACAAAGTATGTTAGTAAAACTTACGAATATGTTAGTAAACACAGACACTACACAAAAACAAGGAAACTATCACGAAACAACGGTTGGTCACTGTCGCGACATCCCATGAGAGACGGCACAACAGTGACCCACGTATACACAGTCCAGGCGACTCGCAACCATATTTTGTGATTGAGACTAGTAATCATATAATTAATAGTAATCATTATTTAGTAGTATAGTCATTGGTCATATTTCTCATAATCCCAGATTCATTTGTTTAGTAATAAAATCTTCTAAATAATATGATTTTATCACCAAACAAATGAATCTGTGGTTATGAGAAATATGACCAATGACTAGATACAACTTCAATGACAGAGTGCAGGAAGCTAATAAAGTTTATTATGGTGACCTTTAGAAATTCCCGCGACTCCGCGACACGAGACGTCCCGGGACCAAAACCCTAGTCATAAATAATGATTCTTTAACTGGACGATTCGAAAAGCTCCTTCAGAAAACGAATGCGGCGTTCGTCTTGATGATCTTTGGCGTTTATGAGCAACAAAAAACATTAAAACGATTCGTATTAAAACACGGACATACGACACAATTCGTCCATGTGTGAAGAGGCTGTACATATGTAAGATCTGTTTGAATTCAAACACTATCATCGACTATCCCACTGTGGCTCAGTTTCTGTGTGTGTACCTGTAAATTGACTGTGACATCTTGTGTTAAAATCATTCATTGGAAGAACCAAATTGAGGAAACTAGTTCATGTCCTAAAAAAAATATATTAATGAAATACTACGCCGCGTTGCTAGGCTGTACGACGAACGTCAGACATTTAAAAGTATTTCACGCTGCGCATTGCAATATGTGATTACAATACATGTATATTTGCGTAGGCAGGAAATTAGTATCGTACTCCGCGACCTATTCAATAGCGATAGTCGCGCGTATACGCGATCGGTCACGTGCATAAGTCACTTTTTGTTCGGATAACCGGAAAGCGTCCTCTGTCGGCGCGAACACGCTTTCTAGGACGCGGTCTTATGCTCTACATCAGTCAGTAAGTTATCAAAACAATATTGATTATTTACACCAAAAGATGTATAAAAAGCGACATATTTACACTCTTGCAAAACCATAATATTTTAATGGTGCTGTTAATATTCACCAATAAAGTGTTTGTAATAGTTATTTGACTAATCCTTCACAATAATCACACGGCTCGCCCAAGGCAAAGCTTCCAAAGAACTCGCGAGATATATACAAATCTACATGGACTTCAATTGAAGTACTAATGATTAATGTAGTAATGATGGCCTAGGTAGAGCGTTTTCGTTGTTTCATATTCCAGGCGGACTGTAACTAATAAGTTAGTCGCCTGTCATAAATTCTGGACACCTCGTCCATTGTTTTAGTCCCATAAAAGCTTTTCAGTAATTTATATAATGTACAGTTACGTTAAGTTACATATAAATACAATATTGTTTTAATATTTCATATTCAATTAAATAATTGTGTATTTACTACAGGGCTCGGAAACGTTATTTAAAATAATGTTTTTAAAACGTTTCTAACAGTTTTATGACGAAACCGTTTCGAAAAATATACTGTTATCCGAGTCCTGATTTACTAACGTGTAAACTGTATTAATATGAGCTTCCTTATTTGAACTGTCTTTTTTGTGATATGTAAACTATGTAATTAACAAAAAAGATAAAATTAATAAATAATATAAACGAAAATAAGTGCTCTTCCTCCTCTCTCCTACTATGCTGTGCCCGACAGGGTCCATAATTGTTTCATTAATTTTAAGCCTACCAACTGTTTTACCAACATTGTGCAATAAAGAATTGAGAATTGCGATGTGTTTTATAACATTTATGTCTATAGATTCTAGGTAATTCGTATTGAAAATTGTCTTTCTTAAAGGGCTATCACACTATTTTATATCTATGATTATAGATCTATTCAGAGTCAGATATAATCTAATATAGACTTATGTATCATTTGTGAGTTTCTGTATAATATACGACGTATATTTCTTATAGGAAAACAGATATGATCCTAGATACACAATAGTGTAATATCACCTTAATGATTGAAATAGCCGTTTATTCAAGTTGCCTAAGTAATTGTTCGATGTCCAACGCTTTCCGTTTCGTTATTACGGCATATATTCGAAATTCGATAAAGTCCCTTCCATATTAATACATTTTGCGTATAATATTACTCTCCTATAATATTAAACTTATTGCAATTTTTGCAGACATCATTTTTTTTATTATCAATTAAACTGTTACCTTTAAAGTAATAATCTTAAAATTAATAAGTCTCCAGCTTGTCGGTCGTGATAATATTAATTGTGCAATATTTACGTGTAATGTGTATGTGTTATGTGCCGTCGTCGCAGTGCCACGTCTGATCCTTACTCTTAGTTATGGCTTAAAGGTTTAAAATTTAGTGTTTTAAACTGTAAGACATCAAGCAATAGAGAGTATCACATCTGAACCTTCACGTACAGTGAAGGTTCACATGTGATACTGTTTAATGCGATTTAAGTAGATGTTTCACGTTAATAGGCGATAAATGCACACTATGGATTTCGGCGATTGGTTTCACTAAATTGCGGACGTCCAAAAAAAGGTCCAGGCAGCCTCCAACTACTAAAATCATATTGATTTCAATAGGGCAATCGCCAGTAATCCACAATAATGTACCCAATATTTAAATCTAAAGTTTAGAATTTATTGTAAATTAGCTATTACGATTTAGTGATTTGTTGAAATTAATATCGCATAAAATTAAGTGTCCAACAAAAATGTATGCTCCATAAAAACCTACTAGATTGAAACCAAATCATTATCCAATGAAGATGACATTTGTTCTACATTTCCGAGGCCTTGTTCTAAATTTTTTTTATTCGATTGGTGTTTATAACAATCTTAGTTTATTACCTGATATTGTAAAAAAAACTGACGTAGAAAATAGTATTACTGTGTAAGAAATATGTAATATTTTAATAAAAAGTGGCTTATTTTCTTAAAAGCAATTTAAAAATTATTAGTATTATAAACTTTAAAAAGTTCGCCTAATGGAGGCATGCATCAGTGAGAAAAAAACTAGTACATAATGATCAAGCAAATTAATTATATTCTTTTGGCATTCAGAAGTAGCCCGCGCAACTAGTAGGATGGTATAATAATTAGTAATGTCTTCGAAATTGCTCCAATTATATTATAATATTAATAATTATTTTGATAAGTTGATGTGCGCACTTCACATCCATTAATTGTGTCTGCTAACGGGAGCTTCGAGTCGTAGATATAGTCTGCAGAAATCCTTTTTTAGAACCTGATATCAAGTAATAATAGCTATATATGGGTATGGCGTGCGCCAATAGACGCCCGCGGCTCCAAGCAACACTCGAATCGATTGGTCAGCACACCACTGTGATACATTTACATAAGTTCATGTAATGCTTTAACATTACATGAAGTTATTGTATTATATGCCAAATAGTAACGGACTGTTCGCACAAACATCCTTCGTGACCTTTCCTTAATTAATTTAAATTTCATCAAAATGATTCACCATCTGTTTCTGACGATTTGTCATTGAATACGATCATCATATACGATTCGTATAGAATCACGCTCCAAGTGTGTGAACGGGCTGTTAAGGCAAAAAAATTAAAGGAACGGAAGTCGATCACAAAATACTCAGTCGCTCAATGTATAAGGTTTGCGTATTGTTGTTTATTTACATAGTATTCTTGTATTACAAGAAATGGTTTGTGAAATTAATAAGACTATAAATTACAACCACGGTTTGTAATCTAATGCTAAGTTGTTATTGCTAACTGACTACAACGAATGAATACAATTGTTATAATAACTATGAATTTACACCTCTTGGGATCTTGGAAGTCACTTTGGACAGCTGTGGTTTGGCTAAACTAATGATGAGAAAGTAAATAATACAAATCATATGAACTTATTAAGAATTTACTTATCATATCAATGATTTTCAGTGTGTTTTTAGATCTCGACAACAGTACATACCTCGTGATTCATAAAAACTTGAAACTAATTCTAGATAAATTCTAGCTGTCCTCGTCTTTTGGTTGTCAATAAAGTGAGAGGACAATATAATCCAACACCTTTTCGGTTATAAGACCTAAGAATACGTATTGGTGTAGTATGATTGTGTCGTGTATCAAAATCTTTGAATTAAATTACTAAAAGCAATCGCATCATAGAGTTTGTCCTGTAGGAGTAGATACCAAATTAAATTAATCACTTTTCTATAAAATATTGTTTGCCGTATTTACCGTTTGTTTGACAGCTTCCACCAGCGGATTCGTCCGCGTGATTTCTTTATAAATTATAGCCTATGGTTACTCAGTGATAATATAGTATTCTAAAAATGAAAGTTTTTTAAAAAAAAATCTTTTCTCTTTATTATATTCGTTTAAAGTTTAAACTATTGTTTCGACTACAGGACAAATTTGACAGTAAATGCGACTCGTTCTTTTCCGGAATGGATTTAGTTGTATTTACCGTTGCCAGGATGGATTTAGTTTTATTTACCTTTTCCGGAATGGATTTAGTTGTATTTACCGTTGCCAGGATGGATTTAGTTTTATTTACCTTTTCCGGAATGGATTTAGTTGTATTTACCGTTGCCAGGATGGATTTAGTTTTATTTACCTTTTCCGGGGTGGATTTAGTTGTATTTACTTTTTCCAGTATGGATTTAGTTGTATTTATCTTATGCTTCTTACCTGCGAACCGTGATAAGAGCCTACATAATGTTTCTCGTGTTTACGTAAAAACATTTTATAGTCGTTAGTCTTGATGTGTTCAATTTAGTCTATCGTGCCATGATGTCAATGGCGGTTCCACGGGGAAGATCAACAGGTTAATATGATAAAGGAGATAGTCACTTGCGGCTCTTTGGTGTCGTCCTGTTGACCTTCGTCTTCTGAAGGGTCCGGCCCAAATGACGCAGGCGCACTAAGTACGTAGAACCTTTCAATGTTAGTTGGCGTCTACTATTCAAAGTTTACGGATCTTACAACGTTTTTATATTTCAACGCGTTGTGTTATGGTGTATCGGAAGCCGCATAGAACAGGGCTATAATAACCAAATTTGTAAATATTTAGTTCAATTTAAACATAAGAATATTGTGATAAATAATTATATATTTTTGTCAACTCGTCTCGTAACATGTTTAATAGTTATTTTTAAATAAACTCTACGTTAATAATCATTATTTGTAACATGGATGGTCGATAGAGCATGAATATTTCAGTACGAATGTTCGCTATTTTCATTATGCGCATTGTAAATAAATAATTTAAAATAATTGTGGTGTTTTTTTGTTAAATTCTTTTTTTATCCTTTCCACAACTAACGACGTTTATGAATATTATTATAATAGCTTTGTCAAATCTAAAATTCATCATTTATGGTGTAATAAGCTGATTTAAAAAAAGTTCTAGAGAATTGTAAATTTAATGCTTTCATTATCGTAATTATAGTACCTAATGCATATTAATAATGCAAACATGACAATGCATGTATCGTCAGCAACGAAAGTATAAAAAAAATATTATTGAACAAGAACTCATAGAGTAGTGGAAGACAAGGAGAGAAGAGAGATTGAGAAGACAAGTAGGTACCGAATAACTTAGTGGTAATTTAAATAATTTATAAAAACTTTTTCACAAAAAATAAAACCTTTATTTTTTCTTTTTAGTTGTGGTACACCCCCACAAAAATTTAGGTACCTACACAAAACCCCCACAAAAAATTGAATACCAAGTAAATTACAGCGACAGGAACTATTAGAATATCGTCCACATATACTAAGTGGGAAAAATATGTATTATTGAAGCTAACTCAAAAACCTCTCATCAGATCTTGACCAAATTTATATGGGACCACTTCTGAAGTATGCCAAACAAAAAAAGAATCATCAAAATCAATTCATAATTGGCGGAGTAATCGCGTAACAAACATACAAAAAAAAAACATACCACCGAATTGAGAACCTCCTCCTTTTTGAAGTCGGTTGAAAAGTAATAGTGTTGTCAACTTTCTGTGCTGACCGTACCTCCGTAAAGGTACCTACGGATACGTTGGACCATAGATCTAAGATCTATTCGCTGGACAATAGGTACAAGATAGAAGATGGACTATTTCAAGTATCTACCTAGTTATTGCATTCAGGTTGCAATAGTGTCAAACAATGATTTTTGAGAACTTCATTTTTAGTGTCTTCGATTTCACATATTTTCACATCTCAGTTCGCGTCTGGCAATATTATAAATATCTAGAATGAGATGTTACTAAATACTATGTATAGATGAATGTATTATTTTGAAATATCGAATATAAAACAGTGCAAGTTTTGAAGGTTATTCATAAATCACACACTTGTGACAAACACTAAAATAGAAAAGTTGGCGAAATGCCGCCGCACGGTAATGTATTGCTAGAGGTCATGAATCAGCTATGTGCACATAATTGTTTCAAAAACTTGCAGCAAAAACAAAAAACAGAATGACTTGGTTTGCGTTGGTTTCAATGTATTTATCCTACAGTAGATAAGTATGTAAATAACTACACAAACAGTAGATAACTACTGTAGGATAAATACACTTGGTACAGTCGGCCCCAAAAATATGTAGGTATACACGGACCAGGAATCATTTTATTGTCAACAACCTTTGTTCCACAACATTGTATCCACCGTATATATACAAAACATAGTATCCTACAATTTATTTTACCTTAACCATAGATACACCTTATGACCAAAACAATGTTCACAGTCATAGTTCCAGAACAAGGTAAAGACTGACAATGTCATACGACTTATATCGAATGACATCTTTAACTTCGTTTAATAGAAGAACAATAATTTTATTTTTGTCCCATCTATTCAAAAAGACCTAATTTATTCTCCGTAAACAGGGACTAAAATAGCTTTTTAATCCCTAGGGTCTAAAAGTGATTTGAATTTGGAATATGGATATTGTTAGTAAAAGTTCCAATCAATAATGAGATCAATCACGAACATCGTATGAACAAGTAACAGGCCGGAATGAGAGAGAGAGGAAGTGTGAATTTGGTCAAAATGAAAATCCAAGATGGCGGCTGGGAACATTTCGTCATTGGTGTTGTTTTCATAGTTTTCGAGAGCGCTAAAGCCGATAGTGAGGTTAAAATGAAAAACCAAGATGGCGGCTGCGAAAATTTTCAACATTTTCGACATGGGTGTCGTTTTCATAGTTTTTGGGGTTGCTACAGCCGATAGTGAGGTATAAATGAAAATCCAAGATGGCGGAATTTTGTTATAGTTTTAAATCATACGTGAGAGATAGGTGTGTGTGGTTCGTTCAACAACATTCTCACCTTAAAAATAGGTGTTTGCTCCCTAGGCAAACAATCTACTATTTTGTCGTCTTCATTTCATGCATGACGTCACTGACGTGTCATTTGTTTTTGATTTGAAATACAAATAGGTTAATCATGAATGTTCTTAACGAATGTTGCATAGGGTTTTTTAGGTGGTCACTCACCGGGTATTTGCGTGTAATAAACATTTCATGTTTTGCGTTACAATACTGCACCAGCTCGACACACTGTTTAAAAGTACAAGTCCGTAGCCGACTGCAGGCAGCAGCAATCTTATGAAAAAGCTATGATATATTTCATATATATCCTCATGAGATGAAAAATCAAGCCATCACCTCGTACGATCAACTTAAGATTTGTGTGGAAAAGGGACAGGGATGTCTTTGCCCAGCAGTGGGTTAGATTAGGTTAGAGATAACTAGCGAGCCAGCCCTTCTTCGCACGACGTTTTTCAGCATGTTTTATGGTAGGTATTCCTGAAGTAAAATACATGTTTTTGACTCTGTTCTGGACTAAAAAATATCAGATTTTTCATAATGTTATTAAGAAAATCAATCCAGCAGTGCTATTCTGTAAAAATCTCACGGTGAAAACATAGGTGAAGTGAGCTGTCAATAGTGTACATCCCTACCATCAGTGGAATGACAGCAGCAGTGCTATTCTGTAACCATCTCACCTTGAAAACTTAGGTGAAGTGAGCTCGGAGTGAGCTGTCAGTCCCTAGCAGCAGGTGGAATGACATCTCACTTAAAGCTCACTTCACCTAAGTTTTCACCGTGTATCACAGAATAGACCGGCAGTTAAGTTTTCACCGTGAGATATTTACAGAATAGATCGGCTGAATGGGCAAAAACAAAGCTAGGTACAGGAACCTACAATAAATGTATATCAGTAGGTAGGTATGTATACCGAATGAGGTAGATTATACTTAAGACTGTTTAGTCTTATAAGAAACTGACCCAAGAAGGCTGGGTTCTTTTAAAAAAATCATTTTAAACTTTTAATTATGAGTTGAAACCAAGTCCCGCTGTGTGGAGCAGTAGATACAACATGTAATAACAATGTTTAGTTAGGGAAGCAATTTGTTAAATTCTAGAGTTTAACTAGTTATTTAATTTTATTACTTATTTTCGACTTTGTCCATCAGTGGAACAGTATAAAACAAGAAATTCGATTCAGTCGACGTATGATGTTTCATTATTTCTACTTTTTACTCCGTATTTAGGTACGTAAATTACGTGGAATCTGATAGACCTCGATGATATTACGAGTACTATTATCATTAATTGTTATGAATTATTATTATGAATTAAGAGTGTTCAGATTTAGAGTATACTTGTACCTACAATATTATATTTAATAGATTTGAGTGTTGTTTTAAAAATTTGGGTTTCAGTAGCTTTGTCCTATATAGTCCTATATAATATTATTTTTCACCTGCCACTAATATTTCTTTTATTTTTTCGAAGACTCGTATTGTACCTAAGTTCTCACCACTTCAAATTAATGTAAGTATAATAATTTTGGGTATATATGAGGCTATTTGAGGTATTTACAAAATTGTCGCCTTTTTTTTTCTACACAACATTTGATTTTGACGTGTAAAAGTATTTTCTTCGTCTAGGTATGCATGTTCGTTTATAATTTTGTTTGCCATTGTGCCCAATACTCTGGTATTATAGGTAGACCTTTCTATATTAATTTGAATTGAAAGTGTTTAGCAACTGTGAGGAGATATGCAATAAATTAATGAACATTCAGTAATTTGTCAAAAAAAAAAATCGGTTTTCTAATTCCCGGTAATTTTTTGGTTAAATATGCTGAGTTGCGTGGACTCAGTTTCGGCAATAATAGTCTACACGACTGTATGAATTGAGGAGCCATGTTTAAACGCGGATACTACAATTATTTAGACATAGAAACATAATTATGTCGAATTTTTAGGTATTTGTAGTGAAACCCTTAAACATAATATGTACCTACTCCAGTAAGATGCTGGTAGGGATCTTGACCGTAAATCTGGAATTGTCCGGATAGCCGTGAAATACCTCTTCACTCCTCAAGCACCTCAGGATATGATGCCTCTTTGTCGCTACGTGACTATTTGCATGTCATCTTCTGCCATTTTATGTGTAGGTATGTATAAAACATTAATCAAGCAGGGGCCACAGTCGTTCCATAGTTCTAGGTAACCAGTTCACTTTAGCCACCCAAACTCTTAGTCCAATATCTTTGACTATGAGTTTCCATATCCTGCAATAGTCCTACACTAACCGGGGCTTGTCCTTGGGTACACTTGCATAGTGCGTACAGGGATAATCGCCGGTTGGTGCCTGGACGTGGAGTTGCGGACATCAACCCGTACACAATACAATAATAAACACCAGAAAATTATATAACATAGGTACCTTCATCCCAGAAAATGATATAAGTATCGAAGATATCTTTATCCTTGTTTAAACCAAAACCTGTTTACCAAAAAAATATATTAAGAATGTAAGAAAACCTTGACTGCATGGTTAAAGCTCTTACAAATTATGTAGGTACTTTTGAAGAAACTGAGTCCCTTGAACTGCATCCGATAATCTATGTCAATATCAAACTTTATAATATTTAACTTGGCTATAGACTTAAACCGTTTTCCCTCTTTTCAACCTTAGAAAGGTTTTGATATTATCGGATATTATAAAGTTGGATATTGGCATAGATTATCGGATGCAGTTCAAGTGACTCCACGTCCAAGCGCGTCTTTTGCGTATATTGGAGTTTAATAATACATTGCCCAAGTTAATTTTAAAAAAGGCCTTTTCTCTGTTAGTTTATTTTTAATTCTTTGTTTTTAATATGTGATCATTATTTGTGCAAATAAAACTCCGATATGATCATAGTTTGAATTGTTTATGGTCACCCAGGTCACCCTTTATACTAACTTGTTAAGGATTTTTAAAACATTATTGATATCTTTTGAAATACTGAATGTGTAGGATGTTTGATTACACGAATATTTAGTAGAATTTTCTACTAAATATCTGTGCTCATCATCATCAGCCTATAACGTTCCCACTGCAGGGACACGGCCTCCTCTCAATGAGAGGGAGTGGGCTATAATCCACCACGCGTGCCCAGTGCGGGTTGGTAGATGTCACATGTCTTCGAATTTTTGGTTCTAGGACATGTTTTCCTTCACCGTTTTGAGAGCAGTAGTGAGGAAATAAAATACACAAAGTAATGCGCCTGTCTGGGTTCGAACCCACGACTTACTGTTCGTAAGTCGGGGCCGCCACCACTGGGCCACCGCTGTTCTCCGCTGCCGTTCTATCTGTGCTATTATTATATTATTATTTTCGTGTGGTTAGTGACTAACCTGGTGTCAGAGTTTTAAAGCCGCCCATGAGCCTCTGACTTGGCTTCATATGCCGTCGAGAAATATCTCTAAGGCATGCCGGTTTCCTCACGATGTTTTCCATCACCGTATTCGAAGCTACTGATAATTATTAAATACGCACATGAATCCGAAAAGTCAGAGGTGCGTGCCTTGGGTTCGAACTCAAGGCCTATGACTTCGCACCAGTCTGACGGTCACACCACTAGGCTATCAATGCACTAATTAATGTGCTATTGATATCCGATTTGATCAACTGCTTTAGCAGCTACTTAGGTACATATATTTCCTATAGAACATCTGGATTTTGGAGCCACATAAAATGTATTGTGTTACCGAAATTATGTAGTTCGTCCATTTTATTTTTATACTGTATTTTAGTATTTTGAAAATGTGCATACTTTTCGAAAAACAGCGCGGTGATATTTAGCTATATCTCAAATTTAGCCGTGAAAATCTATTTTTTGTACTGATTAGACATATTTATTTAACTATTTAGTGGTGTACTAAATCAAACTAAATTTTAACTAAAACCTCAAAGGGCGCAAATATAACAACCTTATTTAGGCCGTGGGGTCTGAATGCTCATCGAGTATTTCAGGTCATCGCCAAGCGGTTGGTCGAATCTTCACGTGACCAGAGGGCTGTCCAATTTTTAAGTCAAAGAATCAGCATTTTGTGCACTTTTCCCACTGACAGCGTTGCGGACGAATTTTTTGATGCCCAATGAGCTCGTCCTTTATTTTTTATATAATTTTTTTGTCTCTGTATTATTGTACATATTTATATATATTAGTGTTAGATCTATATTATATTTAAGATGATTTTAAAGTAAATAAAAACTTTCAACAAAGATGTTGTCTCATATTGGCCGCAATCCTAGTCAGAAATGAACACACACCTAGGCTTCGGTGAGATATAGGTACCTATACTAACAATACTAACATTAGAGTTTGTTACTGACACAGTTACTTTTTTGTAAGTTTATGTTATTGTTATGTGATTATGTAAACTGCACGGAGTTTTTCCTTGAAATAATAATAATCTAGGGCTGTGCCGGTCATGCAAATACTAACGATTGAGAAGGAAACTATTTCCTTTTCAATCGTTAGTATTTGCAAGCTTAATGCTAGAGTAATCTCAAGCATTAAAAGTTTTGCAGATATTAGCGATTGAAGTCTTAGGTACCTACCTAAATGATTTTCGAAGTCCGAAATATGTTGAACTTACCATCGAGCGAAAAGACGTTTTCATGTCTTCACTTCGAATTAAATCAAAGAGGCTCAAGAACTAGTTTGGAGCGCTACATCACCCGTCCTTGACTTTTGATGCATTCACGGGTCGACAGAGGACGGTCAAATATCAATTCTATCGGTAAATATAATTCAGACACATTAAGCTGAGCATCATCGCGATGTTGACTTTGATTCATGGCCTGCTTGCACCACTGAACATTGATCTAGGGAACCTTTTCTGATCACTTCAAATAAAAAATTGCCATCACAATGTACTTTGGTATAATGTATGTATTAAAACTTAGGGTCGTCGGTGCAGACCGACGAAGTGGTGGCGACGCGACTAATTCTTTATTCAAATTCATTTATTTGTCCGAATATGGTACATTGCATGGTCTTAAATTAATAAATTGTTTCATCACATCATCATTTATCAAATGAAAGTTGAGTTTATTTTCTCTAGCATAGAGAATTATGGTCTCGTGACTAAATAACAGCCTCACGGCTTGATCGAATATTAAGGTTCGCTTGCCGAAGTCGGTCCGTGGATGGGTGATTTTCTGGTGTTTGGTCCCCCCGTGCCTTGGATTTGGTCTCGGTAGCCATTTGTAGATCTTTGACAGCCATTACTGGTTGTCGGAAACCGAAAATCTGATAACCAGTCTTACCTAGATTTACCTATCGTATCACCTAGTCACTGGGTTGTAGGGGTCGGATAGGCAGACGCTCCATGTAAAATACTGGTATTCAACTGCATCCGGTTGGATTGGAAGCTGACTCCAAGATAGTTGGGAAAATGCTAGGCTGACGATGATCTAGGATGATGATGATCAACACAAAGTGGCGTAAAGCATCGGCGAAGGCGCTAGGTGGCGCTCACAGTCGCACGGAGGCGAAGATACACATCCCTACATTAATATTAATATAACATCATCATCTTGTATCCCGAAGGTGAACCTTTATTACACTCACATTCCGCCAGTTAGGCATTTTAAAAATACCTAAATACCTAACCAAAGTAAGTGTGAAAACTACCTTATGCAAAATTATTAACCATGGTTTTCAGAGAACACTGCAGCATGGATTCAACTGTCTCATTTACTTTAAATATTTTACAAGATCAAATGAAACAATTACTTACATTACTAAAATAAACTAAATAACTTAGTTCGTAAACTTTATAATGTAAATTTTTATTATTTACCCTATTTAAGTAAATAAATCACATGATTCTTAAATAATGTAAATGATTTCCGTCTTCTTTTATAAATAATAAAGTTGAATGTATACCTAACTAATTTTAAAACATTTGACACACATCTGAGAAAAATAATAGTAATGTTAGCTACCTATTTTATCAAAAGTTGGTCTATAAATAAATGTTGATCCACCACCACACCTAATTTGATGCGGTCACGATCAGCAATCAACAAACAGGTCGTGGATTTTTTTAAATTCGCCCGCGTTTTTGTTGAGAAATTCTGCCACACAAGCTAGTACTACCAGGATAAAAATAATCCTATATCCTAACCCAGGCCATGGTATTAATATCGGTAAGGATAAGGATAAATCTAGTTAATAAAAATGTTAAATTCATTCATTCACTGACCCAACCTAAACCGCTTGGGCTAGAAGCATTAAATTTTGCTCAAGTGTTCCTTTTATTACGAAAGTGCGCACTAGCGAAGAATTTTTGAAAATTCATCGCCTAAAGGGGTTTAAATAGGGGATGCAATTTTGTATTCATATTCGTCTTTATACAGATGTGATATCTATCGGGCGCACGGATATAAAGAAAAGGTAGGTGTCCCGACTGACACAGCCAGCATCGCCCAGCCTAAACTGCTTACGGTGGAATTCGTTTGCACAGTGGGTTCCTTATAAGCATCCACTAAGAAAGATATTTGGAAATTCTACTCCTAAGGGGGTGAAAAGCGTGAATTTCGTGTGTTTGATAAATATTATTCCTTTTAAGGTGTGTCACACGGTCCGATTGATTTAAAAAAAGCACAAAGAAAAAGAACTAAGTCCAAAAAGTGGTAGGTTTAGATACTCTCTGCTGTTCACAATTTACATGTTTTTAAAAATTTCTTCGTTCGGGAGCCCTGATCGGTATTAGCTGTTGGCAGAAATTTTGGACTGTATGAAAATGTAATGTAGGTGTGTAGTACCCACTTATGTATATATAAAATGAAAAACAAATAATATAATTTTGGAAGTAGGTTTACCATGCACACTACCGGTTTAACCGCCTATAAATTTTTACCACAATGTTTACAGCGAAATCATAATGACATCATCATCCTTTTCTTGCACAGCAATTTAAAACCAAACTGAGTACCTACAGTTGAAGTATTTCTGGCACCAGTATTGGCATGGTTATTTCCAAGTGCAAATACTTTAAATTCATTCGCTTTATTTGAATTACATAATTTACGATGTAAGTACAGTCAGGAAAATTAATTGTTTAGAAAATTTACTCCCTACGTCAGTTGTGATTTGAATAAACGAAATTATTCCTTAACTTTTTTTTTTGTGCCTGTAATTGTCCGTGAGGTCTCTGAGAAGTGCTGCTGAAACAGAAACGCCCCTGCGCACCTACTTCGCAGAGGCTGCGAAACCATTTCTTTTCCGGAAGATTACCACTTAGAACATATAATTTGATGAAAATTCATGTGTAATGGAGATACTTATTCATCAAATTTTATCATTTGGTAGCCTATCACTGGCCTCTTTTACTAAGGATAGCTGAATGAAAAACCTAATGAGCATTGAGAAATTGCCCTCATTTTTTTCTCTCGACGTGAAAGAACTCAACACCTCAAGAGATACTGATTCCGATAACCCAGATCGCTCAAGAGCAATCGCCAATGTAAATAAATACCGTCAAAACCTGGAAGAAATAGCGTAGGTGACGACCCCATAAGGACCATTTAACTTGTTTGTTAACAGGTAAAATAACTTGTCGTCCAAATATCTATCAAATATTTTTGTAAATTCATTTTTCCACTCTGGACGAGAATATTGATTTCTTTAGAAATACGTAAGCATCACCTTTGTATTTTTCTGTTATTTTCTTCTTGTATGTTTATACATTTGTAAAGAAATAAATAATTTAATAAATAAATTTATTTCAGGTAAAACACCCATTGCCAAACATAAATTAACAGAAATCATATAAAGAAATACAAAATCCTAATTATAACTAATACTATAAATGCGAAAGTGAGTTTGTTTGCTTGTTAAGCTTTTACGCTAAAACGGCTAAACGGATTTGGATGAAATTTGGCACATGGGTAGACCATGACCTAGGTTAAGACATATGATACTTTTTATCTCAGTAGTACGTTCCCGTGGGATATTTTTCGAACCTACCCAGGTGAAACCACAGGCTAAAGCTAATAAATAAGTATAATAAAATTGTATTTTCAGAACGTTTTCGTACATGGGTTTTAACTCTAGCTGGGTGTCACAAGAACCAGAAACAGTCTACTTGAATAAACTTCTTCGATTAACGTAAAATATTATATACTTTTTCAACTTCAAATTCTGTACTTTACAGAAAATAGTAGCGCAATTTGCAACACAAAACAATTGATTCGACCGGCTGCTTCTTTTGTGGCGCCAACGAATGGAATGTTCGCAACTCTGATAAGGGAAAACACGCGTGAAGATTAAAAGTATAAATAAAATAAAAAGTTAGCGCATACCACACATACCTAGCATGCATGTATATGTGAGTTCCTTGTTGCAAAACCACTTGAACTTTGATGACGTGTTTGCGAGGAGAAGAATCTTCTCGACTCTTACGATTTCGTTTACAGAGACATCTGAAATTGTATTGTTATTCAAACCTCGCATTGTTATACTAGCTTTGTGAACAACTTTTAAACTGCATTCTTGTTGTTGCAGTATTATTTAAAGAGAAAAGTTTGAAGTTAGTTCAGGCCAAATCAGTCTTGATTCTACGATAGCTTCCTTTTTGTCTGCTGTGAATGTGATCTAATATGGTAACATATTGAGATATTTTCTTGGTGATTTAAGGCTGTTTTTTCCATCGTCACATGTTTTATCCGTTGAATAAAATTGACGTCTATAAAGTAATTATTGTTTGGAAGAGACTGTCAAAAATTTAAATTATTCTTCGGATAAATATATCTAGCGTTGGAAAAATCTCAGCCCTCCGTGCTGCTAATTTTAATTCTATGTATTTGTTCTTACATTTGTTCTTCTAAAGCCAAGAATTAGTATTGTATAGATTCTTAGATTTTGAAAAAATGTTTCTATAGTGAGGACCAAAAAGTCTAGAAACGCAAAAAAAAAACTGTTAGTTTTGTACCTAACCTGAATCGTATACCTACATGAGGTTCAAATCCATGGGGTTGGGTATGTGCCACTTATTTAATTCAAGGTTCGTTTATTTCCTAGATCAGAAGAGTATTGTAAAAAAAAAAATGTAATTATCGAATTACAGCACGATTAAAGGCGATTCCATTACGTCTCAACATGAAGTAGCGAATTCGAATCTAGCAAGTAAATACAGTAAATTATTCATCTCCAGATGTACCTACTTTCATAATTAATCCAAGAATAACGTTAAAGGAAACTCATATTCATTTAGTCGATTTTTATGGATAAAAACGATTAGGGTAACTATAGATTATTCCGGTAATATTATTAATAGTGCAGAACTCGTCAAATAATACACAATAATGTAATTAGTTAATAAACGAACGAGTTTTTGTAATAAAGACTAAAAGGCAATTGAATCTACTAATTAATATATTTATATATTGTTCAAGTCTTCTTTTTACCTATCGTGGTATATTTATATCGTGGTGTAATTCATTTTGGGTGCATCTTCTTCACATACTTATAATTATATAAGTAATGAAAACATTTTAAAAGAGTGGAGAGACTGCCTCGTTGGTCTAGTCGCAAGCGCTACTGCTGTGCATGAGGTCCTGGGCTCGATTCCCGGGTCGGGCAAAGTGTTATTGGGTTTTTCTATCTGGAATTTCTCAGTAGCAGTCCGGAGTATGGATTTGTGCCCGGTTGATGGCAATAGGCTCGCCCCCTATTAGATGGGACTTCAACATAATTGGTGAAATGTGGGTGTACCTGCAACAGGTACACATCTGCCCAACCCTTCGGGGAAACAAAGCGTTATGTTATGTTATTTTAAAAGAGTATCGGTGGAGTTTCTTGCCCATTCTTCTCCATACGAAAACTACCTTTTGGAAGGGGCGACTAGAATCTTTTTTTTTTAATTTTGACGTTCAAAATTGCCCTTTTTTGTGCCTAATTGAAATAAACTATATGACTGACTGTTACAATCTTTTTTTTTTTTAAGTCTAGAAATATATTAATATTTTAGAATTTTTCTATTAGTCTTTCGTGTCATGCGTTGCTAGCCTAAAGGTGTATTAGATCATTGTTATGTATCCCAAATAAATGATGTAAGGAGTCAAGGATTTTATAAAGTTCTATACGATTTACAAGGTAAACTAATACATACTATTACGCACAGAATACACAAACACCTATTGCGTTTCGGTAAAAGCCTATTATTTCTTGTATATTATATTTTCATGTTTAGATGGTTTATACCGTTTGTCGCATTTCCGGGACATTACATAATATACAATGACATCTTCTTAGATTGACTTTTAAGGGTTATCTAACCAAGCGTGTAAATACTGCCCAATACTAACATCTTCTACACATGGTTTCCACATTTTAGTAATTATATCTACAAAAAATGCTTAAACTCAAAGAGCGTTCTACTCGTAATTTTAGTGTCTAAAAACTTATAAAATTCCAAAATTGTAGTCGAGCGCGTTGATGTCTTTCGTAGCACCGCGTAGCGAGGCTATACGAATTGTTTTGATCATTGAAAATTGTACTTGTATATACATATAAGCACAACACACATACGTGTGATGTGTACTATAGCGATGTTATACAACTATTGTTCATCAAATGTCAAAGTACCTTGCTTCAAGTCAGGCAATTAGAGCCAAGTCGTGTGAAGGCTGTATCCTGAAGGTTTCACTATTGTTTATGGGGGTGGGTTGTTGGGTGGTCGCATGTGGACAGTGTGAGTAGAGGGTTGGTGCGGTCGTCAGGGCTACAGGAGAGGTGTCGGGGGTGAGCCTTGCGCGGCGGCTGGTGGGCGCGCGGCTATAAGTAAGAGGTGCGCACGCGCCGGCGAAGTTAGTCGCCGAACGGCAGCGCGTCGCCAGCGGTGTTACCCGCTCCCCCCCTCCGGTGCGTTCCACCCCTACCTCCTCCCCCACACGCACTCGCCTTTCTCACACGATCACCGGCGATTCTCACTTGCGCAACACGAGTCGAAACCGAAAGGTCGCCGCTATTGGCATTTAAGCGCTCTCTGACATTAGCGTTGCATTTAAATGTGCGATGCAGCTTCCTCGTTGAGCTTCACTGTCGCAACTTGTGTCGCTTGGGAAAGGCGCGTGTGTTGACGTGACGTCTCTGTTGCAGCCGCAGCCCGAGCAGCCGGGCTCCACCCCACACACACCATGACGGTCGCCAGGATAACGCTGTAAGTACCAGTTACTGCCTACAACATACTCTACGCTCCAACTATTCAATGGTTGTTATTGTTAATGCTATAATTAATGTTGCATTTAATATATCTATATCTGTTTCCACACGGACACGACCACTTTCTAACATCAAAGCCGATAATTGTTGTGTAGAGACGTGTTTATAAAACTATAAATGGACGCAGCCGGATTATCTCCGTCTGTAACCGGGGGACTTTCATCTTGTGCTTGCTAGGATGACTTTCAGATATGGCTAAGTTTAAAATTCTGATATCGCTAACTCATCGATCGATATGACAATAATTCGATCTGATTTCTCGTGTGGAAATCAGGTTTTCATTGCTCAACGGCAGCCAACTGACATCACGAATGAGGGCGCGTATTTCTCAATGAAGGCTGCGAAACATTGCTTTTAAAATATGCACGACTTTGTGCGCATATTGTCTCCCTGGCAGGCACCCGCGCCCGCTCCACCGCTCCTCGCTAGCTGTCGAACCTCGTTATTTTAGTCTTATTTGCATATCGCCGTATTTCATTTCATAATCTATAAATAACTTCATGAACCCGCAATTTCACGTCCTGATACAAGGCGTGTTGCAAATAAACCACAAATGCAAAATGTCTATTGTGTTTTCTCGTTTCTGCTGCAAAAACAATGCAGTCGGTACTTGCGGCTGCAACTTTATGTGCAGTGCGGAGCGTCTCGCCGCGAAGCTTCGTTACGCGTCGTTTTCACCGTTTCATGGTTTTCTCCAACGATTCATACACATTTAGATAGTTAGTTATATACGCACGAAGTGTATCCATAAAGCTTTTTAGCCGGCGGCACCGGAGAGATTCATTGCAGAAATGACTATTAACTATGATAGACTTATTGAGTTTAGAAATTAACAAGTCTTCATAGGTGAGCAGATTTCGCAACGAGCCTTATTACATTCACTCTTCACACACCCGGAGTCATCACAGAAAACATTATAGGAAACGCATCAATAGAATATCGTCGAATTAACAGGTTGCAGTGATGTAAACACCGCTAAGTGACGATAAAACTTCTGTAATACTTTTAGATAAGTAACATAACGTGCGATAAGTGTGATCTAACGCGGGCCATTGTCAAAGCTCTCTCTAGTTGCAACACGATGTTAAATGGCGTCGCGGATGCGGCATTACGTCCGAAGTCCTGCTCACCTGTCGCCGCTGTCACTGGTCAGCACCGTCATCATTGTACTCGTATGGTACAAGTGCGTGTGATATACGAAAGCGTTACTAACTAACTTCCCATGATCTTTCATGGCGTGGTCAAAATTTGAATTGCGTGTATTTTTCTTTGCTATAACTAGCTGTTTCTTTTAATCGATTTGCACTTGAATCAGATACGTTTTACTAACGAAATAATGTAAATTTTAAATTTTAGATTTTGTAGATTATTTTCATAAGATGCATTCTTAGAAACTTCAAAACCTGCTAATGTATGACTTCTTATTGATGACCAATCGGTAAATAGGGGTTTTTTTAGATCAACATTTTCAAGAATATGATCAAGGTTTCTCGTTCATTGCTAGTCAACGATATCGACGAATTTTGTCTGCGGTTCCATGTGACCTTAGTTTTGAATACTTACATTTTAATTAAACGTTCGTTTTTATTGTTACAATCGACATCTCTAGATTCTAGGAATACCTATTAGTTGAATCGTTCCATCAAAGGCCGTTGCCTTAAATTTTATTAAATATTCTGCAATATTACGTGATTAATTATTATTATTACGTATTAATTTGATTTTCTTTATTTAGTGTAGGTTTTTTAACAACTCGACTTCGATCAAAATTCTTTTGACTAAAATTTAAATACTTTGACGTTTTAAAGTTAAACCGTTTAAGGTTTCCTAAGAAAGGTTGTATATATAAATTTCAATAATAAACTAATAAATTAAGTAAATATTTAAAAATAACAAAAAAAAGGAACAGTCTAAAAAAAGTATTCCAAAGTAGGTATAATCACTGTGTCAAACTCTCAGAGGCATGTGCCAAATGAGATTGAGTGGAACCAAGGATCCCATGTTTGGCAACGAAGGGTCGATCATTGACCTTTTTTCCTTGCATTTCATTTGGTACCTGCTCATAAAGAAATATAATTTAAGATTGAATGTGCAGAAACACTTTTAAGTTCTAATTATAGACCTTATTTTAACTTGCGTGGAGCATATTTTCCAATTTACAATCAAATCAAATAAATCAATATTTCCACCAAAAATGAAGTTATTGATAAATACTTTTAACATAATTTCTCCAACTAAAAGCAAGGTCGCGCAAGTCGTAAAGTTCTTGTATTGCGTTTTAAGTGATCACGAAATAGGTACTTTTGTAGCGCAGATATCGAAAGTGAAACAAAATATGAAATGGCTATGAATAGTTTAAAGTTTTATTTACCTATGTGCTCAAAATAAATGTACTCACAGGTGGGCAATATGCGATACATTAACGCACATTATTATGCGGAAGCAGAAAATAACAAAACATTCAAGATTAAAAGACCGGATGCATTGATCTTGCACACATTTAGAAACATCATTCCGTATATTTAAACATTTAAATGGAGTTCAACAAAAGTTCTCATACATTTGCCAACATTAACATTCCTAGTTACGTTTTACGAAATTAAAAACTGTACAACAATCGTCATTAGATTTTACGCAACACAAATTATATCTAACGTGCATTTAATTATTTATATAATAGTGTTTAGGAGAACTTAATTATACGGCATAGTCTTTGTTTGAAGGAAAGCCACTCGGAACATTCAAACCTATCTGCGTGTCCCATGTTACGTGTATCGTGAAACAATCGCTTTATTATATGCCACCACTTCCTAATTAGGTAATATAAAACATTCCTAGATTGCTTTCTCTATTAAAAAACTAACGTAACATATCGTATCCAATGTAAAATTCGTTTAGGCGTTTTCGTACTGAATACAAATTAGAATGGGAATTTCTCCTTGCTAAGAGATTTTCGATACGTCGACGATGTGTTAAAAGAAAGTCCATAAAACGTGACGATCGGTGTTTACGTTGCGTTCCGAGTTATGTCTGTTACATTTCAATAGGTAATCATTGGTGCGATGGTCCGAGTGCCCGGCGGCGCGGCGCGTCTCATAAATGAGCTGTTTGTAGGCACGCTTCCTCCACCGCGCATACTTTATTGTCTGTACGAAGTTTGTTTTACAACATAGAACCTTGTAAAACCTTTTCATATATGTTTACATCGGGAAGATTCTATCAATAAAGACAACATTTCTCTAAAAAAGTTCAGTGTTGGAGAGTAAACACAGATTGCATGATTGCTCATTAATTATGTATTTTGTTGGCCTTCACATTAGTATGGATTTAGTGAAGATAGTTCGAAGAAGCTTTTGTTTCTATTGACTCATCTACACCCAAACGAAGCCCACGGACAACCTAGACCTAATTATGAAATTAATTAGTTATTGTTTCTATAATTAGATACGTTCTAAAATAGATTTGAGATCAATAGGTTACAAGCTTTCAAGGACATAAACCCGTAATTCAAAATGTGGATAATCATCGTCATAAGGCAGCTTCTTCTAAATCAAGATGAAATCCATTTAGAAAAATTTACAGTCCTTTCTGGAGGAACTTTTCCGACTAAGAGGTTTCTGAACATCCATTCTAAGTCTTTCGGTTTTGGTAAAAGAATAAAGTATCTTTTAAACAAAAGGTTCTTGGAAATAAGTGTGTGTTTGTGCTTATTTTATAATCCGGTAGCAATACGAGTTGACTGGAGAATGGATCATTACAATTTGGAGGCCTCATAACGTGCGTCACCCCACGTAAACTATTGCTGTTGTCCATAGGCGGCTTTAAAACCCTGACACCATGTTAGTCACTAACAACACGAAAAGAAGAAGACCGTTTATATTCTTCTCATACGTATACGTAGAAGCCATTTAATAAACAAAATTGGTAACGATTTTTTTATTACATGACTTCTACTTATCAGATACTACGCTTGCTCAAGACGGTTTGGCGTTTTAAAACTTATATTAACTAAAAGTTCAGGTTTCCTCACGATGATTTTCCTTTACCGATGTCAATGTTCAAGATATACTCAGTAACTCAGAATTGAAAAAGTCACACTGGTATTTGCCCGGATTTGAACCCACAACCTCATGCATGATTGGCGAGGCATTAACCAGTAGGGCTAGTCGTCGTGATGGACGACTATCCTACTATAATATGTATATTTATGTTTAATAAATACCCATATACACGCGAGTAACCCTTTCAACATACTGTGCAGTTCGTAAAGCAACATTGTTCAGTTCAAGCGGCTCTATTGTCTCTGAGCATGGTGTCATTGTCCGGTGCGTTGCTCAACTTGTAATTTGTCTGTTGTCTATGATTCTAAGAGCTAGGAGCTATATTGCCACCGTTGGATTTGTTCTTACAGGTACACAATTGTCTAGATTTAGTCACGGGAATCAACTAAATATGTGTTTTTATGTATTTTGAAATAACTCTTTACAGTTGGAAATAGCTTTTGTTGAAAACATTTAAGCTCTTTTGACTGCCTTGTTTGTTGGTATAGTGGTCGCAATTGTGTGACTACTGAGCAAACACTTTTCGGTTCTATTCCCAGATTGCAACTTATTGAGTTTAATTGAGTTTTAAATGAGGAATTTCTGAATAGCAGCCGAGTCCCGATTTAGGTCTGTTTAATGGAAATAGACTCGCTAGCACTTTGTTTCCATTGGATCATAAAATAAAACTACCTATATCTTATTAAATCATAGGATATTTAGTAGTAACTTCTGAATTCCAAAAAAAACTCTTCCTGATGAAAGTAGATTAACCGCTTTATTATGCAAATAAATTTATATTTAATTGTCACGTACAGCGAAACATTAAATTGCGATTTAAATACGATAAGACATTAATTTACCTAATTATTTAATTACATAACATAGCGCTTGAAATCCCCGAAGGGTTAGGCAGAGGTGTACCTATAGTACACCGACATTTCGCCAGTTATGTTTAAGTCCCATGTAATAGGGGCCGAGTCTATTGCCATCAAACTTCTACTGAGAAATTCCAGATGGAAAAACCCAATAACACTGCCCAACCCGGGAATCGAACCTAGGACCTCATGCTCAGCAGTAGCGCTTGCGACCACTAGACCAACGAGGCAGTCATATTTAATGCGAGTATATATTGAAATATTTCCACGTTTCACAAAATTCACTTGTAAAAATAAACGATGCCTGTGTGGTTATTCTTTAATCAATGATATTATATTTTTAACTGACCAATGTGCTCTTAGTAACTACTACACTTTCAGGAAATCATTTACTTCAAACTAGGACATTACTTTTACGAAGAGTCAGAAATTAATTTATTACGTACTCCAACCGGTTTTTCCAGCATTTGGTAGGTAGATGCAGGTTAATTAATAAATATATACCGAAGCTGGTTTATTTAACAATATTTAAGACTGATTTATGCTACACCGAGCAGAATCCGAGTCGTAACTCGGACTGGCCACGGAGAAGCCTCGGATCTCAAACAGCATCAAGTCAGTTCTACCTTCAGATCCATCTATGTAGGTATGCTGTTGATCCGATCATATCGATCACTTTATGGGAACGGCCAGAACGATAGCTATTCTTGAAAGAAAACTGAACAGTCCAATCGGTTCGTGTAGGTAACCTAACGAGGCTCAGCCCCAAGTACCGACTTGGACTTGCCTCATCAGGCCCGACTTAGTATAAATCATCCTTTTTTCAACCGGCTCCTTATTTCGCCACGGTCGCTCTATATGCACACATGCATATGCGAATTATTGTGAGGTGTCTGTTTGAATATGCGCGCGGATGTCCGGGCGTCCGCGTCTGGGCAAGTTTCCCCGGACGAAGCTAAACGTAACATCCGCCAGACACTTGTCGTACGGCAAAAAGTGACCGCCTAAACCATTTGAACCACGATTATTGTGGAAATTGGAATGTTGGATATAGCATCGCGAACTTATCTTCAAATTTTTTTACGTTGCATTAGTTTAAATGAGCTCTAGATTCTGATGATAATGCATTGAAAATTCATTTGATTCGTTTACGTCATCATTTTCTTTGATAGTCATTAAAATTTATTTTTATTGTAATTATTTGATAGTTTGTTGTTGATTTAGATGGTATTTGTGAACAAAAAATTGGGTAAACTCTGTTTAATATTAATGTAGGAGTTTCAAAACGTTGGTGACACGGCGGTGGCGTGTCCGCGGGCGCTGCGCGGGCGCCGCGCACCGCGTCTCGTCGCGCCGACCTTCACTTTCGCTTTTTATGTGTGAATCTCGCTAAAGCCCATCGCACACACCTCGCTTACGTAACTAGCGACAATCGCGATTGTTTCACACGATGTCCTTTTGTAAAGTCGGGATCAAAATTGATTGTTTGTTGTTGCATCTACGCTTACCTAACTAGCAAATTCTGCACGAAACTGAATAATAACTAAAGATTGCCAACTAATATTTACTTTGGTGTTATAAAATCATCGAGCAATGTTAGCTACGATTAATTGCCGTCAGCTGTACCGTTGAGAACCGGTTAGAAATTAGCAAATTAAATTAGTTGGCTTTAATTTTTATCGATTAGGCGGGTTGCGCACGTGTTATAGGTAATCATTATTATCAAAAATTCTAGAAGTTAAAATAAGATTTGAATTGCAAATTAAGGAACTAGCTTATTTAATTTTTGATATAATTGACTGTCGATATTCAATTTATTGAATTTTCGGAGTAAATAAAAACAGTTAGGTATTACGAAATTTACTTATTTTTTCCTCAGGTAAAATTAGAAGGCGCAAACGCGTTTGCGATCAACTTGTCACCAGCAAACGTAATCTGTAGGTGTGACGTCGTCGCGTGCATCTGACATCCGACAACTTTCGCCGTCGCGTTCAAATGAAAACAAAATCATTCGTTCGTTCACATGCTTACTAGACCAGTTTCAATCATACATAGTTCAAATAAGCTTGACTAAGAAAATAAATAAGCCTAATACATAGATCGAGCAGTGAGACGCTGGCACATTCTTCAAAAGTCAAATAATATGATAGTTACACACGCAATTAGCATTTAGTATCGTCATTTGTTATTGACTTTCTCTATGACAAAACAAATAGTGTCGTTACATAATAGGATAAAATATACGCTGTAAGAAATGAGCCGAGAGGTCGATGTATACTCACACATCAACCTTCTACAATCTGTCAAATTTATTTAATAGATTTTCAACTCTATCACGAAAGCGTAAGGTTCAAAGTTAATTGGGAAAATTTGACAGTTTCGGGTAGGTTGACCTGCTAGCGTCTGTACACAGTGAACTTTAGTTAATACATTTAATCAACAGTGGATTCCTGAAAATTAAAACACCATGGCCACGCACAGTGTTCAGATAAGATTTCAGCTTCATAAAACAAATTGACTTATGAGGAGCTAAAATAAATAATAGAGGTTATTTGTCTTATAAGGCTTTTCCGGGGAAGCCATAAACAAACACTACGTGAATTTAGAAAATCCGGGATCTTGGATCGCCATTTTCTCTAATATTACAGTTAGTTCATTTTTGTAGGTTCAGTACGTACAGTAGGTACTTACTAATCCTATGGTTCAGAACTTAAAAAAGCTTTGAAATTCGAACGGTGTCAAGCTGTGGATCCGCGAAAAAAATAGAGTTCGCTTTCAAATTGTGTACCGTCAACGACTGCGGTCACTTGAGCGAGATTCAAAGTGAACTTTACGGAAAATCCTACAGTTTTCAAGGTTGTGCTCGTCTCGTGGTGCGTTTAATTATGTAAAGCTAATGCTCCTTCTTTGGCGGTCGTTACGAGATAAAGCAGCTCTAATGAATACCACATAACGATGTAAATGGTGGCCGCCTGGCCGCGTGGGACGTGACATTGACAAACGTAATAAGCATTTTCTGGTTGGTAAGTCACTGTACACGGCAGTTAATAGTGCATATAAGGGGTTTAGAAATAGTTCAACTTTGTAGCGCGTCGTGTCTGCCACTTATACCATGGGAGTATTTTTCTTCAGCTCGACGTGTCATTTTCGACCGGGTACTATTATACTAACTAGTGATGAAAATACTGGCTTTTGAACTAGGTAGTGCAAATAAAACTCTAACTATTCCGGCTCTCCTTCATTTCTGGAAATATTTGTCTTATATCCTTGCAAGGGTTTGAAACCAGACAGGCGCTTTGCTTGGTGTAAACAATTTTAAGACCACTGCTTTCAAAACGATGAAGGCAATTATCGTAAGGAAACTTGGAACCAAAAATTAACCAAAAATTCAAAGACATGAGACATCTACCAACCAGCACTAAGTCCGCGGGATAGATTACAGATTCCTCTCTTTGTGTTCCCAGCAGTCGGATCATTATGGCTGCTATGCCTTGCAATAAGGTTTCTACAGAAAGCTATCTGATGGAGAAACAATACTTATCCTAGCTCCATCAGAAATTCTCAACTTGACCTAATACTGTTAGCGTGTTAGCGTTAGCCAACATTCCTGTCATTACATCAACATATCAACCAGTTTGCAAACAATATCTTAAGTCCGAGTAGTCGTTGTTGATGCTTATACTTTCTATGATTCGATATGTCAAGGACAGCTGGCTGGCGGGTCTGGTCACGACCTAGCAACCGTGCGAAGGGAGACTAAGGATTCACACTCGATTCGCATCCGCCGAGAGTCTATACTAAGGATAAACATTCACAGCAATTACATTCCCGCAAATATTTGTCACTGTTGTGATGAAGACAATTATAATGAAGATTTGCCTTTTAAAGTCCCGCATGATTAATCCAGCATTTGATGGCGATGACTACATATCCACAAAAACTGGATCCTAGCGCAACAAATACCTCTTTTTTCAGTGTCCTATTCATTCGTTACGGCTAGAGATTGATTTCAATCGGAATGTGTATAAACTTGGCAATTTATGTGGTAATGCAGTTGGTAATAAGTTGCCTGCAGACGTAGTGAATTATGTCTGATTGCTGTGTGCGTCGATTGTACTTTGTAACTTTTGTTTTTAGCTGCTGATTCGTTATTTTTTTAATAATTATGGTGTCGTAATCATTCTAGGTCGTTTTTGCTGCAAGATAACTTTCGGGATTCGATACGAAGGCCCATATTTGTCTTATTGATTGATTACTAACTTTGTAAACCACAAGTTGACCACGTGCTATAAACTCAAGAGACTTACACTAACCTACTGTTGGCTCGAGAACCGGCTCGGCAACAACATTAGTTTGCGAGTCCATTTGACGCAACGCTTAATTTTAATAGTTTCAACGCGGTGAGGCTTGTAGCGATAAATTGCAGTAGCATTTTTTCTCGGCACGTGCACCTTCCTAACAATAGTTGCGGCTAAAATGATAGAATCAATGGCGTGTGGCAACTGCACGCAGGCATCGATGCGCCAAAAATGCGGTCAAGTCGATGTCGTGGCGAAAATAATAAACTAGCTTTGCCTGAAGCGCTACTCGCGTGGAGCTTTGACGTTACATAAAAGCTTATTTGACGCCTGAGGATATTTAACTGTTCAGAAAGAAACTGGTTTGATAGTTCGGTATAAAATATTACAAGACGTGCAGCATATCGTAGTTATTTAAATTATCTTAAAATCACATTTTCACTCAATCATAAGCCACTATTTAGCCTTATTTTTGTCCTTCGTGACTACAACTCGATATTAAAACATTCGTTTTCTAACAGTTACTTGTTAGAAAACGAATGTTTTAATATCGACAGCACATTGGACTTTTGCGCCGCATTCATCGAAAGGGAAGCGGTTAATTGGCGAGGAAAATAATACTTAATTGTCTGTTCGTGTTTCATAATGGTTTTAGGGACTGATATGAATCAAGTTTTGAGTCATGAAGTTACCATTTAAGTATAGCGAGACACTCGCTTCCGCCCAACTATAGTCACGACGCAATTTTTTCCAAAATTAGAGGCTGTTGTTAAAGAAATAGCAGTCGAGCCTGGTGGTACGCCTGTCCCCTTGACTAAGCTATTAAAATACTAATGCCATTCATTCTGTGACATTTGATCATGAATAATTATCTAGTTATTTATTTAGCTGGTTTTACATGTTGCTTAATATTTTATTAACATATTTCATATTCCTAGGTGTTTTTTTATGCGGCAAACATAATAATTGTGTGATATTTCGTAGTAATAAAATACATTATCTGTACATTATGACTGCCCGGATGGGAAGTTGGGAAGTATCTGACTCAATGTTTACAACAGGTGTAAGGCCAGGCATTGTTGGTAATGATAGCTAACAATATTTGCGCAAATACTTCTTATATCATTGGTTTCGTCAGATTGGTTTGCGCATCATGTGCGGAGAAAACGCTAAAAGCATGTCATAATAAAGTGACATTGGATTAACATGATTGCATCAGTGACATTAAGTGCGGGGTCCGGGTTCGAGCCCCGCGTCGGACAACGCGTCGACGCGAACATAATCGGATATTTATGTGCGTCTTCGAATTTTGTAAGCATCACTTTCGGCTTCAACCCGTTTCACTTTCCTGCAGATGACCTTTCGAGGAATGCGAAATGAGATAACGGATGAATAAAACATCACATCGATTACTTAGTTATAGCTCCTTTATTATATTATATTATATTTATTTCCTTATATCTATTATACACGCACTATTGTTGCTCGAGGCGTATGCAACATCTTCACTATCTAGGCAAATCGCTGTAGCAACGCGGGGGATTTAACCTTTATCTATTGCTTAGTATCGTTTCGCAAGATGTTTTAAGTCGGCGGCGCGCGGCGTCGGGAGATTCCCAGTAATGAGTGAGAATGTGGCCGCAGCGGCTGGTGACGTGCTGGCGGCGCCACTGCACGATTGGAACGCAGTTTTTTGACCTTGGCTCTTTCTATGCCCATGATCCGCGGCGGCATTACGAAACATGACCACGAGCGCCGCGGTCGATGAAATGGCCACTGTACGGCCACGTATAAGTGTGAGTTATGAGCGCCAGACATCAATGTAGCCGTTGTAGCTGACCATTATAATTTATTCTAAACGAGTTCGAAACAAAGCTATCATTGCGGTCAGCTGTTGACCCGGCGACGAGCGGTTACTACGTTAACTATCCGTAGTTTGCTCGCGTTCTGACTGACAGCCACTATAAGTACTTCGATATTAATCAGGACTAGGAAGCGAAATGAAGCGTGTAAGTTGACTGCGGACTGGTCGCTGCTCGTTGTTCTATTTGAAGATGATTTACATTTAAAATATTCGATACTTTTTGTGAGGTTTTATAAAGGGTGCGCCGTCAGTCATGGTACCTACGCATGAGCGGTTCCTGTTTACGAAACATGTTTTATGTGCCGGCATTGTGGTAAAAGTTGATTTTCTGCTTGGGAAGCGTAGGTATTTAGCAAGAAATACTTGGACCTTGATATGCGGTTTTTGAGCCCTCAATGACGGGGATAGTCATCGATCTAATAATATAGGCGTAGCTGATAGCTTGTTCGTTCATACGTCGAGCTTTTCTGTTTTATGTTCTATGGATTCCAGGAGTGTTGTGTGAATCAGAGGTGTGTGGATTACATATTCTCGTGCAGTGTGATGGCAATATTTCGGTGTCAGCCGCGGACAGCGCGGTGCGTGCCGCCCATACCACATTTGCTGATTCCGGGCATGCAGCGGGCGTGATACTGATACCCAAGTGCTCGCCGCTCACTCGACCACTAAAGCTTCATTTATAAATCTCATGGCGTACTTCATTTTTATGCAAAATTCCTCTTCTTAATTTACATTGTTGACTGCATTAATAATGCGCTCCGACTAGTTTACAATAAAGGCGCGTTTTTAAATTAATTGAATGGTCGTCAGAAATGATATAAAGTTGTATAGGTAGTCTTTGCTGGTTGCCTTGAAAGTAGCGATGAGTCTTAAAGGACTGAACTAGGGGTACGAGTCTTGACTCTAATGACCTACTAACATTTCAATTGCCAAAAGTCTTACATTATGTGACATTTAAGTATGAAAAGGTAATTATATGTACACATTTAAATCGTTAGAATTTCACAAACGGTATATTTTTGCTTGGCAATTAGTTGCAAGTTACAACGCTACGATTTATGAGTCGAAACAAAAACGTTTCTTCAACATAAATTAACACAGTGACCTAAAGCTGATGTGTTATGAAATTGCCTACATTGTGGATAATATGCTGTAATATTAGATAATAACTTCAATTACATCTTCTATTTGAATATTCTACAATAACTAACTGTAAACTATGAAACACTTGGAGTTGGAAGACTGTAATAAAAATTGTCTAGTAACAAATTACGATAATTAATTGAAACGTGACGCGTCTTAATATGATCTTTAA
Source organism: Xanthia togata (assembly GCA_963853775.1). Lineage (NCBI taxonomy): Eukaryota > Metazoa > Arthropoda > Insecta > Lepidoptera > Noctuidae > Xanthia > Xanthia togata. The sequence goes on along the minus strand of OY970790.1, from coordinate 9,457,682 downwards.
CGTTATAAAAACATTGTTTTTTTGTTATTTGTTACACCATTGTCTCGCCGATCTACATCGAGATTTGCACTTCCCTTTGGATTAGCCTATCAGTTCAGAAATTACATTAAAATTGCCTTTTGTTTGTTCCATTGTCTACAGCAATCGTAGTCACGTATCTGCGTTCATTGTCTCGATCGATTGTTTGCGTGGTGGATAATCTAGAGAATTGGCCGCGGCTGTCATGCCACGCCGCCGGTACGCCACGCCACCAGTACGCCACGCGGTACGCCACGCCGCCACCACGCCACGCTCACGTCGGCGTTGGGTTTTTCTGTGCACGGGCGACGGCGACGCCGCCGCGACGTGTTAATTTCTACGTGATCGCAATCCGACTTCGCCTAGGGTTGACGAACCACAGTACCGTTCAATACTTGAGCTACGTGCCGCTAATTGTCATTATACTCGTAAAATCCGTGACAGCTTCGGAATATAACTAGCCGTCAACCATTCCATTGGACGTCAATTTTATTACTGAAATAAAGTGGCCAAAAGAACGATATTACTCATATCTAGTCCTTTGTGTTAGTTTTGACAAGTCTACTTGATGAGCCAATAGTCAACTAATTATTGTTTTATCTCCGACCTAAGAAAACGATTTAAGCTGGTCTATTCTGGAATTCACTGTCTTTTTTCGAAGAGCAAATCTGTAGTAGACCATTATGATTATTCGTACGTTACACTTGGACGATGCGATGACAATATTTTCTCTTCTCGATGTTTATCATTATTACATTGTCAACTCGAGGCTCATTCATTGGCATATAAACACTGGTGTTATTTCGTGATTGTCCGATTTGAAAGTATGCTGAGTAAACTTATGTTACTCTTTCGATTTCGTTTCACATTCACGTAAGTATGATCCGTCACGTCCGTCGGTGCTGTGGTGCACACGTCTATCTAATGTTAATGGTTTTAATTCTGGCGGAGTAAGTAAGTAAATGTCGAAGACAGACCGCGAGCCGTGATTCATCAAACATTGTATAAGCACCGTGTTGAATTAGTTTTCTTGATAAAATGTTTTGCGACTCTGTCGGTAGCGCGAGGAGTGAGGGAGTGAGCATGAGTAATAAATAAGCAATTGATTAAGCGCACATATTTGCCCCCGTGGATACGTTCACCGGTGACCTCGAGGTGCTCGAGCGGAGACCAGACCTTGTACCAGGACACGGGTGCACCGCGAGTGTCGCCGGCGCCGCCTTCACGTGCCGCATTTAGGAAGTTCAGAATGCTCTTGAAATATGAATGCACTCAATGATTCAATTCGCTCCCTCCAATTTTCTGGTTGAAAGGTTCGCTTTCCGTGTTCCAATAATAATATGGAATTTTAAATGGTTCCTTTTCCTTGAAAGTTCGTATTAACTTTTTCATCGGGTTGATTAGCATTACATTAATATTTAACCATAGACATAATGACAATGGAACACAGCTACAATTCAAACGACTTCAAAGGCAAATTATTTTTCATTTTTCATACTCGGAAAGTTGTGTTTGTTTGATCCGAGTAGCGGGTGGAAGACGGTGTTCCCCATATTTGGGCGAGAAAGACTAAGAGTAAATAAAAAATAAAAAAATTGAACTAAATTTGGTTAGTCGGCTACGAAAAATTAAAAATATCAATTTTAATTAAAATAAAATGCTGCGGTCTTGTGAGTGCATAAACAGCCAGTGTGAATAAAAAAAAAAACACTGGACGAAATAAAAGCGGGTTGTTCTAACTTCGTTCTGTTATGATTCATTTTAAATAGGTACTACTCATGTTATCAATAAATATTTTAGAAAAACTACTATTTCTTTACTTTCCTTATATTCGAAATGAAAAGTAGAGTGTTTAACACGGGTGAAAGTCATCAAATGCCTACTGGGACCATAGCCACGCTCGCTGCGCTCTGGCGTCTAAATACCTCGTATGGGAATTGATTCCTTTCGACCCTTGTATCTATTACAAGTTTTCTTCATGAAATATTGAAAAGTAATGGTTCTTCAAACAACTAATGAGTTTCTATTTTACCTCCGGATACTCTATTTCAGTGTTAAAATTACGAAATTGTAACAATTACTCGAAATTTTAGTTGCATTATGGAACAACGCACAATGTGTAACCGGGCTATAGTAAACGTCGAACGGCAAGGACTTGCGAAATCTACTAAATATTTTGGGCAAGGCTTTCTCAACAATATTTGCGTTTTTTGTAACCCTGAGCCCGCGATCAGCCGATATTAACGACTAACTGCTCATACAATACTTTCTAATAAATGTTACAGAATTTATTTGCAACTTTGAAATTATACGCATGTCAGTGCTAGTTAGTAGCAGTTACTTGGTGGTAACTACCCTAAGTACTGACACATTCCGTAACTCCTTGTAATTACCTATTAATATCAATACTTTAAATACAAAGAAAATCTATTGCGTTATATTAAAAATATGACTTAACTAACGTTTAAGAACCTGTTGATTACATAAAAGCTGGTTGTCAGTATCGTGAAAATATTATTATTCAGATCCGGGTTTCTCTGACTCACTCTTAATTTTACATTTATATGTATAAATGTGACATTTGACAAATGCTTTAGGGCCAATAAATGAGATAGTTCGATAATTTACATAATTGTGCGTAGCACACCATGTGGCCATTCCGATATAAATATCAAAACGTGTTTTAATTGATAAAAAGATTAGCATTATTATAAACGCACAACTAATGATAATATTACAACATACTTAAACAACGAATAACGATGTAAAATATGCACGTTCCAAATACTTTGTACTTTTTATACATATTAATTGCATATTTAAATTTAAATTTTAGTAGACTATTATGCTCATCAGCCCGTGTATTCGCAAAATAAACATAAAACAATTTTACGAAAAGGAAACCAAAAGTGAATTAAAAACATGTCCATTATATAGATCCATAAATACTTTACAGAATTCTCAAAAAGAAGAGCTACGAGAACTGCTACGAAAAATCGTAGCAGAATTCGTAGCCAGAACGTAGAGGCTCCGTTCCTCCTTTCCTTATTAAAAATGGGTGGCAATTGTTTTAAGGACCACACACACTGGTTGCCTTGTTATCGAAAACTGAAAATACCCGAGTCCGGAGTACCTTTGTGTTTCGTTGACACGGTCATGCTGCTCGAATGGAATGCTCGAATTGATTCCGGCAGCACGAGTATTGTTCATATCCGTTTGCACAAGGTATCGGTTTCATCGGCCGGTATTTATTACTCTGTCACAACGCACTGACGAAATTAATTCATTTTATTTGTAGGCCTGCTTATTATAACACAGATATGAAAAGTGAAAACTATTTTAGTAATTTCTTTCTAAATATTTCAGCAAAACGTCGAACAATGTTCTTTGTGTTTTTCTGAAAGTGTTCGGAGTTAATAGTTCTGCGTTGTACTGCAAACATAGGCTTTCTCTCTGCTTAGAGTCCTTAGCGTGTATTTACTGTCACAATTTTTTTCCCTGAAGTCCTGGGGTAGCTTATTAACTAAAAACATGGTGTATCTTCAACTACTTTCTAGGTCCGGTGCTAAACTACCCAATCAGAACAGTGTTACTGAAACCATCCTACTATTCGCCAGTCTTCCCCGTTTGACCACCAGTTACTTAATGGGGTCTAGAGCTAATGTGGATCATTACGGTGTAGTCTGGCGTCAGAACTCCATAGTCCTTCCAGCCCCTCTTCAGCAGTGATCATTACTAGAGACCTCATGTAATTGAAGAAATGATTGGATCGCTAAGAATATTTCAATAAATTAGGTAATAACATTATAGTTACGACTACGAGTCTCATAGTTTGTCGTAAATGCCATAGAAAAATGTGGTGAAATCTGGAGAAATAATCATCAATTGATACTTATTACGTAGCTTTTATTTGGATGTTTAACCTATCACCTACCTAATGCCATCAGGCAGGTTATGTAACCACACTGTGTGGTAACTTCATCTAATGCTCATGAATTACACAAAAGTACATACTTTAATAGTCTAGTGATAATCTCCAAAGTGCCCAGTTTATCGATTAAAGACTTTGGCCCGGTGTAAGAAAAGTAATACCAAATACCCAAAGATCACATTATACATAGTCCAACCACACTTTAATATTTATTTATATCGCAGTTAAGATTAATAGTTTTTTTTTAACCGTAGTTAGTATGCTTAGAATAAGCTTTTCACTTCTATTAAGACACATGGGATCTAAACTAGAGGGCAAATCAACTTCATTTTTAGAAACGGGCTAGGTAAGGTTGTGTCATATCATCAGCATCATCTATGCTGGGTGCGAATATAAGTATATCTATCGTCTCCTTCACAAAATGTCAGCGATGTTAAACGCTTAGTATTCGATGTGTCCGCGTAGCTGCGCCTGCGCTGGTACTTAGCAACGTGACGCCGCTACTTGTCAACGTTCTCAGGACCTAGCACGTGTTTAGAATTAAACATTTTAGCATCATGTATCGTATGAATCATTAAATACCACTCACTAGTTTTATTGAGTAGCGAGCTTTTAATTTATATTTAATTCGGTTGATATGGCAAATTTTATCTTCCTTTACACCAGTGTGTAAATATACCATCAAGAACTTGAATACTGTAGCACAAATTACTGACCTACTTAGTAGTCTTCTCAAACAAAATCTTAAATATTACAAGTTCCTTTAAAAATTCTATTTTCGGTAAATATGTAGAACAACTTTTGTCAATTCAAGGTGAGCCAAGCGACCACTTAAAACTCGTGTAGACACAATAAATAATGATTCGAGTAAAGAGCGATTATAATACAATTTGGCACGACCTAACGTTACAACTGCTCTTACCTAACTGGTTGCAATCGAAATTGCAGCTGAGAGATGTTCCACTCTTGCGCACCTATGCAAACATCTCGTAATATGTGACTTGTGAGCTAACTGCACACGCTAATGTCAAAGGATTTTATGATGTTAATATGTACAAGCTGGGTTGTTTGCCATGCAAATCAAATTGTACGAATCATCTTCAGGATGCATTACATTATTTAGGTACAATTTAACTTTAAGAACTCAGGATTGGTTGTAGGTACTGAAAAAATATTTCATACTGTTTTTTTATGACAGATTTTTTATTTGCCGCCTTATCCTAGAACTGAATAAAATCTTACTCAAAATACAAATGAAATAACCATATGAATACGAAAGAAGCAACAGTCTTACTTTTACTAAATTGCGATTACATTTCTCTTGAACTAATGGGAATCCGCCAATATATCTAGATGTCTCCACGAAGACAGAATTTAAAGACTCCGGTGAAACACTAGTACAGACTTACTTGATAGGTTAATTATATATCCAAGTTCTAGTGACACCGTCTCAGTAATTAAAAGCTCTTCAATTAATGTTCCTAGGAAACAAGTACTTACAGTAATGTCCTCTTTAGAAATAGTTTATGCAAATCTAGAGTTACAACGGCGGTTTTTGTAACCGACATTCGTTTAATGATACACGTTTATATATATCTATTTTTTATATTCGTTTTCCCAAACCTATAGATATTAAATTTTGCAGGGCAGTAAAATGATTGTAGGTAGGTCGAAGAGGTAGTAAAATTACAGTTTTTTTATGATTTTTCAAATGCCGTAGGTCGTTTTCTGTATGGCGAACGTAAGTAAATATTATGAATGTGTGGGAAATATAGTCCGTCCTTGACCCCCTCCCGTTCAGGTGCTGCTCCCACGGATAACAATCACCACTTCTGTCCAAATGTACCTAAGTACTTGTCGCTCCACGCAGATTTTCCTAGAACCAGTTTTCCACCGGTTTTCTGTCACCTCATTGAATAATATAAACCGCCTCACTACATATTAATGTGACCACTTTTATTTCAGAAATGTGATACGATTGCTCATTTATAATCTGATGTTGTTACGTAACATCACATATTTGCGGCAGAATGTATGTTTTACTCCGGATGTACTCAACATTGTAAAATCTAGCCGACAATATTGATGACGCTCCGTGCACGGCACCCGACTGTGTTGGTCGCTGACGGATACGGTCTATTGGGCATAGTTTTTTTTTTGTCTGTCTTGTTTCTATGATACGGTGAAGTGGGCAGACTCTTTACTTAATCTTTAATCTTACCGTAAAATGTATTTTTTCCCAGTTTGTTGTTTTGAAAGTGTGTGTGTTTCTACAGCCAAAAGTAAAACTACTGCAAGTGAATGAATAACAAACACGCAACAGCTTAAACATAGTAGCTATTTAAATTTTGAAATTGATAGGTGTGAACAGGCATTTGGTGTGTTTTACAATATGCACGATAACAATACAGTAAAAAATATATTTAATTTTGTTTGTATAAACGATTTTCGGCGGTTCCATGGCCAATGCAACAATGGGCAGGTTGCCATTTCTTTACTGTATACTTAACTATTCACATTACAAGAAATATAATTAAAATATATGAGCTTAACCTTGCATCTACCATCCATCGCGGTTGGCCAATGTGTATGCGGTGTAAGTTAGTATACAACAACTTAAGTTATGTTAGATATTTGTTATCTTTATGATAAAGTTCACACGATCATTAAAAACCTTCTGATAAATGTATGTTTGTAATTATAAAGTGACATTGCATATACGATTTGTTAGATATTTTGCGAAACTGTGACTAAGATTTGAATTGGAGTCAGTTTGCTGCTGTGATCTTGAGATTCTTGAACCATTATGAAACATTTATGGAACTTAATTCTAGACCAAGAATTCCATAGAGCTTGTGAAATACATCCTTTACAAGGAAATTATCTACAATCCTGTGTGGAAAGCTAAACAATGTAGACGAACAAGTTTCAAACAAGCATAAGGAGCATAGATATCACGAAACTTGTTTTTACCACGGAGAGAGTTTAACCTTTAGCACTGCGGTGCTATTTAATCAAAAGATGGTAATATGGCGCATGCGCAGTAGTGAAAGAGTTAGCTGGCAATACTTTCTTGTCACGTTCGGATCTCTCAATTTCCCGGGAGATTGTGCCGCGGCATCCTCCGCCGTGGGGCGACGCACCAGTCGTCGGGGAGGAAGCGCGGGGTTGCCGAACCGAGATGTAATCAAGTCACGAGCACTGACTTAGCACATCTACACAAATGATAAATGTACCGACGCAGACGCATTGACTCGTTACATACAAACATTTTTACTTGTGGCGCTTTGTCTTACTATAAATGCTTACGCGCATACTCCATCATCGTTCAATTAAAATTCTTTGGAACAGGACAGGAGTATGCTACTTTGACATGCAGTAAGTCAGTGTTACGAAAGAGTATTTTCTATCTTTTAAATAACAAACCACTAAAGGCGCACGCGACGAAAAGAAATATTGTGTAAAGTTTTTACATAGATCGCGATTCGTCACGCCACTTAGCGAAAGGCCGATTGATCTATTTTAGAACAGTCTTTGTGATCTGTTTCACGATAAGGTTATTTATAACATGCTGTGTTGTCGGAAGAATCTATTAGGTAGTATTATTAAACTTTACATTACTTACAAAAATAATTGGTAGACTAAAAAGAAATGGCTTTTATATCAGGATTTTAATTAAAAAAAAGTATATCTCCATCGAATTCTCGTAACACGAGAGAGTTACCAAAAACAAACCATAAAGTATTTTAGACCCACGTAGGTAGTTCGACTACATTGTAAAATAACTTGATTCACGTGGGTCAATTCCAAATGTTACAAATAAACGGAGCCCTGATACGCCTTGAACTTTCTGAGCCCTCCGATGCATGTGGCAATACCATATAAAGCTCTAAGAGCATGAGAGTACCTACCTATCGTTATTTGTGGAGATCATTTATAAAGTTTATCATGTATAACTTGAGAGATCATGAATTAGGTAGTTAGGTATAACAGATTTATTAAATAAAGCTTTTGAGTCATACAATTAGCTAATAGCCAGCTATAAGCTTTATTTAATTGTTATCTACGTGCAAGAATCAATATTAGTACATTACTGTCGCGGCCTGCAACAGGGGCATTCAAGGACGATCGTGAACATGTGGTCCGAGACGAAGCCGAGGCACACATACGTGAGTCCATCAAAGCCTGGTTGCGGCCGACCTACTTTTCTCAAATAATGCGCGGAAAATCAAATTCCAGAATCAATGACGAAAGACGATAATTTTTCAAGCGCCAATATATTCATTTGTTTCGTCTTAACTTTAAACAGCTCTAGGTATTTGCAAGCCAAGTCGAAATTTAAATAAAGTTTTAGATAAGCTACCCCCTTTGTTGCTATGGGTCGAAGTAAAAATGTAGTTCCATTTTTAAATAACACGACAGCTACGAGTTTTCATAGTAGGTAATTTATTCGGCCGTCAAACAGTACAGATATGGATTTTCATAGTAACATTGCCGGCCGCCTACTCGCATGCATTTGACCAGTACAACATTCTCGATTTGTTTTGAAGAATGTTGTCAAAACAATGTTCGAATTACCAAGCATGTTTGAGAAAAGCATTTAACTATACATTTTTGGTTCAAATTCGCAGTATGAACAAAACAGCCGCAGCAATAGGGACTACTTAGAATCGGTATCGGTCTTAGGTATCACGTCTTTGTGTATCGGTCCTGTGCCACGCTCACCTAGCCTTGCGCTCGCGACCTTACATCTAGTGAAATTGAACCGGTACAAACGTAGGTACTGGTCTCGTTACACTCCAGTGCGGAATTGAGGCTGCATGCATTATCTCAATGATTTTCCATAATATTTATGTAAGATTAATATAGCTCAACGGTGTTGTGTGACGTCAACTGGAGATACAGGAAATTACGTATTGTTATTAAGGAAAGCGGATATTCAAGTAGGTACAAGTTTGCTAAGTTTGCTGGAAGCTGCTACACCTCTTTTACCTTTTATTACTCTGTTTAACTCTGCTTTATAGTCGATTGTATCCTGTTATGCTCGAAAGCATACTTAAACCACATATAGTTAGGTAATTGATTCGTAAAGGACACCGTTTGAAGTGTTCGTTTTCAATTTTAACTACATCAAACTTATGAAGATAAACTAAAAGTCCGGTTGTTTGAAGAACATTACCTATCGTTAATATGGGTTTTATTGTCCAGTCGGTGTTCACGGTAACCTTCACAAGTAAAGTGACTGCATCGGAACCAGTCACGGTCGGTGTGGCCGCATTCACTGGCGTGCGTTGTCAAACACTGCCTCGCACGCAGTGAAATGAAGGTGGCCTAATGCGATCGGATGGACTTAATTCCAATATAGCGCCATTCGCTTGTTATCCCTCGATCACCTTCCGTGTACAGTCGAGGCTCACAAGAAATTGTACGGAAGCTCAAACACTTCCGACACCGATAATTGGATTCGCGATTCGATAAAGTAGCCGTGATATGATTCATTGCACTTTTTATTCCCACTGCTTCAGCGACAGGGTTCCGAAGGACCCATACATTACATATCGTTGTTATTAATGCAAAATGTTTTCTCCGTGTCTGATCTTAACAGCCCGGGTTATTAATGTCTGTAAACCGTCGGTTGGGAAATCGCAAAATCATCTTCGATCGTGAAATGTTGCAAAATTCTTGTCTCGTCAAACACTCGGTAGGACGCTGCTACAGTCGTAATAGCTCTTACGTATTGATAATTTTAATGACAGGCTGATCAATTATAAAGTGCCATAAATACTGTAATGTATTGTAATGGACGCAGACTGGCTCGCCGCGAGCGGCTCGTGTGAGAGTCAATCCAGAGGCGAAAGTGATCGTCAACGTCATGCAGAGTTGCCTCATCGATCGGCTTGCACTTGCGCGGAATCGAAATGCGTAATACACCCACGCTCCGATTTTCGCCGCCATTTCTCACGACCACATCACTCTTGCAACATCGCAATGTTCGACAATGCTTGTTTTGTAGTCATCTAGATGAATTTTCACACAACTTCTTTGCTCCCCATCGTGCAACTGTGCCTGAAATATCGATAGCTATGGAAATCGATAGCTGTTATGAAACCAAACAATTTACAAAAAGTGTGCTAATATAACCCGTACATACGCGTGATTAAACGTCACTTTAAACATACACAGTAGAAATGCTCATGTAACAGCGAAGTTGTGTTGGTAGACAAACAATACCCAGCTCGAGAATGCGGTGATGAAATGAATTGGTGACTCAGAGTTCCTTGTGCAGGGTCGCAAGCTTTTGACTCGTAGGCGCAGCTGCCAGATGTCATCTTGCTGAGTCACGGAGCACTGACTCCTATTCTGTAATGTAACAAACTTTCGTAACTTACCATGTTGATGGAGATCTTACAAATTCCTTCTTTGTTACAGATGCTTGTTAGTGTGCACGTTCTACTCGGCGCACGCCGATGTAGATATCATCACGGAGCCTCGGCCCGGTGAAGAGTACGTGCTGGTCAGTTCAGGCCAACAAACTCCATTAAGAAACTTTGAGACTTCACACAAAATTCCTGACAAGCACCCTCATCACAGAAACTTCAAACAAGATGACAGCGAAAAGATTGTCAAGAAGCTACACAGCGGAAAGGTCAAACACGCTACCGAGGGCATCGTTGCCATCGAAGAGGACAAGAAAGCTTTGTTCAAAAAGGGATTGAAAAGCAAAGCTTCGGAATCAATTGAAGTTGATATTCCCGTATCAAAATTAGAAGACATTAAAATACGCGAGAACTTGAAAGATGTTGAAACCAATCCTAAAATGGCCGTCGCTTTAGAGGCGATGTCAGAGTCTGGAAAATTAAGTAAAACTTCAGGCACAACTACTCAGAGGCCTGTCCTTACTACTGCCCCACCAACAGCTTCTGCTAACCAGCAATTCGACTACATCCCTATTAACTTTGATAGTATCGACGACATCAACACCGGACTGTTATCGTCTAATATTAATTTAGAAACGGCCGGCTCAGAACAGAAACCCCAATCGAGGATCCAAATTAAGAAAGGTCCCAACGGCCAGGACTACGAGTATGAATACATCTATTATTACTATGATGAGGATGAAGAAGGTAACAAAAAAGACGGAAAAGGAAAAGATAAAGCATCAACAACTGCCGCTACCCCTGTTCACAATTCTCATGATGGTCCGGAGAAAATCGAAAGTGAGAATCACATCGCTAAAGAAAGTAAAACCAAGAACAAGTACAGTTCTATTGACAGAACAACTACCACCGTGGCTACTCCAGAAATACAAAATGAAGTTGTTCCCGCGACGAATAGAGGACGAGGTCGCAGCCGTACCGTCGCACCCGCGCCCGTTTCCGAGGAAGAGGAGGAGGACATCAGGTATTTCATGTTCTATTGCATTTTTTAGTCTTTTACACTGAATTATAGGATACACATTATACTTCTATTATTTTCTTATATTAATAACACTTTCTAATATTCAAAGCGTTAGGTTGCCATCAAGTACACGGTTCCCGCCTCGAGGTCGTAACTTAGCATCAGCTACTTCGACAACTTACGTACCCGAAGTATCTTCTGAAACTATTAGACAACGCGGACGGTCACAAAGCGACAATGTAGCTGATGAGTCAATCGGTCAGACCAGAAGCAGGACCCGTGCGAACATCAGGTAACGTACATACCAACCATTCACTCTGAATGCACAACAAAGCTGATAATTGTTTAAATAATGGTTTATTATATTTACAGACGCCCAAGCTCGGAACTTGTAGACCTGGACAGCTTCAAGACTCATTCCGGTGACATTCCGTCCCCGTCCCAATACAAAGAGCCACCAAGTAGATATTCCTCTGAAAGTCGGACCACTACAGAAGAAGTGCCTGAAACGACAGCAATTGCCAAAGAACCTACTTATGCCAAAGAGTCCGCCAGAGAGGGTCACAGCTTATCGTCGGTCATCAGATTCCAGGAGGTTCTAGACGACTCAAAACTGCCTGCCGACTATAAGCAGACTACTCCTTACGACCAGGAGACCACTGAGTACACTACAATGACTGCGATGGAGAAGGTGGCTTTGGACCTGTACGCGTACTTAGCAGGAGAGAACTTGAACAATGACATCAACCCGACGAATGAGATCAATTTCGATGGAACGACGACAGTTGAGGACGATATGTGGACGACGACTGAGTTCATGAGTACTACGGAGGAGGTGACCACGCCGCCGACCACCACGACCACAACCACGACCACGACGACGACGACTACCACCACGCCAGCGCCGACCACCTCGTCAGCGGCGCCAACTCGACCCTCGAGGTTCAAGGGCCGCGCCGGCGCCCGCACCCGCGTGTCCACTTCCAGCGCCGCCACCGAAGCACCTCAGGAGACCTCCACCAGAGTGCGAGGTAAACACAGCTTTCGACCACTTGTTTAATAACACTGACTTCACCATGAACTACATTGACTAATCCAGTTCGAGATCCTCGGCGCGATTAGCGAAAGTCCACTACGTGGTTTAATTCAAACTAATTATTGATTATATTCGACTCGTGTTTTCTATGCACCGTAATTTTTCATTGGAATCTGTGTGTATCGTTTCACGTGTTTTCTTTTTAAATTAAGTAGGTTTATGTGGCAAGAAGAGGCTGATTATGAACAGATAAAACAATTGGTACCTACTTGTAATTTAGTAGTTATTGATACTCGACAGTCACTTTCACAGTTTAATCAGGCGTTTAAAAAAAATGTGGTACGAACCTTTTGATTTTAAGTACTGTCAAAATAAAAAGGTCTCAAATATTGTAATAGTACCTACAATAAATAACGATGCATACAAACTCCGAGCACATCTCTACAAACCCTTACATAAGTTAAACCGTAGTGGACTGGATAAAGCCGACGCCATTTTCCTAGCATGCTGCTTACAATCCCAAGTTATTTATGCAGTAGCCGCTACACCTGCGAAAGTTATGTTTTAATTATTCATTTGTTGCTCTGCGATTGTTTTTGTTGCGAATATGAATTTTAAGCGAATGTCACGCTATGGAGAATATCCATATGGCCTTCTACACACGCTCTACACACTAATAAGTCTGTGAATAGTTTTTCTCACGAATGTTTAGTGCGTGGAAGGTGTAAAGTTTTGTTTTGTGCTTGATGAATGTATTCAAACATCTGCTGGAGTAACAAAGGAGTGGGAAAGGCAGGTTCGAGAAAAATGGCGTGTCTCAATGTAGGTGACACTTCTAGTCTGTTACATCACAGACATAGTTCATTGTGGCGCTGATTGTCGGTCGATATCAGATAAGCTATGTAGTTTCGCTACCATGATAACGGTAGATAATGTTTTATTTTTAGATAGTTATTTTTTTTGTTTATGTAAAAAGTAATTTGGTTAAAAGATTATTAAAGTGGTTTAACATGAAATTAGAGATATAGAGTGGTTGCCTATTTATATAATATTTACGTTGAAGCCGATAATATGCTATGTTTAATGGATCAGCCCTTATTCTTTACCGGTACCCAAATTCCTTCTTCTCAAATCTTCTTCTTTCCAAACGAGTATATATAGGACAGGAGGTGACGAATTTCGCCAAGAAATATCTGTTTAAATTGTATGACAGTCAAATTACCTTGAACTTCCCCGTGTGGATCTTGTTATCATATCTACCGCTCTGATAAGAACTAAGTCTTTATCAATTAAATATCAAAAGCAATTATTTTTCCGCTACTTGTTACTATGCATTAATAATAGCACGACTGAAGGCCCCTCACACAAATTTGTCGTTAATTCGGGAATCTGAATTTCTTTACCCGAATCAATTAAAAACACAATGATATTTTTTTGTAAAGCTCTTCATAAATCATTATACGTACTTAATTAAATTATAAGTAATGATAATTATGATTGTTAATGAGCAAATTATTATCTTACGCTTTGTCAGTGCACCTTGCAATTGTTGTTTTGGAAGGCAATAAATAGTCAATATACACGCTAGCAAATTGGCCATTTACACCGGCCAAGTGCGTGTCGGACCACGCACAATGAAGGGTTCCGTTTTTTTCGTATTTGGGATGAATTTATCCCAAAAACAAATTAATATTGTAGTTGAAAAACATTTTCTCCCATAGATCGATATACGTCACGATAAATTTTATAACTGAAAATATGTCGCATAAATGGCCGTATTTTTTTATTGCATTGACTTAAGAGCTTGATTTTTAGAGCCCCTAGGGAACTTAGACCCACCACGTATTTGATATTAATTTACAAAATTTGGTACCTCCACGCGATCCTGAGAAAAAAGGTCTTGACAGACTGACGGACGGAGAACCAAGTCATTCTATGAGGGTTCCGTTTTTCCTTTTGAGGTACAGATCCCTAAAAATAAATAAATTTAATAATACCAGCCTATTACTGTCCCACTGCAGGCACAAGGCTTCTTCTCATAGAGAGAAGGCACGAGCATTGATCACCACGCTTTCTTCAGACTTATAAATCCAGATTTTCTCACGATGATTTCCTTCACCGATGTCAGTAAAGTCCAAGACATTGACGTAATTTCGTTAGGAATTCAAACAAATAGATCTAGTCGGCCATGACGCGGTGCAGGTATATTGGCAACTAATATGTATATACACTTAGCTGACCGACATTGCGATATCTCAGCAAGTAGATATAGAAATTGTATATTTTTGTCGAAATCGCTTAATTTAAGTCGTAAAAGTTTTGAAAGGAAATTATTGTTGGCAGCACAGAATAGGCACCAACCATTTTTATCAAAATGATTGGTATTATAAAAGGAATATAATTTTATCGACCGACAACTTCCGATAAAGAACATTCATAAAAATTTGGTTTAGATACATCTCGCCTTTATCACATTCTTTTAAAATATGTTTAGTAGCATGAAAATACAATATACCTAAAGAGCAAAGGTGGCCCACTTTCAGTAAATCGTAGGTATGCATTCAATGTGTGTTTGTTCATCAGGTCGCTTCGGAAAGCCGAGTATAGGCGGACGAAAGACTACAGCTGGTAGCAGTTCCACCGCTGCCGACTCCACGACGCCGGCCCCAGCAGAGAAACCAGTCACACAACCCAAGGTCTGCATCCATATTCATTGACCCCTTACTGCGTATACTTAGTTAATAGCTTAGCTATAAGAGCGACTGTACTGTTTTGCATTGCGAATTTTGTGTCAGCTAAATACAGTGGTTAAGTTCGTGTTACGAAACATTTAAATATTTTGATAAGATGTAAATGTTAATTACTAGGTACGAGTGGTTTTATAACTAATGGTTAGTACTTTCAAACAGAGTAAATGTTCGTTGACCATATACTGGTCATCGTTAGCAAAAGCACCCTTTGGTGCACAGAGTGGGTAGATAATCACTGGCAATAGGTATCTGGTATATGGTATACAAATGTATAAAGATATACATTTAGGGTCAGGTAAACAATTACCATTTAAAGTAAGACTCAGCTGGATGGACAGAGCTTTTTCGGCTGTATATATGTAAAGCCAAAAAGAGCCCCCCATGAGCTGCAGACTCCATCAACCGAGAATTCTGGATCATCCAATTTATGTAGATATACCCAAACAGCGCTGTCCTAATTCTGAAAAAACACCTCGCCCCCTTCGCCAGAGGCAAACAAACAAATTTTACAGTGCACCAAAACTAAAATCAGCACAAAACAACATTTAATGTTTATAAAACGATAGGTTATGTAGACCTTACAATTGTGTATCTGTCTAGAGCGAAGTAAGTATGAGTCAGTTCCGTATATTTGACGAGGGTGTTCCTTGTTGCAGGCGTTCGGTCGTCGTGGCCTGTTCTCCGGACGCACCAGGCCAGCCTCCACTACTTATGCCCCCGTGGTGGACGATGCCGGCAGCGCAGCAGCATCCAGTGAAGCGCCAGCAGCACCGACACCCAGGTAAAAATGGTTATTTCAAAAAGCTTTGCCTGAAACGAATGAATGAGGAGTTTACGTTCGTGCAGACTATTATGTACCTCGTCTATTAGCATACCCAGCTACTGTAGAAGAAAACATCGGGAGTAAACCGGTATTTCCTTTCTCCTTTCAAAATTCAAAAGTCATTTATTCCAACTAGGCTGAGGATCAGCACTTTTCGAACGTCAAAATTACATAAGACAGTCCCCCAAAACGCCCACCCTTCACCACTTCCTAGTGCTTTTGCTGGGAAGAACAAGTGGCGCAACAAACTACCCAGCAGCACAGCTGTCTGTTCAGTTAGAAAAAAAATGATTCTATATAATAGTATGCAAACTAATTTACATTACGCAAAACATAATTTAAATTATAAATTAATAGCCATATGACAGCTGGCACACGCCAATATACTAACCAAAAATATCGAGAACTATACTCAAGCAGAAATAAAAATAACTAAACGTAAACAATATCTAAAAAAGAAAATAAAGCCTCCAGGCATAAAGGGCGTGCCCGCTTACATATAGCTGTAACTAGACGTTATAATTGATAAACTAGGACCATCGAGGTAAAATAAATAATTTCGAGGTCGCTAGCTAACCAGATATTGCAATACAACTCATAAAAAAACATTGTAATGAGTAGATAATGTCAACAATAAATTAAAATAAATTGACTTATAAAGTAAAATTATAACCAATTATATAAACTTTCGACTATCATAATATGTTCCATCAACCCGCACTAGACTCGCGTTGTTGATTACGGCCCACTCGCGCTCACAGCGCGGAGACCTAGGTATGTCCCACAGCACTGGAATCATTCTTATATTATAGTGTGGTCTTAAAAAATTGTCTAAAATGTTCTATGTATACTGTATGAACGTAGACTTATATCAACATATTTTTATCAAAATCGTTCAATTAGAATTTGACTTAGATCTGTTGAGTCAAGTTCAAATTCCGAACATGATAACTAACATCTCGTGGATTTCTTTCAGACCTAGGCTTCGTCCAGGCCTGAGGAGAGGTCCATCAAGCACAAGCACTACCGCTGCAGCCAGCTCCGCCGCTGAAGACAGCTCGTCGCCCAGCGCAGGATCCGGAGAAGTCGCTGAGACTACCCCCATTCCTTCCAGGACTATTGGGTTAGTTTCACCACCACATCATCATTATATTGCCCTTATCACTTTATTTATTTGGGGTCAACGTAATATGTCTTTTCTTTCATATCTACTTCTCTATTAAGCTTCGTGAAGACAGGCAGAAAACTTCTCGGTAGAACAATTACGGGTCTCGCGTCGGGCATCTCTTATGATTTTTTTTCATATCGGCTCGAATGTACGTTGTAAATTTTTTGAGAGAAAACCAAATTATAATATTCGGTATTCCGTCGAATGTTCAAAATGTGGCAGTCGTGGCTAAATGAGCCAAATACCCAATGGTTGTTTTGTTGCAAATCCATTTAATATGTTGCCATGAAAGTACCTAAAAAGTTTATCCGCTATGATGACATCAGCTTTGTTACAGTAATTAGCAGTGTTGTTATACTCAGATTAGTTCGTTTTCATAACGAACTATTTCCTGAAAACCTCCCAATAGTAACCTTAGATGAAGTACGTTAATCAATATTCAGCAGAAGAGTATGTCACTGTTAACACGAAAAGAAACAAAAAAAAAAGAATTTGGTAAGTAGACCAAACTCAATCTGCCTAGTCTTTTCCCAACAATTTTGGAGTCGAAAGTTACTAGGTAACACGATACCTTGGTAAGACTGGTTGTCAGACGTTTGGGCTTCTGACTACCCGTTACTTTTGCCAAAGATCTACGAATTAAAGCATTAAAGCATTTTTAGCAAAGGCTTATTGTGCTTTCCGAGGCACTGTAGGGTCTCCATATGTAATGGATGGTCACCCATCTACGAACCGACCGCGGCAACCTTCGATCAACCCGTACTGCTCTTATCATTTAGCCTGTAACTGGACCAAATGTATTCAACCAACAACGTCCTGTTTGTCCCGCCTAGCCGTGGCAGACCCGGCGGTCTCCGGCCAGCGTCTCTCCGCCCCGGGCCCAGGTTGAACCTGCGCCCCAACCCCCGCCTGAGAGGCGTCAGCACAGCCCCTGAGGCTGCCTCGGAAGCCCCCGCTGAGACCTCGGCCCCTGAATCGCCTGCTACTGATGCGGATGCAGAGGTAAACGAATATAAAACACAAATAAATGTCAAAACTGCTTTATGCTAACTGGAAATAGACTCCATTCACAATATTATATTGGGTTCTTAAAATACCACGGTATTCGAAAACAATCTCTTATTTCAAGGTGCAAGGACAACTTATGATTTCTCTTTGCTCGATGTTATCAGACTAAAATATGTGTTATTTCATTTCATACAGGCTTCATCGCCCACTCCCGCTCCCGAGGCACCTCGCAGTGGCTTGAGGGTCCGCAACAGGCTGCAGCTCTCTCCTTCCCCCAAGCCCCGCGCTTCTGCCACTCCCCCTGCTCGTAGAGTCAACCCTCTCCTGAAAAGGAAGCTGCCAGCTTCTACAGAGGTAATTTTGGACTAATCATGACTTGTTAAGATAAAATGGAGATAGATACTTTTAGAAAAAAATATCTTCGTCAATACTTTTGCTGATTTTTATTTTTATGTACCAGGCAACTACAGAAGCGCCTAAGAAGTCAACAGAGGTAACAGAAGAGAGCACTAGTGCGGAGCAGAAGAGTGAAACAGAGACAGAGCCCACGCCAGCTGAGACCACAGCCGCGCCCCTACGCGGGCTGGACGCGCTCATAGCGAAGAGACGCGCAGCCGGCGGCATCGGTGGCAGGCCCGCCAGGCCCGCCAGAGGCATCTACCATCCCAAATAACCACCATAAAAATCCTAATTATCTCTGGTTACATACACAATGACATAATGCTGAACCATACGCCTCTTTCTATGTAGATCCTCTTAGTATCACACCTGTTCCAGTGACTTCGTCACTCAATTTGATTTTACACTTTTATTTAAAAGTTCGTTTTAAGGTTAAAATTAGAAATCCTCAGCTAAGTTCAGCATTTATGATATGTCATTCATCTTAGTCAATTCACTCCAGAAACTATTTAGGTGTTAGTATCTTTCGTCTACGTACTATCTGCCTAATATAAATGTTTTTTTCCACTGTACCTAGTTTTAATGTGTCTATAATTAGTTTAAGTTTCTAATATTTTTTCATGCCTAGAAACGTGCCTTTGGGTACTCTCTACTTAGTTCTATCCTTTTTTATTTTACAAGTGTTATGTACATATTAGTAGTAGATATTGTTACGAGTAAGTCCGGGAATCCATATAAAAGGAAATCGCCCGAAAAATTCAATATAAACCAAATCAATATCACTTTACCATCTTTATGAATACTGTTTTCCGATATCAAAAGTCCTAACTCCTACTTTTTCCCTCTTGGAAATTATTTCTGACGAGATGTGTAACGTAGATTTCAAAATAGTTAAATATATGTACCTAAAAGAACCATTAGATTATCGTCAGCCTTAGTTCAACACGACACCAAAATGTGTCTGTTATCTCCAAAACAACTTAAGATATACCTAACTATTCATATTTTGTCCAAACATTGTATGAATATATCCTGATTTTGTCTTTGTAGATATTGAAATTGAACATTTTCGACGAGCATACTTATTTCCATGTGTATTTATTATTAATTGGTGAACAAGTTGTACTATTTGTATGAGGTGACGTCACCGGTCACAATCAACTCGATATTACTGTATCTACACGTCTGCTGAAGCACTGACTGCTAGTGCCATCGTGATATGTTTTGTATCTTTCGTAAGTGTGATAATAAAATTAATAATTAAGATTATAACGTTTGGATTTTATTGTTTTATTTGTCTCTTATTATAGGTAATGAACATACATTTCGCGAAGCGTTCCAGAGGACTATCCAGGTAGCAATCGGATAGGAGCTCATCTTTCGCCAGAGATTTTTTATTGTTACTCACGAAATTACCAAACTAGACTGAAATAATTTAAAAAAGGTATTCAGATGACCTTTACCTACCTGCAGTTCACATTCTGAACAAGGTCATGAAATTAAAATTGAGGAAAGAACTACTACATTGCAAATAATAAGTACTAATTACTTGTAAAATTTTCCAAGAATACTGGATTTTCCTCCTACTATGATTAAAATAGGGCTAGTGAATCTAATAATATTTTATCATATTGTAATGCGTGATACATGAGGCAACAGGGTCGAATCCAACTGTAAACCAAGTGGACTCTCTTGGACTGACGGTCAGGGAACAACTGAACCGCTAACCAGTACGTACCTACTATTGAGCATAAGAGTAAAAAAAACTCATTTCTTCAATGTAGGTACCTAGTTTTTGCCAGAGTTAGCCCAGCCTGAAATTGCAGAAATTAAAATTTTAGCCTAATAAACAACAAATATAACTTTGCTTTCTTAATGGATTAGATAAATAATGCTACGAGATCTAAGATTAGCAAACAAGAGGCAACACAATAATCAGTTTAGCCAATCATGGTGGCTCTGGCTGGCTCAAGGTCGTCAATAATGAACGGCCGGACAATATTAAATGTTAGTCTGTCCGTATAATGTCCTCTACTAGTTAATACATTAGGTAGTGTCACCTCTACCTACCTTGACAGCCGACCGATTGATGATATTAAATTTTACAATTTGCACTCACTAAGGTTGACTACACGCAGAACTGCAAGTTTGTCAAACTAATATACCTATGAACAATCATTTTGTAGGAGCATGCTTGAGCGTCGGTACCGTAGACCGGGGTTATTTTGATCAATATTAAACTTTGAAGGTTCATATCTTTTAAATTTGTGGGTGTAAAAAAATACTAAATAAATCTAGTGATCGGTTTTTTTATTACTCTCGATTCCTGTAATAATAAGTGAAAAAAATGGCTTGATTTTGAAAAAAAAAAATTTAACTGCCTGATCAATGTTATACCCCTTATTTTATTGCGTAATTACAAAGTAATTATTGCGTAATTGCAAAGTGATTACGCAATTAAATAAACCCAATTAGAATGCCAATACAATTTAAATATAATTACCCAAATATAATGCCAATACAATTTAAAAAATAAAAATCTATCAACTAGAAAAATAAATATTGTCGCATGGGGTAACTTTGATCTAACAATTGATTTGATTGTTTGAATGACAATATATTTACCTTTTTCAATTAAAATGATTGGTGGATTCCCAGCGTGTCCTCAGGAAAGGATTAAACAGTTGTTCAGTGTTCATAACTCAGAAAAAAAAACTACCTAATTGCGTTTCGTTTTAAGTAATTCACGATTTTATATGAAATGGAAGTTTCTATCAAAGTTACCCCGCGATTCAAAGTAACCCCGGTTTACCGGTACTGTACCTGTATCGAACTTGTGTAAGGAGTACCACCTTGACCACGCGGTATTGTATGTATATTTTTGAGCTTCTATCGAGAAAAGGTACAAATTAAGGAGTCTGCCCACTACACCTTATCATACCATGACTGTGCTAGGAAAGTGTCAGCAGTTATGCTATTTGATGGGAAACCTATTTCTTTTGTTTAGAAGTAAGTCACTGAAAATAGGAAGTAAGTACCTATTTAGATAATTTACTTCGTTTTCTTGGGTGCTAGAATTTCTTAACCAAGCCAACCAAACCAAGGAAAAGCTGGAGGCATGATAATATATGGCTAATATGAAGTGGATTCTGAGAAGACCGCTGAGCGTGCATTTCCGATCCCAAATATTTTTTTTACAAATTAGAGTAGGTCATGAAGTTCCAAGCGGCAGTGTTATCGTAAAGCATAAGGTATACCTGGTACGGTTGGAAATTAAGAACCCTAGGTAAAGTCTTAACCGGTCTGGCCGAGATCGAGAACTTTACGAGTTTCCCTAGGTCTTTCAGCCAAAAACTGTGGTCGCCGGTACCACTCTTTGATGAAGTAATATGATATGCTAGCAACAGTCATTTGTAAATAATAAACAGTACCTAATAATTTTACACGTTCCCTTTCGATTTCTGATAAATTATCGTATTATGAAATACCTAATGAGTAATCGAAAGCGAGTTCGAATGCGATAAACATGTTTACGCAAACAAAAAAGAACGAGGCGCAATACTGGCCTTCTTTGACATCACAAATATAAGAACAATTTTGTTTTTGTTGTAGGCAAACAATACGCACAACTTGTAAGTACAGCGCTTGTTCAAATAAATACAACATAAGCTTAGATAATAACATGCAGACACAATTGAGTCCAGTCTAGTCCTGCAGCTAGCATAAAAGAATACATATCTGACGCTACGTCCCATCCATATCTAGGAAGTACCCAGTTATAGTTACACAAACTAGCAGCAGCGATAAGCAAATTTTAAAGTAAATACTTTTTAATCTTTTATCTGGTTACTCACACGGCCCAAATATTAGCCGTGATCTCAATAATGCACACGGAGACTGCAATCGGTCGCGAGGTGGCGCGTGTGGCTCCGTGGCTGATTGGAATCGAGTGCAAATTCAGCTGTACATAACGGTGGAGCAGACCGCGACTGTGACGTTCGCTCATTGGCCGCTAACGAAGATAAGTGTCGACCCCGCACGCCACGCTGGTCGGAATCGTACCGCGCTCCTCACTGAGTCGCTGTCCCTACTCCACAGTTGTTCTTTAGCCGCTCAACTACACATACAGGACCCCAAATATCTTAAACGTGAGTAACATTTTGTACTTTTATCTGTTAAAAGTTAACATAACTCTCTGAAATATATGATTTTAACTAACCTCGGGAAATTATGAGTCAATGTTTTCAACGCTCCGAATTTTAACGAGGCCGAAACCAACTACCTATACTTTGATAAAAAATATTTGCTTCTCCGCGAATTTTGCTTAACACATAGTATTTCCCTCACGTAACATGCAGGTTTGTTTTTGCCTTTACCCTTTTGCATCTGTTTTATTATATATCAAATGTTAATGTTTGCGACTTATTTAGTGGGTATTTACTTTTAGTAGGTAAACAGTAAAACCGGTTTTGCTCCCTTTTTGTACCGAGACGACATAACTTCTTGAAATGATTATTCGTGTAACATGCGTTGAATTGCAGAAAACTACGAAAACTATTTGCGATAGTGAATTTATTTTTGTACCTACACCTCAAAACTCAAAGCATTTATTTCAATTAAACCATTTACAGGCACTTGTGAATTGTCACCAAATTGAGCTATGATCCGGGTTTTATGAATTAAATAGTTTTTTTTTTTTGTTTTCTAATTTCAAGATGGTTTTGGAAATCCAGTCAGTCTTAGTGGTGGATGGTGTTGGTGCTAACTGCACGGAGATCCTCAATTCACATGGAATTAGTGTTATCAACAAAGCAAAGATCACCAAGGAGGAACTCATACAAGAAATACCGGTAAGGGCTCTTTACAAAGGTAAACACCAAAATGTAACTCAATTCATTTTATCTTTATTCCTAATGACAAGAGGTTGTTGCACTTTGCGTTCGATTAGGGCACGTTATATCTACTTATCTGTAAAGTTTATATTTTTGTTTACGTTTATGCATTCATAAAAAATAACCATGTAATAAAATGCTAAAGCATGGATAAAAATAAATATTTTCCGGCTGCATGTAATTTATAATTGCAATAATTTTGATGAATAAAGTTGAAGTTTTCCTTTTATCTAACTTTTCCTTCTAACTTCAATTTGCTAGTGTGTCAGGTATTTCTTAACCTCTTAATTAAACATACGAGTAGGTACGGAAAGTTTTCCTCTTCAGCTACTAGGTATACACTGCAGGCACTGCACCACGGAGACCACTGTAACGTGCCTACTTCTAGTTTATAAAACTATTCATTGTGTTTCTTTTACTTTTGTTGTGTAACATCTTCCCTCTCGCTCTCCTGCAATCTGTGGGAGTGTTGTGTAACATCTTCCCTCTCGCTCTCCTGCAATCTGTGGGAGTGTTGTGTAACATTTTCCCTCTCGCTTTCCTGCAATCTGTGGGAGTGTTGTGTAACATCTTCCCTCTCGCTCTCCTGCAAACTGTGGGAGTGTTGTGTAACATCTTCCCTCTCGCTCTCCTGCAATCTGTGGGAGTGTTGTGTAACATCTTCCCTCTCGCTCTCCTGCAATCTGTGGGAGTGTTGTGTAACATCTTCCCTCTCGCTCTCCTGCAAACTGTGGGAGTGTTGTGTAACATCTTCCCTCTCGCTCTCCTGCAATCTGTGGGAGTGTTGTGTAACATCTTCCCTCTCGCTCTCCTGCAATCTGTGGGAGTGTTGTGTAACATCTTCCCTCTCGCTCTCCTGCAATCTGTGGGAGTGTTGTGTAACATCTTCCCTCTCTCTCTCCTGCAATCTGTGGGAGTGTTGTGTAACATCTTCCCTCTCGCTCTCCTGCAATCTGTGGGAGTGATTTCGTGAAATGGGACGGAAGTGTGTAACAGGAAGCTGGGGAAGCGCGCGCTATATGTTTTGACCAATGAGCGCGCGGTGCTAGAGTTGGCCTTCAGGAACGACTTTCACGAGGAGGGGCCTCGTGTTGCTTATTTACAAAGATGTCAGATGTTACACATCATATGCGAGTAAGGCTCGCTTTTTTTATATTGTCACTACCTTTTATTCTCTAAACATTAGGTTAGGAATAGGAACTTAAAAATTCTAATGTGTGATTCTACAAAATGAGTACATTTTCTGTGATTTGAATGGTTCGTGCGAATTTCGAATACCCATGTTCTGTGTAATCTCGGAAATTGACAAAAACATTATTTTTGAGAATGTACATTAATTAATTCCGATTGTTGAACAGAAATACAATGCTCTGGTGGTAAGATCTGCATCACAAGTCACGAAGGAGGTTTTGGAAGCCGGCAGAAACCTGAAGGTGGTTGGTCGCGCTGGCGCAGGAGTCGACAATATCAACGTCAAGGCTGCTGGCGAGCGAGGAATAGGAGTCATCAAGTAAGTGGCTGTAAAACATACTGAGACGAATAGTGTTTTTAACAACACAGGATGTATGTAAAAAGATGAATTCCCAAGAGGTTCGGTTCGGTTCGGTTCCAATCATAAGAATTGATTTCAGACACTTATTAAGCTCAACTGACTCAATTGACAAACTTAATTGTGATCCAATGCCAATGATTTCGTTTGTAAATCTTGCTGGTCTTATTTATGTACATTGAATCTTTATGTATTTTCGATCTTGTCTAATGACTTGTTAATTTTTTTTGCAGTGCCCCAGGAGCTAACGCCCTAAGTGCGTGCGAGCTCACTTGCAGTCTAATCTTGAATCTCTCGAGACATGTGGTGCCAGCTGCTTCAGCCCTGCGCGCCGGTCGCTGGGACCGAGCCCTCTACACCGGCACTGAACTCAACGGCAAGACACTCGCCATCCTCGGTCTGGGCAGGGTCGGCAGAGAAGTCGCCGTCCGCATGCACGCCTTCGGAATGAAGGTATATGTATATGTTTCTTATTCTAGGTCTGTGCGAAATCACCAGCGAAAAAGAACTACCTTCAAGAATATTTCTTCTATGGCGTGTTTAGCCGTCTAAGCGACATTTTTACTGTAAATAATGTCACTTTGACAGCAAACCACCACATAGAAAAGAAGCATCGTGTAAACAGCACATAAGATATCGAAGATAATTACATATTGTAGAATGTTATAATTGATATTACGATATTGGATTATGGATAATCTTAACTAGAGGTTAAATATTATGATGATTAAGACTTGATTGTGGACTCCTGACGCGACCTGATGAAACCAATGACGGTTAACTAAAATACCACTGACACTGAGAACTCGTCAGTAAAATGGCCGATAAGATAAGGAAGCAATAGTAATAGATAAATGACTTGGATTTTTCTGATGAAATAATGGCTGATGCAAATTTTGGCTTTTAACCTACTGATAACATGTCCATTCCCGTTTATTTGGTTCTCCTTTTGTATTATCATGATGCGTTTGCTTGCTATTATGAGCGAAATTTTATCATTTATGCCTCAATTTTTATCACTTGAAACAGCGACTGTATGTACCTTGTCTTCAATCTTACGAACGTCCTGCCTGCACAGATCATCGGCTATGACCCGTTTGTCACCGCGGAGGACTGCGCCACCTTCCACGCGACCAAGATGGAGCTGGAGCAAATCTGGCCGCTCGCTGATTACATTACTCTGCACACGCCTCTCATTGAATCTACAAAGAGTAAGTGCGCGATTTTATTAAAATATCGAAAACTGGTCAACATATTTTATCGTTATCATTGTGTCTGGTTAAAATAAGTATTTTATTATCATCTCGTCGATCCACTCCTGGACATCCATAACCCCAAGACCTGGTAAGCAGGTATACCATAAACGCCAAGCTTGATAGGCAGGTTGGCGATCGCAGTACTTTTTATGTCGTTTGAATGATCAAGTTATTCTTTGCGTACGAAGAGTTTCTGTGAGAACGAACACATCGGTGAATTGCCATACCATATCTATAAATTATTTTGTAAAGTTATTCTTAGATAGTTATATTTATTGTATTCTTAGGACTTTTTTGGGTATAGTATGATAAACTTATGATTTTGTTTTGATTATTTCTTTACACCTGATAGATATTTTATCACTAACATCATGATTCATGAATTAAGAATTTATTGTTCATTAACCGGCGAAATGCGACAAGCCCGCATGCGGTACCAAGACAAATTATATTAAAATTTAAAAAACCCCTGGCATACTTATCCTCATTTCTCTTTTCTACTCCATCACCAGACCCTGTTCATCTATAACTTATTTTTGTGACCATTCCAATGAGTCCAAACATTATACCTGTGCTGTAATTTAGTAAGGGAGTTGGTTGGGTATACTGAAAATTCTAGGTGATGCTGCAACATCAGTTCAAGGTTATGGTTGGTTACAACAACAATCCTATCTACTCCTAATATCATTGAAATAACAGAATACCAAATTTCAAATCGATCAGACTTGTGAAAGACGCTCACATCCATTCATCAACTAGAAAAGAGCTGATAATCTTCAAACAGCTGAACCGATTTTGATAAAGCATGTCTAAGAACCATTGCTAGAAAACCTGCTTTCAAATATAAAAAAACCGCATTCAAATCGGTTTACCGGTTTAAGATCTACGGTGCCACAGAAAGACACACTTAGTGGTTAAACTTATAACACCCCATGTACCTACATACTTAACTTATAACTAATTCATTAATAGAAATTATTTCGTGTTATTACCTTTCATGATAGATGTATTCATTATTTTATATTTAGAGCTCCAGAGTCCAAAGACAAACGAATTACTAACAAATAAATGCTCTTTTCGAGTAAATTGTTTTAGAACAATTGGTTTCACTCACTTTATTGTGTTCGGTTGAATATTAATAAGATTTGCTGTTTAATTAATGCGTTGTGTATAGACATTAGACAGGTCAATCGGTAACCCACATCTAGGTATGTCAGTAGTTTAGAATGTTTTGGTTATCTTCGATGGAAATTGGATTTTCTTGAAAAACAGTTATATTTCTTGAAATACTTATTCCCCAATACTCATTTAATTGCCAAATGTCACCATACAAATAAATGTGTCCTTAAAACAAACATAATTTTCCACCTAAGACTATGGATTGTATAACACGACATTTTTCTGCTATAATCGGATTGTTATTCAATCCGATAAAAACGGAAAAATGTCGTGCCAATGACAAACATAATATAACGCCTGTATTCCCTAAAGGGTTAGTCAAGGGTGTACCAATATTATATCCACATTTCGCCAGGCACAAATCTAGTCTCCGGGCTACTCAGAAATTCCAGATGGAAAACCCAATAACACTTTTCCCGAACCGGGAACTCCGGACCTCATGCTCTGCAGTAGCGCTTTCGACCACTAGATCAACGAGGCAGTCAACGTGTGTGTAACTACAAATATAATTATTTGTCTTATAATCACAGTTTATTATACTATACATAAGAACAGTTTAATAATTCTTACTGCAAAACTAAAAATAACCTAACCTAACTAAAACTATGATAAAGAAACTAAAATATAGCGTCGAAAAATTCTTCCACATATCGCTGTCAACTGAACACATAAATATATAAACACATTTTTCCTTCTTTCTTTCTTGGTAATCAAATCGGGTTTTAGATATGCAGCAGGTTCACACCTGATTTAAATCTTATTTTTAAGGATCATCAAAAATGTATAATATTAGTATTATTGTTTTTCACAAGTGACAATTTATTTGTCTTATTCGTGTTTTCATATGTACTTCATCCTTATTTACAGACTTCATCAACGCAAACGTGCTGGGTAACTGCAAGAAAGGAATCAAGATCGTGAATGTAGGACGCGGAGGTCTTATCCAGGAACGTGACCTGCTTGATGGTCTCAACTCTGGACAGGTAAAAATGATCATCAATACACAATAGGTCATAATTTACGTTGGTTCATGGTTAAGCTTGGCTGAAGTTGTCTGTAAAGGAAAGCCATCCCTTTTCGGAATAGAAGTGGTACAAATATGATTCCCTAGGGCACTCCAATTAATTTAGACTCATACAGGGTGGAAGGGAAATCGACGCAAAAACTCATACCATGCATTCAGTACATGATTCTGAATAAACAGCTGTTTCATAGAAAAGTTCAATACCTACGCAGTCAAAATGTATAGAACAGCAGATTTAAAAAAAAAAAACGACGAAAAATTTCAACGCAGGGGGATTCAGAATCATGTACTGAATCCATGTTATCAGTTTTCGCGTCGATGTCCCTTCCACCCTGTATAGTTTACGTTAAACTGTAGAATTTGTGTAATTTCAATTAACAGTAACTTTTAGACACTTAATTCAAGCTACAATAATATCGAGAATTCGCCTATATTAAGAGCAGTGGTGGTTCAGTAATAACGGCAGTGACTTCGAGTTGTGGGATGGTGGGTTCGAAACCTGACAGGTGCTTTATTTTGTGTAAATTATTTAATCTCTCAAAACGGTGAAAGAAAACATTGTGAGGAAACTGGCATTGTCCTAGAATCAAAAATTCAAAGACATGTACGGCCCACTCCCTCTCACACAGAGGAGGCCTGTGTCCCAGGGGTAGATGGATGCAGTGGGAGCATTATAGGCAGATTATACCTCTATACAATCTATCAAGTTGTAACGACGCTTTTGAATGTTTTGTTTGCCTTGGTTGATCCGTCTTCTTTGAGTTTAGTATCATTAATAATTTCAAATGTAATTTTCAGGTTGGAGGAGCAGCTCTTGACGTGTTCGAGCAGGAGCCACCTACTGATCCCCTGACTCTGGAGATCATTCAGCACAAAGCCGTCATTGCCACCCCGCATTTAGGTATGTTCATCTAGAACTTCATTATTTGGTCTATGTGTTGCATCTTGAATTCGATTCTGATCATGCGAATCAATCAACATACTCTTAGGTCCGCTTGCACCGCCAATCACTAACAACACGTATTTAAAACACCACCGTCTTTGTCAAATTAAAAAAAAACGACTGCCATAAACACAACGATATCTTAAAATCGTTTTTAATAATGTCATGTGCAATTGAGCCCTAGTGAGCCTTGATGGTGTTAAATCCCGATTACGTCAGTCAGAATTATAATCTGGCGCAATTATTTTTCCAAACTTTAATGTAGATTTTGTCCTATTGCAATATCCGTAGTACACTTTGTGCTTAATTTTATTTATTTAGCTAACAAAAATTACATATTATCATGATATCATGAACACTAATGTAAAGATTTACAATTCTAGATAAGTACTTGCATAACATCTAGTACCTAAGTACCTACTGCAGATATGTATAATTTCCATCAGAAATTGCCTGTAATTACCATAGTCCGTGAATATTAATTCTATACCTACCACTATGGAAAATGGGTTAGTGTGTTATCAAGAAGGTATCTACACATAAATTACCAATCTGTATTTCTTACATAATTCTATTAACGATACCTACATGTTCTAGTTAACACAAATCTACTAATAATCTCTCTGTTGCACGACGTAGGTAGATATCGGATTGAATGATTTTGCACATACACCCAAGTCTTAATTTGGCTCGTATCCTGCCACTCCAAAGTACGACTTTGATAACTGACTTTCGCATATTATTGCAATGGAAACCTTATCAGCAGTAATAGTGAAGTCTGTATTCAATTCTCTATGCAATTTAATTGCTAACTTCTCTAAATTATTGACACTTGATAAAATTCTAAAAAGTTTCCTTATGTTTCTGACTGGCCCGTTAATTGTTCGAGTCGCGTCGCGTCGTCGCATCGCGCTAGCCTGCACGAGGCTTAACTCTCTGTTTTTCTAATTGTTGTAAGTAATCCTAACATTGCAGTTGCCGAATTTATTAGTATCTAAACGTGCTTTTGACGCGGATTTTAAAGATCTGTGCCATCGTTACATTGTAGATGATACGGAGTGGTACGCGTTTTCTTAATTCCCTTCATAATATTAATTCTTTAAAGAAATTACAATTCCTTGATCACTTGTGAGCCGTACAGCCGTAACGACAAATCCAACCCTCGACTTACGTTTTTGCAACTACTTCTGCAGTAATCTATCCATAATTGTTAAACAAAATCTGTATCCATCAGGTGAAATTGGTAAAGGTCCTACTATGTCTATGACGCTGTTTTAGAAAACCGCTCTGTTATGTTTAGACGTAATGCAGAATGGTTTAGTTGCAGTCACAATAAGCGTTTCGTGTAACGTCTTATGCTGAATCGGTCGTAGTAACTAAGCTACGGCAACCTGACCAATTGGTTTAGGTTAGGATACAACTGAGAACAACCGCGCGCGAGCCAAGCAACCGAAGCGAACAGTGCCGCGGCAGCGGCCGGCGCTACTTCCAAGTTGGTCGCAGTTACTTGGCTATTTAGTATTTTTAGGACTGAATATAATTTAAAAAAAAAAATTGTCCCTAAAATAACTGTTTCACTTGAGTTAGGGTCATTTTTACTCATATTACTCGTTTTATTTAGTTCTGTTTCGGCCGCTATTATTGTGCGCTATTACAGAGCCACGAGCGACATAATTTAACACTAAAACCTACAATGTGCCGTTTCATTCCACGTTGTTTTACATAACCTCTAATCGTTGACCCACTTTATTGATAAATGCAAACATTTATTCTGCGAAATATCGCACAATTCTGCGTGTTAAAGTTCAGTAGTTATGGCAAAAAAACGTTGTTCAGATGTTTTACATAACGGAGCTGCTTTGTAAAACAGCTAGTGGTTATGTGAAACAGTGGATCTGACAATCCATCTACGACATCTATTTTCTTACGCTTACTACTCTGGGGCGCCGGTCTCGACACTGATAGCGATCGCTATACGACCGAACTCGGTCGCAAAGTCGTAATGGCTTCCCTAGACGCGCGCGACTTGCTTCACAAGTACGGGATTTTTCCGGGCTTTTTAAGTACGTCGCGCGCGTTTGCGTTGAGACTGACGGACCTGGAACGTTCTTAAATCATATTCATCGTATCGTATCGTTAACGTCCAATGTTAAACGGCCAAACACTGTTTTCCTGCCGATTTAGGACACTGCTCTATCAGTTGCAAACAACACCTATTTATTTGTACCAAATAAAATTACACGTTTCACATATTGTAATTTAACTCGCCCAGCAATTTTGCAAGCTGTGATATCCAGCGCAGCGGCGAGTTCTGCGAGTCGTGTGACATGATTTTGTTGCTATTCCCGATAATGTATCTGCTAAGTAGGTAGATACTATAAAACCACCTCTGCCTTGATAAACGATGTCTTGGGTGATCTCGTCTAAAAATCTGGGATCGTTGCAATTATTAGTCGGCAGTCGACATATTTATTTTTATTTTCTTACATTGACTAAAAAAAATTACGTGATTCCAACATCTACCGTTCTATCTACGTTGAGGTACCCGTACTGTTCTGTACACAAACTATATGTTCCACGAAATCTGATTTCACTACATCAGTTTTCTTTTGATACCGTCAGGTATCTTTCAGGGGTCAACCAATTTGATCCAGAATGTCTCCCCGAGTGGTCCCGAGTGTGGTGCCCAGTTAGTGGCAATAGGCTCTCCGCCGATTAACTGGGGAAACGTGGGTGTACTAAATACCTAGTCCTAGTCTAACGCTTCGGGGAACACAATCTTCACGTTAATTATCATTATTGTATGTAAACCTCAATGTTTAATATCCCAGGTGCATCAACAAAGGAGGCTCAAGTCCGCGTTGGTCAAGAGATCGCCGAACAGTTGGTCAACCTAGTAAAGCCTGGTACTTACAAAACTCCTCTCGCAGAAGTCACTCGCGTTCTCAAGAAATAGACAAGCAGAGAGAAGAAATAGACAAGCAGAGAGAAGAAACATTCCTATGTTAACTCATCATATTCGTCATTCATTTTGTGTCTACTTTTAAGCTATTTTTAATTTTCATTATCCTTTTATATCTTCTGGAAAGAAAACTTGTAGAACAGTTATCTTTCCAGAAGATATAGATTACAATGTGTTATTGATATTACTAAGTTGTATTTAACTAGAACGTCTGGACCGTTATCTTCGCTGTATATAATATGAAGTGTTTCTCTATTAAAGAACTACTACAAAATCCACTGAAATAAGGGCTCGAAAATAATATTTTTTTTACTCAAGTCGGTGTCAAACTGATTTCAAATGTCATATTATCGAAAAGTTATTACATATTGAAAAGCTGACCATTTAGGTCAGCTTTTCAGTGAATATTTTACTTAATGTTTCAAAACTGTTAATTATTTTTCTATATTCGTTATTATTTGTATACTAAGAAAGTATCGCTGATATGCAATATGTAATAAAATAAAAGAACGTAAAAATAAATTTAAAATTATTTTATTTAAAAATTACTTACACTTATAATTTACACAAGTATAAAAAATGTATTCTAATCCATCTAATGTGATGAACTTGGAATCTAAAAGGGTTCTTTGTAGCGTATGTCCACTGTCGGGCTATAACCTAGATGATATTATGTAACAATCGATGAAAGGCCTCGCAATTTTATCATAATAGTCATTGCATCTAAATTACATAAACTCGTATGGTCCAAATTATTTCACAATATCACAGGGTGAGTGGCCGCATCGTGGTACGAATATATTCTAGGTTATAGCCTGCAGGGAGTGAGTTAAACTTGTTCCCAGATAATATTTTTGACAGGAAGGGATGAGGGGAGCGGGATGGTGGGTAGGGAGTATTGTGGTGACGGGGGAGTTAGTTGCCACCTCGCCTGAACGGCCTGCCGGACCTCGCGGGGGCAGCCGCGGCA
Source organism: Xanthia togata (assembly GCA_963853775.1). Lineage (NCBI taxonomy): Eukaryota > Metazoa > Arthropoda > Insecta > Lepidoptera > Noctuidae > Xanthia > Xanthia togata. The sequence goes on along the minus strand of OY970790.1, from coordinate 9,424,376 downwards.
TCGCTCTGAGGCTCTTCCTCTGTCTCTTGGACTGACCTTGTGGCTGCTGTGAGAAGTAAAAATAATTTTAATCGACTAATTAAACTTCGTAACTATAAATTACTAACACGGCTTTTTCAAAGGCCAATTAACACAAAAAGAGCTGATTGCAGATTGTTTAAGTCAAGTGATCTGAGTGGTACGAGCTATTTCAGTCAGTGAATAACAGAAGTTAATATGATTTTCAGCTGTCAAGACCGGGTGCTAATTAGGGGCCTACCAACCATTTGCATGTAGAGTAAAGAAAATAACCACACTTTTGTACTTTTTCAATTCTTTTCGTTGTTTTTTTCATCATATTGCTCATATTACTCATCATAATCCATCACTGAATGCAACTTGGCATTAGACATTTTATGGTATATTTTTAACTATAATTATACCTAATTGTTAGTGAAGGTATAAACTGCTTTTAAAGACAATTAAGAGGTGTTTTGAAGATTTTTTTGAGGTATTAATGATTTGAGTTCCATCACTGTATTAAAATAAGAATTGAAAATATCATTCTTTTTTTTTTTTGGTCAAAATTATTTACTCTTTATTAAAAACTCCATTTTCAGAATGTTGCGCCTTAATAAATCTTTATGGGTAAAATCGAATGCTCAGAGAATATCAGATTCGGTTTTTATGTTAACGATAGCAGACACCAGATTGCGGGTGAAGGGCGACCAAACTTTGCAAAGCCAAATCGTCAAATAGTTCTGACACCTACATGTACCTACTTAAATCATTTATTTCCCCCGTTTGCGTAAAGCATGGACATTTTTTTGAAGCTATCTTTTGATTGCCCGGAGTCTGGATTTGTGCCCGGTTGATGTCAACTCCCTTGATAGGCTCGCCTCCTATTACATGGGACTTAAACATAACTGGCGAAATGTGGGTGTACCTACTACAGGTACACCTCTGCCCAACCCTTCGGGGAAACAAGGCGTGATGTTATGTTGTTATATTATGTCTTTTGAATGACATTCAAAAGCGCGGAATAGGTATTTGTAAATGTCTAATTTTAAGTTGAAAATAAAACAAATGAAGTTAAATGAGGACGTGCAGAATAACTTATTAATACTAAGGTATGCTTTAACTTACGTTTACCGAATCGTCCCCTGCTGGGCTTAGGCGCTGCTGGTGCTTCATCGTTAGCAACCTCCCTGGTCACCGGAGAACTGTTGAAACGCTTTTTGCTCTTGTTATCTGCAGCAGAAAGAGCATTCTTAATTTCCTGCTCATGCTCTTAACATGAATGATGATGACGTATTAATATTTATGAACACCTGTCACCCAAATTATAGTGCCAATGACAAAATGCATGATGTGTGATTTCAAATGTTGCGATCGATCAATACTAAGTAATACTACTAACTGTAGGAAATTTTGGTGGGGTCAAGAGAATCCTGTGCTGACGACGAGGTGGTTGTCGATGGGGCGTTCAATTTGGCTGTAAATACAAAGTGTTGTTAATTTTGAATCAATCTTTCCTAACATTATATTTATTAAAATAGTGTAGTTCTAAAACAGCTGTTTGATATCCCTATGGCGTATTGTCCGCTGCTGAAATGTTCTCTTACTGTACGATTCTGACCACCTATTGGAGAATACTGTTAAAGAAAAATACATTGAAATAAAACTAAATTCCTAAACAAAAATCCTGGACACCAAAAATGTCTTGAATACTGAATTCAGAGTAGTTTTCGGTATACTGAAGTTTTAACAGACATGAAATAAACTGCGTCACTATTATTGTCAATGCCTTTATTTATCTTTCCAACTGACCTTCAGCCGCCTGAGCCCGCTTTCTCTTCAATAACTCGAGCAGTTCCGTGTTACTTCTGAAGGGCCTGACGCCGCTGCCCACCAACTTCTTGCCTTCTGTGGTGGAGGAGGGGGCCTCGGTCGAAGCCTCCTGTTGCTCGCCCTCAGCTGGGTAGTCACCATCGTCTTCGTATTCTGCTTCATCCTGGAAAAAAAAATCCCGTTTCAAAATAAATTAATGGTTAAAATCTTTTCTCAATTTATTACTTACAACATTAAACAAATAACAACATGTTACAGGGATTCTACACACTGCAATGGTTTAATGAAGTTTAACCGATGATCAATAAGATTAACTGAAATTCTACTTAATGAAATGGTTCAAAAGATTTTCGTGTCCGTTGTTACGCTAAATATCCTATACCTACTATTAAACGAGAGATATTTGAATATAATATAAATATAAAATATTTGTAATCACGTTCTCGAAAACGGCTCTTACGATTTCGATGAAAGATGCTATATAAGGGTAAGAAAAATCGATCTAGCTATAGGTCTCACATCTGGGAAAATTCGTTTTCTCCCTATTTTGATCCGTGCAGAGCTCGGTCGCCCAAAGTTTAGAATAAGATGGCTACCTTATAATTTATTTATTTATTTAGAATAACATGACATGGCAGCATGTAATTAGTAAGTACCTACTATCATGGCAGCATGGAATTAGTATGTACCTACTATCATGGCGGCATGAAATTAGTAAGTACCTACTATCATGGCAGCATGGAATTAGTAAGTACCTACTATCATGGCAGCATGGAATTAGTAAGTACCTACTATCATGGCAGCATGGAATTAGTAAGTACCTACTATCATGGCGGCATGGAATTAGTAAGTACCTACTATCATGGCAGTAAGTAAGTACATACTATTAAATGATCATTCTCTATTTTCACCAATGATGCAGAGCTCGGTCGACCAGCTTATAATGAATGATGTACTATGGTAAGTATAATCAATGATAAATGCTTATCATCATAATTTTTATTGCTTTGTAATTGGAAATCGACCTTTATTAACGGAAACCTATATTGTTCAAAGAATTCATTATGACAATTTGATTCACATTGATTGTTAAGTGTTGACTTATCCATCTACGACGACACTGTTGGTGATTTGCCAACTGAGTGACCCGCCATTGACCCAACAAAACAGGTTCAATAAAACGTCCGCCTGAGGGCATTGTTAAAAAGGTTGAAACATGATTATGTGTTTTAAGTAGAGACAGAAACACCAAATAGGGTCATAACAACTGAAATCTTTGCCATCCATTCCAATCAATTTGGTTTGATCTTTAAACCAGATTGTCGCCGTCTCCCTCATACTTATGATTGAACCAAACATAAGGCGTATCATCAAAATTAGAATTGATGCATGCCACTGGACATAGCTTATGACAACAGATGTTTAACTCTGAACTGTAGAATACTAAAACAGTACGCGTGTGTCAGAAACATCAAGGTCGCCTATGAGGCGAATAATTCAGCTGCCTCATGCGCACCATCATCATTGTCATTGTCAGTTGTACGAATTCAGAGCAACGAATTCGATTACTTAGGTACTTGAGAGCGTTTATCCTAAAAGTTGGCAACGTCGCAAATAGCTGTCAAAAAATTACCTGTTTTGATTTTGGCAATATTACTTTATGGAAATAAGAAATGTGGCTAACTAGCGAACTAGAATATTAATAATGAATTGCAATTATAACATTAAATATGATGTTGTACCCGTTTTAGGTGTAAAAAAGGCATTTGGAAAGTTTCAAAATACGCAATTTACGTTTATTAATTGTTGTATTTTATAATCAATATTCTAGTTTGCTAGTTAGCCACATCTCTTATTTCCATACAGTAGGTAATATTGCCAAATTAATGAAGACAGCGAAATATTTGACATCTATAGGCGACGTTGACCTTTCAGAATAAAAGCCCAGTACTTAGGTACAGTTGGTACTGCAATTCAGCTTAGTTGACGGTTCGAGAAGCTAATATACTTAGAGCTCATCTTCCTAAAAATATTTACCTCCGTTCTACAACCTGTCCTTGACCTTAGCATCACAAGTCCTGCTAACAAAGTCACTTTATATAATATTTACAATTAGACAGCTAAAGAACCGGATTCAATAAAGCAGCAATTAATTAATGCATGCATATTCCGCATACGAGCAAAGACAGCGTTTTGCATTGGACGTCATAAATTTCCTTGGGAAACCAGTTCGGTCTGACAACGGGTTGTGGCCGAAACTTGCAGGTAGAAATTCCTCGGAGGAAAGGGAGGTCTCTCAAAGGTCATACGCGAAGGTGACCCGATCATCGGACGCTCGCCAAACTCGCCTTGAACTAGATGGACCTGCATCCTTTGCGAAACGCTGGTGCATCGAGTGACGTCAGTGCCCAACTTTAAGTAGGTATTTTTAGATAAGACCTGCAGCTGTGCTGTAACTATTAGGTGCAGCAGTTGGATGCTAGTGGGCTTCAGGAGAATCTTTTAAATAGCTTAAAGGATTTCAATTACCTACGCACACAATTTGTAAATGTTAAGTAATGATTAGCGCCTGTTTAACCATACATTTTTGACGTTTAAAAAACTCTTCAATATTTTTAATAACCTTTATGAATAAGAGGAAAAAAATAAATAAAAAAATAAGGGTAAATTATTATAGGAAAGTTCTACTTACAAACCGCATGTAAATGACCTTTACAAATAAATATATTTTGAAAATAACTATAGGTAACTGAAGCAGTAATTTATTATTGTAACACGAAAATAAATACCTAAGTACAATGTTTTCCTCGTTTTGATGACTCAAAGACAGGTCAAGGCAATCGTGTACGACAACAGGATTGGAGGGCTACAAATGTTAGTGTTTGCACCGTGCATTTAAAGCTTTAGTAACCAGTATTTCCTTTGTTTGATGGAAAGGAAATGGCTCACCAGCTTTACTTTGATAACATTTAGCGCAGGCATATAAATATTATTTATCTACTTCATCAGAAAAAGGAAATGGTAAGTAGATATATATAACAAGAATCATCCCTTGGAACAAAATATGATATCTACATAATTATGTTCGACTCTCGAGCACCCAAAAGCGAGACAAAGACGGTCAATTACCGCAAATTATTTAGAAGGTAATTACCATTATTAGACTCGACATTTCCTCACATGTCTCGAAATTACAAAAAGAAACGCTTTCCAATTCATAATTTGGTATTGTTAGATATAATTGAGCGTGAAATCGCATGAACTTCCACCTTTTAGCGGCGAGAGGCTGCGCGGGCGCGTCCTCGCTCGTCGTCGTGAAACACAATATATTAACATGTAATACTGACTACGCATATTTACACAATTAACGCTCACTCTTGGCTAAACAATCCGCTTTGACTGAGATTCGTTGCGAAACGACACTAAGTGGACTTTCTAAGAGCTTAAATCGTCGCGGGATGGCAATTTCTTTCAATAGACTTGAAGATGTGTGCAATATTGTTGTTTTACATGTTTATTTGTACGTGTGCATGCGAGCTGTCGCTTGTGTAACCCAAGCCCGCGCCCGCGCAGCAACTGCCGACGCAGGTAATCAAATAACATTTTACGCAAAATACACAATCTAGGGATCGGAAATCATGTGATTATCGATTGCATTTGTTCTGGCGTACGTTATTTTATGTATTTTGGTATATTTTTTGCTAATCAAGGAAAATAATGCTTCCGCCTTTACTAGGTCACAGACAGACTGTAACTAGAATATAATGTTTAGCAAGTCTAATAAGAATAGGTACTTGGTCAGTATTCTTATCTTATTGTCGAAGGATGGGACAAAATAGCTACAAAGACTAAATTTTCCGAAATCTTTTTTCTTCTTGTATTTGAACAATCTTTCATTTGAGAGATATTATAAAAAAATGAGAGATATCAGTAGTGAATATACCTGAGGTGCAGGTGTGGTAGTCGTGGTGGTCGGTTTCCCCTTGGCCAACCCGCCGCGTTTGAGCAGGCCCCGCGCAGGCGCCGCCGGCCTCTCCTCGTCCTGCGCTCGCGCAGAACTCACGACGCACGCCACCAGTATAAACCTGAAATACAAACACAATTCACTTCAAATATTGTATTTATTTATAGAAGACAACCCGTGTGCCCGATGGAATTTCCCATCGGCAACGTCTCAGGCCTTGGTTATAAGTTTCCAAAAAATTATAATAGGTACAACTAACTTTTATTTAACTTTTGCCTAAGTACCAATTTCCACGTTTCTAACTTAAAAAATCCAAAATCCTTTTTTAGTGCTCCCTTTCGTTACGAAAGGAACTGTTTCTTTTAGACTCAGCTTTATCTGTAAATGAATGAATGAACGAATTTAAGTTTTTTTTTTTAAGTAGATGATGTTCCCCAAGCATTTGTAAAGTAACAATATTGCCTGATTCCATATGATAAAAGGTGAGGTTAAAGGGCTCTTGCCATCGAAGTGGACTGAACCTAAAATGCTTCGTTGTTAGTTATTAAGCATTTGTGTTCCACAATAACTCGATCGTACTGTCCGTCGGATCAAACCCAGTTATCGGCGCTACAGTCGCGCGACCAATAGACCGACAACCAACAAGGTGGTAATAATTCTATGTCACTGCATAACTAATGCTGATCACCCAATTTAATACCTCATTCATATTTCAAAATTTATGTTGATAGACCACATTTTTTCTGCAAGGGGGTGTTATGGTAACACTAAATCAGGACCGTAACAGTCACACATTTGTGTAACAAACCTGTTTGTTACATAATTTATTAGTTACTACATTCTTTTGCACATGATAGCTATCATGTTGTTGGCAAATATTGGCACCAATGCCAATATTTGCCTAAAGCATCAATCAATCACAGTCGGTCAGTAATCCAGACATTCAAGACATAATATGGTACTACTAATACTACCTATATGCCTCATATAGGTAGCTTTAGAAATAAAAACTTTTGAGTAGTTCTACTATCTAATTGTTTTATTTCTACAGTAATTATAATAACCGGGCCACCAGGCGTATTACATCGAGTTATTTACAGCAAAAAATGCAGTTATGACGATGCTTGCATGGCTAATGTAAATCAATATTACTCTTGAGTATCATTTCGTGTTGAAATAACTGAGACTTTATGCACCGAAGCGTCCGCGAACGGCGCGAGCGCAATCGTATCGAAACAACAATATCGGGACGTTTGATAACTGCCTGGCTGCCTGGCCACACATTAATGTGGATTATGTTGTAATCATATCAGGAAGATATGTTGGTACGACTGCCATTACTAAGACAATAATTTGTATCTGACTAGCATACCTACATGATTATGCATTTTACTTCGATTGGTACATCCATTCTACTTTATCGTGTACTAAAAGTATTCTAGGCATTCGTTGTATATGGTGCTATCTTATTTTATTCTTCTAACGCTACTCATATCCCTTCATAGTCACAGCCTTGTCAGACTAAATTAATACAACCCTGACTTTGTTGTTATCTAGTTCGCAAAGTGATCATTTACTAAAATCCAAACCAGACCTATCGCTGTATGTTACCTACCAGAAGGTATGTATTAACAAATAGTTAATAAACTGCTCAATATTCCGTCAGTATTTACGATAAAACCAAGTATTTATTTCTCACTACAAAATTAGTGAGAAATAAATAACCAGTATTGACGCTGTTCTAATTATAATGGACCATCGGTTTCTGCAATGTATTTGTATTTATTATGCTTGCATATGCAATTTATGCTTACCTACTTAATATGTGATAAATTTTATACGTTTTGGCCAAATTAAAAATTCATATTGCTTAATCGATTGTGAGTTAAAAGCCGTCAAAGTTGACACTTTTCTGCCAAGTTATTTAGTTATAAAATGTCAGGGATATCTATTATAGACGCTTGCATACCTGTCACCTATTCACGTACCTGTTTGATATTCGCAATGTATGATACCTACTAATTTATTAAACTAATAATAAGACGAATGATTCCTCGAACGTATAATGTCATGAGTCAAGAGCTCATGAGTGTCATGCACTGGGATTTGTGTTGTCCTTGTGCAATCAATTAAGACCACAGTGTTCACGAGATATGCAATATTGTATAAATAGTTAATAAATCTTGTAATATCAGAAAATATACTTGGTAACTAACTATCGCTATAGTTGTCACAAACATATTTTTTACATAATCCCCTAGTAGAATATACCTGTCTAATAGGTATAAAGTTACGTATATACGAATAGAATACGTAATAGAAAATGACATTTCAACATGTTAGAAGTGGTCATTTAAAAAGGTCAGTTAATTTTAAGTTCAAGGGGCAAATACAGTATTTGATCATTCAATAGTTATTTTATTAAACTCCTCATGCATAAAGAAGTTATCACGTCCTGTAGGTATACCTACTTGCCTTTGAAACCATGTCTATAGAATGGACATGTTATCCTACGCCTTAAAACCTATAACCTGGTAACATCATTCAAAATGAACAGGTTGAAGAATGAGTTTTGTGAGTATCTAATGTGTGCTTCACACATACATAGTTCAAGGCGTTAAATGTCAAAGTATGGCATGCCGAGGCTGGGTGAATGTCGTGTTACGCGGTGCAACCCGGCACACGGCACCACCTCCGGGTCGGCCATCAGCGCGGTTCTCGGAGAGTCCACCATGCGCCGCATCGCCCACAAAGGTCAACACGTCGCTCTACTACATAGATTGTTGTATAACGGGTCCTCGCACAGGGTCGACTCAGGTGGACCACGCTTCAATTCCGTATCCGCTTCCGACAACAGCTTCCCTTTGCTTTCTCTATTTTATGTAATTCACGATCGAACAGCGCCCACCCGCACGCATTGTCCGACTAATGTTATGCGCCATCACGAGTGCTAGCAATACGATCATCGCTCATCACAATAAATTGTTATTTTACAAATATTTCATCGCGCCTCGGTAAACGTGCTGTTGCATTTTGTGAAAGGACCTTTTATTTGTCATTTGTCTGTGGGTAGAAATCATGTAATTACAGTTCAGGTCACGTCGGAAAATGTGCAGCTTTCTATACTAGGGAATGTAATTTACTATGTCGCACGTGTGCGGGCGCACCGAATGTGTAAATTTAACCTCAAATCACGTCAAGGTCAGTCGGCCAGAAACCAGAAGTGGTAAAAAGTAGGCTGACCTCGCAGTGCAATGCGGCAGACACAGTGCTCTGCCCCGCGGGCTCGCGCACCACTCTGCCCAGCCATGACGGAGTTACGCACTTTTGACAGGAATTCTATTTCTATGGTGACCTTCTTACGACGCAAAAATCCAATTGCAGCACTGTTTCCCACGAATTTCAACAATCAGAATAACAATAAAGCTCAAAAATAGTAATTGTCTAAAAATTAATGATTAGACTTTGATGCACATCTTAATGAGTCCAATAAATTGAGAAACAATGAGAGCTTCAGCGCACGAATCTTCTCACAATTAAATGTAGCTTCATAACAGCTGTTGAGCAATGTGCTCGTGATATGCGAATAACTGCGAAAGCTCTCGCTATGAGCGATGTTTTACTGAATTTGATGCCGCCGTGATTTTTATTTATGCGAGAATAGATGCGGGTGGTAAAGATAGGTACTATGAAACACTGAATGCTTACGAGTCCCTCGATTTAATAGTCAAATGTCAATCGTCTGGTTGAGCAACTTTGTTTTATTACCAAATGTCTTATGTGCGCAGTAGGTAATGTCGGCGTTGAGTAAGTGCTAGGTGTTTTTGAGCGCATCTACATCCAGTCACGCCTTTGTTTTACAGATGCTAGGATTGCTACGTGCATCTATGACCTAAACTGTAGCGCTCACTTCTAGCTCAAAATATGAATCTACTTGCTGTGGGATGAGCAATGAAGCTACAGTGAATGTTGCATACCATCCACCCACGCATTACATTGTCTTAGCAAACATCGATGGGTAAATAAAGACTCCAAAATTGATCAATAGGGTAGAAACCTGCGTTAAAACTGATGCAGAATTTTAATACATTATAATCTATAATAATTGAGGCCAGCAAGTGGAAGTGGTTGCATTCATTATCAATAGTTACCTACCGACATTGCAAAATGTAGTAACACCAATTCTTAAACCTTGTTTCAATTATCCAGATTTAATATTTTCCGTTTTGCGTTTTGGAGGCTTTTTAATACTAGTTTCGTGTTGCAAAATGTTAATTTCAAATGCCGACATGTGAAAGTTTGTAATACAATGAATTCTAAGAAGTAAGGCGTTGTTGCAATTCGTAATCGTGATTTTCGAAATATTATTCTGATGTGTAGGTACCTATGTTAATCTTCATGTTAATAAAATCACGCTTACAAAAAAGGATCTGTGTTCTCAACGAAACTTTTGAATTTGTTCGGAAAATATATGGAATATGTAAACTAAGATCAATATATTCTAAGTTGAGTAACTGTTGCTGAACGTTTAGTTTGAAAGCAATACACGTGCTGACAGACTGATTTGTAAACCTTTTTACGACAATTTAATGCAGAGCAATATATTTTCTGAATGTGAATATGTATTTTGAACTCTAAACATTCCAAAGGCCGACAAAACACGATCAAGGACTTCTACATGCATATTTAATAAATGCGTTCGTGTATCTTGTAATTCTAATTCAGAGTTGGATCAAATGAAACTATGGTTGAGTTCTTTAAATTTTGTCACTCTTTGAAGAGATACAGGCTGCTTTCTGAACAGATTTGCATTTGAAAAACCATTTTAAGATGATTTGGCTAGAAAAGGGGTGGAGTACTGAGGTGACGGCTAATAGAAAAGTATGGGAGAAAAAGACATGCGCAGATGAAAAAAACAAAATTGGGTTAAAGACAAGAGGATGATGGATTGAAAAACATTTTTTTATTTTCCAGCCATCGGAATAAATTACAACCGGAAATTATGTAAAAAACCGTTCTACATTAGGCTCTTTCTGGTAAAGGTACCAGGAAGAGCTAATGTTGGACAGTAGAGCACTGAACTGGATTTATTATTATTATAAGCATCTGTGATGTTTCCACGTTTATGAACTCAACGAGAATTTAGGTGTTTCGAAATATTGTACTCAAATAAAAGGCAAATGCGTTTAGACAAAAGTATAAGCACACCTACACACGAGCATATAAGAAGATGCGGAGACGTTTTACATAACAATGATAGCCGTCGAGCTGTACATGCCGCGAGTCCGGGGGCCCAGGCACGGCTGCGTCTGCCGCATCCTACATAACGTTACATTGCCTAATCGTAGGTCGCGGGACCAACTTTCAACATGGGACCGACTCATTCATACAACCGGTTCTTAGTTTCGCTCAATTAATTTGAAAATTAATTACTTTGCTACGCCGCCGGGTCAGTCCGCGGTCTCTATAATAAGGTTTATAAGTCAACAAATTATGAAATATCTGTTACGAACACCCTATTCTAATTTGCAGATATGACTCTGATGGTGATCGTTTTTGAAATAATGAACTAACGCGTTACAACGAATGACCGGCTCGTAAGCGGCATTCATTTTATTGTCCGCAAGCTGTCAGTTGCAGTTAGTACAAGGGTGCGTTGGTATTACGTTTGACCATTGAGAATGATATTAGAAAGGCAACACACGCCGTAAACATTCCTAAGCTTATATTGTATTTATGATTACGTTTTTATGTTTCGTCATAGGTTATAAAGCAAGACTCGACACTGGGTTAATAACTATTTATGAATAAATGGGTAACTAACACAATCGTTCACTTAGCCCTTTCAAATTATATCGCCGTGCCAAATCCCCAAGAAATGTAAATTCTAGTAGGTATTAAGTATTGACAAAGATTTCAAATAAACTTTACCCTATAAATCACTTAAGAACGGCATTATTAAGTGTTAAGATATACAGTTAAAGAGACATCGCAAAAGCTATCGCACAGCTGCAACTGGGGCTTGATAATGGATATGCACTCCATAACAGAAGTAAGGTGAAACTATAGGAATACAATACATTGTAATGGGGCAGCACGACAATAATTTAAATAAAAGACTTAAGGTTACTCACAGGGGTAGAATCTTCATGTTTGTGTGGTGCAGCTGGTGATGTCTCAAGAGGCACTAGAGTCGGTCCTTTCTCCGCGGCACGGCTTTGTGCAGGTCTACAATCGACGGAGGCCACGCTTGATCTGCCGTTCAAACTCAAACACCTCCGATACACTCCAAGTGGATGCCGCTGCGGCAGTCCGCCCGCGCCGCGCCGCCGCCGCCGCCGCCACCGCCGCCGCCGCCCGGCATGCGTACCACTAGCCTGATTTATATTCGAGTGGCGCGCGCGCAACCACATGCCGAACATTATCCAAATAGTAACTTTAGCTTTATTGTTGGCTCTTAAACTAAGAGAATCCTGTTGTGACGTCGCCGCGACGCTGCACCATGTCGTGACATGCTTACAAAAAATAATTTTGGAAACTATTCTAACAGTGCTTCAGAAACGGGCTATATCATATATGAATATTAAAATGTCGCTATTGACCTTTATTTATACCACTTCCTGCTAGCGCATCGTGAACTTTTACATATTAGATAGGTCACCTGCATTTCATAATTGAATGGTAAATTATTATGCTAGTGGGAAAGCAGAAGGATGCATAAAAATATCGTCGATTACATAAGTTAGATAATATAGATAGACTTATTGGAATACATGCGCCGTTGTGCTGGAATGATGAGTACCGGCGTGATAGGTAATAAATAAGTGCACGCGTCACTACGGCGGCCACTTTCATAGAGGTTATAGGTGAGATGATTCTCAGGTATTTTATTAGGTAACAGATAGACGAGATCTGATTGGATGCTGTTGCAAAAAATTTAAATTATCTATACACTTTCTTTATTTTTCGTTACCTACCATTTGATTAAATTGTAAGCATAATTTTACACTATCGCTAAGTTTCCGATTTAAGGGCTTTATTTATTTATTTTATTTGACTTTTTTGGACAACTAACATAAATTCGTTAATAATAATACTACAGGTATTAAAACTATAGAGGCTGTGTTTTGTTCTACCTACGCGTTCTTAGTAACAATTTGATATTCTGTTTACATGTTTCATAAAACTATATTTTCTACGATTAGTAAGCGGTTACCCTACTTTCTGTATTCAATATTTCAGTGAATATGACATCAGTTGCCCTTCAATGCTTAAAACGTTGTTTTGCCGGAAAATATTACGCACAGCGGCCGCGGCCCTGTCGTCCGATATAGTCGATAATAGTCGTCCGTGAATACTGAAATACCTACTTTTTAATTATGAGTTAAGTACTATCGCGGACACGTATATCTGAACACCGTAAGGACTATTTCTGCCTGCATCACTCGGCCGCTATAGTAACGCTTAACGAAACAGATGTAGTCATCGTGTGCACGGGATTTTGTTTTCAAAGTGATTGGATATATCATGCGTGACCGCGTTGGTACATTTAAAAGGATTGATCGGACAATAATTTTGGTAAAGACGCTTCCGCGTTTCTTAAGCATTGGCCGAATAGCAATATGCCAATGCCCTTGTGTATATGCGCTATACATGTAATCAATTTTTTTTTAACGCACTAAAGTCCGAATCTTGTCCATTTGTATTGTAAACACAGATAGGTAGGTCTTTCAAGGCCTTTCGGTGCCATAAAAACTATATTTCCAGTTTTTTGAGAGTATGTATGTAGGTACATATATATGTATAAACTACCGTTAAGGTATCACTATCAGATTAAAAAAGTATACATATACATCTGATAAAAAAAAAAAAAAACAAATGTTCCAAAGAATTAACACATCTTTGTGAAAAAAATATTATTTACGTTCATAAATATTTATTTAAACAGTTTTAATTATTCACAATAGTGAAAAGGTCCTTGAGAAATGTATAAGCAATATACTTAATAACAATATAGCGGGGCTTAAGATTTTTAATTTTAGTGTTAAAATTGCATCATTTTATTTAACATAATATTGAATAGTAATGAGTTGTATCGTTAGTTTTACATAATATAATATACTATGCAATTGTTGGTTTTAAATGTTAGACGATTTGACCTTTCACATTCCGTTGCATTAACTTCAGTAGACGACGCAGGTGCTGCAAGTAGCTCTAACTGCGAAACTTAGACGTTATTTACAACATAAGAAGTTGAATTGTTCTTTGTAGCCAATTTACTAACTAACTTAATCCACATAGGTACATACAATAATAACAAAACCTACTTCTAAACCTGACAAAATAAATAATGGCAGCAAAAAATTCCTCCACATCGCTGTCAAATAGTTAATTGAAATTATTGTTAACTAGCTGCGCGCCCCGGCTTCACACGGGTAGCACAAAGTACTTATCTACGGTGCACCTACCTACCCTACCCTATCCTACCTACCCTACCTGCCCTACCTGCCCTACCTACCCTACCTACCCTACCTACCCTACCTGCCCTACCTACCCTACCTACCCTACCTACCCTACCTACCCTACCTACCCTACCTACCCTACCTACCCTACCTACCCTAACTACCCTACCTACCCTACCTACCCTACCTACCCTACATACTCTACCTACCCTACCTATCCTACCTACCCTAACTACCCTACCTACCCTAACTACCCTACATATACTCGTAACCTTCTCCTGACAATAACAAACACAACAAAAAAATAATTAGCGAAATCGATCCAGCCGTTCTTGAGTTATAAATAGTGTAACTAACACGACTTTCTTTTATATATATAGATATAATAATGTTCGCGTTATAAGTACTTATAATGCTAATCTAACAATATAATAATAACATCTTAAAACCGAGACTACGCTTTCTTGAGTCATTTCTATTCTAACATGATAATTTTCGTTTTTCTTTCCCTATAAATTGTTCACCCACATTTCGCCAGGTATGTTTAAGTCCCAGGTGATAGGGGCGAGCCTATTGCCATCAATCGGGCTCCAGAAACCAGGCTCCGGGCTGCTACGGAGAAATTCCTGGAGGAAAAATTCAATAACACTTTGCCCGACCCGGGAATTGAACCCACGATCTCATGCTCAGCAATAGCGCTTCCTATCACTTGACCAACGAGGCAGTCAAAATAATAATAAAATTATTATTATTTCGCTTAAAACTCTGAAGACAAAATAATATACGAAAATTAAACACACATATCTAAATAAACTCACGCCCTATTCCCATAGGGGTAGGCTGAAACTACATCATGCCACCTTCTATGATCCTTACATACTAACATTGAAAATAAAAAAAAAACAGAAATAAAAAAAATTAGCTTTCTTACTAATGGGTAGATACTGTATTCAATGATAAAAGGAAATACCTATTTGTTAATTTTGTTTAATTAATACCAAATCTATAATAATAATGTTAATATGATTTCGTCAACTTGAAATAGGAATATGGATATTCCAAATCTGAAGGATTTGCATCAATTAAATCATTAATTGTGCAATTGATTTATGCACAACCTTATATTTTTCCACTATTAGTATTCTATGCATGTTTTAAATATTAAACTTTATGTCGTGATAGCCCAGTGGTTAGGGCCTAGCTTCTCATGCACGAGGGTTCAAACTCGGGCAAGCACAAATGTGGCTTTTTCGGTTCATATGTACTTTCTGAATTTATCTTGGACATTAATGAAAAACTTTGTGAGGAAACCTGGACTTATAGCCAATATAAGTCTGAAATCACCAACCCGTCTTGAGCATGCGTGGTGATCAATGCTCATGCCTTCTCTGTATGAGAAGAGGCTTTTGTCCAGCAGTGGGAAAATAATAGGCTGGTATTATATTTAAAAATTACTCAACCAAGTAGAAAAGACTTGTGCAATCCATTAACGTTTTTAATCTATACAGGGTGTCCAGTAAATAGCACGACATACTGCAGGGGGTGATAGCTAGGGTCACTACCTATCAATACAACACAATACATGTTCAGCAGTAAATCTTACGGATTTACAGTTTTACAAAATTTTCCGAAATACCGAAAAATCTCTACCTTGAAACAGATTTTTAAGCATCTCGTAATGAAAAAATCCTTTTCTAGTACTTTTTTTACATCAAATTATTCGTGAATAGTTACTTTACTCATTGATAAGTCTATTTTCTATCAAAGACAAGAATGTTTTCAAAAAATACTATTTTTTGTTTAAATTTTCACAGAACTATTTTCTTATCACTTAAGTTTAACCTACAGTGGTGAAAAAAAATTTGAAGATTTTGCTGAACATATATTGTGTTGTATTGATAGGTAGTGACCCAAGCTATCACCCCCTGCAGTATGTCGTGCTATTTACTGGACATCCTGTATATATAAAAGCGAAAGGTCACTCACTCACTCACTCATTCATCACGAAATATCAAAAACCGCTTGACGTATAAAGATGAAATTTGGCAGGGAGGAAGTTTATAGTTAGTAGAAAAAAATCCGTTCCTAACGGACGTCGTTAGGAACGGATTTTTTGAAAATTAGTTTTTAAGGGGGAGAAAAGGGGGGATTTTATTTTTATGAAAAATCTTATTCCTTGAGATAATAAACTTGAAACTTGGTACGAATACTTATGTATGGAAATTATAAACTTTTATATTTTTAGTTTTTCTAAACTACCCCCCTTTAGGAGGATTGCGGGGTGTCAAAGTTTGTATGGAAGAATTTTAACGCGCGGTCTGATTTACTCGAAAATTAGTTATTATACTAAAAACTAAAAATAATAAAAACGTATATCAAGGTTTTTTTAAAATTTACCCCTAACGGGGTGAAAAGGGGCATTCATTTTTACAGCGGAGGATTTTACTGTGCGGCTTGATTACCCTTAAAATTGGTATAAATAATAGAAACGTTACAATAGACTTTTCAAAAAATATTATCACGCTATAAGCGTGATAATATTATTCATAATATGGGTATTCTTCTATAGTTTACCGCAAATTGTAAAAAGGCTTGCCAAAAGGTTAGAATATTGCAGATAGTTACGGAATTAATCTTTTAAAAGATAATCATCACGCTATAGCTTTATGGATCTAAGCAGTCAATCATAACATGTCCAAGCTCGACGGCGCGTTGAGTTCCACGCGCGCCTCAAAGAGGTGTCAGCAAGTGAAGGGGTCCAATGAGGCCGATGCCAGCCGGGGTTGCGGGAAAGTCCGGAAGGGATACCGTGGCCCCTGGCAATGCACAGGCAACTGAAGGAACACGGGTGGGTTTTAGTCAGAAAGAGTCTGACACGCAGCGGGAGAAGTCACTTGATGACATCCCATCCAAAAAAAAGCAATAAAATGGCCAATTTTCACAAAAGCTTTTTTGAAGCCAGTCGATCCTATTTCTTATTACTAGGGTCAAAAAACTATATCGGGCCAACTGAGGTTTGAGTACAAAAATGTCTGTCTGTATGTTACCTTTTCACGCCTAAACCATTAAACGGATTTCGATAAAATTTGGCAAGGAGATAAATCGCATCCTAAGGTAAGACATACTTACTTTTTGTCTCAAAAATAATCCTAAAGAGAGTGATATACGATATAGGTTGGCAGCAAGGTAGGTTAAGGCAGGTAGTTAGTGGACCAGCGCCGCTTGTCATGCGGTGTTCCACAGGGTTCGGTCGTGGGACCGCTCCTGTGGAACATCGGCTACGACTGGGTGCTGAGGAGCGAGTTCCAGCCGGGCGTGGACTTGACGTGTTATGCGGATGACACGCTGGTCACGGCCCGGGGGAGCTCGTACAGGGAGGCAGCGTTGCTGGCGACGGCTGCGGTGTCACAGGTCGTGACCCGCATACGGCGCCTAGGCTTGGAGGTGGCCCTCAACAAGTCGGAGGCCATGGTCTTTCATGGCCCCCGGCGCGCGCCGCCGCTGGATCACATATCGTGGTCGGAGGGTCTAGAATCGCTGTCGAGTCCACCATGAAGTACTTAGGATTGGTGCTCGACAGCCGGTGGGATTTCGACCCCCACTTCCAGCGGCTGGCGCCTAAATTGTTGGGCGCGGCTGGGGCGCTGTCAACGTTGCTTCCCAATCTGGGGGGCCCGAGCGCCGCCTGTAGGCAGCTTTACGTGGGGGTCGTGCGATCGATGGCCCTGTATGGGGCCCCGATCTGGGCGGCTGACCTGACGGCTGGCAGCATCGCTGTTCTGCGAAAACCACAGCGAGCGATGGCCGTCAGAGTCATCAGGGGTATCGCACGATCTCCTACGAGGCGGCTTGTGTACTGGCCGGATCCCCGCCCTGGGACCTTGAGGCGAAGGTACTCGCGTCACTGTATACTCGCGGTGGCGCGAGGACTCGAGGGCGCGAGGCGAGCGGCTGACGCAGCGACATTTGGAGCTGCGTCGTCACAGCTTCACGCAGCTCTGGTGGCGAAATGGCGGGACAGGCTTTCACGCCCAACCGCCGGCCTCGTCACCAGTCCGGCCAGTGCTCGAGCGCTGGCTCGGGAGGAGGCACGGCTCCCTGTCGTATCGGGTGACGCAGGTGCTCTCGGGGCATGGTTGCTTCGGGAAGTACCTGTGTCGCATAAACAGGGAGCCGGACGCTCGGTGTCACCACTGCGTCGACTGTCGGGAGGACACGGCTCGGCACACGCTGGCAGAGTGTGTTGCTTGGGAGGAGCCGCGCCGTGCCCTCATCTCAGGTGTCAGCAGTGACCTGTCGCTGCAGACCGTTGTCGACTCGATGGCAGCGAGGAGTCCTGGGACGCGGTGGTATCCTTCTGCGAAACAGTCATTTCGCAGAAGGAGGCTGCGGAAAGGGAGCGGGAGATTGCTTCCGCTAACCCGATCCGCAGCAGACGCACCGGGCGTCGGCGGAGGGCGGATAACGCCCTCTTCCAGCCCTCCTAAATGGGTCCAGGGGCGACGGATCTGGGGAAATCCATCGCCCCCTACTCCTTAGGACCCGAGATGGCGGCGCGTAGTGTTCCACGCGCGCCTCTCTATGATGTAAGGGGGGAGTTTAACACCTCACTCCCCCCAAACTCGAGGTGGCCCGCAGAGGCGGGCTAGCATCAGCCGAGGGTCGCGGAAGTATCTGCGTTCCCGCGACCCCCGGCTTAGGTGTGAGATGGAACACCGGGGTGGTTTTTAGTCAGTACGAGTCTGACAGACCCCTCCGCCCGCCCCAGGGCGAGTTCACCCCGAGACCAAAAAAAAGAAAAAGGTAGTTAGTGGACGTCCGCTAAGAACGGATTTTGTGACAGGGCCAGATTAAGGAGAAATGAAATGAAATTGTTTATGCTGTAAATAGAATATTGGAATCACTTTTACACGTAATCTTAAAAAAAAAAAAAAAATTACCTAGATGAGTTCGGCGTTTCCTATCTGACTACTCTGAGAAGAAAGGCCGAAACAAACTCGGAGGTCACATTCTCTTTTAAAGTCCAGACATAATCTTGGTCGGGCCATATGAGGACCATGTAGATTAGTCTGAAATGGTCTTTGAGAAAAGAACCACACAGATTTGAGTGGACCTAACCTGTCAGTGCAAAATGAGGTTTAATGGCTCTCGCAAGTTTGTATGACAGTCCTTAATTTTTTGTGCTACAAACTTAACATTTGGCTGAGGTAATTAATAGTCAGTAGACGTTTGTAAGCACTCGCAAGTTTGTATGATTCTGATTTTTTATTTGTACTGCCGACCTGAAATTTAGCAAGTCTAGGTTTATGAGTAGGAGACAGTAGCTAAAAAATAATTTTGTGGCAGCCTGGACTAAGGGCTCTTATGAAATCTTTGTCTTTTTGTACCTGAAAATTGGTAGAGAGATAGAATATAGTTAAGACATGTCAGTTAGGAACAGATTTTACGACAGGGCCGGTTTGAGGGAATATAATCGCTTTCGCAACCCTATGTGTTCAACAAACAATAATTATTGATGACTTTTACTACAACAAACTGAAAATACAACTAAATTAAATTCAAACGAAGATAGGTTTTATATTTTTTTTTTACAGTAGTATTAACGTACCTAAGTAGTACCTAAGTAAGTAGTTTCATCAAAGTATAGCTTGTTTTTTTTTTCCTGGTTACTTCCTTCACGCTTTTCCGTGGTAAAAAGTATCTTATAGTACGGTGAACCTGGTATTCACATATCACCATATTAAATACCGAATTCCAAACTATATGTTATACCTACATGTTTGTTTATCCCACATTCACCATCGTTTTATGTAAAACTATAGATAAAATTTTCGAAAACCCCCAATTATAATCTTTATTATTACCACTATATAACCACGCGGACGAAGTCGCGGGCAACAGCTAGTAGCTAGTATTAAATATAGACAAATAAGTGATTTATTTCTCAAACACCTAGGGTAGCCTATCTGATGGTAAGTGGTCATAGCTTCGTCAGGTGCATTGCCATCCCAGTAACAAAGCTGAAACATTTATGCAACTTTAGCTTGATTGAACAGTAAATGTACAGAGCCGCTTCCAACATTGCCGATTTTTCTCAATCTGCGGTCCAAACTTTGCATTGCAATATTATCATAAAAGCTAAACTTCTTTCAATCATTTTGGTACTTGTTTGTTGGTTTGCTGTATTATTACAGCGGTCTGCGGGACTGGTGGTCATCCAGCGTAGCGTTCACTCATCTACTGTGCGCCATAGGCAATCCGTAGGAGACGCAAAAACGCCACGGAGACGATGCAAGAGCGACGTAGGCAACACGAAGGCACTATACGAGGTCTCGTAGCACCTACTATACAAGCGATGCAAGTAAGCAGCGTATGCGTCACTCATATGCTACGATATGTCGTAGCACCAACTACGCAAACGATGCGAGTAAGCAGCGTAATCGTCGCGTAGGCGCTACGATATCTCGTAGCACCTACTACACAAGCGATCGCGAAAAAACGCGATACGACCAGATGCGACTAAGCAGCTTAGGCGTCGCTTAAGCGCTACGATATCTCGTGTAGCATCTACTACGCAAACGATGCGAGTAAGCTGCGTTGCCGAAGCGTAGGAGCCGACTCCAGGAAGCTGTGTCGACGGCGCAAGATCTCAACATTTACACAACCCCATTGACCTGGTGGTGTAGTCACTACGTACTGGGTAGAAAACACGTGGACATTGTGTAGAAGCCACGGAATATATATACGAGGAAGCGTAGACATTCCAAAAAGGCGCTACGTTGGCAAGTTTTTTAAATTTAATTGCAAAAAGTTTTATTTCACCCATCCACGGACCAACCCCGGCAAGAGTAGCTTAACCTGGTGGATCGACCCGTGCGGCTGTTATTACTTAGCCATGAGGTTATTACTTACCCTCCAGATTTATAAGCGATGAATTTTAATTCAAAAACGTAGGTAAACATGTGACTAAAGTGTTGCAAGTTATCCATCCGCATTTATTTAATGAGTACAAAATTACAAATACTTTGTAAAACCACAAATTACGTATTATAAATTCCTTCCCACCTTTATTAATTTAATTACATTAGTCAGCCATTAGATTGGTGTATTTTTTTAAAACATGAAAATAATCTTCTTCTTAGCGTGTCGATAGAAATCTAAATAGACTCGGGCCAGAATTATGCGACTTGTTTGGTGCCATCACCAACGTCCATTAGTTCCTGTAACGTGCAGCTGACAGGACACGCAGGTCACGATATTAAGTGTCCCATCGTTTGTGGCACAGCACCACATTATACACATTATTATGAAAATATTAATCGTAGGTAAGGATGTGGAACAAAATCTGACAAACGTTACATGTATATAAAAAAAGTACTCTGTGCGTTACATTGAATCCATATTTTCTACGGGAAATATTGACTTAATTTTTTTTTTTTTTTTTTTTTTAACTAGGGCATCTCACAGATATACCACTAAGGTAGTTACTGCTTAACCGGACTGTCCTGTGGCTGCCTTATGCTACTACACTCAAAGCCTCCAGCCAGGGGCATTACTATTCTAACTTATATTAGGCGAACGCTCGCTAAGGGCACCCCTTGTGGGGTACGAACCTTGGCTTAGGGCGTCGCTGGGGGGAGGGCAGCAAGGTGGGACAGGCTGGATCAAATTTATATTATCATTATTATTAATCGGGGAATTTAAATCTACATTTCTCAGCGTAACACGGGCTGGCGCTTCTGCGAGCAAGGGCCCAACCCTTGCTCGCAGAAGCGCCAGCCCGGGGTTGACTTAATGATGCACACTTTTTAAAATAAAGGAGCCTCTTTTTTAATTTCTGGCCTTTTCTCACAGTTGGTCGCAGTAAATAAGCTACGATACCCTAACCAAACGGGTTAGGATAGAACTGTGACCAGCCATGTGCGAGCCGTTTTAGTCCCAAAAACTTAGCAAGGGCATCCCTACCAAATGGTTTAGATTAGGTTAGAACTGTGACGTCGGGAGGATACGGCTTGTCACACGCTGGCTGAGTGTACTGCTTGGGAGGAGCCACGCCGTGCCCTCATCTCAGGTGTCGGCAGTGACCTGTCGCTGCCGGCCGTTGTCGATTCGATGTTCGGCAGCGAGGAGTCCTGGGACGCGGTGGTACCTATCGCGTCTCCTTCTGCGAAATGACTGTTTCGCAGAAGGAGGCTGTGGAAAGGGAGCGGGAGATTGCTTCCGCTAAATCGATCCGCAGCAGACGCACCGAGCGTCGGCGGAGGGCGGATAACGCCCTCTTCCAGCCCCCTAAATGGGGCCAGGGACTACGGATC
The DNA here is from genome assembly GCA_963853775.1 of Xanthia togata. NCBI lineage: Eukaryota > Metazoa > Arthropoda > Insecta > Lepidoptera > Noctuidae > Xanthia > Xanthia togata. The sequence continues at coordinate 9,401,805 of OY970790.1, read as the reverse complement.
TGGGGAAATCCGTCACCCCCTACTCCTTAGGATTCGAGATTGTGGCGCATAGTGTTCCACGCGCGCCTCTCTATGATGTAAGGGGGGAGTTTAACACTTCACTCCCCCTTAACTCGAGGTGGCGAGCAGGGGCGGGCCGGCACTAGCTGGGGATCGCAGAAGTCGCATTAGATGCCATGATCCCCGGTGCAAGTGTGAGACGGAACACCGGGGTGGTTTTAGTCAGTAAGAGTCTGACAGACCCCTCCAGGTCTAGAAGGTGTTCCGTCTCACACTTTTAGGACCCAAATAGGAATTATTAGAGGATCACAAAAAGACGCGCATTCATTCTAATAGATTCTTCAACAATATTTTTAGTAAAGCAAAATGGGGATTATCGATACTCATGAAATATTCTACCTAGTAAAGCCGATCTGATAAGTACCTATGCAATATGTAAATGGTTATGAATGAGTTTACGGTTGATATAAGGAACTAAAACAAACGTACCTATCTGAGAAGGATCTAGCTTATAGTAGGTAGATATATAGTCGACCTCGTTATTGCATAACCACTTTTAACAACAATTCCAAGCGGAGCAAAAATTATTGTGCTCGCTTCGTTCGCTCTTCCGTCCTACATTCTCTCACTTCTTCGACGTTTCTGAATACTGTGGCGGGGGCCTCATATTAGTTGTGCCGCCCCGGGCCTCTGATGCGACGGGGTTAGTCCGCCACTGGTCTTTCAGCTTCAGTGAAGACCACGGATATCGAGGAATATGCCTTGGAGGCGTGGCACGTGGCGCCTCGACATTGCTAAATAAATTGGGCTTATGTTCGAACGGCGGCTGTACGCTTCATTCAGTCGCTTTGCAACTGCGTACAGTGTACTATTGATGCGTAAAAAACCAAAATGCCGAGCTGTGCAGTAATAATTTGTAAAAATAGGTCTAGTACCATCAACCTGAAGACAAATGGCGTGTCCTACCACCGGTAAGTAAACATTTAAGTCACTGTTTAATATTTTAAATCAATTTTTAAATCATTTACTAACTTACGTCCGGAGTGATACGAACTAGCCCGAACTAACCCGAATCTTTCCGAACGGAACGAACGTTTTGGGTTTAGAGAGGTGCAATCGAGTGCGTGCGGCTGATTTTATCGACATGCGTATTATTGCAGTCGAATATTTTTTTACAGAACTCAATGGATATTCTCGTATTACATGTATAGTTTAAGAGTTAAATTTGTTATTAATTTAATTTTGTTTGAAGCAAATAAAGACATTGTTATTTCAATACAGTTGCTCGTGCATAGCATAATATTTAACGGAGAGGGTTCCCTTTACCCGGTAATACAATATAAAAAAAAAACATTTTATTTTAGTAAAAATAACCCATATTTTCGGATATATAAAAACAAATAAAAAACAAAACAAACAAAACAAATATAAAGAAAATTATACGAAGTTATAATATTACAAGAATGTGCTAAAATAAATATCGATAAAAATTGTCGACCATCGCTTTCGACTCCCTAATTGCATGCGTGTGGATTGAATGTTCGCAAATAGCGAGTGTTTACAAGTGAATGCCCCGCCCATTCTATGTATGTGTGCTATTAGAAATTGATTTTGTGTAGCTGCTTTCTTCTTAGTGTGCGAGTTCAAATTTTAAGTGTGTGTCGTAAGTACACTATTTGTTAATGTTGTAATTATTTTGGTGGGAGATAAGCGGTCGCACTAGGGCCGCATTCCGTATTAGAACATAATCGCTCACAGCGCTGATATCGATAATTGGCGTTCCGAGTAAGATATCACGATAATGACAGCTGAGGGCTGTCAACAATTCGGAACGCTCGTAAACGCACTCACAGTACTCGCTCAATGTCAAAACTTGCTTATCATATTTCTTTGTGTTTATACCACAAATTTCTTCTTCTTCTTTGTTTATGTAGCGAACGGTAGCCAGAAGCACAATTTCGAAAATGCCACGTTAGTTTAAAGATATGATGCGAGTCAAAACAAAACAGCACAGCTGTCATTTTTGACAGCGCCCACGGTGATATTAGTAAAAGGCATGGTCGGCGTTATCGCAAGATGGCTCACGTCATGACGTCATCTATGACGATTCAAGACGCAACGTTATCGCGTCCACGTTAATACGGTACGACTGTTAGCACGTTCAAATCGATTACATCGTAACTCGGAATGCAGGGTAGGATTCCTAACTATTCCGCAATGAAGGCATATCTCTGGATATCTATGGTGAAGACTGAGATTTCCTACCAAAAGCAACGATATACGATATACAGACTATTGGACGTATCGGTCTATTGAAGTGCCGGATTAGTGAGATTGTACTGTGTTAATTAGTTTGTTATTTTTGCACATCATTTTGTTTAATAAAAAAATATTCATTATTTTAATCTTGGTTTCTTGCCGTCTATTAAACGTACTTACCTATTATTATTTAATTGGTGATTCCTGCATTCAGCTCATTCCAGCTGTTATAGAGCCTCTTGGCCCTAACAAAACAATGCAAATAATCTACTGTCAAAAAGACGAATTCATTTGTCCGTAGTTCATAATAAAACAAAAAGTTGATACCGTAAATCATGCATAGAAAATCATGCTTCATGGGTGTAGCTACCGCCTTAACAGTAGTATCATTGATATGGGGCCCCCAAGATTCAGGGGGCCCCCGACGCGACGTGTGAAAGCAAAATATTATCCACAACCTCAAATTCATGTTGATACGTGTATCTACCTAATGAGTAATGAGTGGGTTAGCTTATATTTTACAAAGCCTTCAAACTACAATCACGGCTTCCTTTTGTACTATGTAGCTACGCCACTGTTATGATTTTTAGGTTTTCGTAACACATTTACGACGTTTATTTAACAGTATGCCAAGTAGGTACCTACTTATTTCCCCAACATTAACCTTACCTACCATGATTCAATCTCTAGAAAGAAAATACGTTTATTTGCGGTACATATGACGCAAGCAAAGGAACAAACACTAAAAAACAAATTTGGGGGAAAATATGCGTCACATCCACGCAAAATGGCCATCACTCAGCATAATAAACTGTAAAACTGGTAGGTAGGTAGGTACATGGTTCGAGTTCTAGAAGGCGTGTCGTATCGGTGGTCTTATTCCCTATCCGCATGATAGTTTCTTGTCTGATATGCACGCGGTAAAGTCAACTTAATTATAAACCTTTGAAAATGTTATGGAACAACTAAATAAAAAATACATGACTGCTGTCATGTAGGTACAGTGTTCATTCTGATTCCGAAACACCATTTGAGTCAGATATTTCTGATAATTTGAACCAAGATTTGGATACATTTTTTTTTCTTTTGTTTGACGCTGACCAGAAACATAGTACCGATTCAAACGTTCGATGCAAACAATAATCGATTAAAGGATTACAACACAACATTAATGACCAAAACTCTACTGACTCATTGAATGAAGCAAGACATGGCATTGTTCTTAAAGTACATACTAATTCCATGCATAACACTGACGCTTGATGAAGTATTTATTATCTGTTTGTTTATACTCTGTAAATTCTGATTTCTTCTTCAAATCTATTACTAATATTACTGTAATCTATGGTAATCTTTTTTGTTGTCATTTGATCACATTGTCATTTTGATTGTTGTACAGTACAGTCGATGGATCATTATTTTGTATTTCGTTTTCTATTTTACTTCTAAATTAGTAGCTAATTTTGCGATGGCACATTGAATGAGATAGTTAACTATTCAATACTCTGCTTTTAAATGCAGTTTTTACCAAACTAAAGTGGTTGTGTATTTTATAGTCTCAACAACATGATTCCTTTTTTATTATTTGTGATTTTTACGGCTACACACGCCGATGAAAGCGTTAAATATGCCGCAATTATATTCCGACATGGAGATAGGACGCCTGTGGAGACCTACCCTACCGACCCTTGGCGAAATGAATCTCTATGGCCTGTAAGATTTGGTGAGCTCACCAATATTGGGAAAAAGCAGCACTATGCATTGGGGAAATGGTTCAGAAAAAGATATTCGGTAAGATGATACCTTTAATGTTACTATGGGTCTGGGTGTGTTATGTCTATGTGTGTGTTAGCATGATATAATGCTATCATGAGAATGTAATCTGAGACGGTCCATAATGTTATGCCAATCACCATTACCTACTCGAACACATTTGATAAACCACACAGTTCCATAATACTTATAAAATAGGTTCATATATAAGTTAATTACATAATGATGACTATAAAATAATTTTAATTCTATTTAATGCTGAGCGTCATAATTAGAAATAAAAGCTAATGTGGCATTAAAATGTATTATCAGTATCAAAACAACAAACAAATAAAAAAATATTGTAATATATCTCCTATTGAGAAAAAAAAAAAGTGTAGTGTGTAGGATATTTATTATACTTATGATATTTATTACTAAATCACACTTTAACGGCTGAATGGATTTGAATGTTGTTAGTCTCCACATCACCCATAGTTGACTGGTAGTAAAATTTCTCAGGCATTAAGTCTGCCACTGTTCAGTGGTGTGCATACACTCAACTGTTGATTTGCGTTTAGAAATCAATATCAATCACAATAAAAATTATATTGTGTCTCGTTAGTGACAGTGACTTCGATTGACTGATACTATTAGCCAAACACACAGTATTTTTTAATTTATAAAATACTGTTTGTCTGGATACAATAGCATTTATTTCTAATTATGACGCTCAGCATGAATAAGCTATTGGATAAACCAAATGTATTGCATGAGTCTAGTGCTTCAAATGAGTGATGTGAAATGTAGGTGACAGTATTTGCAACTCTTGCAAGTTAAGTAATTACTAGATATCTACATAAATCCCTGACACATCATGATTATAACTAAATAAAGTGCTAAACAATGATAAAACATTGTTGTATTACTGTCAATCATTTGAAGTTGAATGAGATAGCATGTTTTAAAAATAAAAATAAGTTATTATTTTAAAATTAATCCTTCTGAAGTCCTTCCTATATTAGTTTCCTTATTATTCTCGGAGGCACTGCCCTAAAACATAGTACCTAGATTGAACCTTACCCTGAGGATGACAAATATATAGACCGGGAGCGAAGGGCGATGGGAGTGAGGAGCAATATGTTAGCTTGCAGGTTTGCATGTTGAGAAACGAAGTGGAGCCGCATGTTGTACCAAACTAAATAATTTTCAGCATATTACTAGTCTTTCTACTCTAGCAGCCTGTGGGTCAAGTATTCACGCCCAGCTTACAACAACACATTTAGGATGCTGTTGGGACTGTCGCCGCTATGTAGTACTTCGGGAATGATCGCAGAGGCGCATACTGATAGCTTTCACGCCAACCGGTGAAAAAGATGGTGTCACTTCTCACAAGACTGCGCGGTAGCAACAACAGCATTCTAAAAGCGTTTGCAGAGCGCTCTGACAACCCTACAACAAGGCACTATATATATATTGGGTCCCCACCTATGAAATTGGCGTTTTGTATGGAGAATTTTAAAGAAGTTGCATGTGTAATTTTTCTTAATTTATTTAACAACCATGAACACTAATGTTTTAAAACTTTTATTCACTAATGTTTAAAAACGAAGATAATGTATAATGCCACTTAGATTAAGCAACAAAAATAAGGTTTGGCTGTTTTAAAACAAATAGTGGTCATTTCTGCTAACAAAAAGAGGAGTCATTACCATTAGTAGTTGTCTATTATGGTCATTATTCGATATAATATCAAGCAATTGATGAATAGTTTAAATCATAGAAGTGACAAGGTTCTCTATTTGTAAAAAAAAAACGCGAATTTGATAGGTGGGGGACCCAATATTTAGTCATAGGTGAAATGATTGTCTGTGTTTTTCTTTCTGTGTGCTTTCTAATATAGCTGTAAGAATACTTAACAACAATATGGATTTAATGTCTAAAGTAAATGATTCTTATTATATAATTTTATTATTAATTGCAATTTAAATATTTCAGCATTTACTGTCAGAAGTCTTTGATCCTACTGAAATTTATATTCGGTCAACAGATGTGGACCGCACTCTTATGTCTGCTCAGGCAAATTTAGCAGGTGAGGAGCTATTTTATTTTAATATACAGGGTGTTTGGTGCATCGTGTGCCAAATTGAAATGTTCGACTGAAGGGGTCATCTACTATAGATTCAGTCGACCATTTCAATTTGGCACACGATGCACCAAACACCTTGTTTAATAACTGTTGTATTGTACTTATACATTAGTAATACATATTTGTTTACTTTTACCAGTTCAGTCATTAAAAACACTTATAACTATTCCTTCACATTGACTAAATGTGACTGAACCGATAAGTACTTCAGGTAATGTGTCAGTGAAAAGGTAGGCCTACAAACACTAGAATTTCTAGTAAAAATACAAAAACTTTACAAACAGGAATGTACCCTCCAAACAACAAAACTACATGGAATACTGAAATACTCTGGCAGCCAATACCGGTACACACTGAACCAGAAAACGAAGATGAACTTCTTGCTATGAAGAAGCCCTGTCCTGCTTATGAAAAGGAATTTGAGAGGCTAACACACTCTAAACCGTATAAGGAAAGACTGAGTAAATACCAGCATTTAATGGAGTAAGTCATTGATGTTTTACTTTGACATAATAATGTCATTTTGGAAGTCAGATGAACAACACACTCCCCTTTTAATAAATGCGGAGAGGTACAATCAGTATTAGCTTCAGATTTACCGTAGGTACATTTTTAGAGATTTCAGTTTGCCATTTATAATTTTACTCTCTCGGAGTGTATGTTTAAAATGTTAAAGGACAACAACAATAACACAGTAACAGCCCACATCTTTGTTATCTATGTGTTAGAAATCATGTAAGGGTATACTATATATAGATCATCTTTTTCTGTTAGATTAAGGCAAGGGTAGACTGTGGCAAAGTTAATGAGCTAGACTTTTTTGATAAAGACTGGTCCTACTAGCCCTAGACGAAAAGAAGGGGAAGCCTTACCCTGCAGTGGGGAAATACAAGCTTATACCTTATATCAAAAACTTTTATTATTATAATAATACAAGTTTTTGATGTATTGTATTCATGTGATTCACTTGTGACGGCAACCGACTTAGTTGAACTAGAACACTGGTTCTATTTAGATTTATGTATAAGTACTATGATAAAATAACCTACCTCTTTGTTTTTCAGTTATCTTTCGGCATACACTGGTATGAAAGTAAAGGACTACTATGACATTGATGACATCTATTCTACTTTGTACATCGAATCACTATACAACTTTACATTACCAAATTGGACACAGTCTGTATACCCAGATAAAATGCGGGAGCCATCATGCTACAGGTTTATTTGTTTTATTATAGAACTGAACACTGAATTATTTTTATTTTATAAAGTTACTAACTTTACCCGCCCTGGCTTCGCACGCACGGGTAGTATAAGTACTTAACTACGGCGCACCTACCTACCTACCCCACCTACTACCTACTTACTTACCTACCTACTCTTACCCTACCTACTACCTACCTACTTTGGTAAGTAGGTAGGGTGTAGGTAGGTACCTACCCTACCTACTACCTACATTACCTACCTACCCTTACCCTACCTACCTACCCTTACCCTACCTACTACCTACATTACCTACCTACCCTTACCCTACCTACTACCTACCTACCCTTACCCTACCTACTACCTACCTACAATAACTGCGCTAAGGAGACGGATTTGGAAGCGGTTTTCGGCGCAGTTAATTTTAATTGAGCTCTGCCCCGCCTTCCCACCTATACTTACCCAACTGTTTGCTAAAAAAAATAAGTAAATCTTCTTTTCGTAAATTTCACTTCGTAAGACCACAAAAATCTCGAATAACTCGAAGATTTTCAGTTTAATGCCGGTAATTTTGGGATTAATAATTAATTACCTGCCACACCTTCACTGCTGGACCCCGTTTGGTGTTCTGTCTCGTTGGTTGGTAGAACAAAAAATCTACTTACCTACCTACCTACTTACATAGATTTATTAAAGTAAGTATGTAAGGCATTCTTTAGTGAAAAACCCCATTTTGTTCTTTTTTAATCTACAAAGTAGTATTTTCTATGGCCATTTAAATGTTCTTTATTCTACTTTCAATATTTTAATTACTCTAGCGCTACAGTCTATCTCACTATGGCCATTATACCTACATATTATAATATTAAAATATTTTATCGGCAGCTTTACAACACAAACGGGCTCGCCGCTTCTTGCGCGACTGAAAGTGGGTCCTCTACTCAAACATATAATGGCAAAGATGAAGGAAGCCATGTCAGCTTCCTCAAAAAGTCGTCACAAGGTGGTAATGTATAGTGGACATGACCTGACAGTGGCAAGCATGCTCAATGCTTTGGACTTATATGATGGCAACTGTCCTACATACACATCAACCATACTCATTGAACTGTTGACGAGTAAGTATAATTCTGAAAGTGGTTTGTTATGAGATCATCAACTATGTAAGCTTGTACACGTGCATAAAGATTTATTTTTCCTTTATAGAACTTTAATAGTTCATACATCGACTTCCGAATATCCCTGGCAGTTGATAGTATGTCATGCAATATTGATAATAATTATATTGATAAAATATTATTGTGTATTTCAGACAACAAAACTACGGGTGGATATTATGTGAGAATCTCGTACAGGAATTCAGTAGAGATTGTTGAACCGACAGTTCTCAAAATACCGTATTGTGGAGAAGTCTGTCCTGTAGAAAGATTCATAAAGCTTTACAATAATCTTCTCTCCGTGAACTGGGAAGATGAATGCAGAAAAGAGGTGACAAACATACTATCTATTTTCACATAATAATTGATGATCGAATTAAAAAAGCCTTAGATACATATTGATAATGCCCTGGTGAAAAATTCCCTTTGCAAAACTATATATCTATTTACCTCCAGTATTGATTATAGGAGTGCTAAGAAAAGGATTCATTTTATGGCGACTGAACCAAGATAAAGCATAATTAGAAGATATTATTATGTTGCTACAGTTATGTTAAAAACATTAATTAAATGCTCAATATTTTTCAATCAATATTGAAGGGTCTTCAAGTATCCATATTGGTATAACAATTCTGACCACATTTACAACTAATTCAGTATTTTAGATGTAGACGTATTTTAGACAAGTTTAGCTATGTAGAACATATATAGCTAGGTTATGTGTAAGGTCATTGATATAAAAAAAACAATATACCTAGTCTTGCCATAAATATTGTCACAAAGATTTTTTTTTATTACAAATAATATTTATTACTTTTACAGTGTGTTAGTTTAATACATAAATATAAAACAATTTAAAATATAAAAAGCTTATTCGAAGTGGTCTCCATTGGCTGCAATACAGTCCTTTAAACGTTGAGGCCAATTATCAATAGAAGCACGCACTCTTTCCATGGGAAAATTCTTCACTGCCAATCGTATGGTTTGTTTTAGGGACTCCAAATTATCATGGCGTTTAGAGCAAGCCGTACTCTCTAAAACTGACCATAAATCATAATCCAGCGGATTAAGATCAGCTTCAGCTCTGATGAAGTCCGAAACGTTCACTTCTAACCAAGACTGCGTGGACCGAGCTTTATGACCCGGCGCCGAGTCTTGTTGGAAGGACCATACTTGGTTATTGATTATAGTGTTGTTAAGGGGCTTAACTACCTTCTTAAGAATGGTATCTTGATACACTTGTGCCGATGTTTTGATACCTTTTTCACAAAAATATGGCTCAGTCACTCCTTCATAGCTAACACCCCACCAAACCATCACTGAAGTTGCACTCTGTCGACTAATTGGGAAGCTTCCTTAGAGCTTTGAGCATACATACGGTCATTTTGTTTGTTAAAATGTTGCTCAATTGTAAAGATTTTCTCATTCGTAAACAAAAAAAATCTGTGACCTCCCTTTGCGTACCGTTTCAGTAGTTGTTTCGATTTTACCAACCTATTTTTTTTTAAATTATCCGTAAAAAAATGGCCAGTGCGTCTCTTATAGGCTGCAAATCCTAAGTCATCTTTTAAAATACGCGACATGGTTCTGGGTGCTATCTTCATCTCCCGAGATAAAATCTTTTGCTTTCGGACAGGATTTCTTCGAATTCTTTCCCTTACTGCTTTGACCACCTTTTTCGTACGAACACTACGTGGACGGCCAGATCTTTTCCTGTCACAAACAGACGAGTTCTCATTGTACCTATTAATAGCCCGGTACACAAACATTTGACTAATACCAAGCGTATGGAGTTTAAAAATTGTTTTTTTTTTAAATCTTTCAACTCTCATTTAAAATACTACCGAGTAGTAAGAAACGATGGATAGGCTGTGTCAAAGAAGATATGGCTGGAAAGGGTGGGGCCTTTCCAGCCTTATCTTCATTGACACAGCCTATCCATCGTTTCTTTGGTCTTCCTCTACTCTTGTAGCCATCCATATCTATTCATAATAAAAACTTTCCTCACGACATTTCCCTCATTCACAAACTTGTAAAATTTCATTAAACCGACAGACATAAACCACCTTTTCGAACAATACTTATTATTAAGTAACATCACAGACTTAGATTTTGATAAACACAAATCCCAGTTTTATGGTTTAAAACTGGGATATTTTTAACAACATTAAATGAAGGCATTGTAAGGTTTTGGGGACATTTTTGAGCTGATGAAAGTGTATTTAGGCTTTTATAGGCACCTATTATCAATGATCTAGCTATGGTAAATAATAGGGGTTAAAGTATGAAATTGCCGACTTGTACTGAAAAATTAAATTCGTTTTTTTTATTTTATTTTATCATATTTATTTAATCAAAATAATTACCATTATTATCTATACATTGCTGCCATTTGATAGGAAGGTCATTTATGCCTTTGCGATAGAACTCTCGTGATCTAGATTCGACAAACTGTGAGGCAGCATTTTGTACTGCCTCCTGAAAAGAAAACTTTTTATCACGTAGAAAATTGTCCAAATCACGAAAAAAATGGTAGTCCGTTGGAGCAAGGTCTGGCGAATAAGGAGGGTGACGAATGGTTCTAATTGCAGTTCCTGTAGAGTTAAAACGGTTTTTCGCGCTGTATGAGGTCTCGCGTTATCATGGAGCAATAATGGTGAAGATCGATTCATGAGTCGGGGCTGTTTCACTGCTAGTTTTGCTATCATTGTTCGGAGTTCGGCACAGTAGACATCTGCCGTTATTGCTTGACCAAATCGGAGAAAGCTATAGTGAATAACACCATGCTGAGACCACCAAACATTTACCATTACCTTTTTATTGGTATAAGCTTTGCTTTATGTTACTGTTGCGGCGTTTGACCTGGGGTCAGCCATTGCATTTTTCGCTTACGGTTATCGTAAAGAATCCACTTTTCATCACATGTCACAATTCGATCCAATATTCCTTCATTTCCGTATCGATTCAACAAGGCAACACAAGTTTCAACTCGCGTTTCTTTCTGCAGATCAGTCAAATCATGAGGCACCCATATCTCATATTTTTTAATTTTATTGATTTGACGCAAATGAGTCAATATTGTTGGTAAGGTAACGTTAAACCATGCCACTAATTCCTGGGTAGTTTGGCTCGGATCGGCTTCCACCATCTCTTTCGATTCATTGTTATTATTCACCTGTGTGGGCGGTCTTCCACGTGGTTCGTTCTTCAAATCAAAGTTTCCATCACGAAAGCGTTTAAACCAAAATCGCACGCACCCTGCGATTTTGGTTTAAACGCTTTCGCATTAGCAGTCCCCTCTCCAAACGCAACATTGATATTGCGAGCTGTTTCTGCCGCGTTAGTTCCGCGGCGGAAGTCATATTCTAAAATAACTCGAGTTTTCGAAGTATCCATCTCTCTTTTCTAAGCTTAATAAAAAAACAACTGAACGTCGATAGTCGAATGTTGCACATTTTTTTATAGAAGAACTTCATAGGTAGGTACCATGTGAAAAAAGTTTCACTCAAAAATCTCAAACCATGAAGGTTCTATGTCAATTCGTAGTACCTATTACAATAAAACGGCAATTTCATACTTTAACCCCTATTATTATAAATTTATAACTCCTGCACTATTTCATGTTACAATGTGTGTTATGATTTTAATTAGGTTTTTACATTTCAGTTCCCGGCACTACTTGGAGGTTCATTTATCGTCGGTCTCTGCCTGTTCATAGGAATTTATATCGCCCACAAAATACATTTTGCACGGGTTTATAATCAGCATAGGTCAGTATTTACCAAATCTTACTTGCACAGTCAACATTACTCTTCAGGCTTAGGTACTCGTTCATGTTAATCTTTTGAATTAGAAATCGTCTTTTTAGGGTTCCGTAGTCAACAAGGAACCCTTCTTATCTTATAGTTTCGCTATGCCCGTCCGTCTATCTGTCTGTCCGCGGCTTACCTCAGATAGTCTTAGTACTAGAAATCTGTAATTTGCCATGGGTTACATATTAATCGCGCTGATAGTGGTAAAATAAAATCATGAAAATAAAAGAACAAAATGTGAACTGGGTGAGATGGGTTAGGTTAGAACTGTGACCAACCGCGCGCGAGCCGAGCGAGCGAAGCGAGCGGTGCCGCAGGAGCAGACGACGAGCGCTACTTCCAAGTTGCTCGCAGCCAGGCAGGCTATTTAGTATTAGCGCAAGGTGCATTACGTCGCAATCTATACATGATTAGTTTGTATGCGTACGGCACTGTATATTTTGGAATAAGGTAATTAATTAGGTCACTACGAAGTATATGCGAGTATTTGCGTACTACACATATGTACAGATGGGATGGAAGATGCCGCAGTCTTAAACACCTGGGTTTAGAAATTTTCCCAAGAGTTCATAACGAAAGTAAGGTGAGCAATGAAGAAGAATTTTTGCCCTAAAATTGCCGAAAAATAATCCCCTAAAGGGGTTAAATAAGGGACAAAAAGTTTGTATGGAAGTTTGTCATATTTGTCGATCGGAAATCCCATGGGCACATTCACGCCTTGTCTAATGTAAATATACTTATTTACTTTCAGGAAAAATATGATATACTCAAGTGTCCAGACTCCTACTGAGAAACCAAACAAACCGTTTGAAGTATAGCACCTCCAATTTTTTTAGATTTAAGTAGCTAGGATGTTTAGTAATGGACCAACTTCATTACTAACCAAAAAATTTATCAATAGTTAATACCAATTTCATAGGTCAATTAATATTGTATGAACATTAGAACTTTAACTTCAATAAAACAGATATTTTATAAACACTGTCCGTAGTCACGCTTGAAACGTTTTTGATTTTTGATTTAATGGTACTTTTTTTACATTTGTTGCCTAAATTCAAAAAAATCGATTATAGGTAATGGTAGATGTTCTAATTTAACATTGCGGGCCCCACTGCTTGTTAAGTAAGTACATTGTTTTTGTATAAAACCAATTATTTAAGATATATACGTGTATACAAGTGTGATGTAAGCGGTTTTAAAGAAAATAATTATAGAAAATGTTAGCAGTCACGCAATATATATATATATACATAATTATATACGTAATTCATGTTACCTATATTTAATATTGCGTTACTGACACAACTGAATGTTTTAATAAAGGCATTTTATAAATCTCTATTAAGTAACATACCAAGAGTGAAACTAATTTACAGCCAAATGAATATTTTTGAATTGTATACCTACTATAAATTGCCGAACTTTAATCAAATGGAAAATGTGGTTGCAGCCTTCAGGAGAAATGTACCGCAACACGGGTCGCTAAAAATGTCGGGGAACGTTGGGCGATGTTAACCAACGACGTCAGACATCTTGTTTCACGACCTTTTTCATCGTTTTCGATGTCGCTTTATATTTCGTGCGATAACGTCGCTTGAATTCGCCTGACATCTCTAGCGACACGGGTTGTGTTGCGGAACAATCGTATCCCAGTGAATACGAGGCTTTAGCGTTAATGGGTTAACATGGTTAACATAATGCTTTTATTTTTATGCTAATATTACAGCGTAGTCTGTGGATGACTTACCATTACGGACCCTCAGTCGCAGCGGCGACGGAAATGGTACAAAATGGTTCCGTCACCACCGCTTGGCTACCGCTGGTTTCGTGTCCGCAGCCTTACTACCTCAGCTGACCTGTGTTATTTAAAAAAAAAGTAATAAGTAATTCGTTAATAAACAAATCTTGAGGCTATTATTTCGAAAAACTAAATTAGACTGTCGCGGTTGTTTTTTTGTTTGTTTTAGGTAGTACTTATATTATAAAGTATTGCTATAATATTATTATTATAATATTTTTATGAATTTAATATACTTGGTTTGGGATGAAGCAGCAACTTGAACTTGAAAACAGATTCAGCGAACGCTCCGTTTGAGCCGGCTTTTTTACGTGCCGTGGATGCACGTATTGTAAAGCTTACTAACGCCCGTCGTTCACCACTTCCTAGTGTTTTAGCTGGGAAGAAGTGTTGTTGTCAAGCGTTGTTGCTTAGGTACCTGCACAGGCAATATGTCGCTGACGCGCGTTCACGCAACTTAAAAAAGCCGTGGTATAATTATTGTTGCTGTCCACGCCTCAAGCTCCTCAAGCTCAACTCAAGCCGTGGCCGCTTCTAGTCACAGATGCTAAAAATTCTGCTTCTTTCATCTTTCAACATCTATTCTATTATTTTATCGGTGCTAAATTAGACAAAACGGAACACATAGTAGACTCGAATTGACTCAATGTTATATCATAAAAAAGCTATTTTGTACGTATTTTATCTGAATGTATTCTTGTACGCCAATTTTATATGCATATTAAATATTTTAAAAGATGTTTATATTTTATAAACCCATATAAATTGTTCCCCTAATTTTCTCCCTTTCCCTACAGGTAGAATACAGCAAAATTCTAGATTCGGGGCTGCGAATAGTTGCATGATTTATATAAATTGTGAAATTGGCTTTTTGCCAAACCCCCCTTGTTTCACTCTTTGCAAAACCTTCTAATAGAATATACTTATTTATCCCAAGCTAAACCATACTTTTGATTGCGGTGAAAACATAGGGCATTGGGCGCCCGCTTTTTTATAACATTCTAGATTTGGTCGGGTTACCACGCATACCTACATCATTTTTTTCGATTATCTCGTTAATTAATTAGTGTACAAGTCTGAAATTTCACATGTATATAATTGAACTGTATTTCTAATTATTGATGTAAAATTCAGTTACCACTACTACAGTAAACTCGGTTAATCGGTGGTCAATTAATTCAGCTGCGCGCCGCGGCCGGAAAATCATCTTATCTTTTTAATTACTTATAGGATACTAATGAAACTTCAGTACCATTTAAAGACAGTAATTATCTATATAATAACGTTTAAGTTTAGTCTTTGGGGCGCTTCTGGCTGGGGTAACGTTACTCCAGCCGGAAGTGTTTTTATCAAATAATTAAAAAACGATCAGCTTACCAAATTTAAAAATCTGCTTACCAAATCTGTTTACAAAGCTGTATTTTTAATTATCTATTGCACTTTGATGACGATTTTCGACATTATCTGGTTGGGGTAACGCACACACAAATGATTTTTTTTTTTACTAGGGTCTCGTAGCTCACCTCTGAGGTGATGACTACTTAACCGCACAATCCTGCGGCTGCCTTAAGCTACTAAACTCAAAGCCTCCAGCCAGGGGCAATACTATTCTAATTAAAACTAGGCGAGCGCTCGCTAAGGGCACCCCCTGTGGGGTACAGACCTCGGCTTAGGGCGGCGCTGGGGGGAGGACAGCAAGTTGGGACAGGCTGGATCAAAGATAATTCATTATTATTAATCGGGGAATTTAAAACTACTGGCTCAGCATCGACGCGGGCTGGCGCATCAACGGGCAAGGGTCGGGGGGGAGTATTATTTACTCGGGCGGGTCGCGATCGCGGAGGACCTCGGCGGTGAGGTCGGAATGCGGGTCGGTGTCTGTGTTTGTGCACTGTACTTGTGGCCCTATTGCTCTCCTGGAGGAGGGTTATGGGGTCGTCTGGGTCGGTAAGGATTTGCCTCGGGGGGCGGATCTGACTGATTCTACTAGGGACATAGTTGGCGGCCTCGACAACCAGAGGGTTGCGGTGTTTGGCGACGGACTCAAAGAAACGCTTGGAATTGCGTTTGAGAAATTGGTGGATTGTGGGGATCTTTAGGTCGAGATGGAGGATCTCGTTCCTAACGTACCAGGGGGCACCGGTGATTTTACGGAGGAATCTATTTTGGAGCGTTTGCATCCTATGGATATGGCGGGGCTTTGCGTGTGCAAATACAGCTCCCGAATAGGTCATAATGAGACGAACGCACGCCGTGTACGTACGCAATTTGCACCTTAGTGACATTTTGCTACGTGCATTCAGGACAGAGTGAAGTCTGCCGAGAACGAAAGCGGCTCGCGACTGGGCCTGCTTTATGTGATCGCTAAAGGAGAGCTGCTGGTCGAGGAAAACACCTATAGGTATTTGGCTCGCTTCTCCCAGGGAATAGGCTTGCCGAACATGGTGATAGGTCGGGGGGGTTTGAACCTTTTACGCGGTTTCGAAAAGAGAACCGCTTGGCTTTTATCCGGGTTGACTTCGATCCTCCACTTTCTAAACCATGCGCCGAGCATGTCGACTGAGGTCTGGAGAGTGCGGGCTATCGAGTCAGAGCTGGTACCCTTGTAGTAGATGGCCGTATCGTCTGCGAACAGAGCCAACTGCGCCCTTCTACTCTTTGGGATACCGCTGGTGAAAAGCGTGAAGATTAGGGGGGAGAGCACAGAGCCTTGAGGGACTCCTGCGCGGATAGGACGGGGGAGGATATCGCTCCTTCGATACGGTAGCGGAAGGTGCGGTTTGACAAAAAGTCCCATAAGATGAGCACGAGACGATCTGGCACACCGAGTTTTTATAGCTTATATAATAAGCCGTTGTGCCAGACTTTGTCGAACGCGTTCGCTATATCGAAGAATATTGCACCGGTTATCAAACCGCGTTGGAAGCCAGCGCATATGTTTTCAATAATCCGGTGGGCCTGATGCACACCAGAGTGCTGGGTTCGGAAACCCAAACTGTTCGTTGGGGATGAGGCCCTTGGTTTCGGCATAGTCTCTGAGACGCTTATAAATAAGCCTCTCATAGACTGCCGAGTACCTTGAGCAAGATGATGGGGCGGTAACTCGACGGCTCGGTCTTTGGCTTGCCGGGCTTCGGTATGCCGATGACCGTGGCTTCTACACACAAATGACTGCGCAGTAGTAATCTTATATAGATCTATAGTACCTAGCGCACATCATTCTTTTATATGTCAATGGCGCACATGCGTAGCCTAGGTTCAGAGCGGCCACAGACTACATAGAGATACTTATGGAGCGGCAGTTATTTGGCGCGAACTGTACCCGGAACGAAAAATGGGCCGCTGTACAGATTATTTCACAACAATCTATATAGGCAGTGAGTTAGCCGTTCGAATCATAATAATAATATAGGAACAATACAAATTATTGAGAATGTCCTAAGAGTTGAGTGGATTCGTGGAAGACTGCCGAGTGTTTATCCGACCATAGAGCATGTTGTCTTGTTGTATATGCTCTGTGATGTTGTCCATGTTATTATTTGCTTGTCTGTGGTTTGTCCTTTCAGGGTTGCCAGATTGTATTTATACAGATACAAAATCTGTATAATTTGGTTAAGTTTGACTGCAACAGATTGCCTTGTTTATTTATTTTAAATTTTAATAATTCGAACGTGAATACGTAAACTTTACGTAATAACCCAGCTGCTTATCGGTAGTTACCGCCATTTTTAACAAAAAAATCCGCAGTCTAACGTTATTTTACAACTATACCGTGTCTTCTCTTCGTTTTACTTCTTATTTGTTACTTACGAGTGCTAACATGCGTAACAGTTTTATGAGATATCACAAAAAAAGTGATTATTCATTATGGGGATTGTATACGACCTCTTGCTTGCCAATACATGTGATAAGTTGAGTTTGAAAAAAACGAATGTTGCTGATTTTTTTATTTAATGACTTATTCATTGTAACAACGTGTATAAAAAAGAAATCATTTTATGAATGTTATTAATATATCAATTTACATTATTTAAAAATGCTTATGCTAGCGCACTAAATAAATTTGCGATGTAATCGTATATAATCGTGGACTAAGTAGGAAAAATGCCGAGTAAGTTGACTAACAAAAATAATTTCACGTATATTAGTACACTTGATCACTCAGAAAATGAATTTTGAAATTCACGAATATTTTGACTCACTCACAAACAGCCAAGCGAACTGCCGTCTTAACTTTTAGAATTCAAATAAATAACAAAGGACATGCCTTCCCAATACTGGCGATATGCCAAGTCAGCGGAGAATCCCGCAGATTGCGCAAGATGAAGATTGACAAGTTTGAAACTGATAACCCATAGAAAAGGGACCATGTTTAGATTGCCATGCTCGCCTTCATTTATGAAATTCCCTAACAAGTTTTATTATAATTAATTCATTTAATACTTATGAGTTAAGGCGTTTAGGGCCTATGCACACCACGTTTTTTAAACGCGCCGTCGACGCGCGTTTTGGGAACGCGCGTCGCCGGCGCGTTTTTATCCTGCAGAACAGTTTGTTGTCGTTTGTATATTTGTTGACTTGCGTGCGTATCGCGTCTGTATCGCTACAAACGCGCATCAACGGCGCGTTTAAAAAACGTGGTGTGCATAGGCCCTTAGTTTCATAGATAATCGCAATAAAGTTGGACCATAATCGAAGTGCCCTGGTACGGCAGTTATGTGCTAGGGTGTCAGTCAATAAGGATTTGACAGTTGCCGTAATACGTCAGCTGTCAGTAGTAGGGATATACGTATTAAAGAGTCCGCGCTACCACTGAAGTCTGGCGGAAAATTGTGGAACTACATTTTTTTTTAATGATATTTGTTTCCATGACATAGAGCACTGCATCTATAGGACTTGAGTGGTGGCGCGGATTCCAGTCCACTTTGCTTATGTTTCTGATGTTACAAAACTTCCTGTCAAAGTTGTTTACTTATCAAGTACAGACGCCAGCACGTCATCCTACTCGAAACTGTCAAAATTTCCCAATAAACTTTGAACTTTATATGTTGGTAATAAAGTTGAAAATCTATTAAAGAAAGACACATTATAGTAGGTTGATTTGCTGGCGTCTGTACAATACAAATTTGTGCGACATAGTTACAATCAAATAAGTGAAAAAAAAATCAATTGACTTATTATAGGGCGTGTAACAGTTAACACCGTTATTCTTAAAACAAGTGGTCTGGTTTCATATAAATAACGTAAAATCAAAAGAAAAAGCTGTAAAAAATCGTTTTTTTTTGTATAATCTGATTTGATTTTGTATAATATCTACCTAGGACTCAGCGTTAAATATGTTGCCTTACTGGCAGCCCTGGTTGTCAAATATGTCAAATGAAAATGAAGTTTTTCGAGCAGGGGATTATTACAAAACTCATTAAGTACTCGTGAAAATTTATTGTAAAGTATCGTAGTAATTTACAGACTAGATTTTTTGTGATGGGACATTTTGTTTTATGAACAAGTGTAGTGTGTGTTATTGATGTGTTTACGGTTTGTTTCGCAATTATTTGGTCACGTCTCGTTCGTCTATCCCAGTGGGTGCCTCACGTAGTCTTGGAAAAAATAATGCTGTAATGGAAATTGTGATGATTTTATTTATTTAAACTTTAGTAAACATAAGGAACTATCTATTAATATTATTTTTTGTCGATGCAAGATTTGTCTTGTACTTTACTTGAACTTTCAAACTGCAAGAAGTACTCCTATTTTATTTCTACAAGAAATAAAACTACCCTACATGACCAGAACTTAAACATCCATTTTGTCTTAAAACTTGGTGATTAACAGTTTTCTTGGTTTCACTATGTTGTAAAGTTAGTGTTAACAGGTAATCATCAACATAAATTTGCTGTAAGTACTGCATTTGGAGTAATTCTCTTATGATATTATTTGAAACCAGTATTTTTTTCACTTTTGTACCTACCTACTTTATGCACAACATTTTATAATCTCTTAAATTGTATTCTTCGAACCACCTGTGGTCTGTTTTGACTTATGTGGGCTGCTGGGTGTAGGGACTTGGGAACTAACTATAATGACTATTATAACCAATGTTTGTAATTACATTGCATAATAGAAGTCAAATTGAAGTCACAATCATGTTTGTTTAGATATTCTTATAAGGGAGTTAAGTAATTGATATGAATATGAACAATATCTAATATTGCAAAACAGTCCAACCAGTACAACCTCAAAGTCAAGAATTCTTACTTGTCATAATTTTTACTATAATGATGTGGCTTATTTGTTGCCAACCAATCCATTGAGGAAACTAATATTATTCTTGCATGAAATAAAATGTGTGGGTTGGATCCATTCCGTTTAGCTATGGCTTAATTGGCCATAGTTAAACGAAAAGGGTTCATATTTGTATGAAATATTTACTTTACTTAGAAAAATAAAAGTGCCGTCTGTGAATCTTGCCCTAATTTCCTCACTTATTATACTTACCTACTTATTCTGACAATTTGGTAAGATTGAAATAATAATATTGACAGCTGTAAGATTGTACTTTAAAATTCTTGTTTTTGTTTAGTTTTGTTACTTGTTTGGGTGTTGACGAAATAACATAAACAGTGTTATTTTATAATCATTCAAGTCATTTATTCATACTAGGCTGTGAATCAGCACTTTTTGAACGTCAAAATTACATAAGACAGTCATCCAAAAATGCCCACCCTTTATCAGTTCCTAGTGCTTTAGCTGGGAAGAAGACGTGGTGTAACAAGCTCCCCAGCAGCACAGCTGTCTGTTCATTTGGAAAAACCAGATTCTATACAATAATAACATCATCAATCATCATCATCATCTTCATTCTTTACATTACACAATACAAAACATTACTTAAAATAAATTATTTTTTATATAACAGCTAGCACATGCCAATATACCAACAAAAACATCGGAAACTATACTCTAGCGAAAATAAAACTAAAAATGTAAACAGAACTTAATACCCGAATATAAGCCTCCAAGCTGTAACTTGAAGTCACAAATGATAAACTAGAACTAATGAATTGCTTATTTGGTCTTGTAGAGAAAATATTAAGTATTTATAGAATTTATTCTGAAAGGTTTATGGGTATAATATATTTACACTAACATATAAAAATAAATCCTGATGTTTTATCAAGTCGTAAAAACCGTGTGAAATAAAACATCACTCATTGATCAAAATCAACACATTATAATATATTTTATCAAAAAGTTTCTTTTAGGTATTAGACAAGTATTGATCATTATTATTTTATCAAAGCATATTAAATACCACTAAAGAATATTATGTCTGTGATTGTATACATATTTGTTTGTACAATAATTAATAGCTAACTAAGCTACCTGTTTCCGTTGTCATCTTATAAGCTGGAAGATAATTAAGTATATAATAGTTTTGTGTCACAGATTGCTCTGGTCTTTACTAACAACAGAGTAAAAACAAATTGCTTAAACCGTAATGTAAGAAGAAAGAAAGAAAGAAAGACTAACACTATAGAGCATACATGTTTTGCTTGCATCATAGCATGCAAATATTCTAGGTTACATTCAAGGCATTGACTTGATATATTATGTCTGTATACATATATTATATTGTGTTTTTTTTACTGGGTAAGGGGAAATCTGAATCCATAGGAGATATGGGGAAACTGTCTTCCGAACCATTCACTGTTTTTTAATGAAAATGTTTTAGTCATGATTAAGTTTTTGACCACTGACCTTAAAACTGCACTAGTTGCTGCATATGCGTGGCTTAGCTACGGCGTAATATTGTGGGGAAATAGCACAGATGCAACAACACTTTTCACATTGCAAAAAAGACTAATAAGAATTCTTGTAAATATAGAAGACAGCAACAGTTGCAAACCTCATTTCCAAGAGCATAAAATACTTACCCTCTCCTGCCTTTACATTCCAGAAATATGCAAATTCGTTAGAAATTACCAACACATATAAACAACTGTATGTTTTCCATACAGTCAAAATATACATTACGCCATAAAAATAGGTTAAACTTACCAGGCTCTAAGTTAAAAATGCACTCAACAAGTACACTAGTCATGTCAACTAAAATATATATACTAAATTACCAGAATTAATTTAAAATGAACAAAAATTTAATACATTTATAAATAAATTAAAGCAATTTCTATTATTTAAATGCTACTACAATATCAATGATTATATAAATGACAATTTTTAACTTACATGTTTAGTAAAATAATATTTACAATAGGTATATAGAATAATAACAACTAAGTAGTCAAAATAAAAAGCTCTTCCTCTCTCTACTTTGCTGTGTATTAGTAATTAACTGTTTATTTATTTTACCTCGATGGTCCTAGTTTATCAATTATAACTCTAGTTACAGCTATATGTAAGCGGGCACGCCCTTTATGCCTGGAGGCTTTATTTTCTTTTTAGATATTCTTTACGTTTAGTTATTTTTATTTCTGCTTGAGTATAGAATCTCGATGTTTTTGGTTGGTATATTGGCGTGTGCTAGCTGTCATATGGCTGATAATTTATAATTTAATGTTTTGTGTTGTGTTATGTAAATTATTTTGCATAAGTACTATTGTATAGAATCATTTTATTTTTCCTAATTGAACAGACAGCTGTGCTGCTGGGGAGTTTGTTGCGCCACTTCTTCCCAGCGAAAGCACTAGGAAGTGGTGAAGGGTGGGCGTTTTGTGGGACTGTCTTATGTAACTTTGACGTTCGAAAAGTGCTGATTCTCAGCCTAATTTGAATAAATGACTTTTGAATTTGTGCTTGACAGGGCCCACAATGATCAAATTTTTGTAAAACCTACCACCTAAGTTCACATGTGGAAGCAATAAATGTATTGAGTACTTTTCACCCTGGATATTTGTATGAAAAAATGATGAAATACAAAATACACGCAGACCAAGTAGCGGGAAGTGGCTAGTTGTCTATAGGGTTGCCAACCCTAATATATAATAATATAGTATTCTGCTATATTAGAGGCCTAAATAATACATACAAAAATAATAAGTACAATATAAACATGTCAATAAAGGCTCGACGTAGTTTATATGATGCATTTAAAAAATAAAATATTTTTGAAGCATTATCTACTATATTTTTATAGGCAATGGCTTTGATTGACTATATTTGATATTAAAATAGTGCCATACTAATTTACGAAACCCCTTTTAAAGCAAGGTATTCAATCTTTACCTAAACGCGTGATTTTGTCTGAAAATTACGGTTTATTACGGTAATAACAATGCGTCTACCAAGTAAATTCACAGCTACAAAGAGGTTTAAAGCTTTTAAGTAGCATAATCATCGTTGGGAAGGAAGACCCATATGACGTCATTGCGTGTGGGCATCACATGCGATTAGCCGGATCTACACCGCGCGACCTCGCGAAGTGTCTGTTATCGTTTGCGCGAAGCATCGAGTTTTTAATTTGCCTCGCCTTGGCTTTGTTACGATAACTGTGGGCTAGAAGGCGAGGCAGCTCAGAAATCACGATAACTTACGAAAAGAGCATGCTAGTTATGATTATTACGAATAAATTCGATATCGTAGCGGTTTAGGGCCGGCGTCAGAAGGTCCTAGATTGTTTAGCTATTTGTAACGTTCTCGGTACTGGATCTAGGACATGTAATCAATGTCAACCGAGTTGAAGTGCCAACACTAAGCATTTTAAACGTTTATTGATCGAGGTATTTTTTTTTAATATTTGGGTTGATAAGATAAACTTTGTTCCATTTATTTTATTTTTTTGTGAACCTGTTGAAGAAATGTACATAACTTTATAGGGAACTGGTTAGAGTGATCTAAAAACAAAGACAAGGGCTCTGTAATGAGCTTGATTAGATAAACATGTACCTATTTATAATCTGATTTAGAAGAGGCTAGAACCAAAGTAGGTACTTACCTATAATGTTTGCTACACAACGCCTGATAAGAAGTTCACACACTTAGAAAAGCCTATACAGCTACCTAGAATAACAGTGTCGGGCTGTCGGCCCCACCTGTCGCGTCAAATTATTTACATAACCATAATTATTCTAGTACCTACTCGTACATATTTTAGAAATATTACTTATCATGATATGGACATGCTTATTCATACAAACACCTTTTTTTTCTGTGGCAACATCCTTAAGGATACCCTCCGTCTGGGTACAACGGAGGGTTATGTCGGACTCCAACCGACTAAAATCCCCACGGTTCTTTTTACTACCATGAGTCGGGGGCCTGGGAGATATTTGTACATCCGCTGCTCCCCCGACTAGTAGCCCGCAGGTCCCTCATTAAGCGCCCATCGACGCCCGTGTGCTCTCCTGGTGCACATTTAGTGAGAGCTAAGCTCTCTCTCCCTCTCCACCGAATCCTCGCAAAAAGAGGCGTCAGTATCCCACGTGTTTTTGCTTCCGACCATGTACTGAACCACGTCTGGAAGCGAGAGATCACCCGCGACAAGTACCGCGACGAGGTGAGAGCGCAGCGTGTCGTGCTGGCCCAAGCTGAGCACTCCTCCAGAGTAACTAAAACTACATTATCACGTACTACAGACGATTAGTGTAGAATCATTGATAAAGGTAGTGGCCCACGAGACCCTTCATCATGCGATGTAGCCCCTCAGTGTAGGAGTGAGTTAAAGTTCAAACGATTCCTCCTAAATAATTCCACATAAATATTGACCTAAAGCCGTTGATGCGATAAAATGTCGTAAGTGCTTTATATATCAATCGACCTAAACTCATAGCAGTTCCCTGCTAGAGTCTTTGCCAAGTTGTTGAGAGGTTTTGGTCAAACTACTCACTGCAATGGACTTTAAAAGCGGTTGCCGCTCCAAGGTGGGTACCTTGGAGCGGCAGCCGCTTTTAAAGTTCCAGAAAACGAAGCGTGAGGCAAAGATACCAAGCAAATTGTCAACATTTGTTTGGTATCTTTACCTCACGTTGAGCGCCACGTGTATCCTTCCGGGAACACAAAGTACCACCTTCAGAGGCCGCGTGCTTCCTTTGGGAAACAAAAGAAAACACGTGGCTCTTTATTCGGTTGTTTCGGTCTATGTGGGATTTTTGTACGACTTTTTGATCAAAAGTTATGTTCAGACTGCCTCGTTGGTCTAGTGGTTGCAAGCGCTACTACTGAGTATGAGGTCCTGGGTTCGATTCCCGGGTCGAGCAGTGATATTGGGTTTTTCTATCTGGAATTTCTCAGTAGAAGCCGGGAGTCTGGATTTGTACCCGGTTGATGGCAATAGGCTCGCCCCTTATTACATGGGACTTAAACATAACTGGCGAAATATGGGTGCCTGCTACAGGTACACCTCTGCCCAACCCTTCGGGGAAACAAAGCATATGTTATGTTATGTTCTGAAAGTCTGACGGAGTAGGAAAATGCAGTCCAAAAATGAAAAACACGGGTTTTTGGGCTTGGCGCTCAACGTGTTAAAATCGCAAAATTCATTATTGGTATGTGCAGACATAAATTAATGTATGTACATAGATACCGACCTACAGGCAAGCTAAGTTTAGAAGAACAAGGCGGTCACACAGACAGACACGAAAAGCGAATTCAATTTATATAAAAAGTACCTGCGTGACCAGGCGAAAATTGAGAAAAAAAATTGAAAAAAATTGAGAAAATTTTTTTCACAGATATGAGACCTATACTCCATAGGTTTAGGTAGTTAAATAAAGGTAAACAAAACGAAACCACGTGATGAGACAGCTGTCAAGTAACCGCGACTAAATGTAATCCTAAACCTGTCACTTCAGCTGTCATACTACATCACATTTGTAGATATATATATATAGATATACACCTCTCGGATAAAGTACCGTTAGCGGCATGATAGTGACGCTGCCTCGGCATGGCTAGTGCCGTGAGAATTGCATTGTCACTATCACTGTCACTGTCACTTGTTATTTTGTTTGACTGTTGAGGTTAGTTCGCTGTAAAAGACCACGTTCCCAAAACATTACATTTTCTTGTGCCTAAACGGACCCTGGCACTTGCCGGTCGCTGCCGCGGCACCGCTCGCTCCGTTCGATCGGCTCGTGTGTTGTGGGGTCACAGTTCTAACCTGACCTACCTTTCAGCCATTTTCATTTGCTAAGCCAAGGAGTTATGGCTATACTTTATCCGGCTATAGATGAAAGAAATTAACATTAGCCTTTTCTCAAAAACAAAATAACAAGTGACAGGGACAGTGACAATTCAATGCACTGTAGCCTGGCCGAGGCAGCGCTACTAATATGCCGTAAATAGCGGCACTGTACACTTTCTTAAGAATCAATGATAAAGTTTAACATACTTTAAGAAAAGAGGAAACTAATTGTAAAAATATAAATCAATTTAATTTGGTTTTATCGTATTTTTAAACAAGAAAGTGTCAAAATTCAAAATATTTTATTTCACGTAAACCTACAAGGGCACTTATGAAACATCAGAAGCTAGGTCCACGGTTCCAATTGGTCGTTTCCTATGGAGCCGGCAAGAAACTCCACGTTTACTCTTAAAAGTAAATGGTTTTTACAATGTTTTCAAAGTAGGTACAGTGTTAATACGCATGAGAGGACAGTATAGGCCTATCAACAAGTACCAGGTACTAAGCAAGATAGAAAATGGTCGACAGATCTACAGTCTGTTAAGCCTACAACGTTCTCACATTCACAAAATCAAAAGGAAAAAAAAGAATCTATTTACAACATAAATAAAATAATAAAAATAAGGACCTATTTAAACCAAATGACATGATTGCCACTACAGCTGTCATCTACAAAAACACTTTTTAAGATTAGTTTACCTTTATTTAACTACGTAAACCTAATGGAGTATAGTTAGATCGATTTTTCGCTGCCGTAAAAATAAATATAGGGGTATATTGCAACTTTCATCGAAATCGTTAGTAGTTTTCGAGAACGTGACTAAAATTTAATTAATATACAAATATTGCTCATTTAACAGTAAAATTTTAATTTCGATTTATCAGCGGTTCTTTTGGGTTTTTCCTAATTTAATTTTTTCCGAAACCACCCCAGTAATGAGGCGAACAAAACAAAAAAAATATTATTCAAATCGGTCGAACCATTTTCGAGTTTTTGCGAGACTAATGTACGGCAATTGATTTTTATTATAAGTATAGAAGATGTACGTAGAAGATTTGGCAGTAGCAAAATGTTTTAGGCGCCAGTAATTACTCATTGTTTGTTACTCTTAGTATAATATACTGTTTTAAATACTTATAGATAAAGCGTTTGTGCACACAATCCTCTGCGGAAACCTAACGCTCTCGGCACACAAGAAAACGGGATCCATAATAACCGGTATTATAGACAGTGTTTTTTCTTTTAGGGTTGCACCACAACACACTCAAAAATATTTCCACATGTCTCTAATTCTTCCGCAGCAGCATTCAGTCCAGTCATCTATTTAAAATAGTGGCCAAATGTTGGCAACCCGAAAACCTGAGAAATTTCTATATACTTAAATGAGATCCTTAATTACCACCAAAGTCCAAATAGCAAGTAGGTACTTACTTAAAAATGTTGGTGCTTACCCAACCAAATATTTCTTCCCATTTAGGAGAAATCATTAATATATTCTTCTCGTACATTATACTTTTATATAGACATACATATTATAGATAAGATATACCACTAAAAGACAGTAAAATTGCATTGCCCCTTTCGCGCACCTTGTTGCTCATCCATTGTTGACTTCCACATGTGACCAACATGCTTTGGTTTCCCTTATTTGTAATTTTAGTAAAATCAATAAAGCATCAGTTATGGTATAGTCATATTGAAATCACCTAAATCGATCTTGCAAAAGTCTATTAAAAAATGGATCCTCTACCTAATGTTCAATGATGTTGGTATTAGGCACTTTCGAGTGGTCTTCAGATTTTTACACTTTACAAACAAACTATAGTGCGCAATAAAAATGCCAGAAGATGACATTTTAATGACCACCTCTTAATCGTTTTGTGAGCAAGTGTGTCATGTGTCGTTACCACTAATCGAGAGGCTGCTAAAGAAACATCTAGGTAATCGATTTGAATAAAAACCGAGTCTATTAAAATTTAGACTAGTATTTTATTCGCAGCGAACACAAGCTGACGAGCAATGCAGAGACTTCTTTTGCTCACATTGTCAGTTTTTCGGGGCCTTTATCTTTAATGAGACGTTTAGAGCACAGGCAGTAGGTTTAATAGTTCTAAGTGGTCTTTATGACTGACATAAGCTGTTTCCGCTATCGCATCCAATATTCCACGCAATCCCTTAGGAAACGACTTATTTACGAAATTGCATGTCCCCCTTCAATTTTAAAAGAGGCCGAGATGTGTATTATCATGTACTTAATATTAGCAGTTGGCACTCTATGAATTAATTGAAACGTATAATGTTGTGTAATTGACTATGAATATAAATTTTATTACTTGCATGTTACTGCGTTATAATTACATGCAAACACTTCGGTCCTGACAAGATTAGAATTGTAGAAATCGGAATCTTTTAGTTTTAAGGCGCTACCCCGTGCTAAGTGGCGCCCTCATTGAATAAAAAATAGTAGAAGAGCATAGAAAATAAAGATAAAATAATGGAAACTTGGAGTTTGTTACAAAGAGGATGAAGTATTTTACGTTGTTAAAACAGGACTCAAAGTGTTTCGTATCCAAACAAGATAGCAAAAGTACCCAAAGCGGCCGTTTTTGACACTTTTGCTATCTACGTTGGATACGAAACACTTTCGAGTCCTGTTTTAGCATCGTAAAAATACTTTATCCTTTTTGTAACAAACTCCAAGTTTCAATTCTTTTATCTCTATTTTCTATGCTAGGCTACGATTTTTTATTCAATGAGGGCGCCACTTATCTCGGGGTAGCGCCTTAAACATTGAATCTAGATATTTAAAACTGAGCTTTGTTCTACGGGCTTCACTGTAGCACACAAAGCTAATTAAGAATAACTAACAATTTTGATTTCTAATTGTAGACCCTGTCTCTGTATTTGATAGTAATTTGGTCCAAGTGAACACCTGTCCACCTGTTTTATACGTGATATAAGAGAATATAACTCTCTTTTGTGCAGACTAGCCGTTAGCAACAATAAACCCTTTTCATTCACGGTCGCCGGGCATCAGGTTCAGCCTATTGTACGTTTCTATTCAGTGCAGTGCCTGACAAAATAACCACTACTTTCAACTTGGTTGCTTCCTTCTGTAATAGCGCTCATTGCCCTAATAATAGAACAAATAGCTCTGGAAAACCCAATTGCTTATAATATAGTCTCCAGCTGAATAACACTGCGTTTTAGAACTATTATTACCTAGTTGAAATTATTTTATTTATCGCTTTTAACTTTCCTGCTGTTGGCCAAAGCCCTCCTTTTCCTTATTACCAACACTTTCCTTTCCACTATCCCAATCTTTGGCTGTCAGTGGCACTCTTTGAGAAAACTGTTAAATTTGTCTCCCTAACTCATCCTGGGTATGCGGCGCAGCCGTTTGCTCATGTTTGAGACCCACTGTGTAGTTGTTTCTCTTCCGACATGCAATAGATAGGACCTCACCAATTCCACTTAAGCTTGACAGCCGTTTGTTCCTTGCTACTTCTGTCTCATGCATGAGTAATGGACGATATGGAGAGAAGTAGAAACAATGGTTTTCATTATCTGAGTAAAATAGTTGAGGGTTTCAAGAGAGTCGTATGATTTCTCCGGGACTCGGAGAACTCGAAGCTTTTCTGGTGGACGCCGCTGTAGATTCCGGCTTTCAGGAGTTGCTACGGTTTGAAATGGTGTGGCGTGCTGGCCCTAAGAAGCCACGTGACCACATCAGCAGTTTGAATTTTGGAGCACAGTTTGGAGGGCCTCCAGGCAGTTTATACCTTTATACTTAAGTGCTTACTGCGATATATTTTTCGCTGATAGACCTCAAGTGCAGTGTTTTTCTCTTTGGTAAGAGAAAGTCCCTTCATCATTTATTTTATCAAACAAATAGGGTTCTTCCAGGTATTCTCGGTGCGTCGAGCAACTTCTTTGTCTTACCTTGCCTGTGGAGAGACTAGCTAATTTATTAATTGACGTTTCATAAAAATAAACATGAGATAAATGATTTATATTTTTTTTCCATTCGTGAAAATACAATAGTTTTAGTAATCATTCATTAATATAGAATTATTGAAATACTAACAATTTGCTTGTCATTATACACGCATGAAACGTACATTACTTCTGTTCACGCAAAAACTTGGATAAGTTAGAATTTTGTAATTACACGTTATATGTAGGTACTTAATGAAACCCAAAATGATAAAATGAATCTAGTCATTACATTTGTCACACCTTCCTATTGCTATTCAAATTGATTGTAAGATAAATAATTGACGTAAATGTACCACCTACCTACTTACTTGTAGTTAATGTCGTTCCATTCTTCAGATGGTGCCAATTGTTTCCTGGCATTCCTGGAGGTATTTATTGTCAATAGGTACATTTTCATTGATCAAACCCGTTGGTCACGACGATGTGCCACTCAAAAAAAAAAACTTTATGAACCTCAGCTGATTTTTCAACGTCATAATATATTGTTAAAAGTACCTAGGTACATAATGTAGTGAGAATGAATCGTAGAATCGTTATGTTGTTGTGTTTAGCGCTTCTCAGACAGTAAGCACTTTAATTTCATTAGTTGAAAATGCTGAGCAACGAAGAAAAGAAATGCAAACAGATAAACTTTTCCGTAAGAAACACAAGCATTTAGTTTATTGTATGTCCTTTATTAACAGTAAAGCAATGATGAATGATAGCAAAATGACGTAATTCCTATCCTCGTCGTATAGGTACATAATGTAGGTACCTACTTATTATGTTTGTTTGTTTTAAATCTATTGTCTGAATATTTGTAATAGAAAAGTATACGTATGTATGTAATGTTTTCCTACAAAGGTATACTGTACCATAAACTTTTAGTATTGACAATGCTCAA
The DNA here is from genome assembly GCA_963853775.1 of Xanthia togata. NCBI lineage: Eukaryota > Metazoa > Arthropoda > Insecta > Lepidoptera > Noctuidae > Xanthia > Xanthia togata. The sequence goes on along the minus strand of OY970790.1, from coordinate 9,370,651 downwards.
GGTTAAGAGCCCATACTACCTCAGCTTAAATTCACTTTTTATCTCGCTCGCACCATACTGCTCGCGGACTGAGTGAGAGGGAGACGGAGTGGGGCACTGGCGGATCCAAGGCGCCAGTAGTTTAGGTAATTGCTTTTTACGGTGAAAATAATGGCAACAAAAAATTTAAAAAAACATAAGACCTGCTATATAGTTCAGTTAGTATGCAAAGTTTCATGATCTAATTTGAAGTATTTTCTGAATACCAGCGGTTTATTGTTCGGTTGGGAGGTAACTTTGGATTTTTTTTCTATAAAGAAAATTTTACTGAATCGTGTTTTTGCAGTATTTTCAGCAAAATGGAGGACCATGCTAACCCATTTGAGGTAGTATTGGCTTTTAAGGGCTCATTATTTCCAGAACTAATGTTGAAACATAGGTATATTCTCAACTCCTCGAGTAAAAAGTGGTCGTTGAAGATTTTTCGTCCCGTTTCAAAATTCAAAATACAAAAGTCATTTATTCAAACTAGGCTGAGAATCAGCACTTTTCGAACGTCAAAATTACATCAGAGAGTCCCCCAAAACGCCCACCCTTCACCACTTCCTAGTGCTTTTGCTGGGAAGAAGAAGTGGCGCAACAAACTCCCCAGCAGCACAACTGTCTGTTCAGTTAGGAAAAAAAAAATATTCTATACAATAATTTATAAGATAACTTACATTACGCAAAACACAATTAATTTTTTTTATAAATTAATAGCCATATGACAGCTAGCACACGCCAATATACCAACCAAAAACATCGAGAACTATACTCAAGCAGAAATAAAAATAACTAAACGTAAACAATATCTAAAAAAAGAAAATAAAGCCTCCAGGCATAAAGGGCGTTCCCGCTTACATAGAGCTGTAACTAGAAGTTATAATTGATAAACTAGGACCATCGAGATAAAATAAATAATTGTCGAGGTCGCTAGCTAACCACATATTGCAATACAACTCATAAATAAAAACATTAATGAGTAGATTATGTCAACAATAAATTAAAATAAAATTAAAATAAATTGACATAAAAAGTTAAATTATAAACTTTTATATAAACTCATCAGTAGGTAAACTAATTCTGGAGAAAGAACATTTAAACATTGTCTTGAGTTAATCACAGCAACCAACTATTCTTATCATCTATGTAGTCGTTGATAGAATAGTATGCGTTTGTTTTCCTAGAGGGAAGTTTGTTCGGAATAGTTCATTTCCTATTGATAGGTAGGTAATACAGCGACGCTAGTTTTGCTGCGATGTAAACCAATCAGTAGTGTGTAGTTCCAATCTTGGAACTTTCAAATTATTTACATCGACTGTAAAAAAAGGTAAACGTCTCGGATGTTTATAAGGCATGCATCATCACTTCTATAAAACTATCATACAGCTATCAAAAAGTTTCTTTTTTTTACAAATAATCTTAAAATCTGAGCAATCACCCGTATGAAATGATTATTACAAGTCCAGTGTTGAACATTGGCCTCCTAAAACACCTATAGATTTGTATTCACAATTCATTATTTTCCTAGGCATTACACTGAGGTCCTTAGCTTGCTAGTTGTTATGCACTTTGTGACGGCGTCCTTGCGCACCCGCATTAGCATCGATCGTTCATTAATCTCAACATGGCTTGACTGGTAAAATTAATATAATCGTCGAGAATAGGAGGTACAGTTAAAATATACAAACAGGGCTTGCAATTATTTATATTCATTCTAGGTATTATCAAATCCTTTAAGTGGTTATTTGACGTTTAGCGTCACGTTGAGCGCCAAAGTGTATCCTTCCGGAAACACAAAGTACCACTTTCAGAGGCCGCGTGCTTCCTTTGAGAAACAAAAGAAAACACGTGGCTCTTTATTCGGGGATTTTTGTACGACTTTTTGATCAAAAGTTATGTTTTGAAATTTCAGGAAAAATTAAAAAGAAACCCCTCAATTTTTTCCAAAGGGGGAATTTACCGGGATATTACCTACATGGGCGTGGGCGGCTTTCGTTTAGCGGGTGTCGTCAAGTCAAAAGTACAAATTAACTTAAGACCCCTGTTGAAAATTTGCAATTTTCTTATGGAATTGGGATAATTTTGATACTAAAAACTGGAATTTCAAATAGCAGTCAAGTTTTTTATTTTCAATAATAATACTAGTTTTATTATCTACTTTTTGGTAATGTTATTGCAGTAAGTACTTAAGTATGTGCACTTTTCGGATCGCACAGGGTTTTTTTTTACATATAAATATTTAAATGAGTACCTATATACTCGTACAAACAGCAAGGTTTTTCTGTATCCCATTGCTACTATAATACTACTCGCGCAACGAGAAGTATTATGCTACCACTTTGCACACATTGTTTGCCGTGCACAGCGGTTCGCCTATCAATTAGCAGTATACAATCCATTTATAGCATGACTCAAGGTCGATAGGATCTCAATATTGAGCTATTCGTAATCCACAGCGTAGAGCAGGGATGGGGAATCTTTTTCCTTCGCGTGCCAATATAATACTAACGAAATATATGGCGGGCCAAGTTGTTTCATTTTTGGCTATGTTAATTACTGAAATAAAAATATTGATATGTATTTTTGAAACACTAATTTATTGTGCAATATTACAAAATAACTATTGGAATAAAAAAAAAATGGAAATTGTAGTTAAATTAAACTTTTAAGTTTGCTGCGAAGTAGAAGGTTGAGGAGCGCTGGTCTTTGTGGGGACATGTGACATGTGGAACTGTTTTTGTTTTTGCTTGATTTCATCATAAACCGGCTCCATTTGTGATGCTGAACATTTTAGTAGTGAATAAAGGTGGTCATCCGAAAGTCTATTACGAAGACAATTATTTCTTAATTTCATTATTGAAAAAGTTTATTCGCATAAATAGCTTGTACCAAACATAGCCATTATTTTTTGGGCGTGGGCAACTATATTTGGGTATTGTGTCCTAGATATGGACTTATAAAATTCCAATTTGCTGGTTATGAGAGTGAAATTACTAACAATACGAAATATTCTCTTGATTTTTGTTTGATGGTCGCGGGCCGGATTTCAAGTCTTCGCGGGCCGGAGATGGCCCGCGGGCCGTAGTTTCCCCATCCCTGGCGTAGAGTAACAGTATTTTTGGGAGTGTGCAAACAACCATTGCGACACCCATTGCTTTACTGTAACGAGTCGCTCCTGACATCAGCTGCTAATCTATACAAAGAAGATGCTTCTATTATGATAGACAATAGAATTGTTACAAAGTAGGTACATGAAGTACTTCTGGGCCTGTTATTATTCGGTACACGGCCATTCATCGTGCGTCTATTAAGACGCAGCGTTGATATGTCATGTGGTGACTTCTTGATCTCGTCTAATTACTTTATGGAAGCTGTTCGGTTGTATTGTATGCGTGGAGTGTTTGTGTACTGTTCTTTGATTGACATTATCACGGTGTAGTGGGCTGACGAGATGTAGACCAACTATTTAAAGCAATTGAGAAACTCCTTCCGTAATAGGTATATTAATATTCAATCGTTGAGAACTTTAAGGAAGCCAACATTGTTGGGTAAAGGTTAGGCAGGTTTATTGTTTTTTTTTTAAACTTTAAGGCTTCTTTCACTGGTGGGGTTCATTCTGGAGATAGGTATCGTATTTCCTTCTTACATGATGTTCATTTGAATCTAATAAGTTTGTTTACGGGCTGGGAAGAGACACTTGACTTTCGAGTCATAAGTGGATTTCGAATTAGAGTAGGTACCTATAATCTTTGAATTTTTTTGAGAAGATTGTTTGTGTCTTGTAGTTTTGAGAAGTATTTTTTTAATAAAATAGTTCTTTCCCGTTGTTAATAGGTCGTAATATTTACCCATGACTGTGGTATTATAATAGACTTGTCTTCATTTATTCAAAACAGAGCGAGATAAAGTAACTACTTAAAAAATTCTACTCTTTTAAAATTATCATGATATCATCTACAATATAAATATCGTATCGATGACGAAATGTAATTTCGTTGTGGAAACTTGAATAGATATTTTATAAATCATCTTTGCTCATCGTAAACTTCGCGCTGTTATAACATATTTTGATTAGATAACAGAGTGCAGTGACTGCACGAATAAATTAACTCAGTGTACCTACTATAACAATAGTATTTCATCTTCCAATACTTTAGAAGCGAGGTCTGGAAATGGTGGGTCCGTGGATGGATGACCATCTTTACATACCGAGACTCTTCCGTGCCTCCGAAAGCACGTTAATAATCCATTGGGCCCGGCTCTCATTCGTGGATCTTTGACAGTCGTAAGTGGTCGTCAGAAGCCCGAAAGTCTAACAACCAGTCTTACCAAGGGGTATCGTATTACCCAGTTACTGGGTTGTGGAGGTCAGATAATCAGTCGCTCCATGTAAAATACTGGTATTCAGCTGCATCCGGTTAGACTGGAAGCCGACCCCAACATAGTTAGCAAAAGGCTTGGCAGATTGATATTGGTTTAGGCTTAGAATCAGCGCTTTTCGAGATTCAAAATCATCCCAATCGCCCTATTCTATATTAAAGTGCATCATCCGAAATATGGTTAGAGATGCGCACACACATGTCTTAAGATTCTTTTGGCATATGGCGAAAGCGCAAGACAGCTTGCGTTTTTTTTTTAAGAGCTGGTAGTAGGAATGGAGTACAAGGTGTTGTTTCTTTAGGCTGTAGAATCGACGGAGGCATAAGTACATAAGGATTTTCCCACAAAAGATCACCAGTATGTAGGTATAGATAGCATTTTATGTTGTTGTTTACCTAATTTGTTTCAAAATAAACTTAAATGTAGCTATATCCGGGACTACGCGGCAAGTAACAAAATTAAGAAGTAAAAATAAAGAAGTGACGTGACCATGCAACCAATTTAAATTTCAGATTTGTAAAATGTTCTCTGGACATAGTTTGGAATCATACAACAGCACCATGCCCTATGTTCGGTGACGGAAGCCACGAAACTTGTTACGATATTACTTAACTTGTGACATTATATTGTACTATCATGTGACTTTTTGTGGATTAAAACTGTGTAAAGTTAGTAAGTGCCTGAAGTAATTCGCCGCTTTTCTAAATATCGTAGATTTGGCCAAACAACAAAGGCACATGCTGTTCAATGGATACCGAAAAAAAAGCAAACTCAAATGTAAAAGTAAAGAAGAGTGGACGTAAAAATGAGAAGAAGAAAAAAGCTGCGGCACAAGATACAGACGAGACATTAGCAGTATCATGCCAACAAATGAACAAGCTGGCTATCGATGACGGCGGCGGCAGCGTCTCGGCAAGCTCCACCGATAGCGAAGACTTAGTAACTGCTATAAACTACAACACTATCACATCACTAGCTGCTTTAAAGGATATAATACAAGGCGACAATAATGATACTCCAGAAACAGATAGTTTCTTCCAGCACTACTTTATGAATCACTGTAACAGTCTTTCAAGTAGAAATTCTAATTCACCATTTCCATTTCCGGAGCGTCGGAGGTTATCACAATGCCGCGAGGAAGATGAAGACACTGAGTGGAAAGATAGCGATCTACTTTCTTCTAGGTGGGATGAAGTCGGTCTCAAAATTGGTTCTAAAAGCAGAAACAATATTGCTAAACATAGCAGCCCAACCAAAACAGAAGGCCAGAATGCAAATGTTGCTAGCGAGCTGACACCTAGTGATGGCAATGTCGCAGCTGATGGACAGGAACCTCCGAAAAGAACTGTAATGGGAGCTCGCCATAAGTTCCTGGTGACAACGACGGCACCGATTGCGCCTCCGCCGTCTGCGCCGCCTAACGTCCAGAAAGCTCTGCGCGCGCATATGCATAACGCGCATACTGTTCATTTTGGAACCAAAGGCGCTGAAGAACAGCGGCCAAATGTTCGTTCCATATTTGAAGGCGAGAATCTCCACCTTGATAAACATTTTTTTGATAGTAGTTTAATCGAAATTAGATCTACCGTTGATGGAGTAGCCGCTAGTTCTGAGGACATTTGGGTTAAAAGGATCGAAGACAAAGTAAGTATTTCTAGGATGATAACATTTAAAAAACAACTTAATCATTCATAAAAAATAGGAATATATCTTAACTTTTTTTATAAATTACAGACCCTCAAAGAAGAGCCCTCTGCCAAAGCCGAACTATTAAAGAAAAATGAGACTGTAGTTAATGTGACTGGGAAGAATGAAGCTCCGACGACTGTGAAGAATTTAGAGCAAGCCAGAGCGCGTTCTGGAACTTGGGGTGCTGCGACTGGGACCAAACCAAAAGAATCGGCTCCAAAGACTCCAAATAAGAAAGAAGTACGACGTAGCAGTGACGAACGGAGACAGAAGCGAGGTGAGGGATGAAAACATAATTATCATTATGACGTGACTTGCTATCATCTGTTTCGAGTCAAGCACAGAGCGAGCACGTGGATTTCTATACGACCTTTCTGTTTGTTATTGCTAAATTGTTAGTGCGGTATCTAGTGGCATAGGTCTAGCACGCGACTATCATGACATCATTATTACTGGCCTGATAGAGCTGGCTACGGTTACCTAGTTTTTTTTTAAAATTATCTCACCTACTAACAACGTAACTCTTACGGAGCGTTGATGCTAACTGTATTGACAAATAAACGTAAAATTATGTAACTCACAGTTAGTAAATATAGATTTATTATCGACGGAAAGTGTAGTAGACCCCGCAATGTTTGCCAGAGTGCGCCTACATATTTGAGTCGCACAGCCGCGCTGGCTGCCCGCCAACCGTCTAGCTAGACGTAAGGGTCGATGTTAACGCGAGACTTACCGAGATTAGCGTTATTGTTTGTGGCTATTTATTATCGTTAATTTATTGACTACTGGAAATTTCTCCTCGCACAGTCTACTGAACTGCAGAGCTATCCTTCACAACTCGTGCATGCGCGAATTAATATTGAAAATAATATCTTTTACTGAAAATATGAAATTTGTGTTCATTGAAGATATTAAAATTTCTTCTACATAAAATTTAGTTAAAGTCGAAATATAATTTAGCTTGTCTGGTAGACGCATTCAGTAGCCTAAGATATTATTGTATGTGCACAGACCGCTCTGCTATGGTTATTTTTGGCTGAACTCAAAGGTGCCCAGCGAGTGCAGACACAGGCAAATAATTATAATGACTATAATAATTATATTGTTTAGTGTACTACGGTTACGGGAGCAGTGGTGACCCAGGGGTATCGACCCCCACTTACTGGTCGTAGGTCGTGAGTTTACTTTGTGTATTTCATTTCATCAGCACTGCTCTCAAAACGGTGGAGATAAACATCGTGCGGAAACCGGCATGTCCTAGAACCAAAAATTCCAAGACATGTGCCATCCACCGCATTGGCCCGCGTGGTGGATTATGGCCCACTCCCTTTGGCTGAGGCCAGTGTCCCAGCAGTTCCCGAACATAGGCTGATTATGCAATGTTTAGTATAAGATTATTATCAACGCGTTTTATTTTACCAACAACAACAAATTGACTTCATTAAATAGGTTGACCCTTTCGAATGGTGTCATAAATTTATTACAGAATGTTCTTGTATCGCATTCGTGTCGGTTCGACAAGTCCTGGCTCAGGCAAACGATTTTTCAAAAATGTTTGATTGAGAAAATTAAATTGCACTATGTATTGTAATATAACAGCACCATAGTTGCAAAACACTCAATCACAATTCGAGGCTTTTGAAGGAAATTCCTAAACCATTGCTTCTTAGGTTCGAATAATTGTCTGCTCAACAACGTAAATAACACAATTAACGTGGCTGAACTGTCAAATGAAAGGAATTGTGATCATTTGTCAGTTTATACATATGTGTTACGCAAGTACCCCGCTAGTCGGTTAGATATTAAAGACCCAGCGAGCGAATACACATGCTCCCCCAAATTTTGTGTGTGTAAACAGGGATAGGGTATTATTTCGTTGGTCTAACTACATAAAACATACCTAACATCACGCCTTGTTTCCTCGAAGGGTTGGGCAGAGGTGTATCTGTAGTAGGTACTCCCACATTTCGCCAGTTATGTTTAAGTCCCATGTAATATAGCGAGCCTATTGCCATCAACCGGGCACAAATCCAGACTCGGTCTAACTAATCATACTAAAGTGTCAAGAAAAGCATGCTTTTGCTCGTTCTTGTTCTGGTTTAATGTTCGTTTCGTCTAAGCCCACCTTCACATGCAAAATAGCATTCACGCCTTGAGTTAGGTAGTTGTGGTTATAGCATAAAGTGCGAACATTATCATACCGTTGTTTGTCTACGCGCGATAGAAAACAGTTTTACATCATTTTAGACATGATTTAGTACTGTGATATGTTATAGATGAAAGCTAAATGAACCGGTGCTGATATAATTAACTGCTAGAACAGTTCCATGTGTTTAAACAGTGATAGAATATAATTAATCTGTTGTGCGTTATGAATGTGTAAGTCTCACGGAATATGCCACACCACAGCGCGCACAATACATAATGCATAACGTTTCTATGCTCACTTAAATAGTTTGGCTCCATTCCGGCACTGATATTAAATTGTTTTGTTTTTCAACAAAAAAAAAACACAAAACAAATGCTTTTAATGTAAAATTGTTGAACACTTTGAGATGAGTAACGACAGAGATTCACACTGTTCTAATAGAATAAATAGGGTACTACATGTCGATAAACAATAGTGACGCTGTCTGTTCAAGAATCATTGCTGTAATCTTGTTTACGATGTCTGTTGCGAAGGGTCGTTTGATGGTTTCATTCAGTGATATCAACGCTAAGTATTTGTTTGGCCGCCATTTGGAATTGAGATGTTTTCAAACACTGGTGTTATAAATTGAATGTAGGTTAGGTATATAGTTTTCTCTTAATTTTTTTAAATATCTCGGTTATCTAATTTGCCCCTTTCATCATAAATACATCTTGCCTGAATCTTTCCTCAAATTCATGCTGCACTTGCAACGATCGTATTCCGCGCGAAATGCGTAAATTCTATTAATGTAACAACAACACATGCCGCCGGTTGCTCGTGACCTTCAGTAGGCTTAACGGTACCATATTCAATTAGGCGTTTGTGACTGTACCTACTTAGTTTGCTCTCTAACTGAGCATCAATAGTGTTCTGTGCTGAGCATGCAACATCGATCTCGACCATCGGACAAAAAATGCTTTGATGCTGATAGCTGATGCACAAAAGCGAAGTAAACCATAAATAAAATTGTTCAGTTGTAGGTACACCTTTTTATTTTCCAAAATAAAACTATCCGCAGATACATAGTTGGTGGATTACCAGAATAAAAAAGTTCTCTTATTTGTACTTACTTGCCTATAAATGTAAATTAACGAATTCATTAGTGGAACAAATCGTTTATGGGTTTGGGTTTGACGGTATTGACTCATATTGGATGCGGTGGGGGGGTGGGGGGATGAAAGGCATATGCTCCACGCATGTGTTCCTCGACCCTCGATCTTCCATTCTCGTATACCTACACTTGAAAGATTTGAAGAGAATGAATTAGCAGATCCGCTTTCAGAGTTGCGAATTTTAGTGACGGGATTAATATGTGCAACTCATGAAAGCTATACAAATGCAACGCTGCATGCACTTGTATGATGGCCATAGGTACTAGGAGATTCAGACAGAATAATCGATCTAGATAGGTCTCATTTTTGGGGAAATTCGTTTTCTCCGTATTTTCACCCGAACAGTACCTACTGAATGGCAGCATGGAATTAGTATGAACTATCCTGTACTATGAGCATTCTCTATTTTCACCAGAGCAGGGCACGGTCGCCCAGGTACTAATAATATTATGATGCTATGCTGGGAGTAAGGACGACAGGCGAGAGATATGACGAGTGACGTGCATCAATGGAAACCGTTTTGTAACATAACCGCGTGACCGCTGTCGATAATTATGTAGATTCTGACACAGATACGCAAACACTCCGTGAATGTTTTATCGCCTCCCCTTCTTTGTCATGATTATGATTTATAACTGCATATAATATAAGTACTTCGTTGTTTTCCCGCGACTATATGCATATTTAATTTCCCGAGTGAAATGTGCCAAGAATAAAAACAGAACAAATCCATGAGCAGATAGTTATTTAGTTTGATACAACGTCTCCAACTATTCCATTACGTAACGAGATGAACAAAGTCATATTTACTGTGTTTGATTTCTAAAGTTGCTTAACCTTTTCATTCCTCGACTGTACATTATGGGTACAGTTTGAATACTGAGAGGATGCTTGATTCTGAGAAAATGCTAATGAGAGATTGGTGTTGTACTGAATCATGCTGATATTACTTTTTTCTTAGTAACTTACCTTAACCGTAGGTTCCATACATAATAATAGTAGGTACCTTGCACAAAAGATTATTAATCAACAATTGTGTACGTTACAGAGCAACGTCTGGATGCAGCGATCACTCGGAGCACGCAGTCTGTTGGTGAGCGCAAGCGCCGCACCTCCAACGATGAGGGCCAGGCTCATCCCATGTACCAACAGACTATACACGGTAATTGAAAACTTAATAGCTAAGTATATGATTTCCATTCAAGTAGAGTACTCTCAAAGAGCTGTCTTGCTGTGATGGAGATCGGCCAGGGAACTTCGACTGCCAAGCAGCATTGCTGTAAGTAGTTCGGTTTGTAGGATTTGGGTGCCGATTACAAGTGCAATAGCCTCTGGTATTGCAGATTGCCGTCACACACATTTTGCCTGTTATATGTAGGTCCCATGTAGTAAGCCTAACTCCAGACTCCGGGCTGCTACTAAATCTGCCTAGCCTTTTTTCCAACTAGGTTGGGTTTTGGCTTTCAGCTTAACTGGATGCAGCAGCAGTATTATACATGTATCAACTGCCTATCTCACCTCCATAGCCTATTTACTGGAGACCACAATACCCCTTGGTAAGACTGGTTGTCAGACTTTTGGGCTTCTGAACTTCGTAGATCTTTGTCAGTCGTTACGGGTACGTCTGACAATGATCTACGAATGACAGCCGGGACCAACGCCTTAACGTGCTTTCAGAAGCACGGAGGGGTCTCCATAGGTGCCAATGGATGGTCAGTCATCTAGAGAAATTCTATTCGGAACATCCCGATTTCAAATTGAATATTGTATTTTCTAGGAACCACCGGGGTGAGTCGAAGGCCTGCGCTGTTCGACATCATCAAGTCGAAGCGCGGTGACGTCAAGAAACAGCCGTCTATCATGCAGCAAGTCATGACTGCTGTACAGGTCAGTACTTTACCTTTTGGTAAAACGGGCTGGTTTCCGCAACTGCACATCGAAACGCGTATTTTGCGTACGGAGTACTTATGAAATTACAATTACTGGGCTAGTACCAATTTGACTTTTTCAATTCATATGTACTTGCTGAGTTTATCTTCGATATTACTGACAATGGTGCAGGAAAACTTTGTGAGGAAATTTGGACATAGAGATAATAATTATTAAGTCCGAAATCGCCAACCCGTCTTGAGCAAGCGTGGTGGCCTTTTCTGTATGAAAAGAATAGGCTGGTATTATTATAATATTAATAACGCAGGTACGAAATCCTATATCCCGGTTTTCTATGCTTATTCAAATCCATCTGATGTCAAATGTCTTGTCGAGTTATCTAGCATCATGGTGATAGTCAGTGTCTTAAATTAATTGATTTTTCTTTAAGAAAAATACTGGTAAGGTACAGTTGTATAAGAAGCTTTCGCGACTAACAGAAACACTCGAACAATGTCGAACCCTTTATAGTCTTGTCTCTTCTTTATGGCAAAATAAATTATTATAAACATGTACTTAATATACTTAAAGTGACAAAAGTAAGAATTAACTACACATTTAATAGTTTTTCTCGCGAATCTAGTCATGTTACAATGATGTCACCTTGGTAAAATATATTTCAAGTGTGTACTTGAAATATACTTTGGCACTTACTGATTGCACAGTACTCAATTAAAACTCGGTTATCAATAAAATAGTTATGTGAATGACAAAGCTTCGAACAGCTATTGTTTTGTATTGTAACAATCTCTGGAATAGTGTAGTTCTTATAAGCGGTAAGTGTAGGTTACTCACTATAATGTAGTGCTGGGTTTTTATGCATCCTTATTATTTCGTCTGCGAGATCACAGCGCGTGTTTGCTTTAAGAGCGTACCGACCATTTGCCTTTGTCTTTGTCTTTTTCTTTACGTGTAAAGAGTAAAGAAAATAACCACACTTTTGTACTTTTTCAATGCTTGTCTTTGTTTTTTCATCATATTGCTCTTAAATAAAAAACTATCGCGCATAAAAGCTCCAGTCATCTATGAACTTTATTTTTAGTAAATTAATCATAATATAAAATTACTTATTTATATAAAAAAGTAGTGAAATAGAGGACAAAATTACTCGATATCGAGGCTTTATCAAATCGTGTTTCCATCGCGCATAATGTCTAGTATATTATCCCCAATAATACAAATATATTTCCCTACATTTTAATTTAATTATTTACTACTTCAAACAAGCTTAATAAAAACATGTTTGTTTGTAAAAATAAAGCTCGGTGCCCTCTTAACAAATGTATGCAGTAATAGCAATAATAGGCAAAAATACTGCGAGTACCTTTAATTACTTATTTGTTATTTATATATTATTTTTGGATTGAAGGACCTTAAATATATACCTTTAATTACTTATTTGTTATATACCTACGTATTTTTGGATTGAAGGACCTTAAATATAGGACATATTTTCTTCCATATTTTTTCTCTAAGCATCAGAAAATAGTTGCATATACCCAAAAACGGTGACAACGATCTTGTTTTGTAATGTTGTCCAGGGGGCCTCTTAAGAACTTAAAAAAAAACCAAGCAAGTTCCAGGCAATTCATTTCACTGGCTGGTAAAATTTCGTATTGTGACATTCGTAATTCTGACCGACTTCACGCTGGCTAGTTTTGTCTATGGCTGGCTTGTAATTCTCTGCCGTAACATTCAGAAATATTTATAGCTAAGTAACGGTTTTATTTAAATCACGTATTTTTTATATAAATAATAAATATATATTGATCTAGTTACTAAAAGTAGGTGACAACATGAACGCAATGTATATTGTTATAATTTTTTTTTGCTGTGTTTCTAAATTGTAACGCAAGATTCTCATAACGATTATATTTTAATAATTCCGTTAACGTATTCCACTTGAAGTTCAGCGGGAAATTTGACAAATTTATTCATGGACAATGTGTATTGTTGCAAATAATAAAATATAATACTAACGTATTTTTGTATAATAATACTCTCTGTAAAAAGTACCGAGAGCTGATAGTTTTCTTAGATTACCGCGGTGTAGTGCAAATGATGTTTATAGAGTATTATTTAGGCGTCATGACTCATGAGGCATTTGCGAGAAAATTTCCGCTGAAAACGGCCCAGAATTATAGAAAGACAATTCATAGATTTTTTTGCACCTTGATAATGCACCATCGCACAATGGCCATCATTGTGCAAGAGTAAGACTGGCTAAGAAACCATAAACTCGGCGAATGTCATGTACTCACCTGATATGGCTCCGTCTGACTTTTTCCTGTTCTCGAGGCTAAAATTACCTCTTCGAGAAAGACGTTTCCAGTCGATTGAAGCTATAAAAGAAAATTCGCTGAAGGAGTTGAAGACCATACCTCCATCAGCTTATCAAAAATGTATGGAAGATTAGGTCAAGCGCTGGCGTAGCTGTATTGCAAGCGAAACGGCCTACTTTCAAGGCGACAAAATAAATTTTGACGAATAAAATAATTTCTTTTTTGGTTTTATTGAACAATTCCTAGCTGGTACTTTTTTACACGGAATGTATTATGTTCCTTCGAAAGTAAGTACTAGTTTCAGAGTATAAACAAAAATATGGATATGGTGGTGTGGTGTTTTTTAGTGTAATACTAAATATTCAGTTTTCGACATGATTATATTATTATCATGGTGCACCATTTAATAGGCAATTGTAATTATTATAGTTCAGTGGATGAGAGTTCTCGCCCTTGGCGGTGCCAAACTTATGTTTAGTGGGAAACATTGTGGGAGTTTTACAATTTTACCGTTATTTCGGTATTTTGATAGGAAGTGCCACTTTCCAGAGTTTCCAGAAACTCAAACGGTATACAATGTGGATCTGGACTTACGACATTAAATTAAAACAAGTACAGTACTAGTCCATAGAAACATTTTAAAAGACGAAGATTAGTAGTTAATGGAAAATTGAAAAATTGCAATTTTCAAACAAAATAAATAGCAGAATCAACTGCATAAAAAGTAAACACGCTTTATCTACGAAAAGTCACTAACCTGTTGCGCGGCCCGATGCGGGACGCGGCGGGGGGCGGCGCCTGCGCTGCGGTGCGGGGCGTAGGTGGACGTGGGTAGGTAGTTTAGTCGGAGAACAACAAATTAGCGGCATAAACTCACTAAGTTGCGCGTTGTTAATTAAAAGATCACTGATTGAATAATTAATCACATAATATCACATCACAATCAGAATTTACATCAATAGTCAAATTTATAAATTTTCAAGGTGCAACAACGGTGGAACCGTTGTTTCATTATGCACAAGCGACATCGATACCTAATTAACTAATATTAAACTAACACTGAACAATAAGTCACACTAAATCGTCTTAATCACAAATAACAACTAAATTTTTTCACAAAATCACAACAATGCGCGCGCGGCTCGTCTCGTGATAAAAAAAGTACCTAGCCGTGTGCGCGCTCCTCAAAGGGCGCCGCATGACTGGACCGAGTCCCGAGACTTTTTGCCGAAAAAATTCCGCTCACACACACACTCGCAATTGTCTATGCACCACTAATGCATAATTTGCGTAAGTAAAATTTCTTTTTCTTTCTAATTGTAGTATTATTTTGTGGGACTGGGCGGGGCGCGTCAGAGTGGAATCGTATGACACCTTTCTCTGTCTCTCAAGCATATTGAGACGTAGAGGATAGAATCGTACGTTTTGCACAGGTTCTTGACCTTACAATGTTTACCTATTATTACGGACTCAGATCTACATCATGTTGAAAAATAAGAAAATGAAAAAAAAATCCTGTGGCTAAAGTATTCATTGGATTTGATTGATTTTTTGTATACGGGTAAAGAACATGACACTCTTTACGTGGTTTTAAGAAATGTCAAGCGTCCTGCTCCACGTAGTATATACTATATATTCGTCACAAGTGATATTTTCTTATGTTAACTGGATAATGCTCGAATCATTTAACCAAAAAATCCAAAACAATTCAATAAAAGCTCTGAAGCAGCGTAAATTGAATGGATTGTGAGGTTACCTAATAGCAGTTTTAATATATCAAGATGTGTCAAACGAACGTTCATGATACGGTATTTCCAGCCAATAGTCGGGCAGAAATCGGCCAGGGTGTCACGTGACCACTGACTGGCTTGTTTTTTTGACGAGTTCATAATACGAAATTGCAAGGCAGTTCTGTGTACGCCGTAAACTGCCTGGAAATAAGAGTTCATAATAGCCAGTGCTTGAGAAGGGCGAGTGACATATTTTTCTATGTGCCATACCTCACCGGGTCGCCATGGCGGTGCAGCCAGGTTGCGTTGTCTGCGCCACTAAGCGGACGCAAGGTGAGCGACCCATTACATAGCTGTATACATTTAGTTGGCAGCGCGACCTGGTGACGTCGCCATGCGTTCCCGGTGTGTTATGGTTCTAAAAACTAAGATGATTTGTACAGTCAATAATAAAATCGATATGATTTCAGAACATGACCAAATCAAGTGCGCCTACTAAAGATTCTACCAAACTGGAGACTTCGAAGGTGGTGCCGGCGGTGGCCAGGCCGGTGCTGAAGGCCAGGGACGGCTCAGCACATCCACATTCTGGCAGTGACGCGAGGGTATGTATCACTTCCACCTAATTATCTACCTTAGGAGTTGTCCAAATAATAATTATAATTCAGCACAGCCGGGCGACAAAATCAAAAATATGTAGATAATGTGTTCGAGAAAAAGCCGCTCGGCTTAGCTCAAATTGTGTCGAGCTGACATGACCATCATTAAGCGAGCTTTGCCGATCGGTACGAGACGGATATGTGTTGTAAATGCTTCAGTTCGGCTTTTTTGATTAACAAATACTGCAAAATCGCCAGCATGTCCGACCCAACACGAGTGTAGCACCACCGATGCTAAAAACAAAAGCAATAACATACATAACATAACATCACACCTTGTTTCCCCGGAGGGTTGGGCAGAGGTGTACCTGTATTAGGTACACCCACATTTCGCCAGTTATGTTTAAGTCCCATGTAATAGGGGGCGAGCCTATTGCCATCAACCGGGCACAAATCCAGACTCCGGGCTGCTACTGAAAAATTCTAGACAGAAAAACCCAATAACACTTTACCCGACCCGGGAATCGAACCCAGGACCTTATGCTCAGCAGTAGCGCTTGCGACCACTAGACCAACGACGTACTAGATCAAAAGCAATATATTCCGTTTTCTTGCGCGCGTTTCTATTGCGTAGCATTAACACATATTATTATATAGATACACGAGGTGCCTTGTTGTGTCAAGTAAACATGTGTAAAACGTTATCTGGGCATGCACTTGAGTAGGCATAATACAGCAACATTACTGTTCGTGGTCTATGATTATTTATAATTTAATTATAACCTAATCACACTTCACTGCAGGACAATATTGAAGCTGTTGGGTTTCTCAGAAGAACTCGAATCTTTTTAAGTAAAAATATCATAATAGTGGAATCATAATAGTTTTTACAGTCACTAATTTACAATGTAACAGTATTTTGCATTGTTACTGGTCATAATTTGTGTACAACCAGCGTTGTCGCTGGATCCAATAAATCAATGAGAAAAATCCATTCTGTGTAATAATGCACCCAGCATACCGTTATTGTTCAGAAATAAACGACATGGCATGGTCTGCTTATGGCAAATGGATAATATCCATGAAAATAACTTTGCAGTGTCATGTCAACTTATGTCGTTATTGGTGGGTGGGGAAATTTTTCACCGTCCTCCTTTATACAAAGTATTTCTGACTAATATTACAAATGCGAAAGTGAGTTTGTTTGTTTGTTACGCTTTCACGCTAAAACGGCTGAACAGATTTGGATGAAATTTGGCACATGGGTAGACCATGATCTGGGTTAGGACATATGATACTTTTATCCCGATATTCCCACGGGATTGAGACTTATGCAGGTGAAGACGCGGGGCGCAGCTAGTAATAAATATTGTGCAAAGTTGCCTTTATTTATAGGTATTAAATAAATTGTGGCGTATCAATTGGTAGTCGTTTCCCGTTAGTTATGGGTGTCAATTGAAAGAAATAGAATAACACGATGCCTGTCAATCTATTTTTTTCATTTTAATGTCTGAGGTCACAATGGAAGATTTGTTAGCCTATTAAAAATGTTTAAATATGATGTGACTTTAAAGTGCTGAACTCAGCTTAAAAATAACTGCAGGATCACTTTCTGTGTGGACAAATATATTTCGCTTCATTTCAACAAATATATAGGTGTCCGGTAAATAATGGATGACCTTGAAATAGCATATTTATAGACCTGTCGGCCGTTCTAAAAAAAAATACCAAAAAGGAATTATACCCCAAGTAGTACCTAAGATAAGAAGTTTTGAAAATAAAAACTTTGTATTTCTAGTCACATTATTTACTGCTTCTCTGTCGGTATAGTCAACGTACAATATTACAACAACAAAATAACCGATGGAATTCATTCATAAATAGTCGTGTCATGGTGAAGAAGAATGTAAAATAAAGTAAAAAAAGTTGGTTTAAAATCTTAGGTATAGATAATGCAATCCACGACGACGCGTAACCCACTCCGCTCCGCTCCGTACTAAAGTAAAGATTACAGTACCTACAGTAATCGCGGAGTGGGGCGCGTCGTCGTGAATTGCACTATTTGTACTACTAGGGCTTTTTTGTTTTATGTGTTTTTTTTAGAACGGCCATAAGACCTATTATATGCTATTTCAAGGTTACTTATCCATTATTTACCGGATACCCTGTATAGGTGAGAGTTTCAATTGTTTCATGTCCAGAGAAGGTTGTTATTCATAACGTTACAAAAGGAAAATAAATGTCTTTGGTATAACCTTTTGTTCCGTGGTTGTACATTTATGTATTGCTTTGTTGGTCATGATGCTATTTTTAGTAAGAGATTTCGATTGTATACAAAACAACAACATAAATGTATCTTCTTGCGAAGCATGTGTGGTGTAACTATGAATAATAGGCTGAGGAATGATGTGTTAAGAGTGTTTATCCTAAAAGTTGGCAACGTTGCAAATAGCTGTCAAAAATTTAGTTATTTTGATTAATTTGGCAATATTACGGTATGGAAATAAGAAATGTTTGTGGCTAACTAGCGAACTAGAATATTAATAATGAAATGCAATTATAACATTGAATTTGATGTTGTGTGTAAAAAAGGCATTTGGAAAGTTTTCAAACGCCTTTTTGCGTCTTAAACGAAATATTCGGTGTTACAATATTAATGATTGCATTTCAAAATTAATATTCTATTTCGCTAGTTAGCCACATTTCTTATTTCCATCCAGTAATATTGCCAAATGAATCAAAACAGAGAAAATTGTAAAAAATTAAAAGGGTATGACTAGATAATTTGGTCTTGTTGAGAGGATGAATGAAAGTCGACTAACGAAAGGTATTCACAAGGCAGATGTGACTATAAATACTGGGAGGCGACGCCCTAGAAGGACTATAGTGGTCTATTAGTGATGTTCTCCAGAAAGGCCAGGCGCCTAGTACACGTAGCCGGCGTGCTTCTATGACCAGATGTACGAACGTAAACGTAAGGACCGTAGCAGGTGGCGTTCTGTAATTTCTGCCTATCCCTGTGGAATGAAGGCGAGAGTTTATGTATGTTTTATTTATTTATCTCATTTAAAAACGTTATATTTGCTCCAACAGTACTACCACACAGTAACAGCATCGTCGAGCCGTCGTCCGAGCGCCATGGACAAAGTGAAGGAGATGTTCCGGGGACGGGCCACCTTGCCGGGACAGTCCGTACCGGTAGAGGGCGCTGACAAGAGAAAAGCGGTACGTACTTACAAATGATGTTTATGTCTGTAAATTGTTTAAAAAAACACGTCCAAAATAACTCATGTCTTAAAACTAGTAAGAAAAAAAGAACTGAAAGACTGATCAATTATAATAGTAATACTGATCATTAGTAACCGGATCCAGTCCAATCCTTGCTGTCCTTCCAACGTGAGACAGCCCAACGTGGTTGTCACTGTCAGACTAATAGTGACCTTGCATTGCTTGAAATAAAGTTGAAAATTATCAATCAAATATTCCGAGAGCGCATCAAAGCACACAGAGGCGCGCGCGTCTCCTGTTAGGGTCGGGTTATTTAATTTTGACTTTATTTTTAAGAATTGAATGTTGATATTTGTTTAGCAGTGCCAACCGCGATGCGCTGCCGTTAGTCAGTTGTGCGCCGGCCCTAATCCAAGTTCTGTACCCCACAGAGCCCCTTAGCGGGTAATCCCTTAGTTGATTGCTGGATGCCTTTTCGTCTATAAAGGTATCCTATGTTATAGTATGAGGTGCACGAAAAAAAAACTATGTTTAGTAGTCAGCTACATTGGTTGGGTTGTGGAGGTCAGATAGGCAGACGCTCCATGTAAAATATTGGTAGTCAGCTACATCTGGTTAGACTGGAAGCTGACCCTAACATAGTTGGAAAAAGGCTAAGCAGATGGTGATAATAAGTAGATGAAGTGATGCGTGATATTAGCAGGACACGTAAGATAGTAGCAGACTTGTAAACTGAGTGGTTTTTTAGTGATTTATATGAGTAACGTCACAGATGATTACACTCCGCAAAATCATTTAAATAAAAAGCGACTCTTGCTACGAAACAATAAAGTGCAATTCAGGTCGCACAGCGCTAATTACCTACAGTTATATTCTCCTAGAAGTTGCCTCTATTTCTATGGCGTAACTCTTATATCTTCTCTCTACGGTCCACTTATTGAATTGGCCTGACAAGACAGGTTCGCTGCGTACTTGTAGATAGATTCATACCTAAAATGCGGAGTGAACCACTGGATTCGTCTGTGGTATCGTTAAGAGGTTGACAGTTGTATTATATTCATGATCAATTGATTACCCACAGCCCGATGCCCGACAAAACGACTGAAAAGGTTTCTCGCTGTGCTAAACTCCACACTCCTGCGCTAGTCTCATAGTTCTACCCGATGTCGATGGCAACAATATTCTTTATTTAAACAAATACTGTGATTATAGTATTATACTGTCAACAACCGTACAAACCTTAGGCTTGCTACATGCATGTTCGGTCGGCACTTTGGATTTGGCAGTATCTGTTGAAAACCAAAGCCGACCCGAAGCAAAAGTACTACACATATTCGGCTTTCATTCGGCTTGTGCTGATCGGGAAACTCCATTCTGCATCTACCATCGCTGAATCATATTCTGTTCGGCTCAGCACAATTCGAGATAAACCCAGCGGTTTCTTCTCGAACATTTTTCTACATATAATATACAAGGTGAATTTTTGAGATGGGGCAGTAAGGACACTGGAGACTGTCCTTATCTTTTTGATAAATTTTGAACTGCATTCACGGATTTTGAAAATAATGTACAGTTAGCAAGAAAATAGGTAGTTTTCACAAAAACTTTTTTTGATGCCACTCGATCCTGTTGCTTATAAGAATCTTATAAGGAAAAAACTCAAAACAACTGAGGTTTGAGTACGAGAAAAGTCAGAAATCGCAAAAAACTTTTCCCATACATTTCGTAGGTTGAGTCTCATTTCCCACGAAATGTATGGGTAAAGTTTTTGCGATTTATGAATTTCTCAAAATTTTTAATACACTGATTTTTAATTCACTGTTAACCTTTCATGAGAAGAAAGTACTCATGATTATAAACAACTTTCACTATAGTACCAACTACGAAATAGCAAAAAAAGAACCTCTAATTTTCATCGAGTAAATATTGCACTTTTGTATGAAACACCTGATATTTATCGATATTTCAGAGTTATAGTTGCGTGTTTAGGAAATTATTTTTATTTTTATTATTTGTATTTTGTTTGGGAAATCATCATATCCACGTCTCCCGCTTCTGGGTGGAGCGGGAGGGCGTGTCAGACTCTTACTGACTAAAACCCACCCGTGTTCCTTCTGTTGCCTGTGCAATGCCAGGGGGCCACGGTATCCCTTTCGGACTGCGTGTAGCACCCCTGACTTTCTTTTACTAACAGATATAGCGAGGAAGAGACAGTAACCGTTTAGAGATGTCCAAACCAGTTCACTTTTTAGCCTTATTTGACAGCTCTTATTCACTTCCGTTTCTTTATTTTTTTATCTGCGAGGAAAGCACCGCGCTATATTCTAAGTTTAATTATAATTAACTTGTAAATTTTTCATAAATACTTTGTTTAAGAGGTACATGACAACAGTGATAATGAGATTAGAGTTTGTCAGACCATTTAATTCAGATGTATGCGTAATGGGCGGAATCTGACCATGTTTATTTTACTATACGAATCTTAACTGTCTAGATAAACAATTGTTACTTATCTTATAGATAGACGACTGTTTTAGAATATATTATTATAGTTCCACGATTCGAATTAAAAAAGATTCGGCCATGTTGCATAACCTGTAAAAACAATTTGGTTATGTAAATAAGTTACTAGTCCCCTCTCACGTGTAGTTCATCGATGGATTTCTGCTTGAAGAAGCGAAATACCCTTGTATAACTTGGAAAAAAAAGAGTAAAATCAAAATGAGGGCGCCATTATCGCACTTGGTCACTTCGAATAGGAAATAAATTGTTAAAATAAATGTGCAACAAATAACGCTGCACGCTGCTTGAAAAGTAGTGCCGTCATCATAGGTGTATTAAGTTAAATATTTACGTCAGACTCTTTTATGTCGACCTGTAATTTATTTATTTACCTCTACTCTCATGAGTTAAATTCACAAACAAACTTTTATTAATACAACTTTCTATGTACTCTCACCAGCGCAAGTCCAGGGTCATATTTTGAACAGCTTCACTTTTATACCGTTTTTACACACCACATGATTTATTTTTTCGAATCACGTGCCTAAAGAACGTGAGAATACAAAATAATAAAAGCTGTCGTATTATGAACTCGCAAAGAAAAAATTTAATATCCGAATTTTTTAAGGGATGGTCATAAATAGTGTGTCAGCATGTTTATGAATGGCTCCTTCCGTTATGTTTCCACTAACAACTATGCGTTGGCCAATTTGTGGGGTCCATAACAAAAACTGGTTTCCTTTAAAAAGTTACACGGTTATAAAATCCCTTTACAGTAAGTAAAACCCCCTAGGTCTGTAATTGGCGTTCAATAAAATAGATTTCTTGTTCCTCATCATTATTCAAAGTTTTAGTTCTTTTTTGGTTGCTGAAGACGAATTGTTTTTTTTGTGACATATTGGATATGGAACACATTTAATTCTTAGTGGAAGTTTTTAGTTTTATTTGAATTTTACAATTATTAGACATTGGAATAGACCGATGGGCTCGTGTCTGTGTTGTAATTCAAATAGAAGGAAGACGGAGAGGAAGAAATATACAAGGTGTTCTTGTATTTATTTATTGTGTTGAATATTTAACATAGTAATGTGGTAAGTCAAATAAGTTTAATTGTTCAACTGCAAATGCGAAATCTTTTCAAAAAAGGTTTATCTGTAAGCTCTGCGCCTGATCAGGCAGTAGTCAAAACTTACCGTTGCGTCGAAATGTAGAAAGAACACAGGGTCAAATTAAGTTAACTAGCTTAACTTCGCAAACGTGGTATATAAACATGGCGGATATATAAACATGGTAAAACAAACAAAAAACGAATAAAAATGATGATGTCTTTTCGTGGGGACATTGACCGCAATTAGTGTAGTCACTTGAAATATCAGTTTAAAAAAACCGGCCAAGTGCAGGTCGGACTCGCACACGAAGAGTTTCGTACCACTGTACAATATGTAGGAAATAAATGAAAATACTAAACGAAGAATGTTATTACCATCGCAAGTTAAAGGACTATACGTCATTTTGGCCCCAATTCTCAACAGTGATGAAACTTAACTTATGCCATGTGAAGATTTTGGGGTATTATTTAATTTATACTAAGTCGAAATCAAGTTAGTTTTTTTTTTCTTCAACATTTCATTTTATTGTATAGAACTCTATAATTTTTAACTTTATTTAATTTTTACAATTGTTGTTATAGCGGCAATAGAAGTAGATAATCTGTGAAATTTTCAACTGCCTACCTATTACGGTTCATGAGATACGGCTCGCTGACAGACAGACAGCGGAGCCTTAGTAATAGTGTTCCGTTTGACAACCCTTCGGGAACGTAACCCTAAAAATCAGTTTTTTTTGTAAACTTTACAGACGTGAATGGTATGGATATCTAAAGATAAAACAAAATAAAACAGATTTTCTCAACTCATAGTTTAACTAACAACACTAAAAGCGGTCGTTGACACCCCACCAAAAACATCATTTTTGTTTTTTATTTTATCGTGTTTAGATGTCTACGAGTTTCGCTAGCATATTTTATTTGAACCTGTATAGTTTTGTAGTTTAAAAGGCGATATCCTAGGACATTCTTGGAATCTTGAACATCACTGCGCTCGATGACGGATGAGGAAACCTGGTTTTATAACTTACTAGTGACCCGCCTCTGCTTCACACGGGTGCAATTTACTGATGTACACGTCAACATTCCAATGTTCATACGGTTAAAAACAAAATGCAGTATGAAACTGCTGGATGATACCAAATTATACAGTAACAAAATATCGTTCTGATCATCGCCGTGTGATATGGCCTTACCCTTACAGTAAAAAAAACAAGTGGTCTATTATCTATGTATGATTCCACTATATCGTTGACGACATGGTTGGCGCAGTTGTTAAGCAATTGACTGCTGCGCTGCGTGTCGCGGGTTCGATTCCCGCACGGAACAAATATTTGTATGACCTACAATTAGTTGTTCCGGGTCTGGCTGTTTGTGTATGTGAGTTTAAATGTTTGTAAGCGCACCCACAATACAGGAGAAATTCCTAGAGTAGGACAACGTTTTAAAAAAAATAAAAAATAATAATCGTTGAATATATGAAAAACATGGCGAGTCATTCTCCATTTGTGGAGTTTGGACGTCCAAATACTTTTATTAATTCAATTCATAAATTAATTTCAATAATCGCAGTTCCTTAATAGCCGAGGAAAGGTCATTGAACCCTGTCAGTCATGGCGCCACGCCGCGCGCCGTCAACCATAATTATTTTGCTGCGCGTAATTTTAAATCTGTGATATATTTCATAGTTTTCATTTGAATGATGTAATGTCCAGGCATATTTTCATCTTAATTAAATGGTCATTTTTAATAACATATTTTGTCTGATAAGGATTAATAAATATACTGGTCAAAATAGTTTTTTTTTGTTAATGAAATTCTGTAAGATAATAATGGTTACTGTGGGTCATCCTTAGAAGATAGACATGTTATCACAGACTTATCTGTTGATTTTGTTAAGATATGCAATCAAGTAAAAAATAATTTTTATCTATCTGTAACGATTTAGCTTAGCGCACGCCATGTAAGCGTTCAAAAAAGTGCCTTGTCCGTGACTTGACAAAACGTCAAGTTGCAGTACGACGTTTACGTTTAATATAAAAGAATACGGAATACATTCTCTTAATGATGTTGAAACAACGCGGACATACAGACTAAAAGCGACTTTGTTGTATAATATTTAGAGAGAGATATATATATAAGTCTTGATATCGAGTAAACAGATAGTAAACAAATCGTTTTTCTTCTTAATAGAATTGGCAAATGTCATTGGCTTAGTGCCAGATTTA
Source organism: Xanthia togata (assembly GCA_963853775.1). NCBI lineage: Eukaryota > Metazoa > Arthropoda > Insecta > Lepidoptera > Noctuidae > Xanthia > Xanthia togata. The sequence continues at coordinate 9,345,655 of OY970790.1, read as the reverse complement.
AATATGTTACCTACTCCGTGTATAATTTAGTTTTCTTTGATAATTAATTTATTGTAATTACACATACGGCAATTAGTTGTGATGGCCCAGTAGTTCGACTCTCATGCACAAGGTGGCGGGTTCAAACCCGGGAGAGTACTAATTTGTGACTAATTCAATTGATATTTATTTTCTAAGTTTATCTTGGACATCACTGACATCGGTGAAGGAAAACATCTTGAGGAAACCTGAACTTTTAATTAATATAATGCTGAAATCACCAATCGAGTAAGCGTGGTGATTACTGTTCGTGCCTTCTCTGTAAAAGAAGAGGCTTTTTCTCTGCAGTGGCGCAATTATAGGCTAATATTATTACTACACATAATGAGACGATGTATTTAGACCAGCTCTCTGTGCCTGTTTCGGGCACTCTTCATACTTACAAGCTAAACAAGCATTCGTTCATCAAACGCATTCGTTTTGATACAGCCACGGGCACGCGTCGCCGCCCGGCGCAGTTTTATCGCAAGGCGTTATCATTCTGAGAAATTCTGAAAAATTTATCATCCGGCGCCGGTGCGGCTCCGGCGTCATGTAAAGGAGCCTGACGCTAAATGTGAAAGCTCCTCTATGATATACTGCCGTAGTACGTATAGCGCTTCGAGGTTCATTTGGCGCGTGGTCAAAATTGGAACTAACCCCTTTCAAAACATTTCATAAAATAATTGCACAAATGTTTACCTACAGTTGTATATACGTTGTAATAACAGGGGGCCTCTGTCAACGTTATTCAAGTGCCAAAAGGTCCTTGCAGCAGTGTAGGTATGTAAATAAATTATGTCATATCATAGCGAACCTTTTAAGGATCAATTTCAGCAATGAAACTTTACTCGGTTTTATCTTTATGGCCGACAGAATAAGATTCTAACTGCTAGACTCAGAACATCAAAGGGTTTAAATACATTTAATTTAGGGTGAATTTTAAAACTGAACGCAATCAGCACATCTAAACCGCGTTCAACAGCTGTCAGTTTAATTAAATATTTCCTAAAATTATGACAGTGACAGCTCTTGAACGCAGTTTAGATGTGCTGATCGCGTTCAGTTTTAATGGTGAAATTTTAACCCTTTGATGTTCTGAATCCAGCAGTAAGAATCTTATTCTACTACTTATGAAATATAAGCTTCATCGAGTTATTAGTATTATCATTGAGTGTCTTTTGACAATATTTTGCTTTCCATGTGACTTTCTGGCAAGTTTTCAGCAAAACCAGCTAAGTTTATATCTATCAACCCGCCCCCTGCTTAGCACCTCTTTACGACTTGACAAAACATAAAAGATTTTTTATTATGTTATGTAATTTTAATATTAATGTACTGTACAAACCTTCCGGAATACATTATCTAAATAATGGTGAAGACCGCATTGAAATCCGTTGCGTAGTTGACAAGAAAAGCGACTTTATAATGTATTGATATTGTCGTCTTGGACCCCAATAGCACACCTTCGCTGCGAAACCTTAGCAGCGAAACCGCTGTAGTAAAATTCAATAGACTCGCGTCATGTTCCGCTACTCGAATCGGATGAGAGTAGCGGAACAAAATGACGCGAGTCTATTGAATTTAACTACAGCGGTTTCGTTGTTACGGTTTCGCTGCTACGGTTTCGCAGCGAAGGTGTGCTACTGGGGTGAAACATTCTATCATTCACTTTCCAGTAAAGGTGTGAATAATAATTACTTTTTATTTGTTGTTATTTGTCTACAACTTCGGGGGTCGTGGCTAAGTAATAACAGCCGCACATGTCGATCGATCAGGTTAAGCAACGATTCCGTTATGTCCGTGGATGGGTGACCATCTTTACATACCGAGACCCCTCCGGAATCGGAAAGCACGTCAAGCCGTAGGTTCCGGCTGACATTTTTGGATCTTTGACAGTCAGAAAACCAAATGTCTGACAACCAGTCTTAGCAAGGGATATCGTGTTGCCCAGTAACTGGATTGTGGAGGTCAGATAGGCAGTCGCTCCATGTAAAATACTGGTATTTAGCTGCATCCGGTTAGATTGGAAGACGACCCCAACATAGTTGGGAAAAAATTAGATGATGTCTAAAATTTGTGTGATCTAAGTCAGTAGGTACTTACACCATGTGTGGGATGCCCACTTACAGCGAAAACGTCATCTCGTCAACACTTAGGTCTAAATGCGGACAGTATGATGACATTCTATCGCCAACTAGCAACTTTATAGCGTTCATATTTGATTGTCCAGCGCAGTACTCGTATTACCTACTCAACCTTCTTTATTGGGTGCAATAACTTAATCAAGATTTCTGGCAAGGCTTTTATTAAGAATAAATCAGTAGCTCTGAAAACAATACTCCAGGGCTCTCATATAGCCAATAGTATTTTTTTTTATCCTGAGCATTGTATTAAGTCGGATTCATATTTTTTTTTAATTTGTAATAATATATAAAAGTTTGGGAACCATTATTCTAAAAGTTGACAAAGTCGCAAATAGCTGTCAAATATTAACCTGTTTTGATTAATTTGGCAATATTACTCTATGTAGATATGAAATATCGCTAACTAGTGAACTAGAATATTAATAATTAATTGCAATTATATCACTGAATTTGACATGTAACCGTTTTAGTTGAAAAAAAAAAAGGATTTAGAAAGTTTCCAAATACTTCAATTCTTTAATATTCGGTGTTACTATATTAATTAAGTATTGCATTTCATAATCAGAATTTTAGTTCACTAGTTAGTCATATTTCATATTTCCATACAGTAATATTGCCAAATGAATCAAAACAGTGAATTATTTGACATCTATTTGCGACGTTGCCCATTTTCAGAATGCACGTTCTTAATATAAACCTTAAATTCACTGACAGATAACGCACAGCCTAAACCGTTGGGTCTAGAAGCATGAAATTGTGCGCAAGAGTTTCATAAGTAACGAAAGTGAGCACTAAGTAATAGGGATGATGCCTGGGTAAAAAAAGAAATTCTATTATTTAGTCCATCGCGTTGTCAGTCAGGTAATAAAAAATATTAGACACATACACACACAATGGATCGCCGTAATCTTTTGATTACGTAAAAAAAGAATAAATACGTGACCAATATTCTTTAATAATCTACCTGACCGGCTAAGAAAAGTTTTTAGTCAAAATCCCTATTATAAAAAAAAACATCCCCTGAAGTGGTAAATAGTGGATGGACGTTTGCCGATGGAAAATCCAATCGAGCGCGTGGCTCGCATGAACATGAAAGGCGTCAGATTTAAGAGCATGATTGGTTTAAATTATCGTTTAACAAAATGACGGACTCTATGCATATAATTTAAAAACAACACGCAACATGCATTTATTCTGCTGTTTTGAAACGTTTATCCTTAAATTGATTTGATTACATCACCTACTCTTTTGTATAGAGACTCGTGCGCACGTTGTTTACTAGAGTAGAGTACATTCGTGATTACACGGCTAGTATATCTATTAAACGGACAAGTGGAGCGTCTAGCCTAAGGTTTAGGATCTAGACCAGGGATCACCAAGTTTTATTGTGAAAAAATATTATGACTTTCGCGGACGGTTTAATTCAACGTTCAACCAAGATTAAAATAATGAATATTATTTTATTAAGTACGCCCCGCGGTTTCACCCGCATAAGTCTCGATCCCGTGGGAATGTCGGGATAAAAAATATCCTATGTCCTAACCCAGGTCATGGACTATCCCATGTGCCAAATTATATCCAAATCTGTTCAGCCGTTTTAGCGTGAAAGCGTAAGAGCACTTTCGCATTCATAATATTAGTTAGGATAATCAAATATTATGCAAACATGATATTTTTGCTTTAATATCTGTCTAGAATGTGCAAAGCGCGGGCTAATCAAAATGAATTTTTTTTCTGTAATATTTTGGGATTAAGTTTTAGCTATATTATTTACTATATTTATGTACCTACATAAGAGACTATTAATCTTAATACCTCAAATTGCTTAGCATGGTCCTCCGTTATATCGAAAATACTGCAGCATTAATTTTGAAATAAATATAAAAATGGTAAAGTTGAGGAGTAGTAGTAGTAGTTTGACGAAAACACGATTTCATAAAATGTTCTATACAGAAAAAAATTACAAAGTTACCCCTAAACCGAATAAGAAACAGCTAGTATTAAAAAAATACTTAAAGAAGGTCATGAAACTACAAAATAACTGAATTAAATATAAAGCAGATTTATTATGTTTTTTATTTTTTCACTTTACCATTATGCGCGTTGGAGCTGCTCAGTCACGCTCTCACTCAGCCTGCGAGAAGTAGTGTGCGAGCGGGATAAAGAGTGAATTTGAGCTTGAGGTAATATGGACTCGGTCAGCACAAAATAGGTTGGCGGTCTGGATCCGGTCCGCAGTCAGCCATTTGATGACCCCTGATCTAGACAACCGTGCGTTCATTGGACATTCGTCCTAACCGGCCGCCGGCGCTCATATTTAATTCGAGAAGTAGGTAAACATGACACACATTGTCATCGTTTCTGAAAAATCAGGGGTAAATAAACACGGTAAATGTCACAGTTACGAGTTTATTACGTTGAAAATACCTATGGTCTGAATTACGATATCACGATTCCCCGCACCAATATAGCTATGTGTAAGTGTTAAGTTGACAACTATTGTGCCAGCACCGAGCCGAGCACTTGGGCGGTAGGTCCGTGCGCAGTAGCTGGTCAGATGAGCGGGGCAGGCGCATTTCCCGCATAGATTTCGAAGTTCCGCAGTGGAACCGGGCTGAACCCAGCGGATATCGGTCGCGAACACACTGCGCGTTGCATAACAATAACGTCTCGTGACGGCCGCGTTATCTCTCAGTACTTATGGAGATGCCTTCGCGGTCTAACCTCCCCGGTTTTACTGAAATGTGTAAACTACAACCACGCTCGAGCTAAGCATATTAATTGAAATGTGCATATTAGTGTGTTTGTGATTGTGAATGACCAGATATGTCTAACTATTTTCGGTGGAAAAAAGGCAAAAGAGACGAAGATGTGTTTTATTCAGAAAAGCCGCGTAGTCGTTCTTTAGATCCTCGGTCCTTGGAGTTGAGTGGTATCAGACTTGTCGCACAGTACCATCAACAGAAACAGTCGGCACAAGAACAACAGCAGGTAATAGTAGCACTTATAAGAAGCTTAGAAAAAAATACACGAAGTTGAACTTCAATAACCGCTAAGTGAATTTATCTTCAGTGCTCGCAGTTGATCGAATCCTCAGTGTCCCATGTACTAAGAGTTCAATAGACAACATAGTCAATTTAACTTTAGAGTCAGTTTAGATACCATTTTTATTTTAACATTCTTATTAATTTCATATTTTGCCAATTGGCTAGTAGACTATTTAAAAATCAAATGTTTGATTGATAAAACATGTCTGTTATCGTAATTGAAACATAAATTATGTCAGTTTTATCGCTGTATATTGTTGCTGTGATACATTGAAGTGTTTGATTTTGTTTTGTTAATACCTGGTAAACTATGGCCTACTCCCGAGTCCTTGCCGTCTGCCTACGCGCTCCTGTTTAGAAAAAGTTTGTAATACGACTCAGTAGACGAGGCCAGCGTCTGATAATACGTGCTACCGTAGAGTAATATTAAATTTACGTCATCTTCCACAGCCATTCCATTCGTAGATCGTTCACATATTGTTCCTGTCTGCAAAATGATGCGCTAAAACTGATAATGCGAGATTTCCCGCGTAATTGAGAGCTGCAATCTGTTCATTTTAAATTGAAAGTGTCGATAAACGACAGGACGTATCCAATTTGGAGTGGATTTATTGCCTCGTCTGTACTTAATGTAGCTTAATGCAATCAGTGCTCGCATTGATAATATTTTTATTGATACACGACTGATAACTCTGTGTACAGACAATCGCATATCAGTGGTAACACTTGAACTACGAAAACCGCACTTACTACTATGACTTAAAGGCGCTGTCAGTGTCGAATTCTTAACACTGATGTCTGTACTGAAAATTTGCTATGACGTACGTACGTATAACTTTTTGGGGATAACGTTGAGCCATTGTTTCGTATTGTTCCTGTGACCTCGGTTAGGAAACATAAGGTTAAACCTCTTGATCCCGAATTCATAACAATGAGCATACACGTGTCACAAAATAGTTATTGAAATGAAATTCTTTTGTCGAGTGAGGAAAAAGTTGGCATGCGTGAAAATTGCACTGAAGATTCATGAAGAGTCTATGCTACGAACTAGTGTTTTACAGATATTAACATATTTTTGTCATGGGTTTTTGAGCGTTTCAAAAAGCCCTACCTACCTTCTGGTAACAATAACTTTCAGCTAGATATTCACAGATTAATAATGATGGTTATACTATTCCGATATGTGTCACGAATACGTTTCTCTCAAGTTATCAACACCAGTTAAGCTAAAAAAAGGCAAAGTTTTAACCACGTTAGTTGTATTATTCCTGCAATATAACCCAGTTGTTCCACAAGATTGTGTAGGTCCGAGCACACACACGTAAACTCATGCATTCATGCACATTCTTTGTTGATAAACTATACTCTGTCTGCGGAAACTGTCGTGACAATCTTTGTTGAGGATGCTACTCGTAATATGTTTTTAATGTCCCCAGAAGCCGGGGCGTAAAATATTCCATGTGAGATTCGATCAAACTATTTAGCCGGAAAATACTCCGACGCTATCTCTTGAAGTCTTGTCCCTTTTCTCTTATCATGATTGACGATCAATTTGTTTGTAATAAGCTAAGCCACCGTTTGTTCTAAATCGCTTTCTCTGTTTTCAACAGTCACAAGTCATAGTCGAATAAAATCTGGTTTCCTATTGTTTCAATGATGTAGTGAGAATCTATATCTATCTATATATACATACGTACATACGAATAAATAAAATTGATGTGTCTGTTAGTCATGTCAAAATAAGAGCGTTTTACTAAATGCATATGAAAGTTAATACGGTACTCTTAACAAATAACATATTTATAAGTTTTGTCTTTTGTCTCTGTCTGTTTGTCCCGAGTAATCTCCGAAACGTCTGGACCGATTTTCTCGGGACTTTCACTGGCAAGGATCCATGCGGGCGAAGCCTCGGGCAGGAGCTAGTTGATAAGTTCATTTCATTGTCACTTTCGCCCCAAAATAAACATGACGTCATTGTTTGACTATTGATGGCGGTATATTTATGTCGCATACAGTCGATGTTATCATTTCCTATAGCTATCTCATTACTGTTAGTGTCTGCGATCGCTGCCGGGTTCGGTTTTCATTACTTGTTACATTCACATAATTGTAACACAAATACCTTATGTCAATTATTTGTCTAGTTTGTTTACACTTGTAAACCCTTGAATAATTATGAGTCCAACATGTTCATGTTGTAGCAATTAAAGCAAATTATATTTCGCATAAGTTTTGCGTTATAGACAACATGGCAAAGTGCAGATCATGACGCAATCTGTCCTTAGAGGCAATGCATCTGTTCCTTCTTCAAATAGCCACTTGCGCACACGTCGAATTATGAATATCATGCAGGTCAAGTTTTATTAAAGCGTCAAATCAAGCAGATTTTCGATAGTTATACCTATTATCTAGGGATGATTAATAAAGGATGCAATTGCGTCTGTTATCATTTGATAAGCATCGTTTGCCCTCAAATACAGCCTCTATTTATAATCTATGGTTTATTATGACACTGTTTGAATTTTTCGGAATCAAGAGCCTCGTATCTGTGACAACCTAACATTAATAAACTTAATACAAGATTTCATAATTTTATATAAAATTCTTATAACGTAGTTCTGATTTGCATGTGCCTAGCTTATTTATAGGTCTTTACCTATGTAATTGGAGATTCTATAACCAGCATTTTCAGATTTAATTATCTGTGGTTTGGCGCGCAATTCGAATTTCAAATGAATTTTATTCGAAAGACGTGTTAATTTAATTTCAAGTTCAGTCATTTATTTTTAGATAGCTTTTTGTTTTTGTGACATTGTGGTAGTTTTTGGCGCCATGGATAAACTGAAATATCGTACAATTTTCAGCTGCGCAAACAACACGAAACATTAACGACGTGTACGGGCCTAACACTGCTTGCATAAACATGGTCCATTATTGGTTCAATCGTTTTAAATCTGGAAATTTTGAGTTGAAGAACGAGCCTCGCGGTCGGCCGGTAACTATTGTCGACAACGACGAATTGAAGGCGATAGTGGAAGCGGATCCAACTCAATCTACGGCTGAGCTTGCTGCGGGCCTTGGAGTTAGTGTCAAAACAACATTAAAACACTTGAGTCAAATCGGAAAGATAAAAAAGCTAGATAAGTGGGTGCCACACGAACTAAGCGACAAACAGCGAGATTTACGCTTCGAAGCATGCATAGCACTACTGAATCGGCATAGAAACGAGGGAATTCTTAATCGAATTGTTACCTGCGATGAAAAGTGGATCCTGTACGACAACCGTAAGCGTTCGTCTCAGTGGGTGGACCCGGGTGCAGCACCTAATCAGTGCGCTAAAAAAAAGATACTCATAGGAAGATGATGGTGACTGTCTGGTGGACCAGTGCCGGACTTGTACATCACAGCTTCTTACCGAATGGCACAACTGTGACGGCAGATATCTATTGCCAAGAATTGCAAACAATGATGGAGAAGCTCGTAATTCAACAACCAAGACTAGTCAATCGCTCCTCCCCAATGCTTCTCCACAACGCGCGAGCTCACACTTCACGACAGACCATCGCAAAGCTACAAGAGTTACAGCTGGAAGCTCTCCGTCACCCACCGTACTCACCGGACCTTGCCCCAACAGATTTCTACTATTTTCAAAATTTAGAAAAAAAAATAAGTGGGAAAAAATTCAACACCCGAGAGTCAGTACAAAACGCTTTCTTTGACTTCATCGCCTCCCGTCCGGCAGACTTCTACAGTAAAGGGATAAACAAACTGCCATCAAAATGGCACAATTGTATAGATAATTTGGGCCAGTACTTTGTTAAGCTGAAATAAAAAATAAAAAAAATATATTAATATATATTTTAAAATTATCATACAAATCTCCAATTTCATAGGTAAAGACCTAATATTTAATATTTCTACACCAGCAATAGTATGTGTGAAACAGTGTTAATGTAAGATCTCAATGTACCATTTATACTGAAAAATAAATTCAAATTCCAACCTCTTGTGTTGCCACAGCTCATGTCCCACCTCATGTTAAAACAATGAGACTACGATAATCGGTTGTTTTCGCTGTTCATATTGTCACATAAATTGATTTATGTACATGATTATCTCCTGTGTGTTTGTGATGGATCCTGGCCTACTTTTGTGGCGTGAAGTAGGCAAACGTATTTGCTTTATGATTTTGTGTAATAGCTGGATTCCTCCTGAAATACATTGAGTTGTAAAATTGTTATATGTTATAAGCCTGCACACTAATTCCGTAACACACATTCAACCACAATCTAAATAATTTTGAAAGATATTGCTAATCCATTGCTGCATATGTTTGAAAAATTTGTCTGCTCAACAACGTAAATAGCGCAATCAATGTTGTTGAACTGTCAAAATTAAACAGATTGTAATTAATCGTGTGTTACGCAGCTAGGGTGCGCCCAAACTTCCGCCCCTCCATCCTCTGCTTAAGAGGGAACAGGACCTGCGATTCTCCATACAAATATATTCCCCTTTTTTCTTCCTGAATAATGTTTCTAGTTATCTTTTTTTTATAAAATCAAAGTCTGCTGTAGACACGTCCCTGTTATTTCCTTTTTTTCAGGAACTTATCAGTAAAGACAATATGACCCTTCATAAATTACAAAAATGCCCCATTTTTACCGCCGTGATTAGAGGACTACCAGACAAAGGACATTGTAAAAAATGGCCTATGAATCAACACGTATGAAACCTTTACTATAATTACTAGTTTATTTTATAATTTACATTAAAATTATTACAATAAAACGGACACTTCATAATTTCGAAAACATTTAAAAAGTAATCACTTCGGTCTTATTCCCCAGCCATTATTTTTTGTTTCAATTTGACGTTTTGAATAGGCTCACTCAGCGCTTGATCTATGAATAAGGTTTTTATTTACCAACAAAATAAAGCGGCTGAAAGCGCTGTGTGAAACGAGCAACATCGACTGACAGTCGATGAATTGACAGAAGACACTTTGACATTTGATAGTAATGACAGTGTCATCACTCAGAGTACATTTTTCTATTGGTCATAACTACAAATAAATTTGTGTACGTACCTAGAGAAATAATGGTTCGGACTCAGTCCAATGTAAATGTAAATCCAATATATTTTCACAAATAAACGCTAAGTTTATGTGTTTCTATTGGCCTAATTATAACCCCAAAATCCGAAAGTGTTTTTGATTTGTTACAGTTCTCAGAAGTGTCCGTGATTTTAATTTAATTTCAATAGAATATATGCGTTATTTAGAACACAGAAAGTAAACACACGTGTCTGTTGGTTCTTAGGCGAACGATGTATGGACGCCGAACAATGTCCTTTGAAAAGTTTTTAACATAAAAGGAAATGTTAGGAACCTAGGGTACTCTTTCTTAAAATTTTAATGTAAAAAATAATTGATTCAGTTCCGTTTTCGTGGAGGGGAATAAGACATGTCGATCCCGTCAATTTTTTTTTCTGATATAATTGTTCGGAGCTGTAGCTGTCCCCATCGCACTCTGCGGGGGCAGACTGGAGGTAAGACGACGGCAATAGTTCTTCAAATACCTATTTTTCAAATTCCTCGCAGGCCCTGTTCCCTCTTAATCCTTAATGGAATACAGGTGACAGGCGTGATGTTATCTTTCTTTCTTGATATTGCGGTTTCCAAATAGGCCGATTTACTGGATGCTACAATATCATCACCCTTTGCGAAATTAATCCAATATTTCCTTTCTGACCAATTTGTTTTTTTAACTTGCAAGGTTAACAAAATGTCTGTGTGTAGCAATACTTATCTTTGTTTGGTAACTGGTTTTGTGATATTGTCTTCAAGAAATAAGGTCTTGCTATTGTCAATCCGTAAGAGCTGTAGTTTGTTCCTTATACGTGACCAGTTCATGAAGTGCATGCTCCCGCGTCCGAAATTTAGTGCAATTACACCACTGAACAGCCGTCTGTCACGTTCGTCCCTTCTACGTCTCTTAGAGTGCTACTAGGATCTTCTGGCGTCTGAATGACATTGACAGGGGCGTTGTTGGTAAACATTTATGACATTGTTTGGTGAAATAGTATGAATTAAAAAAAATGGCGGCTAAAGTTTAGATTTTGTCCAAGCGCCAAAGATTATTGTACACACGGCTATAAATTTCCAGTATAAGCTGACCTCGCATTGTACGGAAATCCTATACAATGCAAGATCAGCATAAACTAGCCGTGTGTATAGCTATATAGCTAGAGATTTGCTTTTACATAAATTAGGAAGTAGGTATAGTTGTTTTGTCATAGTTTTGACTGAACCGGTATGTAAAGTTACCTACTCGATGAAATAGGACTTCAGGGCGAAATACGAAAGAATGAAAATATACGAGTGTGGAAGATACCAGAAGATCGATATTTGAGATAAAATTTAATTATTTTTCGAGCACGAGCACATTACAAATACGGCGCGAGTTATTAAAATCTTAAGAAGAAATGCAACGAAATATTTATATTTTGGATTTCTTCGAAGCGTTTGGCGTCGAAATATATCGCACTATGGTTTCGTTCAAGAACGAAACCATAAAACCATAGTGCCTTAGCACTATGCACTGTTATTGGATTTTAAAATAGGTTTATTACTGACCTACTTATCTCGTATTTACGCTGTCGTAACGTTTATCAAACGTTAAAACGGAATGGTATAAAGTAAAAAATTAAGTTACAAAAACTGTAACCCGACTACGGGAAAATAAAATGATCTAAAAAGTACGGAACAAGAAAAGATTTCAGACAGAAATCAAGACATAGGTACAAAAATGGTCAAGGTAGAGCCTTGGTCGCATGCCTGTATACCATGTGTGTGCCAGGAACACCTACAAAATTATAATGGCATGCGACGACCGCTTTACCTTGACCATTTTTGTACATAGGTATGTCTTGACTTCTGTCTGAAATATTTTCTTGTTGAGCTTTATGTTTGATTCCAAAAACATTATTTTATGAGTGCGTCAATTTCTGAAGTAAAACATCATAACCCTCCTTTTTGCTTCGACGTAGACGGGGAAAAATCAAACTTCACCAATGTAAACTTAAATGCTGGCTGAATGGAAACTAATATCCTGAAACTCGAATTTACGAAAGTCCTGCTTGGATTCCTCCTCTTCGATGTTTAAGTTCTCAATCAAATCAAACAAGTGTGAAATTGACACCATTTCGAATCAAATTCGATTGGATTTAGAACTCAGTGGATCATGTCGGAAGTGAGCCCGCTATTTGAAGGATCTGCACGTAGGTATCTATGAAAGTACATAAATATTATTTATTATTCTATAGGTACATGAAGATCCTTCTAATCCTAGTTTGGTAGGAATTATTTTAGTATATCTATTAAATATAATATGATAAAATCTTATCTTAATTCAATGTTTACTGCGAGTTTAATAAGTAAGTAAAAAGTAAATTTGATCTTTATTGTACTTAATTTGTTTGTTTTGTCTTTCTCATATCTTACACATAGCTTCTGACGAAGGTGTTGTCATTGTGGGTTGATTAGGTATAATAATGACAATTAATTTATAATGACAGCATAACATACTGATAAGGAAAGCGTTAAGGCCCCCGCAAATAGGCGCGACGCGACACCGGTAGAACAATTTCCGTGAAGTTTTCATAGACATTATTCCACCAGTCGCGTCGTCCCTACATGAGAAAAATGCTCTAAAAAATAATGAAAATTCCTCATAAAGCAATTCTACTACAAAAGTATTCGGAAACAAATAGGAAAACTGCGTAATGATTATAAATACCTACTTTTGTAGTTGCAGAACTATCCATCGTTTCCAAACGGTTAATTAGTATTTTTTAAAGTAATTAACCGCGTAAACGAGGAAGACCACACACTAGCAGGGAAGAATGGACGTGGCGAAACATAGAGAAAATTGGCATACTCTGGACTGGAGGAGGCATTCACCTCTGGGGTTGTCAAATAAAAACAATTTAAAAAAAGAAATCAATCCTGTAAAATTTATAGAAATATAAAACTTTTTTATTTTATTTATTTGTTTATAATTAACCGTTTGGAAACGATGGATAGTTCGATGAAGAGTTAACTCTTCGAGCTTCGATTTCATCGGTATGCAGTACCTACAGTCAAGGAATTTGATTGTTGAGCAGATATGGTACGTAACGTTCTAAGTTTCACATTTCAATTATTTCACACTTTCACACATATAATGATAGTTGTGATATGAATTTGCGAACAATAAAGTTGATAGTCAATTTGCTTATCAATCAAGATTCTTACTTTTCATATTATGTAGTACTAGTTTCCTATGGAAAATAACGATTAAACACATGTACTTATGAAAAACATTTCTTTGATTCTATGTACAAAACAACTGTGGAAACACTATTGTGAGTATGTTCCTCGATTCCTGGTAAAAGCGACTGAAAAGTTGTATAACTGTAGTTTGAAATTCCGCCGCCTCTTTTTTTGCGTTCGGTTTTGAATTTTGTTTTTACGTTGCTTGGTATGCGTTAGCGCATTTTGCGTTCGAGCTTTGTATTATGGCATGTCTACTTCTCTTAGTATGTATTTCAATATGAAGCCTACAAAGGCCACATTCAATCAGCAAGAAAGACGTCGTATCAATGAATCACGATTCACGACTATTTACATGCATCATAATGACTTAAATACATACATTATGTTAATTGTATTCTAATATGTACATATGTGTATTGTACATACGTCGTTAGATTTTGTTTTACGTGTCAGAAAAATAATAGGTAAGTACACATAATTATTATCAGAAATACCAATCAATACGTTAACTAAAGATGCTAGGAAGATAAAAATGGTAAGAAAACGTAGGTCATAAATAGGCTCATAAAAAAAAAAATTGAGTCAGCTGCGACGCACGACTGGAGTTACTCCTTAATACGATTGACTTTAAATATGCAATAGGCAAAGAGTTTAATTATAGGAACTTGGTAAATAAACTAAGTTGGACTGCCTCGTTGGTCTAGTGGTCGCAAGCGCTACTGCTGAGCATGAGGTCCTGGGTTGGAGTCCCGGGTCTGGCAAAGTGCTATTGGGTTTTTCTATCTGGAATTTCTCAGTAGCCGCCCGGAGTTACATGGGACTTAAACATAACTGGCGAAATGTGGGTGTACACCTCTGCCCAAACCTTCAAGGAAACAAGGCGTGATGTTATGTAATGTTTAAAAAAAAACTGCATTCTGCCCCTGATGGTTCACGACAGAATTGGATTGGCTACACAGCAGTAAAAAATTAGTTGCTACTTAGCAACCATAATCCATCAAAAATCATAATTTGTAGCCAAAACAAAGGACAGTTTCCATAAATGACTTCATTTATGGAAACTGTCCTTTGTTTTGTCTAGGGCGATGAGGATTTATCGTAATCTTCTAGCCTTTGACCACATATTCTACCATAGATTAGACGTTATTGTGATCAGGCGGCACATGTTATTATTATTCAAATTCGATGCCATTTACGTTCTGTCGCTCGGTATCTGCATTTTAAGAATTTGAAGTTGAGACCTTGTCATACTCTACTTTAACATTACTTAAGGTGATTCCTACGATGCAGCCCGCAAAATTCCTCTTGGCAAAAAATTTAAGAAATTTTGTTATTCGTGGGCTACTTTAAACCGGGTGTTTATCAAGTAATCTAAGAAATATTAGTGGAAATCGTTCTTAAACCAAACAAAACGATTTTTACAGCCTACAGTCATAGTTTGAATTGAAACAATTTCACATGTGAAGAATACACACATTTAACAACTAAAAGTTTCGAAATATATCGATTTATCTGCTGCCTTCAATCTACGACGTCCATTATTGGGTCTGTCTAGATTCTAGATTGTGTACTTTGACTAGGCAATCCAAACCTTCTGGGAATGGGCGAGTGATTTTCATCCTAGTATGACGGGTTAAGCCCCGTTTAGCTATTCAATTTGAAATGGCGAGATAAGTACCTACCTGTGTTTGTTTATTGAATGGAGATCAGTACCCTAATTACGTAATGCACAATCAATCCGAATCTGAATCGTTTTGAAACAGATTGCTAATACATTGCTTCGTAAGTTCGAAAAAATATCTGCAGAGCAACGTAAATAACGCAATGAATGTTGTTGAACTGTCAAAATGAAACGGATTAGTCGGAATCGTTTACGAAAATAAGTTGCGTAATTAGATCGCAGAAAAGTCCCAACGTCAGGCAAACAGGAACGACACCGACAGAACAATTTCCGAAAACTTTTTATAGAAATTATTCCACCGGAGTCGCGTTGCGCCTGTCTCCGTGAATCTTTAATTTATACTAGAAAATACTAGAAATATGCGCATTTAACGTTTTATTTTGAAAACTGCTATGACCATGAAACTCGAACGTCATAAAAAGACCATTGTAGGGATATTTCTTTTATAGGTAGATTATATGTAGTGTATTCATACGTCAGGCCGCAGGTGAACAAATAAATAGGACTCTGCAAATAACCGGCAATGTATTTGACGATAATAATAAAATTTAAAATTTATTCAAAAATTATAATTGTTAAAATACAGTAAATCTTTGAAATAATGTAGGTAAGTATTATAAATTATGATATCTATCCGAGTTCGATGTAATTTAAAAAAAATATTATCGCCTTTAGTTAGCCTATGTTGTATTTTGATTGAGATTTCTAAACATTGTTTTATTTTGCATTAAATCGATGAATAATAAACGCCTTGATTCGCTTCGTAGTTAAAATTAGACACGCAAGCAACGAGTCCATATGTTACAATTTATGTCTTCTATTATTAATATATTTGTATTGCATGGTAGCTCTGCTTTTATTGTTCGGCTCGTGGGTTGCGGACGTCAGATAGGCAGTAGCAGGTATTCAGCTTCATCCGGTTAGACTGGAAGCCGACCTCAACGTAATTGAGAAAAGCCTATGGGGATTGTTTGATGACTCTACTTGAATGCTAATTGAAATGTCAAAATACCTATAATGCTTACACTTAATACGTGGGTCGCGAATAGTCGCGATTGGCATGTGATAACTGCAGTGCTACTGTAACCATCTCACCATGAAAACTTAGGTGAAGTGAGCTCGGAGTGAGCTGTGAGTCCCTAGCAGCAGGTGGGATGACTGCTCGATTCAAGCTCACTTCACACCACTAAGTTTACACCGTGAGATTATTACAGAACAGACTGGCTGATGTCACAGTTAAAAGAGGCCGACAACAGCTACAGCACGGTCACTGTCGGACTGCATAGAAAAGAAAGAGAAGTGCGATGACACAACACTGATAATTTTGCTTGTCTGACAAAAAAACAGAATTATTGCATGTATTTTAATATGGTTTTTAATCGCTATAAGAAATTTTTAAAGGTATCTTCGTGATTTTTTTTCTATCGTATCAAATTTGTTGTATTATGTTTTCAACAAACTATCTTACTAGCATAATATCCTGAAGAAATTCATACCTATATTTTTCTGATTTTGTTTACTGCAGTGGCTCATATACTTTCAGGCATAAAACTTGCGTTTGGCTGTCAGTGCACCCGGTGACAACCGCAACGAACAAAGCTTTTGATTGTTCGGTAAATCGGTGGCTATCTATCTTCTACTTAATACGCAGATATATACCAGTGACCTTGAATGGTTAGCTTGCGTGTTCTCTATTGAGCTTACGCAACGCGTTGTAGCTCCAGCCGGTAATAGGACTCGCCCATCAAGGAGCGCTGTTCAAATTAGACGCTTTATTAATTTATTGTACATAAATCAAAAGGTATTTTAATAACTAAACGAGCAATAATTAAATTATCTTTAAAATGTTGAAGGTTTCTGAAAAATACGCTTGATAGAATTTGCGTGATTCTCAGTTTTAAATCCGCGTTAGACATAACTTTACAAACCTAATTTCATTATGTAATATAAAAATAATCTAAAATATTCTTTTAAGTTATTAAGAAAGTGCAGTAATTTAACATATATTTTTTCCAAATAATTAACACTACTCGTTTAGACGTGATCTTCAGTATAAAATCATTAAAAGTTTGTTATTGTCGCCTTAAGTGACCTCGTTTGTACTGATAAGCCTACCGAGTGACTACGCATATCGAGATGTTAAAGTTTATTAGGACGAAACTATATCGTGAATATCTGCAAACGTCATTTCCTGTACCGAAAATAATTCAACCTACTTGCCCTAATTTTGAAAGTTAATTTTAATCACAATGGTTTTCATTGTGACATTTCAACAATCGATTTATCGAGCAGACAATGTTTTCATACTTACGCATTGAGATGAAAAAGATAACGAGGAATTAGGTTGCAGATGTCAGAAACGTCCATCCATTTAGCTCTGAAGTGATAATTCAGCTAATGATTACAAATGGTCAAATATTTAAGAATAAAAACATGAAATTTCAAATTATATATCGTTCAAATTGATAGAAAACTTTCATAGGTTTATTATAATTATTTTGCTTTAATTATGCGCTTAATTAGTTACCTATTTTAAATTGCATTGTTCTGATACATGTTTAAATATTCTCTTACTTAGTCTGTTTATACTAGTTTTACCATTTGCTTCTTCTACAAACATTATTTCCATAGTTTTAACTTTTATTTGACGTTTTGAGTTTTTCCTAATATTTGTTTAATTTCTTTTATTTCAGAGGGTGATAGCTCAGCAACACCATGCTGCAGGTAAGACGCTTATCTTCCCACCATCATCATGCCAGCACAACCACTTCAGAGATATTACACACGGAATGAAAAGCTTACGCGCTGCCGCTGCGTATTCATAAATAAGGCTCCGCAAACAGGCGCGACGCGACACTGGTAGAACAATTTCTGTGAAGTTTTCATAGAAACTGTTCCACCAGATTCCCGTCGCGTCGCGTCTGTTGGCTTGTAACTTACTGACTTGAAAGTTGTCTAAAAGAACAACACAAATTGCAAGCATTGAACATTATGAATTTAGGACGTAAGTAAATAACTATTATAATAATATTATAATTTATTACAAGGGACAAAAAAGAAGGTAAAAAATGTGGGTGTACCATTTACTCCTCTGCTTACACTTTGGTAGACGTGATGCTCATAAACAAAAATATGAAGACGACCTCCACAGAGCAGGAAGGACGATTATCCTGTGTGCTTTAATACTTTTGTATGTAGGATCCAAACCTTTAGATAAATTGTTGTTTTTTTCAGCGGATCTTGTTGAAGAACAAGTCTGACTGTTATATTTTTAGGTTAATCCGCAGGAATATCGAAGCACAGAGAGGCAACAACACATATTATCGATATCTCAAAATGATGGTGAAAACGCATCCAAATCCGTTTCTTAGTTTAGGAGAACAACGCGGTCACACAGATGAAAAGTGATTTTAATTTATAATATATGTATTGATGGTTTTGAACGTTCACCGCGTGGTAACTTTCTGTCTATTGCATTACCTTCAGTCGATTCAGTTGTGAAAATAAAATAATATGAAACTCAGCAGTGTTAAAGTAACAAGCGTAAGTTCTTCAAAGTAAAATTGAACATTTATAATGACTTTCAGAGGTTGTAACAGGCGAAATGCGTAAGATAGTAAAACCCCAACATTTTCTTTGAAATTTTTGAGTTTAAAGATGAGTTTTGATGTTTTTGACATTTTTTAATGGGAATATTTAATTGATCCTCGAAAGCCTTTTAAGTCTTCTAATGACGCTTAATCGCTTTTTCCTCAATTATCTTTTTTAAATTTAATTTTTAGCAACCTAATTGCGTAACAATTTGAATGATTTTGAAGCATATTACTAATCCATTGCTTCGTAACTTCGAAAAAATATTCTGCAATACAACTTAAATAACGTAATGAATGTAGTCGAATGGTGTTTTTAACAACTATCACTATACCCCATTTGAAATAAGATTAGAAAAACTAAATCTTTTTTACAGTCCGTTCACCCGATTTTGACTTCTATTACGTTGCTGCACTGCAGCTGCCATTTGTCATGCTACATGACAAATGGCAGCTGCAGTTAAAAGTTAGTATTGTAACAACTTTTTTGCTTTTGATGCCATCCCTATGCCTACAGTATAGAAGTCGGTGCGATTCCCCCATGGAACAAATATTTCTGTTTGTGTAAGTATGTGAGATTAATTGTTTGTAAACGCACCCACGATACAGCAGACATTCCTAGCGTGGGGCAAAGTATAAAATAAAAATAAAAATTTACCTCATAAATCGAAAGTATACTACTGTAGTAGTAATGATGTAGATACACAATATACTAATAATTTAGCCCGAGGGCATAGGGGTTAGGGCATTTGCCCGTTCGATCGATTGTTTCCTATCAGGTTTGGCCATCCTAGTAATTGTATAGACGTTTGTGCACTCATGCGTATCCGGTTCGTATTCGATTCGTGGTCGATAAATGGCGTAATATTAATAAAAGGGAAATTATGAGTGCAGCAACAAAAGTTTTCTTTAGCACTTCATCGTGAAAGGCCAATCTATGAAGTCTATCATAACTTTCTTGTTGTTTAAGTCAACATCAGTTGACATCGAAAGTCATAAAAAATCATTGTACGAAATTTTTCTCGCGTTACGTTCATGCTGACGTGACACAGACAATTTTCAATTAGCCGCCAAATCGTAAACAAATGACAAATGAATAAAATACTGATACATACACAATAATATTGGCAGAGTTCAAAATTTGAACTTTATTTTTATTTTATATCGTTTACAAGTGGCCAATTCTAAAAACTTTCAGTGTCGCCCTCGTAGCACCCTTATTGAGGCGTCCTCCATTCCACGGGATTGGGTTTAAACAAATTGAACTTAGCTTAATTTAAATAGAACGTTAAGTGTGGGAATAATAATATTATAGGACCAAATAAATGTTGTTTCCGCGTGGCAGGCATCCATCACGTAAATCGGTAACTAATAGTTATTTATTCGCTATATTTTCTTGAATACGCGAACCGAGACTGTTTAAAGCTGGTAGGTATTATTATGCATTGCGTAAATACCTATAATAAACTATTGCGACCTGCCCCTGCTTCGACAGATTTTACGCCTTGAAAGACATTAAAAGTTTTTTTTTTTATATATACCCAACTTACATCTATCATTACAGGGTAACCTAATGCGATAGCGTACTTATCCATAACTTATTATCTAATTAACTTACAATAATAATTATATTTGGTAACTTATTACAAATAATGCATTCTTTGTGAACTCACTCAGAGAACAATAGAATAGGTCCGAGTCATTAGCTATGAGGTTGAGAGTGCGGAGCGCACGCGTCAGTTTAATTCTCTTTATTATAATGATGAAAGTTAAATATTAATATTTTATAGTCATAAACCTTGCGGAATAAATTATCTAAATGATGGTGAAAACCCCATCAAAATCCGTTGCGAAGTTTAGAAGAACAACGCGGTCATACAGACAGACATGGAAAGCCACTTTATTCTATGTATATCTAACTAGCGAACCGCTCCTGCTTCGTAGGTACGGTTTTTACGACTTGACAAAACATCGTGATTTCTTAGGTAAACGTAACTTTAATATTAACGTATTATACACATAAACGTTCCGGAATAAATTCTCGTAAACTATGGTGAAAACGTCATCAAAATCTGTTGCGTGGTTTAGAAGAACAACGCGGACATACAGACTAGAGATGGGCTTAAACGTTAAAAAATAATAACACTGCTAAATGATAATGCTAACAATATTTAACAGTTAAAATTAGCAGTTATTTTTAGCAACTGTAAAATTTAATCACAGACAGATTGTTAACGTAATTAATTCTCATTTCCTTCATACTTTTCACAGGCTTAGGACTGTCAACTTTTCCTGTTGGCGTATACACAATATACAAACAGTCAAACAAATGGAATTTTCACTCACAACACTATCTACCACAAACAAACGCGCGTAAACCTTCGTAACGAAGATTAGTCTTATTTAACACTAGTTAAATTTAACAATTCCGAATTCAGCAGTTAGCACTTAGCAGTTAATTAAATCAACTTGCTCAAACTTAACAATCTAACTGTGACTGAATCTGCAGGACCATTATTGCTTTGTTGTGAGTTGTGACTGCTATATTTAACAGCTATCCCAGAACTTATATAGCAGGTGTTGACACTAAAAAAAATTAGCAGTGTTAATTTAGCAGCTTATTAATTTTAGACCCATCCCTAATACAGACAAACATGAAAAGCGACTTTGTTTTGTAATATGTATAGCAATATCTTCTCGTCCCACATACCGCAGTGTCTCAAGACGTAAGTCTTTGACCAGTGCGTGTTGCCAGTGATGACTTATGGGACCGAAACGTGGTCGCTCACAATGGGCTTTATCAGAAGGCTAAAAGTCACCCAAAGGGCAATGGAGAGGGCTATGTTTGGAGTCTCCCTACGTGATCGAATCAGAAATTAAGAGATAAGTAAAAGAACCAAGGTAACCAACATAGCCCGAATAATTGCCAAACTTAAGTGGCAATGGGCAGGGCACGTTGCTCGCAGAACAGATGACCGATGGGGCCGAAAGGTTCTGGAGTGGCGACCGCGTACCGGAAGACGTAGCGTTAGAAGGCCTCCCACAAGACGAACCGAAGACCTTGTGAAGGCCGCAGAAATCCGCTGGATGCGGGAAGCACAGAATCGGTCGAAGTGGCGGTGCATAGGGAGGCCTATGTCCAGCAGTTGACGCGTTTCGGCTGAAATGATGATGATGATGAATTAGTATATAGGTAGGTACATGTATTTATTCCGTTGCCCCTATGCCATTGTACTGTCTCCTCCCGATTGTTAATCCCATACATGCTTGCCTCCCTATTTATCTCCCACTTCACTGTTTCGTTGGCTATAATTGACATCCGTGTCGGATACATTGCATGTTGTCATGTCTTTGCGTCATGTTGAAATGAAAACTTCAATAGGCGCTTTGAACAAAACCTAAACTGAACCGTCACGATCGGGTCGGTGACGCTGAATCGGGTATACTCGGCTCCAGTCGGTCGGTAACGCTGAATCGCGTATATACTCGGCCCCAGTTGTAAGCTTTCACGTAGGCCATAATTTGTCACCCTCCCCGCTGACTGTCCTATCTAGCAATTGATATTTTTCCAGGGCATCAGTTTTTCAGTCGGGCGCTATAATCATGTTACTGTCGTTGCGTGGCTATATTAATGAATGAATAACTTTTATTATATTTTACCCATAAGCCATAAAACTATTTCTCGAAAAGTTATGAACACGTAGGTAATGTCTGTGAAGATGCGTCAGTTTGTGAGATACAACAGTTAGTGGGGAGGGTGACGTTGGACACATGATACTCTTTTTAGGGTTCTGTAGTTTTTTAAACACTTACAACTTATCCGTCTGGTCTTAGGTACCTTTCACTCGGGAATTCGGGTTCTTTTATCTTTAATCAGCTTCGTACTATACGATCAAGGTATGAACCGCCTTGAATGTTGTCGTATACACCTTTAATTGATGTTTTCTATACAAATAAAATATTTTACGATTCAACAGAAGTTACATTGACAAACAGACAATTTCAGATAAAATAAAGCAAAATATACTGGGTATGGCGATAAGGTCCTATACCTTTACCTACTTATTTGGAAGCTACCGCATACCTACCTAGAGTAATTATAGGTCAGCTAGATTTGAATCTATTGAAACTTTCCGATACCCAAAGGGGCCGAAAGGAACCCTATTACTAAGCCTCCGCTGTCCGTCCGTCTGTCTGTCTGTCAGCGGACTTTATCTCATGGACCGTAATACGTAAACAATTGACATTTTCTCAAATTGTGTTTTTTTTGCCGCTATAACAACAAATAATAAAAGTTATTTTAAAAAAACGTTTCTTGTATGGGGGGGACCCCATAAAAGATTTTTTTTTTTACTTTACCATCCCCTGCTATTATTAAAAGTTTGTGTGTATAATCCTTACTAAATAATATTAACTTTGTCATTAATTTGTTATACACTTCAACCTTCAGACTTTAATTTATAATACCTACGTACTTATAGAAGTTATCCACGATATGTCTACGTCCCCTTGGTTAGTTGGTGTTAGTTTAACACGTGGAGTGTTAGTTTAATACGCAAGTGCAAAAGGCAGCTGAGACGTCTGACGAAACACGAAGTTTGTCGAGGGAAATAGTTGTGCTGTACGTACGTAATGTATCACTTCATCATCTGCCAATCATTTACTCAACTATGTTTTACATGGAGCAAATGCAGCCTATCTGAACTCCACAACACAACCCGTTAGAGGGTAACACGATACCCCTTGATACCAGTCTTGCCAAGGTCAGACTTTCGGGCTTCAGGCTACTGGTTAAAAGAGTAACCGTGGAGTTTCTTGCCGGCTCTTCTCCATAGGAAACGACCAATTGGAACCGTGCACCTAGCTTCTGACGTTTCATAAATGCCCATGTAGGTTTATGTGAAATAAAATATTTTGAATTTTACCCGCACCGGTGCGGTGGTACCACTTGCACTACGGAAATTGCCCGGCTACGACATGAACGAGCTCAAATTGTAGCAACAGATGTACCTACGAGTTGACTGTACCTACAAATATGTATACAGACACAAATTCAGAGTTCAGAGTTCAATTTGATGTGTAATCAAATCTTGCGTCAACTCCCATGATTGTTTGTTGTTATTGTGGTTAACCAATCACAACAGAAGATTGACCTCTTATTTACTTTAACATGCTTACCTTCCAACCAAATTGCTTGTTAGGTTCACAAATAAACAATAAAAGCATTTTAATCTTAATCAAATTCTCCTATTAAATTACTAGCCGTGCAAAGTATTTGTAAACACTGTATTGTAGGTCATCTGTTGTATAAACAAACAAATAATATGGTTTCGTGCAATTTATCAGTGTCTTTTAACCTGGTGTCGTGCAATTCTGATATTTGGTTAGGTGTGGTGCAATGTATTATTATTGCATAGTTGGTACCTAGGTATTTGAAACGTTATTGGCTACGTTTCAAATACCTCAGCACATTGACAGAATCGCGTGGCATACTATAAGTCTTAATAATATTTTTGTGCAATTTTCCTGGCCGTGGGGCATTGTAAATAAGTTAATTGAATAACAATCTAGTTCATTCAATTTAATAAATATAGCTAATCTAGTTCATTCAATTTAGTGAATAAGCTTTACGGATTGCTCCCTATTTTAGTTTATTTGTGCTCTTCATGGTCGCGTACCTCATAACCGAAGACCTTCGTTTGTGTATGATATTCTTTCACTTCTTCGGTTCTCGGCTTCTCTCAACGAGGTCAGAACACAGAGTCCAGTGAGGGCGGTTGCTTAGGCTGGCCAGCGGTTAAATGACCGACCGCTAGGTCTTTTCCCTTCTACCTTCCCTATCACCAAACTGTTCAAGTTGCCTGATCTGCCTGGCCTGAGATGACGTCATTAACCTTAACCATGGATACCTCGTCAACGAGTCGAGTAGTTTAGGTACATTACCCATCCCTTGTAATTTGGTCCACAGGCAATCCCCTCTGACGTAATCAAACGCCTTCGAGTAATCGCTGAAGCACATTAGTATCGGCGTGTCGTGTGTTCTCGATTAATTCTCAATCGTTTGCCTCACATTCACAACCTGCGGTGCTATTCTGTAAAAATCTCACCGTGAAAACTTCGGTGAAGTGAGCGTGGAGTGAGCTGTCAATAGTGTCAATTCCAAGCAAAAACAAACTCACTTACTTAAAAAAAAAAAAAAAAAAAAAGTTTATTTGCGGTACATATGACGCAAGCAAAGGAACAAACACTAAAAACAAATTTGAGGGAAAATATGCGTCACATCCACGCAAAACGGCCATCACAGCCTCACATTCACAACCTGCGGTGCTATTCTGTAAAAATCTCACCGTGAAAACTTCGATGAAGTGAGCGTGGAGTGAGCTGTCAATAGTGTCAATTCCAAGCAAAAACAAACTTTACTTACTTAAAAAAAAAAAAAAAAAAAAGTTTATTTGCGGTACATATGACGCAAGCAAAGGAACAAACACTAAAAACAAATTTGAGGGAAAATATGCGTCACATCCACGCAAAACGGCCATCACACAGCATAATGCTGGGACCCTATGCGAGACAGAGCCCCAGCGCTGGTTTTCAGTGACAGCCGGCGTTGACGTGATGACGTCGAACCGGTGCAGCATAAACAGAAATCATACTCGTAAAATAAGACAAAAATAAAATAAAATAAACACGATAGTTAATCACCTACTACTACCGATACTATACTAGTACTAGTATCGATACTTCACCTAAGTTTTCACGGTGTGATTTTTACAGAATCGACCGGCTGTTATTTTGTCCCTTTTTTATATCTTTATAACTTTTTTTTATAACTTTATAACTTTGTTTGCTTAAAATATTTGTTATGCTGTCACAGCATGCAGTGGATATTATGTATAAGATTTTGATTGGAATTGGAGTGTTTAAATCTCAGTTGAAAATCCAGTATTTTAGACGCTGTAACGAAACATTATGACCGTTATGGGGCCGATTAATTACGATAGACAAAGCCTGTGATAAATGAGCTCATTTCCGAAAAAATAGGGATCGCTGGGAGTAAATAAAAGTGACTTATAAATATTTTAATGCATTAAAATTGCTCTTATACTGGTCTCTCGGGACAATTAATCTCGTTTATAGATCTCATCCGAGACGAAAAATAATTTATTAATTTTAAGAATTCACCATTCAGTAGTCAGTAGGTAGGTACCTATGCAGTAGGTAAGTTGTCTTCAATGTACAATCAGGCAAATTAATTGTTAAACAAATTGACGCCCTACGTCAACAATTTTCCGTGTTAGAGCGATTTCATAAAACTGTGTAATAATGACAGTTACTGTGTGATGTGAACATACGGACCTACTTAAAGTCCAGTCTTTTGTAACTCAGGGTTTTCCTTAAGTTTTGAAACTAAAGAACTTATATTGAACTTGCAAGCTACGTAATAAGTATAAACTATGAATTCTGTCGAGTCAGTAGAAGGCAATAGCAGTATTTATTATTATGTCAAATAAAGATAAATAATAACGCATACCTTTTATTATTATACTTGGTGTCGTATTCCAAGTGCTACGTTATAAAATCTTATAATTATTTTAAAGTTCTGTGTCAAGATTATTAGTCAAGATAGGTACTAATTAATTATCCTTGATTTCTTTATTAAGTAGATTGTAACGTCGACGGGTTTTTGTTGCTAGGAAGCGACAGAGGATTTACACCAAGACGGATATCCCGACAGCTGAATGGTAATTAAAAGATTATGAATTGTTCAAGGAACTTAAGCTGAGCATTAATTAATAATTGCATTTAGTATTGTAAAAAGCTATTTTAAGCTTTAACCCGTCGTCGTTAGGAGCTTGTGGCTAAGTAATAACTGCCGCACGGGTCGATCCGTCAGGTTAAGCTACGCTTGCTGGGGTTGGTCTGTGGATGGGTGACCATCTTTATGTACCGAGACTCCTCCGTGCCTCGGAAAGCACTTTAAGCCGTTGGTCCCGGCTGTCATTCGTGGATCTTTGACAGTCGTTACGGGTCGTCAGAAGCCCGAAAGTCTGACAACCAGTCTTACCAAGGGGTATCGTATCACCCAATTACTGGGTTGTGGAGGTCAGATAGGCAGTCGCTTCATGTAAAATACTGGTATTCAGCTGCATCCGGTTAGACTGGAAGCTGACCCCAACGTCGTTGGGAAAAGGCTAGGCAGATGATGATGAAGCTTTAACCCGTCGCGCGCGCAATTAGCGACACAATAGAATTTTATTGTTATTTGCACACATGGGGTACAATCGACATTTTAAGAGTTAAGAGTATTTTTTACTGTCGTCGTGACTTACATTGAGGTATGAAGAATTTATGTTTTATATCTCTGTAGGGTAGGGAGGTACAAAACGACTACCGCAACGATTAAAGCCTTTGTTTGCGAGCACCATGACACGCTTTTGCGTAAGCTACGTCATTACGGTGTCCCAAACGAAGCTCTCAAAGTAATAAATTCTTATTTACATAATAGGTTCCAATGTGTTGATGTTAATGGTGTCAAGTCAAAGTCAAATAATTTATGTCGTTTAGGCTCATAAAAGGCACTTTAGAACGTCAAAATTTACAAAAACCAGAATTGATTCTAGTCGCCTCTTCCACAAGATAGTTTTCGCATGGAGAAGAATGGGCAAGATACTCAACCGTTACTATTTTAAAATGTTTTCACAATATCTTGTATAGATTCATTATATAATTATAATTATAGTAAATTAATTATGTAATAGATGCATGGTGCTCACATATTTACAAACATTGCAAAACTATACGATATTCCTAACATTTTAACAAGTAATACTAATAACTCAGTGTGTGAGTTCAAGTAATCAAAGAATGTAAAATCAGTCCGCCTTTGTACAGTATTTTTTTTACCTGTGCATAAAGTTTTAATAAATAAATAAAATCAACGTTATAAAAAATAATATTATGCAATTAAATTAGCAACCAGTTTGATTTTGTCTTGACTCTAAATTGTCATATGGAGCAGGACCAGCATGTTTGCAAGCATTTTTATTAGGGTTCCGTAGTCAACAAGGAACCCTTATAGTTTCGCCATGTCCGTCTGTCTGTCTGTCTGTCCGCGGTTTAGCTCAAAAACTATTGGTACTAGAAAGTTGTAATTTGGCATGAGTATACAAGTTAATGACGCCGAAAAAGTGGTAAAATAAAATTTTGAAAAAAACAATTATTTAGGGTACCTCCCCTACATGTAAAGTGGGAATGATAATTTGTTTTTTCGTCCTTCCCATATTGTGGGATATCGTTGGATAGGTCTTTCAAAAATATTAGGGGTTTGCGATGACCGTTTTTTGATTAAGTAAACCTTTCGTGACTTATCAAGCTTTAAAGAACCATTTTTCGTTAGAGTCAAGTGTCCCCCCCTTTACCAACTAAACGGTTGTAGTTAGAAATTCAAATATCACGGCATTAGTACTTATATATAACGAAGCTTAAAGGAAAACTATCACGCTTCAGTAGGCTTTACAAGTTTACGAGTAATAATCGACCAACTTAAATTTGCGGTTGCAAAAACATGGTCTCCCATATATTCCGTATGGGAGAACATGTTTTTCAATAACAAAGTTAAGTTTGTTCTTACGATAAATTCATTCCAACTACGGAACCCTTCATTGTGCGTGGTCCAACACGCACTTGGTTTTTTCTTGGATATAATCTTACTTTTTATATGAGTTTTAAATTTTCTTTCATTTAATTAAAATATATCACTGTTGTAACATTTACCACGGTACCCCATATAAGATGTATTTACTATAGATAGTCTGAAAAATGGTTGATCTATTTTATCTTTATTTCTAGTAACTAAAATTTTAAAATTTTATTTCTTATTAAAATTATATCTATCACTTACTTTATTCAAAAGATGTCGATTTTTTCTCACATACCTACATAATATTTTCATAAATGAATTGACAAGGTACCGTCTTAATAATAATATTTTTAAATAGTTCCCCGAGAGATTCGCGATGACGTAGATTATAAATGGTACCTACTGACAGCTCTCTTTTGTAAAATAAAGATGGATTCCACGTCAGCAGCCCGACCCCACAGTAAAATGCCATTCGACATATTATAATACTATGCAAGTAGCTAAAATAGACCAAACGCGAGGTTTCTACATCTGTTAACTGTCTTATCTTTCTAACAGCATAAGCGGCCGAACTTAGCTGCCTCGCAAGAGATGTTATATGGGGTCCTCATTGTAATTTCTCGTCTAGAAAAACAATAGGAAAACCGTTTGACTAATAAATGCCAGTTTTTCTTCATTCAATATGATGTCCCATTCGTTACTCTGGTAGCTCGGAAGATTCCGGACTACCAGTTCAGTTAGATGTACCTCAAGGCTCTATTCTGGGTTCATTCTTATTCTTAGTGTATATTAATGACTTACCATTTTATTTACAGGATATCTGTGACGTTGTACTGCTTGCAGTTGATATCTCTCTTTTTTTAAAGTAGTCAGGAATAGACAATATTTTCACGACGTTAACAGTGCACTCTCAATGGTCACGGATTGGTTTACAACAAATAACATAGTTCTCAATGCCAAGAAAATGAAATGTATAAAGTTCGCCTTACCAAATGTTAGAAATCTACGACTCAACATCGTCTTAGATAAAGAGGTGCTAGAAACTGTAGACTCGTCAGTTTTTCTGTGCATAACGTATAGTAGATGCCAAACTTCAGTGAGCCCACATATATCAAGCCTAGCGGGAAGGCTCAGTTCGGCCGCCTGCGTCGCAGTTTCATATTTTAATGATCTAGAGGGATACATTATTTAACTCAATTTATGAGTATGGAATTTCAAATTTTACAATTTGTTTGAATTTAATCTAATTTGTTCTATTATTTGATTAAATTCAAACAAATTGGGAAAGTTTTAGACATATATTCAAAATCATATTCTTACTATAAAATATAAAGAAAACCAATTCTCAAATACATAAATATAAGTACAAAAAAACAAAAATGAATTCAGAGAAATAGATTAGATACCTATCAGTCAGAATCATTACTTATAAGAATCTTCAGAATCTCTAACAGATTTTTCAGAATCTTCACGTTCCAAGTCATTTTACGTGGACTTCCAGGTCGATTACTCATTTCAGATAGTGAAACATCCAGGGTAGGTTCACTGGAAATATTCGGCAGCAAAATGTTTTCTTCGAGCCATGAATAGTTCGCTTTTAAGAAACGTTCTCGGTGCCTTCCCGACTTCGGCCATTTTGCATCGATTTTTGTGTAATTATTTCTAATTGTTGCTGTAATACTTCTTAAATTGTCCTTAGAAAAGGGTGGGTCAACAAGTTCCTGTATAATATGATGTAATAAGGCATCCATTTTCGTTTGTCTTGCGTTTGCAAACCAAACATAAAAAAGGTACGTCGCCATATTTGTGAATTCATTCTGAATATTATAAAATATTGTATGAGTGTCGCAAAATTTCGCAACCAAATAAACATGTAACGTGTAGCTTAAATAGGTTCTTTCATTAGAATATAATATGTGATCATAATAATGCGGAATAATAAAATAAAACTAGTAAAAACTTGACCGTCTTCTCAATAACTGCATTCGATTTGTTTTCAATCTGCGTAAATATGATCATGTCTCTGCGCATAGTGCGCATCGGTCGTTGCTTCTAAGGTGGTTGCCCATACGCCAGCGCAGAGAGAAAAGAGCGCTGACCACCTTGTCTTCATTTCTTGACTCTCCCTCTTCCCCTAGTTATTTGGCCCCCCACTTTCAGTACATTTGCGCCAACCACAAAATAAATCTACGTTCATCTCACAATCGTCTTCTTCAATGTCCCACTCACCGCACAGACTTCATTCACTCCTCTTTCTTCATTCAGCCTATCTCTCTGTGGAATGCGCTCCCACAGGAAATCAGGATGGCGTGGCGACCAACCGATTATATTTTAAAATTAAAGTTCGCGAGCACATTCGCAAGAAGCTGGCTGTATCATCACAACGGTAATGTTTTCCCATTGTTGGTCTTATTTGTGCTTATATTTATAATTAGGTGTATTTATTATATTTATAGTTTTTAATAAGTATATATATCTTTATATTTAAATATATTTTTTTCCCTCAATTCTCGCTATTGCACCTACCACTGTTTGTCTCTGCATCACCCAAAGGTTGACTGGTAGAAAATGCCTGTGGCCATTAAGTCCGCCTCTGTACATTTATGTGCTTGAAGTAGATAATAAATAGTATTTTTTCTTACCAATAAAATATCTTGTACTATTCTTTTGGAACTTACAAAGATTAAAACACGAATGAAAGAAAAAAAATGTACGCAATCTTACCTTGAGATTCACGTGAGAACAATAACAACACACAATTAGCGTTCTCAAACACAGCGTATTCATCGAGCAAACTCAGATGAAAAACACGAGCTCGAAGTGTAGGTAGGTACGTGTCGGCGGATCGCAGGTGTGCGGCCTTTCTGGCCCTTGTCTCTATTGTTCGGCACGACTTATTAGTAAACAATACTTGGTCCATTATAGTATAACTTGTCTACTGCCCATACACACAAGTATTAAAGCTGTTCAGACAAGTACCATAAATGAATATTGTCCCTCTAGCTAGATCATGAAATACCACATTGTGCGCCGTCAGGAAAGTAAGACAATACACTGACGTTGATACAGCTCGGATAGTCTATTTTAGTTATTTTCATAGCGTTATGTCCTACCGTAGGACTCCTACGGTATTCTGCTGTGGGGCAAAGCTGACATTCAAATTATATTTGTTTCACCAACTTCCTAAGGTTCACCATAACTAATTTTTTGGGCTTCGTATAACCTTTTACAACAAGCTACCCTCTTCTTTGCTAGATATGCTTTTTAATGCGGTTAAAGCTAAAGTAAAATTCAACCTTTGTTCAAAGGAATAAATATTATTCTATCAACGACTACTTAAACGATAAGAATGGTTGGTCGCTGTGATTAACTCAAGACAATGTTTATGTTCTTCTAAGAGTTCATATAAATGTTTATTTTGTTTGACTATATAAGTCAATTTATTATTGACATAATCTACTCATTAATGACTTGTATTGCAATAAGTGGTTAGCTAGCGACCTCAAAAAAATTATCATATTGTTCTTGCCTGAGCAACCGGCAGCAAGTTTGTGATGCTCCCTTAGATGTCACTGCTTGCGGTAGCGTCGGGGGTCGTGTTGCCTCCTTCCCTCAAATATGGCGAGGGGGGTAGTGGCTGATGCTGATCTTTGCGTTATGCTCGTGAACGGGTGCTGCTTGTGGTGACTGGTCGTCTTGCTGACCATGGTTTTGTTATTATTATTAGTAATTAACTTTTTATTTATTTTTACTTCGATGGTCCTAGTTTATCCTTTTTGACTTTGAGTTAAAGCTTTAATAGCTGTATGAAAGCGGGCACGCCCTTTATGCCTGGAGGCTTTCAATCGGGTATTAAGTTCTCAAATTCAATTTCATTTATATCGTGAACACAGGTTACATAGAGAAGGTGTTATAATACATAAGATCCGAGCTGTGTCCCACCAAAAGGCATACAAAATATTTAAGGTTTTTTTTTAAACAAATATTTTTTATAAAATCAAAATTCGGTACAATCAAAACTGTCAAATTAAATAAAGTAAAAAGAACCTAAAAATATATATATAAAAAATGTCACTAATTCATTATTACAACAATAATCAAATTTAACAAAATTATTTAGTATGTCACATGTATTTATGATTAAAATTGTCATTTATAATTCGTCAACATAATACACCTTGTTATATACTTGAGATAACTTATCCTGGTAACTTATTATATAGTTTTTGAGCCATTGCATAAAAGCTGTTGCTATGAAATTTGTTTTTTGTTGCATCAACACCTGCAACTTTTTTGTGCGCCGCTTACTTTCTACAAATCTATATAAATTCATGTTGCGTTTTATAAAAATACAGGCTTCATAAATATAGAGTGACGGTAAAGTTAATATTTTTAGCTTATGGAAATGTGGTTTGCATAATTCTTTTTGTTTTATTTTACAAATCGCTCGGATACATTGTTTCTGTGCTATAAGTACTTCTTGAATCTTAGGGGCATTTCCCCAGCATATGAGGCCATACCGCAGAGACGAGGCGACATAACCATGATAAACTGCGAGTAAGGCGGTCTTATTCGCAATTTTACCCAGCAAATAAAGTGCATATGAAAATCTACTAAGTTTTCCACAAACACTTTCAATTTGAGTCCTTCATGTTATGTCATTGTCGATATGTAGTCCAAGAAATTTCGTAACACCAGCTTCAAGTATTTCATTCCCTCTATAGTTTATTTGAAACTGTGATTGTTCTTTGTGTCTAATTTTAAAGTTCATAACTTTAGTTTTGTTTAGATTTATTTTAAGGTTATTAGCATTTAACCAGTCAGTAATAGGAATAAGGCTATTGTTTACATGCTCTTCTATTTCTTTTATAGTGCCAATATCATAAATAACAGTGCTGTCGTCGGCAAATAGTGACATTTGATGATCGACTACTTGGGAAAACTCAATAATATAGCAAATAAAAAGTAAGAGTCCAAACACAGAACCCTGCGGCACACCATATGACAGTATTTTAGAGCTAGAGGAGTAAACTACCTCAGTTTTGGTCTTTATATTTACTTAATTAATTTGTGTAATTTGACTTCAATTCTCCAAATAAGATTTTATCAGATTGAGCACGTTACCACACGTACCTCTGATACCATATATTTCGAGCTTAATTAATAGCCTTTTGTGGTCTACAAAGTCAAACGCCCTAGTCATGTCCATAAATATTGCCATCACTGGTTTTCTGGTTCTATATTTTCTAAAGCCCGAATTTGTTCATTGCATTTTTTTTCTGAATAGCTTTTCATGCTGTTATATAAAACCTCTTTTTTTTTTTAATAATTGGTATCAGTGCAACTGGCCTATGATTGGTAACTTTTGATTTATCGTATTTTTTGTGTAATGGCTTTATTATTGAAAGTTTATCGGAAAAAATGCGTTTCTGAATACCTACTTTTTATTATGTCACTTAATATGGGTGCTATAATAAGAGCAACTGATTTGACTACTCCGGTGTTAATATCATCATAGCATGTACTGTTGGTGCTTTTAAGAGTATTTATTGTTGTAGTTATGTCTTTTAGTACGATTGCTGACATAAACATGGTTTGTGCGATCCTGTCGTGTTAAAAACATTTGACTTTGAGTAGTTAGCATTTGGTTGAACTGAGGATACGAAATTGTCATTAAATTTCTGTGCTATCTATTTCGGTTCTGTTATATATTTTCAATTTACATTAATCGCATTTATATTACTTTTAGGAATGTTAGGTTTCATAAATTTAATAACCTTCCAAGTTGCCTTTGTCTTGTTCGTGCTTGTTCCAATAAATTAAGAATTCTGTGCTTTCTGTGTTAGTTTGATAACGCTTTGATATCTTTTCGAGAAAGTCTTGAATGCCATTTTTGAGTCACTGCCTCGAGTCAGTCTATATTCACACAATAAAGATCGTCTACTACAACGCTTAACTCCGCGTGTGATCCACTTTGGTTTAGTAACTAGAAATTTTGTGTCTGACAACTCGGAAACAGAGATCATATATTAACACTTTGACAGCCGAAGATTTTAAAACGCGGATTCCATGGTTCGCCGGCGATTTTCGCCGATATTGCAACATTTATAAAATGAGAACTATCAATGATAAATCTATAATTATTTTTTTATTTATACTATTGACTTGTTTATTTGTAGGATAAAAATAAAAAACAGACGTAAATTAGTTTTTTTTATTTAAAAATGTAGAATAAAAAAGAGGTTTTATGGAAAAAAAAAAAAGTCGTGTACGTGCACTCGCAATAGCGGCGCGGGAACACTGGCGCAGCGCGACACTCGATAGCTTGTTCCGCTCACACCAAGCGCCCCACCACGGTTATTCTTACATGTGTGCGTAGCTAAAGCACTACACTATTATATCAATGCACGCCAAACACGGACTACGGACGTCGTTTTAAAACAAACACTAAGAAAGTCAGTCACGTACTGAGAACGTGATCAGCGTCACAATACAATCAACCTGGGACGTACTCTGCACGTGATCGGCTGTGAAAGTGTTAATTTAAATAGTTCAAAAAATGAATTAAAGCATTTGTTTACGTCTTCAGATTCATAAACTTCGGAGAAACTGAGACTGGCGATATATTTCCTAAAGAGGTTAATATTTTCCTTACTATAATCCCGTTTATATATATAATAATATGGTAAAATACACTTTTGTGGTACCGGGAACTTCATAAGTTGGGCTGTGTGGTCCGACACACCTAGCTCCAAAATCACACTTTTACAGCCTCTTATGTTGCGGAGAAAATTATCTAGACATGTGTCACTACTAGGACGCGTAGGCATCTATTTCTAGTTTCAGATTAAATTCCTTCAAAAGTTGCTTAAACAGTGTAGAGTTTTTGGTCTTCTGAAGAACATCAATATTAAAATCGCCGCAGATTATTATTTTTTGGTTACTTTTATAGCAAAACTTTTGCAATATGTTTACTAAATTATCAAAGAAAAGTTGCACCTTAGTTGGATTGGGAACTCGGTAAATACACAAAATTATAACGTTATCATTAGTTAATTCCACTGCACAGCATTCAAACACATTTGGAATGTTTAACTTTTTTACAGAATCTATTTCTTTGAAATTAATGTGGTTATTAATTAATATAGGTACAAGAGCCATCATTTCGCTTTAGTCTAGTGAAGTTTGCAGCTTCACTAGACTAAAGCGAAATGATGAAGGATAATGATAGAGCGATAAAATTTGGTATATTCAGAAGATCAAGGTCACCTTGCTTCATATTGTGTTCTGTACAGCATAAAATATTAGCACATATCCCATTCCTTGCGAGCGTATCTAAATGTTCTGTCATTAGGTACATCAGCGTTGGGTAACAGTCCATTAATGTTTTGATGCAATACACACAATTCATTAAAGAAAAAAAATTGTTGGCTGAGGACGTCAGTAGTACCATCGAAGAAGTTCATATCTATACACCGTAAGGATTATTTTTGCTTGCAGCGCTCGCCCGCTTTAGAACCAGGGTGGTAACAGATGTGGTCATCGTGTTCACGGGATTTTGTTTTCAAACTGCTTAGATATGAACTTCTTCGATAGTACATGAAGTAAAGGAAAGAGGTGAGTCGCAATACAAAAGATCTTTTTCCTACACCGGCTCGTTCGCAGGTTTCTCAATATTTAAATTACAATCAGTTGAAATATAATCTTTAAGGTTAGAAAAAATATTTGAAATGGCATAATTGTAATTACGACCACTCCTTTGAAACATCGAATAATCCCATAGTAAGTCTAAATTAGAGTCAAATAATCACACAAATATTATAAAGGCGAAAGTTTCTGAGTGTGTATGTTTGTCTCTTCTTTCACGCTAAAACTACTGAACGGATTTGGATAAAATTTGGCACACAGATAGTTTATAACCTAGATTAACACATAGGATACTTTTTATCCCGATATTCCCACGGATGCGAAACTTATGCGGGTGACACCGCGGGGCGCAGCTAGTGTAGCATAATTGTCAATTATGCTACACTAGCTGCGCCCCTACTGTACCTAATGTACCTACCTATGTCCTGAAATAATAGATTATTAAACATTTCTATTCTAGAATTATACATTCCGTAATACAGGGTGTTAAAGTAATTGCGTGCCATAGCTTAGGGGTAGGTTCAGCATCGCTAAAGGAAGCCATAAAAAGAAAACAAAAAAAAAACCTCACTCAAAATAACAATCGTTTAGAATTAAAATTATTTTATTCGTTTAAATGCTTTAATTACTTACCTACTATCGAACGCGAATCGAACTAACGCTACGACGGTATGTAAGTTACAATTCGAATTTTCCCTTCGTACGGCGATGCGGTGATAATGTTTTTTTTTTGTTTTTTTTTTTCTGTCTACCTTTATCGATACTGAACCCCCCCTAAGCTATGGCACGCAATTACTTTAACACCCTGTATAATAACTAATAACCAAATATTAATAAATACATATTTATAAGTAGGCAAACATTTGTGTGCTTTATATTATATAACTGATAAACTTTCACGTATGATCGTTATTAATTCAAAGTAATTATTCGTTTTTTTTAAGTCATCTTCACCAATAAATATTATGCAATTGTCCTTCATTGTATAGCCAGACAGTTTAGTGTTAATGTTACTTAGTAAGTTTTTGATTCCACAATTTGGTAAAAGAAAATGACATGCTAGGTGGCATGGAAAGGTATTTTCCGCAATTGGTAGTATTTTATTCGATCGGTTGGTACTTATAATGCAGAGCTTGCTCTTTTCCTCAATGGTCGACTTTGTTTTCTTTTGTATCATTGATCGTCCCGGTTTATTCCGAGGAGTAACTTGAGTGGAGGTAAATAGCTCTGGAGTTATCCTTAGTTATCTATGGTAGCTTATCTTGAGTTGTCTGATTTGTTTGTGTGATTTTTGTATCGTCTGTTTGAGAGGTGTGTGCAATTTAATTTTCCTAATTGGTGTTACTGTATCGCTAGCTAACTTCTTGGTCGCTTTTTCCACAATTTCATATTTATTATTCATTACTTTACTTCCATCGTCTGCCTTAAGTCTTTGTTTTCAATAGAAAGATTATTAATTTATCTCATTATGTGCCGCCTGCAACTTGGTATTAAGTTCACAGATTTGACGTTTAAGATCTTCCATTTCTTCATTCTGGTCATCCTTATTAATATTAGGTACTACTTTGGTATTAGGCTATTATTTGTGTCGCCCTCTATTGTCGAATTATTGTAATTACTACATTCCTCGAATGTTTCCATTACGGGTTCGGAAATTCATCGTGTGCGCAGTGTAACGTTCTCAAAGGAACTCATTTTGTTAAATTTTTAGTAGAAAAATGAAAAAGTCAAGATGTAAACTGTGAGATTCGAACTCGAACCCTCACGATTATGGCCGCCCAACTATGCTCATATGACAACCACTGTGCCAAGCTTGCCTTACCCTACGTAGTTGAAAATAGTGGGCGGTTACTTCTTCACATATTTATTAGATGTCATTAGCTGTTCGATGTCGTGGAAGTCCAAAGTCCAGTTCTTTGATTACGGAGCGTAGGAACTAGAGCGGTTGTGATTTGAAATTTTGGGTCTTTTCCGTTGTATTTTGATCACTGTTTCTACATCTTGGCTGACAGTACCAACCTACCATATCTCTATGCCATAGTCAGATCAGAATATAATAGAATAGCCAAATCAATTGAAATGAGAGGCACTGTTATCTCGCCGCACCTACATACAAATCACAACTGTAATTCTTTGACAGTTGCACGAAATGTCTATAACACACAA
Source organism: Xanthia togata (assembly GCA_963853775.1). NCBI lineage: Eukaryota > Metazoa > Arthropoda > Insecta > Lepidoptera > Noctuidae > Xanthia > Xanthia togata. Next base: position 9,307,405 of record OY970790.1, on the reverse strand, counting down.
ATTTGACGTAGTGTCAATTTACTTAACAATTATTTTCCCCAACTGTACATTTATTTTGGTATCGCCACTTGCATTTTATTGAAAGCTAGGCTACAAATCGGCTGGACTGTGTAAATTTGCTGAACACTCATCCCAATCTTGAATCAAAATTGCCTGTCACCCAGTAAGTAATAACTTTCTGGCGCAATGAAAAAAAAAATATTATACAAGGGCTGCACTAAAAGTATCGGGAATGGAATATTTCCACTGTTCCTGTCATATTAAAATCTTTTTAATTGAAAACTCCTTGGTTTTAAAAATCAAATACCATTTATTTATATTTAAAAAAAGATTCTCGGTCTTGTCACAAGGTTTTGTCAAACTTGTTTAGTCGTTGAGAAAATGGAATTGACTCGAGAAAATTCAAGAGCGATGATTTATTATGAATTTCGAAGTGGTTTAACACAAAAACAGTGTGTTGACCAGGTGATTTCTGCATTTGGTGATGAAGCCCCATCCAAAACCACAATTTATCGCTGGTTTGCTGAATTTCAATGTGGACGTGTCAAGCTCAGTGATGATCCCCGTCAAGGTCGTCCAAAAACTGCAGTCACCCAAGAAAACGTTGATGCTGTGCGTAAGCTGATTGAGGAAGATCGACATGTGACATACCGCGAAATTCAGGCAACTTTAGACATTGGCATGAGTCAAATACAAATAATCTTGCATGAACAATTAGGTGTAAAAAAGTTGTTTTCCCGATGGATACCGCATTTGCTCTGTGAAGAGCAAAAAGCGGCTCGCGTTACTCGAAAGATTCCACGCAGGATCCTCAAATGCTGTATACAACATCGTATCAGGTGACGAATCCTGGATATACGCGTACGAACCCGAAACAAAAAACCAGTCACGAGTTTGGGTGTTCGAAAATGAGTTAAAGCCAACAAAAATTGTTCGTTCACGGAGTGTTGCAAAAAAAATGGTGGCCACGTTTGTCTCAAAAACCGGCCATGTTACGACTATTCCTCTTGAGGGACAAAGAACGGTTAATGCAGAATGGTATGCTAGCATTTGTTTGCCACAGGTCGTTTCTGAACTCCGTAAAGAAAACTGCAACCGCCGCATCATCCTCCATCACGACAATGCAAGTTCTCACACCGCGCACAGAACAAAAGAGTTTTTAGAGCAAGAAAACATAGAATTATTAGACCATCCGCCGTACAGCCCCGACCTAAGCCCTAATGATTTCTATACTTTCCCTAAAATAAAGAATAAATTGCGTGGACAGAGAATTTCATCACCTGAAGAAGCTGTGGACGCCTACAAAACGGCCATTTTGGAGACCCCCAACTTCCGAATTGAATGGTTGCTTCAGTGATTGGTTCCATCGTATGGAAAAATGTGTCAAATTTCGCGGAGAATACATAAATTATATAGTATCGCATCGCCCACCCGCGCTTTTTGTTCGTTTTCGCTTAGCGTTCTTTCTTTTTTCTTTTTTATTATTTTTGCTCGGCTCTTAAGGGTTATAGCGTGATGTTAAATAACCTATAACCTTCCTCAATAATTGGGCTATCAAATAAAGAAAGAATTTTTCAAAACAGAATGGCAGTTCCATAGATTAAAGCGTTCAAAAAAAACATACGTCAGTTTTATTATATTGGTATAAATTTCAGTTCTGTTCATTGAATTCTGTTTATTGAATTTCTGTTTTTTTTTCATTTTAATTTGTTTTATTCTTCTTGCAGTTGATTTCTGTTGGGGACTTGGTATTATTAGTGGAGATGCCGCGAATAGTTGTTATAGAGAATAGTCTAATACCGATTAATCCCCATTTCCTACGGCAAAGTTGAATACTCTCCATTATTACTCGACATAAAAAAGGAATATAAAAAAAAAGTTGATCTCAAATAATAATAGTTTATTTATTTTCTGAGGCAAGTTTGATTTATGAAAAAAGGGCAACCGACTTGATCCCAATCGTGCAGAAAAACACCACAATCTACTCCTTTTGGACTTTAAATATTAAATCATTCATAAAAAAAGCCTAACTAATTAGCTTCAACATGACTGATTTTTGGCTAACTTTTTATATTAATGATTATAATACTAGTGTTTTGTTTAAAGATGAATAAAAGTTTAATTATTTTAAAGTCTAGTTTTTCTGTTCATTAAAAGTTTATTTTTATTTAAACAATTAATTATATTCGCCGAATGTCGAATAATAGACACTATTATTCGGTATTCGACGAATAACAAAGAAATGTCGAGTAATGCCGAATACCGAATACCTACTTAGTAAATATTCGCGGCATCTCTAATTGTTAGTGAGTTGGACCGTGATGTTCTTTACTTATTGCTAAATAGAAAAAGAACTGTACTTAGCTAGGACTTTTAAAACTGAATGCCTTTTTTCACCAATGTGAACAAACAAACTGATATTTAATTTTAAAAAAACTGTTACGTGATATTTCGTTTCACATCAGTATCATGATCCTCATGATCTTAACATGATCAAAGGCAAATGAATTATTTGTGTATACTTACAGCTAAATTATCTCTTCAGCACTTTTAAGAATTAGCACATTAGTGTTAGCGATACGAGTTGGCAACGGCTGGTTGGTTGCGTTGATTCGCACGAAAAAAAAAAAAGTTTATTTCAATTATCATGAATGAATGAATACTCCTTTACGACGCGCGGTTTTGGAGTCACCTTCAGACTTTCTGAGCAAGGAATTGCTTGTTGCAGGAGACTCCGCAACATCCACGTGGCATTTGCCAAAAATCAGGAACGAAGTTCCTTCTCACATAAGAATATGATTTAAATTTAAACCAAAAACAAAAAATTTTGACCGTTGAAACTTGAGGCCATAAAACTGCCTTTTTTCTAAAAAAAATAATTAATAATTCGTTAATTCAAAACAAATCTCTAAATTTTAATATAGTTTTGACAAAACTAAAATCGAATTTGACAATCGCGACTCCACGTGGTACTTGTTTGCCCTACCCCGAGAATTTTTTTTAGGGCCGCCCGGAGATACGTTCGGCGGGCAGGATCGACGTTTGTTTTAAGTATATGGAATTTTTCACTTTTTGTATGGAAAATATTAAATAATAAAACTCAACATGTAATAAACATGTTGAGTTTTATTATTTTTGCGATAGAAAACGAGCAAAAGAAAAGAAAAAAATATACAGTACCTACTGTTTTTGCACCTGCAGTCGAGGTGTTGGTATGAATTTTTTTCATGACAACTAATAATATTCGTTTTTAAAAGTTCAGACAGCATTAAAAAAAAAAAACGATTTACATCAAACGTTACATAATTTACATTTTACGTTAGGTACGTAATTAATAATAGACGACGCGGGCCGACTGCCGCCCGAGTTCACCCGATGCGCTGTGTAAGACCATATAACTATATTGCTATCCCGTTCTGACTCCACTGTGCGCGACTTTTAGACGTTTAGTTTGTTGAAGTGTTAGACGAGTATTCTAGCGCGAAGTCAGAGTCGATCTAGCACACGCTTGATGCTTTGTACACATAACGTGTTATGTTTTGGCGCTATACGTTTTTATTAACCACCACTAATTACCTATATGCATCGCTTTCATAGGTTATGAGAAATATCGTAAAAAATATTTTTTTTGGGACTAAAATAGTATCTAACGTATAAATTTTATTTCCCACTTGTATGAATGGGTAATGCATTGAGCGGAAACGGGTATGGCGTGAAGTATCGGGATGTATCCAAGTATCTAGAAAAGAACACATTTAAAATAATTATTCATGGAAAAAATAATTTAAAACTGGAATATTGTTTGGAACTTTTGGCACAGTACATAGTAAGAAAATAATAAGCCCCATGCGACGACCATTAGGCCGCATACACAGTCCAAGTAAAAAAATATTTCGTAGTGTTCAACTTTTTCATTCCTTTACTGTAAAGTTGTAAACGCTCGTAACTTGATTAATCTATCTCCATCTGTATTTTTTAAGGCTTTTTTTTAAATAAAAAATTAAAAGTTTTACTTATCCTGTAGGTACCTTAATTGCGTAATACACGATCAATCAGAAACTGAATCGTTTTGAAACAGTTTGCTAATTCATTGCTTTATAAGTTCGAAAAAAAAATTTGTTCAACAACGTAAATAACGCAATAAATATTGTTGAACTGTCAAAATGAAATAAAGTAGTCTTAATCGCTTACTAAAATATGTTACGTAATTAGATAGGAACTGGTTTATTTTATATTATTCGACTTATTCGACTTGACCACCTAACCAAACATATTGCACAACTCCTCAATTTGTCCCAGTTTTAAATATAAAGAGGTCAGTGGGTAACGAACTCTGTCTCTCACATACCGTGAATCATTTCATTTCTTGTGACGATGCTATCATGGCGTGTTTATTTTTTTACCTACAATGAGGTCATACATTTTCTCATGCCAATTTCCATATCAGAAAGAACAAGGACATTTCAATTGTTTTAGTCATATCATAACTCCTGAAGACCGCATTGGGAATTCTAGCCCACATTTTGTGACAGGTTTCCTACAATCTATTTATATTTTATACTAAAAATAAATACAGACAAGACTTTCCAATGAGTTTATTTAGGGTCAGTAAGGTTTTAAAAGGGCAACACGATCTATCTTCATTGCTGGCCTTTACCGCTGTAGACTGTATAGGTCAGCAGTGTATCAAAGTGACATTAGTATTTCCGCGATTGCTCGGATATCGGTGTCAGGAACAGATTAGCTTGTCACGTTCATTTCCGATATCCTGTGCTTGCGACTCTAGATTTTTATTTTACTCCGTTAGGCTGCTGATATGCCTAGCTACGTAAAGAAGACCCTACTCAAATATCACTTAGTCTTTCGCACTTCGTAACTTTATATATATTCTTTACAGTAAATTTCCTGTGCAAATAGATTTAAAGTTTTTCCATTGTACCTATTGCTATGCATATATTGATATTTTCTTAGATGAGGACTTTAGACTCATCGTTGTTTGTTATTCTCCTTTGAGTACTTGGTGGATAGTACAAACAATGGGACACTTAATATTGTGGCCAGCGTGTCCTGATCTCTGCACGTTACAGGAACTTATGGACGCTACTGAAGGTGCTAAACTAGTAGCCTAATGGGTGCCACCACGGCAATTTAAAACGCGCGCGTGCGGTGCTTCACAATTTTATTATGTCTTTTCTTAACACTTTCGCAAAATTTCATACTGCGGAAATTTTTGAGAAAAAACACCCTTAAGTTTCAGAAAACTCAACTTATTTACAGAAATTAATTGACATTTTACCACAGACAATGTACGATAGGTGGTTCCGTTTTATGTTCAGACAAAGTGACAGTCGATTTTAATGGTTTTTAGTATTAATATTGTAAGTTTTTAACTTTAATTCATTTTAAATAGCCTTAATAATAACCTTAATGAACTCTATTATGAAGCAAATAATATAGTTAATTAAATTAATAATTAAGTTTTATGTGTCTCTTAAAAGATCGTGGGTAACGAAACGTAAACGAATGTAAGTGACGCTAACTTTTGACAGTTGTCACTCGTTTTCTTTTAATGATACTAAGACTAAACCAACGATACACAAAAATTACACACCTCGACTTAGTGAAAAGGCTACCTATGAGAACTTAGGATGCAAGAGCAAACTTAGAACCGAGCGAACAAAGACCCCTCTATCCCTTTCGTACCTAACCTGTCCGAATCGGGGTGCCCCAAGTTCCAACACATTGCGAGTATTGCGACATAGTAAAAAGGCAATGGGAACTTAGTATGCAAGAGCGAGCGAAGCGAGCTAGGGACTTGTGGCACCCCAACTCGGAGAGGTTAGGTTCCTTTTAACCCTGCAGACAGAAGTACCCCGCGAAGTGGTGCTCCGTCGACTACGCCTTACTACATATATTTTTCTTCTATTTTTACTTGTCCTTGAAAATTTCATCCAGTTATCGGGGAGCTTGTTATAGGTAATATTTTGGTTTGACCTTGACTTTTGGGGTATTGGACCTTGATTTCTGGGTATTAACCTTGACTTTGAAGATGTCATTGACATAATTATTGCTTCGAAACAAATTTAGACCCGCCAATGATTTTCTCCGCTCTTAATAGGTACTATGCCACCAATCCCGAAATACACATTTGTCATTTTTTTTCTCCGCGCCTATGTTTTTCCGCACGTTGGGGCTTCAAATATGCACTAAAAAGGGTATATAGGTATGCTACCAAAAAAGATATTGCTTCTATAAAAAAGCGACGTGTTATAAAGTGCAGTGGTTCCGATAGCTATCGTTTTGGTAGTAGGTAGCGCCTGAACAACAATGCGGTCAAGCTAACTCAAGAATTGGGCGTCAATATTATTGTATATTGTATGGTTAAATTGATAATAAGACTATAAAAGTGTGTTGCCTACCACGCCACTTGGCCCAAGTGACATCAGCGGCGGACAAGCCAAGGCCAATGTGCATGATTTGCCGGTAAGCGCGGGAGGACGGAGTGCCGGTTAGTGTTGGGTAACTCAGCACCATGAGCTAGCAGCACAGTTGTAACTAGGTACTCACTGGGATGAAAAGAGTCACTCACTCTTTTCATTTTGATGTGCTACCACACACCACAGGGCACAGATTAGCCACACAGAACATTATTTTGTACGGAGTTTTGAACGAAACGAGTCACACTCAATTGCAAATCTATTTAAGATTCTAAGCAAAGGAGTTAAGGTTTAAGTTTAATTGCCATCCTTTGCTTTTGTTAGACGACGTCACGTAATCATTCTCATTTCTCTTTTCCTCATCATCACTCGTGCGAGCTGTGTGACGCGCTTAACCGATCAGTCACCCTACAGGGTATGTGTAATATGTGCCGTGTCGCGTTGTCGTCACTACACACAGCACTCACGACTCGCGCGGCGAGTCACCCGACTCACTGACATACACAAAGCACGTACGTGCTCGGTGCCCACAGGCCACAGGTAATCGCAGCCTCACCTCATTCTTGGTAGCACAGTGTGCTAGCACACTGTAAAAAGAGTGCCTCGCACGATCCTCATTTTAAAAGGGTATGCTACCCATCTCTAGTGCCGGCCACCGGCCTGCGAGGCAACGCGGCGACGACGACGCGACGTGAGCCACTCGAGCATTCGGGCCCGCAAGTCTGTGCCCCTCGCGCTCCGGATCGGTGCTCCAATGCCGCGTGCGGACTGCCCGACAACGCGCGTCTTCTCTAATGCCCTCTCGTTCCCACTCTCTTTAGTAGCTTATTTCACTAAGTTAGTGTTCCCACGTCTGTCGCGAGTGAGTGACGTGTCGCGCGCGACGTACACACGCACACGATAATAATAATGATACAATGAACTGTGAATATTTATTTACGATGCACATGAGTGGCACATTGTGTTAAATCGTCCATGAACAGTGCGGATGTAGTTACTAGGTTGACTTCCCTTTGTTTGATCAGATCTCGGCGCAGCCGGTGCCACGGCGTGGTGTTTACGTTTTTCTGTTGTGGCACATGGTGCGCGCTCTCGTACAACTCCTTGGTCGTGTGTTAGCTGGCGCATTGCGACACATGTTGTAAACAACATTGTTGAGCTCACGACGTAACAGGTCCGTAAGAACCGCCCGAAACCGCGCCAATTGTCATAATCATTATTATTCATATTTTCCCTGACGAACGGTAAACACATTTTATCAGCACCTTCCGTCTGTATCAGTAAAGAACGGGTTTTTGATAGATAAACATATTTCCATATAACAGGTAACTGTGAACATTTGTTGTCTTTAACAATATCAGTAGCTAGATTACTTTTAGACACTGTTTGATAATTAGTTACACAATCATTCTGATCCCCACATTGTATACAAAGCTAAATAAGAAGTTCCAAAAGTTTACAACTGCCGATGTACGTAATAGCAATAGACTCATAAAAATAATTTAAAATGGTGCTGATTCTCTTGTACACCGAACTAAACTATCACTAAAATGCCTTACTTTTGGCTATGAGCATCATAAAGCTATTCTGCAATAAAAAATCTCAAAATTTAATAATTATATTCGCAAATCGAATTTGACAATCGCGACTCCACGTGGTATACTTATTTGCCCTAGCCCGTGATTTTTTTTAGAGCAGGCTGCAGGAGGCGCGCAGCTGGCGCCTGCCTCGCTGGACGTGTTTTATATGGAATTGTTCACTTTTTGTATGGAAAATATAAAAAAATATTACCTACGTCTTGAGTATTAGGGTCTTTTAAAGGGGGTCGAAATTTTCATTAGTTTTGCGATAGGACACACCATTTTCGAGTTATAAGCAAAATACAAAAAAAAAATACAGTACTGTTTTTGCACCTGAAGTCGAGGTGTTCGTGTGAATTTTAGTTCATGACAACTAATAAATAGTATTCCAAACCAATACACCATTTTTAATCGCGATTATAAATGGTCAAACTTAGTAAGTTAAGTAATTAAAATTTTAGGTGAAAAACGTCAAATTCAGAATAGCAAAATTGACATTTTCACTAAATTAAAATCTCGGTACCACCTTAGTGCTATCAAACTAAAATATAGTTAAGTTGTGCCACTAGTCTATTTCAGACTGGGAAATCATCGTTTGACAGGAGGTTTACTCCTGTCAAACGATGATTTTCCAGTCTAAAATTTTGGTGTGTGACAAGAGAATCGGCACCAATGTAGACATTATAACTTATTGTTTATACAAACCTCGTATACTGCTAGAATATCTAATACAGGTTGTTGTTTGTTGATTAGCGGGAAGCGGGAAGATAGACACAGCCGAAGTTAAACATTGTTTTTTTATTAACACGAACTATTTATGTGTATGGTCAAAAAACTTCGAGAAGGAAACTAAAATGCTGAAAAGATGCAACAATGAAATTAAGACACGTTTAGGAAATAAGAACGACAACTTCAATTATTTCATAACTATCGAAAAATTCTTCATATCACCGACTAAAGCATTGCCTGAAAGCCAACGAAGTGCCAATATTTCATTGTTGTTTATCTAGCCTCTTGACATCAGCTCCAGCGAACGAAACGAACAGACAAATAAACGAACAGAAGCAATAATACAAACAAAGTATCGTTTAAGTACCAAACATTGGCGAAGAGGATATTTATTTTTAAGTCAAACACACAAAAATTTGTAATATTTAAGATGAGTTAACGGGTTTTCCTCTCTGAATTTTAAAATTGATCAAATGCGACGGCATCGTGTTTAATTCTACGTACTTTATTATACTATATATTCGTTCTAAATGCTTGATTAAGTTGTTAATCAAGTATTTAGTACGGAAACTACATAATAAGTACAAACATTACGTTTTTGATGTTGCAATCACACCAGTTTTCAGTTAAATAATGGCTTATGTCGCAGAGGTCGTTGTCATACATTAGCTGAAAAAATAGCCTGCGATGTTATTCATATTCTTATACTTATATTATTTTCTTGAAAACAGATAGTGGTGCCGATTCTCTTGTACACCGAACTAAACTATTACTAAAATTCCTTAATTTTGGCTATGAGAATCTTAAAGCCATTCTGCTATAAAATAATATACCTAAATTTAAAAAAAAATACACGACCTAAATCGAATTTGACAATCGCGACTCCCATGTGGTACAAACTTGTTTGCCCTACCCCGTGAATTATTTTGAGCCTCATAGGGTGGCCGTCTCGACGTGTTTTATATGGAAAATTTTCACTTTTTGTATGGAAAATATGAAAAATTATTACCTACGTGTTGAGTATTAGGGGTATAAATAAGGGTTTTATAAAGGGGGTCGAAATTTTCATTATTTTTGCTATACATTGTAACCATTTTCGAGATATAAGATAAAAAAAAGAAAAAATATACAGTACTTTTTTGCACCTGAAGTGAATTTTAGTTCATGACAACTTAGTATTCCACCATTATTAATCGCGATTAAAAATGGTCGACAATTAAAATTTCAGAGGAAAAACGTCAAATTCAGAATAGCAAAATTTACATTATCACTAAATTAAAATCTCAGTGCCATCTTAGTGCTCTCAAACTAAAATATAGTTAAGTTGTGTCACTTAAGTCTATTTCAGAATGGGAAATAATCGTTTGACAGGAATAAACTAAATTTTGGTGATTTTTAGTCTAGTTTAGAGGCATGTGACAAGAGAATAGGCACCAATGACATATAAATTAGAGTTACGCATTTGTAATTTAATGTGGTTTAGTATATTGTCAATACGACCGTCGTTGAATCCTAAATACATAAACACAATCGTTGCTATATATTACATAATATTTCGATGTAATTGTTAAGCAAAATCAGTTGATATAACTCTTTGTAGCGGATGTTTGGTCATACACCGTATATAATAATAAACTAATCTAAAAATACGCGGTAAGCCTGTGATAATTTGTTATCACTTGTGTCCAAAACATCACTTATCTTAACAATGTTAGATGACATGCTTGATAACGAAGTTTGTATAGGAATGGTGAAACTTTAGACTCCCTTATCTTTTTATTGAAGACATAACGCAATCTCTGAGGCCTCTAAACTACATCTATTATTAATTTATTCTGTGACTACAGGTAATAGAGAAAAAAGCTGATAGGGGATGCTCCCACGGGGTGTTCCCACAGGGTAGAAAAAAGTCACCTGTTTGTTGCTGATTTTTCTCTTGTGAAATAGGCCGGATAGGCATTACTATCCTATCCCCAATTTCGTATATATATACCTATCATATTAAAGTAGAGATTCGGCACACGATTGGCTGTTTTAATTAAAGTTCCGAATCAATCTTACACCGACATTAAACTGCCCCGCGTCACAGACGTGTAAATCCTTAACTTTACAGTCAAAGCTATGGGATAAATACTAACATAATATAAAATAATTAAATTATACTTGTCACGTATATTTTATTATATTTTTCTGTTTGCGGCCATAGTACCTAGTTGACCTCTTCGAGTTGTTGGTTGCGTCCTTAGCAAGCCATTTGCAATTATATAGTAATTGAAAATATAATATCCTCACAATGTCTTAAATGTTCAAGCAATTAAAATGATTATTTTTGCTTTCAAGTGACTAAACGTAACCATTTCCAGCAGTCGAGTTGGATGATTTCTATTCTAAAAAGCTGGATTAGGTCACATTTTGTAACCGGTCCTGTTTTATAATATCCCAATTTTTTGTGTTTTAATTATTTATGTTAACGATGGAATTTCCTGACTGCACATTAATTATCTAAAAATAAATAGAGGTAAATTTAATTGACCTTATTCAGTACATTTTATTTAAAGAAAAAATAAGCAGGTAAACGATTAAATGGCTCAACCTTGAACATTGTACAGTTGTGATAACCGATAACGTTAAATACTTAGTATTCATTGGTCATTCGTTGTTTTCTATTTGATTTGGTCACGACAACATTATTACTTACTTATATTTTGGTACCTACATGCAACTTAGCTGCACTTGTAACTTGGGTTAACATTGTAGAAAAAACAACATGCTGTTTCATAGCTGTCATTACTTATTAGTAGTCATTAGATATGATATGAGTAAAAAATAAATTGCAGCATCTAAAAATAGAACACTGCTAGAAATGAGTCATAAAGCCGATAAAAAAATAATAATTATTAGATATTATTGACGCTATCGAAGACGCTTTATTATGCAGATAGATTAGGGTTTTTTTACAAAATTAAAATTAACGGTGTTAGGTTAGCCTACTTATTATTTCTATTGAATAACATTGCGTGCCTCGTCACGTTCGCAGTGCAATGATTCTGCCATGGTGAATTAACTTGGCACGCTTTGAAGGTGACCCCCCATGTACCTACGCATGCGTCCTGCCTGCCTGTCCTAAACTCTTGTGTTCGCTGCGTCCTCAGGGCCTTGCGCGGCGTTCCCGCTTTGCCACAGTCATGATTACGAACCAACAAAGTAGGACGCGGCCTTGGAAGTCGTTAAACCTGTTTTGTCCCCTTTCGGCTACGCACTTCACAGTCACAGCTGATGTGTTCTCTCGCTCAGATATTATACAAAAATGGTCAAGGTACAATGGTCGTGGACATGCCTGTATACCATGGGGGAGCCAAATACACCTCTAAAATTCTACGACGGCTTTACCTTGACCATTTTTTCTGTCTTGATTTATGTCTAAAAAAATATTGTTTTGTACTTTTTAGATCACTTATTTATCCGTGGTTTTTTCCGTAGTCGGATAACAGTTTTTAAACTTTTTTAGTTTTATACCTACTTTTCCGTTTTAACGCTTGATCAACGTTATGACAAAGTAAATAAGAGTAAGGAATACAATAGGTCGGTAATTAACCTATTTACTCTTGACTTGACTACACTTAGTGGTAGTACCTATATTATCTGCTATTGTTTTATAAGTTAGATTGAATACTGCGCTGTCATTTGTAGCCTACTTCAGGGGGCCAACCACGACCTGTTTAAGCAGTATTATTTTGACGTTACTTCAGTGCGAGAAAGAAGTGGAGCTATACAGGACGTCTAGCTCCATCTCTTTCCCACGCTCAACTCAAGTAAGATTAAAATAATACTGCTAAAAGAGGTTGTGTTTGGGCCCCAGAGCGGAAAGTTATTTGACGCAAACTGTAATAGTGAGAATGAGAGGGATGTGTGTGTAGTGTCGAAAAGACGATATTATTCTATAACTAATTTTTTAAGGTACATTATTAACAAATGCTTAAAACAAATTTACAAATATATACAGGGCGGCTAAGAGCTTTACGACTGCATAGCTTCCGCGCCGTATGCAGTATCACTTTTGCTTGTTTTTAATTTAAAAATGTAAACATATTTATTTACTTATATGATTTACTTGTATATACTTGTAATGTACTCGTCAAGACCTTTCTTTTGATACAAAACATGTCATGATTATCAGAATAACATTTTTTTCGAGGTCATAAATGTATGTGTAAAGTCCACCATTAATTTGATACCTCCTTCATCAAAATTGGTTCAGTAGTTTAAGCGCTACGGTGGAACACGTAAATATAAACATACATACACTGCTAAAATCATAACCCTTCCTCTTGGCTTTGCCTTAGTCGGGTAAGTAAAAACACTTGACCTTGACCTCTGCTTAATGTTCTTGCAGCGAGCTTCTATATTGTCATTTTGGTTTTGCACGGGAACGAACCCTAATGGAGGTACACATCATAACTCGGTATTCATTCAAACAATGATGATGCCGCAGCGCCCGTTAAATATTTGAGCTAAAATATGTTTTTTTGTTGCTAGCCCGAGATCTGATCAATATTCAACGATGATGGAGGTGTTAAAGTTAAGACTCAGTGAAGTTTAAATAGACAGTATTCAAAATGCACGGACTCACAAATTTTTTTCATAAACACCATCGGGAGTCAACTCCTTCATTGGAAAAAGATGACAGCAGCGGGGACAGCTGGTATTCTACTCTGAGCTCAACAGATTCACGTAATGTACTGCCCAATGAAGGCACCGCGGCATCATCGGCTGCTCGACCTATTCCCATTCATACGAGAGGCTCCAGTACTCAGCGCAGCTTGAGAGGTAGTTCAGGGAGCCCCTTTGAGTTTGCATCTAGTCCCCGCGACCGTTACCCCAACTTTGCGAGTTACATTCGTGATGTTATGGAGAGAGGCTCCCCCACACAGCAACACTATTACACCCACCAGCCAGACAATAGGCGGCAGCGTAGCGACGGAGATCGCCATCAGATTGGTGTCAACACATACCATCCGCCACGAAATGACTACAGGAATTTTGTTTCACCTCTCTATAATGATGCTATGGACGATATTCAAGAGCACGAATATAGCAAATGTGAACGCTATGGTGAAATCTCTAGTTCAAAATTGAGCCATAAGAATCGTCATGATAACAAAAGTTTTGCTCAAAAGTTAACAGAAAGTGTGAGTGGCAACAAAGATCACGGTAATGAGTTTTCCAGAGATCATAGCAAAGATGATAAAAAAGAAAAAGATGAAAGGCGAGGGTCGGGGTCAAGCGGTAGCGGGCATCGACACAAGCCCCACACGATACAAGAGTTGATTCGAACGTTTGGTAAAAAAGTGGGGCAGTGGCGGCACGAGACTGGGGAAGGTCGGCGAGGCTCTTGCGCTATTCCGGCCGCCAGTACCGACGAGGCTCGTGCTATGGAGAGTGATGAGTTTCGCTCACGATCAAAGTCTCTCGATTGTGATCACTCGTATAAAATTCTAAGGCGGCAAGTACTCGAAGATTGCGGCGCTACGTACCAGATTTACGACGAAATATTGAGAGAAGGTATTGTATCTGTTCTTGGCAATATTTTATCGCTTTACCAGTAGATGTAAGCTAGGAATTTCCAACTACAAAACTGATTACGTTACGAACTTATATAAAAACGTCGGGGGAAAGCAGTGTTGTCGCTGTACAACTGCATTATAGAAACTGGAAATATCCATAAAGCGTACCGTCACATCGGGATAAAGTATTTCGAATCTTCTTATAATACGACAGCTTGTACAAAATAAATAATTCCTTCACTTAATTCTACGTTATGCTCTGAAGTCATTTGCGTTTACTTATTCGTCATTAAATGACTATTTATGACGAAACAAATATCAGTTATATCTTGATTTAGATTTGTTAGTAGTTTTTGTTTAACGCTCGCTCTGATTCGCATCATAGGTATAGGACTTTCACAGCACACTTTCTTGCGGTTTTATGTGTCTAGGTACCGTAGAACATAACATAATACTTACATCCATTCATTTGATATTAATATGATATCATTATCGGATCATGGGCTCACTATTCAGCTTCAAATATCTGTCTAGGCCGATTTATTTCCCTATTCTATACTTTCTTCAACACAGAATTAAAATTGAGCCTGAACTTAAGCTAGCTCCTGTTTATTCTCTGCCACTTTTATTATCAGTGGCCTTAACGGGGTTAAATAACCACGCTGCACTGTTTATTTGGATATTGTTCTCAAAAGTTCGCTTTGGAAAACTTGGATAGAATCATCTCAATGAATATTATCGAGATGTACGGCAATATGTCAACTGTGAACATTAAATCTATATTTTAAGATCGTTTATTCTGAAAGTGAGCAACATCGCAAATGGATGTTAAATATTTCACTGTTTTGATTAATTTGGCAATATTACTGTATGGTACATAATAAGAAATGTGGCTAACTAGCGAACTAGAATATTAACAATATCTTTTATTATTTTTTTCTTTTTATAACCGATTTAGGTGTAAAAAAAGCATTTGGAAAGATTACAAATATTTTTTTTACATCGAGAACTAAATATTCGGTGGTACGATATTAATTAGTGCATTTCATAATCAATATTTTAGTTCACCAGTTAACCACATTTCATATTTCCATACAGTAAATATTGCCAAATTAATCAAAACATGTAAATATTAGACAAGCTATTTTCGACGTTGCCAATTTTTAGGATATACGCTCTTAAGAAGACATATACTGAACACTAATTAGCTTTGTGGCCGAATCAGTGACTCTCATTACAAAATAATCGGTTGGCGCAGATGCGGCGCGGCGTTGCGTTGCGTTTATTTTAAAATGGGAGCACGATACGATGTGCCCGTCATCTGTGAATGACCGCATATATTATAGGTACTTAATTCCCTTGGCAATGCTCTTAACACATTTTATGCACATTAGAACATAATATTACGATAAGATTTGGTATCAATCGATGGATGTAAGGATTGACTCACAGCAATATCGACAGAATTTGATTTATTGTATACAGGTAATGAATGATCATCAGTTCATCACCATCACGATTCGACACAATTACCTTTCAATTAATACTATTAGGATGTCAACACCTTCAGCTATCATGATTATCAGACGCAGTGTTATCACCCTATTAATGGACATGGACAAAAATAGAAGAGAATTTTAAGAACTTGATGCATGGTTACTTTCAACCTAACCACCTGAAGTGGAAATTAGAGTTAAAAAACCGGTCAAGTGCGTGACGGACCACGCACAAAGAAGGGTTCGGTATTTGTGATGAATTCATTCCAAAAACAAACTTAACTATTTTCGGACTTTTTCCATTACATGTGCTGTGAGAACTTGCTTCATGTCAAATTTCATGATTCTAGGTCAACGGGAAATACCCTGCCAGGTTTTGATTTATTTGCGAGTGTAATATGTCGCATAAATAACCGTATTTTTTTATTGCGTTGACTTAGAAGCCTGAATTTTTTAGAGCTCCAAGAGACCATAGACCTACGTATTTAATATTAATTTCAACTTTATACCTTCACGCGTTCCTGCGAAAAAGGGTCTTGACAGACTGACGGACGGACAACGAAGTGATCCTAATCCTATAAGGGTTCCGTTTATTCCTTTTGAGGTACGGAACCCTAAAAAGTACAAAATGTGTCACTTCAACTTTTACACGTTCCAATGACTGTTTCTCCTTGATTCGCAATTCGGTCTACATTTACCTCCGACTAAGTAAGCATTCATTTTCATTCATGTTTTAGTACCTATGTCTTTGTCTATCTTTATTATGGCTCAATCGTCTGCTGCCTTTTAAAAGCCTCGTTTTGCATTGTTTTACGAGAATCCAATTACCTACTTGGCCTCAATATTTTGTTATTGTAATAATTAGAAAATGTTCGCTGCATGTTCAGGTAGTGTTCCTTCATTACCTCTTTATTGAACTCACTTGAGATTCACGCGGGCATGTAAGAGAATTTTGAGAGGTTTGTTAATGTCAAACAATTCTGGAATTTACCAAAATTACAAACACAGTAATCCATTATAACTTTCCTGAAATCTCTGGGTTAGTAACTGCAATTCATTAATTATCGGGCACAGACATTATCACAATGAATACTATATGTTACGTACAGACGCCAGCTCATCAACCTACCCGAAACTGTCTAATTTTGCCAATCAACTTTGTACTTAATGCTTTAGTGATAAAGTTGAAAATCTATTAAAGTAATTTGACAGATCGTAGTAAGTTGACGTGCTGGCTGTACCAGTGTTCGCGTATTAAAGATAACCTTTACGTCACGTGAACTCATGTGCTACATGCCCTGTCCCGTCTGGATTCAGTCTGCCTTGTTCGCTGAGGACATCTACATATACCTACATACTCGAATTAAGTATTAATTAAATTAGTTTTTCGTTTCTAAATGTGTGACCGCGTTGTTTTTCTAAACTAAACGACGGATTTTGATGCGGATTTTACTTTTATTCCGGAGAGTTTATGTGTGTAATAAATTCATATGCAACTAAATATAAAATCTTGATGGTTTGTCAAGTCTTAAAAACCTTGCTTAGCAGGGGCAGGTCGCTAGTTATACCTACATAAATAATATGGTTAAGTATCATGTCAGCTGGTTTACTTACATTGTGCATTTAAATACTTTTGCGTCGAAAACTGGTTGCTTTATTAAATAGCAGTGTCTTTTATTTACGCCACATATATTTACCATTAGTGTTACTTACGTAACTTCCTGTTATGTGACCCATCAATGCTTCAAGAATCGACTGGACAGATTAAACATTTCCAAGCTATTTGAAACACACGCATCGGCTAATTAGCTGCAAGTGTGTCGAACCAAATAATCTATAATAAAAATATCAATTGCTGTGCGTTAGTCGCCCAAAAAATAGAAAATGGGTCGAATGATTGTGATGAAACTTTGGTAAGTTCAAGGATATCGATGGGTAAGTTGTTGTGTGCGCGCCGGAGAAAGTTCCTTACAAAAAAGGCGCTGCAACGCATTAAGGCATTAGCTAGTAAATAATAATATGTCAAGGGTGTAATGTTTCCTCACGATAATCTTACAAGGGGCCCTACAAAACGATATCTTATTTAACTTTAGTAATTAATTCACGCCTCGTAAGATGTGACACGAGACATTCTTATTTCAATTGATATGTCTGTACGGTTTCCTGTTTTCTTCAAAGAATCAGTTAACAAAACGTGGAGACGAATACGTTAGGAAGTAGCCCCCTAACTCCTTAATAGGGGGCTACTTATAATTTTATATATTCATCGACTTGAGTTGTAAATATGCGGTATAATACCAAGTCGCTATATGTTATACCGGTATAATACAATAAAATACTGTATGATTTAAATATTTAGAGAATAGATATGAAACTGTAGAGTACAAAGTAGCAACAATGGCAACAGTAGCGCCCTTAAGTACCTGCAGATTACGTCACCCTAATCAGGTTTCCTTGATATCTGTGAAGGCCACGATGACACTGAATTCAAAACTGAAACTGGTCGTGCTAATGAAAGCAACACGAGTTCCTTTCGACAAATATTTTGGTAAAACACGGAGACAACTTTAGGATAAAGGAAACTTAAATATTAAATGAATTCTACTGAATTTAATGAAGGCGATGCTCCGAAGTCAGGTTTCGAGTAAGTGACACACAACGTTTCACCTATTATGCCTGTGGTCGTTAAATAATGTGTTAATGATGAAAGTCACTACAAACGTACCTATAGTGCAGTCGTTAAAAAAGCTTTATGATGTCACGTATAAAGCTAGCATAAAACCCACGTCAAGGCTGTGCTTCAAACCTCCTCCCGCTAAGTAGATTCAACAACGTGAAGTGTACCTATTTATTATAATTCTGTTGCGCTCTTCATGCAAACTTGAGTCGAGCTAGGTAATGTAAGGGCTTTGGAGCTGTTTTTTTAACGGCCACAAGTAGCAATGGATTTCATTTTGACAGTTCAATAACATTCATTGCGTTATTTACGTTGTTGAGCAGACAAATTTTTCGAATATATGAAGGAATGGGTTAGCCTTAGCAATATCCTTTAAAATAATTCAGATTGTGATTCAAAGTGTGTTACGCAAAGGTGTGGTCGGCTGACCTCAAATTAATGTATAAACATTTTATATAAATGTATATAAATTTATCAATCCGTCTCATATCCAGTGACGGTGTATTTTTACACGACTGCCCAAAAAGGAGTGCGATGTTTTGTTTGAATGAGGTAGGTACCTACAAGTCGACGAATCTTCTTTAATTTACACTTATATATTATGTTTGATGGATTTGTGTACACTGATTTGCTTTTAATTCGATTTGATCGGTTCTAAAGCCACCTTGGCGTCGTCACCTCGCTGTCATGATAATTATTGTTTTTTCCTAATGTTAGTTGATTCTTCCAATGAGGCCCAAATTATAAATTTTTATAGGGCTTCATATTATGTTACCTAAAGCGTTACTCAATACAGTGAGGGAAAAATAATCCTACTAACTATTAAGTGTCAAATAAAAAACCGGCCAAGTGCGTGTCGAACCACGCAAAATGAAGAGTTCCGTAGTTGGGATGAATTTACGCCAGGAACAAACTTAACATTGTAGTTGCAAAACATGGATATATTCCAATTGCAAATATAAGTTTGTTCGCACAATATGCCCTTTCATTTCATATATCACACGGTACGGTTTGCAAAACTTATTTTTAAATTTTCCTGTTTGCCCCCGAAAAGTGTGGAGTACTTTTAAATATATTCAAAATCATTTATTTACGTTACACGTCCGTGTTGGGGTCACGGAAATTCATATGTGTACCAAATTTCAACTAAATAGGTCTGTCCGTCTGTCACGCCAATTTGCTCCGAATCTACTGATTCGGAGCAAATTGGCGTGACAGACGGACAGACCCAGACCCAGCCAGCCAGCCACCCAGACAGACACACGAGTCCTATAAGGATTCCGTTTTTTTTCTTTTGAGTTACCTACGAAGCCCTAGAAAGCAAATTCAGTTGACAATGTCATGCAGTCGGAGGAAATAGGTCATTATTGTAAGAAGCCGCCTACGACTGATTGAGATTGTTTATAGTATTAAGTGGGAATGGAACAGAAATAGGCCATCTTGTTTCCATCTTTTTAAAGCTCACATATGCAGTAGGGATATTAGATATTTTCATTTTACTTTTTTATAAGTTGAACTTAATAAACAACAACTAAAATCTTGCAGATATTTTTGAATAACCGTATTATTATAAATTTATAACCCTACTTATATCCACCTGAAAATAATGAAGGGCGCGTATTCTATTCAACGAAACTTCGTTGTTTCCACTAATTCGTTACTTGGGTTGGGTAATTTCGCCTAATGAAGACTTAAATTGTACCTCGTAAGTCAACGTTTTTATTTTTCTCTGGAATATAAAACGCACCAGAATTTTTGGACTGCCTAAGTCTCGTAACCACAGAAATATTAAAAACAGGAGAAGTGCCAAGGGGGCGTGTCGCCGACCACGTGGAGTTGAGCGCCTCGCTCAGGTATTGAAAAAATGGCCGTCACCGCGAGTTAGTGTGTTGTCAACCGCGATCGTAAAAAAAACGATTATGCCGTCTTGTTATGTGGGTTCGTGGAAAAATAGAAGCTAAAACAAAAATTTTCGAAGTCATGGCATCAGTTACCACAGGTAAATACAAGTATTTTACAATATTTGTCTTAAAAATCACGAAAAACAACAAGCCGTAAAATATACCTAAGTTGTACTACTTTATTTTTGTTTTCCTATATTATCCCGATAATATTATTTTTGCATTAAATACATTGCTCTTTTACAACCACCTCAGTCTGTCACTGAGTGACTGAACAAGCAATGTAAATCTGACATAACGAAACCTCAATAAGCCGTAATGTCGCATGGTGCGTCCGCTGCTCTGGTCCGCCGTATTTGAGCGCGAGCTAGTGATGTGCTCGTGGAGGTCTGACAAAGTCTATCGACAAGAAAGTCAACTGCGAATTGTTATATTACAATTTCATTTAATTGATTTTTCTTCAATTTGTTAACTCTTGTAATCCGGTTGGAAGGCCGATGTGGTTCTATGCATTTTTACCCATTTTTATTATTTTACAGCGTAATAGACAAATGCGTAACCAAATATCGTGAAGTAAGTTCAATAATGTTTAGTTTAGTAATCTATGGAATGTCCTTGGGTTTGAATTATGAGATGTAATGCCTTAGCCTCAAGTTACTTCGTCATTTGTTATGGTTATGGTATTTTACTGAAGTCTTCATAAATGCACCATTAGCTTCGTATGCATTATAATAATCAGCATCATATAGTCATAATTATGTATTATGCCGCAGAATTTCTAAAGAGGGTTTGAAGCCATATTGTGACGTTATGCATGCTCTAAAATAAACAATTATAATATGAAAATTACTTTTAATAAGGTTATTATTAAAGATTTGGCAATGGGTCAACATTCATGCTTTTTATTTCTTATGCATGCGTGTGTGTTATTGTCACATAAACCCCTAGTTTCTAAAGAAAGAAGAATTTAATTTCTTAAAAATACGGGTTTCATAGGAGCCTGCAAACTTACAAGTTTATGATTAGCTTCGTATACCTATATATGTAATTCAGTAAGTCACTAACAAATTGTAATTGTACCGTTTCAGTTTCCCAAAAGTAGCAAGTAAAAAATCAATGGATTGATGCCATAGGAAGGTCAGCTATGTGGTTCTCTACAAAAACGAGAATCTCTTTTTTGAACATTTTATGGCATCATAATCATATAGTTATATATCGTAGTTACGTGTCGTTTGATTTGTAATTGTTTTTAAAATATTTTTATTAATTAATTAAATAATGTTTTGTTGCTTTCATATCGTTTTTGTTTACTTTATTTCCAAAACCTTTATAGTAAATTTATCGATATATTTATCGATAACTCTTCGATTTAGTCAAGCACTATGTCGTATCCGCCCCCGAGTCCCGACAACACACAATGATAATTGTTTTAGTGTGAGTAATTATACG
Organism: Xanthia togata; assembly: GCA_963853775.1. Lineage (NCBI taxonomy): Eukaryota > Metazoa > Arthropoda > Insecta > Lepidoptera > Noctuidae > Xanthia > Xanthia togata. The sequence goes on along the minus strand of OY970790.1, from coordinate 9,285,572 downwards.
GAAAAAGTACGCTGTGTTTTAAATATTAAGGTTTATATTTCAATTACTGAGTTATCGATGGCGCGTGTGTGCACTTGTTCGTAGTATTGTTTTTACAGAACTGTGTGTGCAATATTAGCGTTATGGAGGGGCAATTGTAGCTTCATCGGTTTTCTATACATTTTGAACTCCACGCCATATCTCTTTCTTTATTATATCTATGCTCGTAACAGATCCGAGCTTTTAATAAGTACCTAGTTTAATATTCTTTGGTCTGACCCAAATTCTCCCCTCACCCAAATTCTCCCCACACCCAAATTCTCCCCACACCCAAATTCTCCCCATACCCAAATTCTATCGTAAATCCGTAACCTGATCAGGATAAGCTTGATCAGTGTCGTGTTATGTTGGTTTAACCTAAAATATCGATCAGATATTATTATCTATCCGTTTAACTACAACTGTTAGCAACTATCTCGCCTACGCTTTGCACTAAACATTGATACAATATTTGTAACTAGCTGCGCCCCGCGGTTTCACCCGCATAAGTCTCGATCCCGTGGGAATGTCGGGATAAAAAGTATCTTATATAAGTACCTACTAACCCAGGTTATGGTCTACCCATGTGCCAAAAATCATCCAAATCCGTTCAGCCGTTTTAGCGCGAAAATGTAACAAAGAACCAAATTCACTTTCGCATTTTAATAATACGTTAGGATGTCTAATCGGCAAATATCTGCTTTATAGTCTTTATTAGAAATAAATAACATCAGTGGCGAAGCGTGATAAACCGATAGGGGAAAGCCGGAGAAAAAAAAAATGTTATGACGTCACTTCAACTTTCCTGTCATCGTGGCTACGAAAAGTGACTTCTTGTTTACCTAACAAAATATCAGTGTCAATAAACCGTTTCAATAAATTCCTATGTATTTCTATCTACTTTTCTAATAAGAGCTTCATACAAATTAGTGAATATAATTCTATTCCTACCAGTCCCGAACTCATAAAACAGCTACGAATATGTTTTTCAGTCTGCTCATTTTGATGAATTCGTCAGATAATCTGAGAAAAGTAAACACGGGAAACATTTTATTTAATTTGCAACTGCCAAACCATTTCATATTTATCGTAAAGGGAAACATTAAAATGTTTAAAAAAAACATCGCGTCGTTTGTAATTTATAGTATCTGGGCGAGGACGGCCTAACTTGTTTTATTTTTCAAAACCTTGAAAAGCATGTTTGCTCAAAAAGCAAATAATCACACAATAATCTACCTACATGCCGCCATCCTAATACTACTGATCCCACTTACACTTACCTACCTTTGAAATCTACTCTAAATAAGTAATTTCAACTTAGTTTATATCTACTTACCCCAAATACCTAATTACAATGTACTTTTCTTTCACTAAACTCAAAACACAAACACTCGTTACAAACCGGTTTACTCGGCTGCTAAGAAATCGCGGTGTCACGTGATCGAAGTGACGTCAAGATGGACTTAATTTCTATAGAAATTTGATTCACGATAAGCCGGACGCGCCTACGAGTTATTTTAGAGCAAAATGCTTTGTTGTTGGAACATAAAGACAAAACATTTAATGTAGGCGTTTTGTAATGTTTTAATTTTATGGTGTATCAAATACTTATATTGTGATTATTCAATGACGATAGAGTGGTTGTGTTCCGAATTTCCGAAGGGAAGCCGGTAGGAATCGAGATGTTTGAAACCATCGCCCCTGAATAACATTTTATCATCACGCCTGTATATTATAGTACAACCACATTTCGCCAGTTATGTTTTTAAGTCCCATGTAATAAGGGTTCAACCGACAACTGGGCACAAATACAGACTCCGGGCTGCCACTGAGAAATTCCAGATGGAAAAACGAATAACACTTTGCCCGACCCGGGAATCGAACCCAGGACCTCATGCTCAGCAGTAGCGCTAGCGACCACTAGACCAACGAGGCAGTCTAGAAATAAATACATTGCCGATGAAAGAGCTGCAAGTGTCCTTATTGTGTCTATTTAATTTATGAGGGAACAGGGCCTGCGAGAAATTAGTAAAATAGGTATTTGAAAGAACTATTGCCGTCGTCTTACCTCAAGTCTGCCTCCGCAGAGTGCGATAGGGACAGCTGCAAAACAGCCCGCTATTAACACAAAAAAAAATTACGAGATCGACGTTTCGTATTCCCCTTTTTTCTCCTCGAAAACTGAGCCGATTCAATTAATTTTTACATTAAATTTTTAAGAAAGAGTATGTCTATGTTCCTGTCATTTTCTTTTACGTTAAAAACTTTTCGAATTTGTCTAGTAGTCCTCTAATCACGGTGGTAAAAATGGATCATTTTTGTAATTTTTGGAGGGTCATATTTTCATAACCAATAAGTTTCTGAAAAAAAGGAAATAACAGGGACGTGTCTACAGCAGACCTTGATTTTATGCAAAGAAAAATATTGCCCTAGAAGCATTATTCAGGAAGAAAAAAGGGGAATACATTTGTATGGAGAATCGCAGGCCCTGATCCCACTTAACAGTTTGACACCCGGTTTCTAAACTGAGAATTAGAAATTTAGAACTTGTCAAACTCTTTCTCCAATGTAGCCCGCGAAATTCATGTCAATTCAATCAATTCATTCATGAATTTCGCGGGCTACATTGGAGAAAGAGATTCTTTACAAACAAATTTTGAATTTTGCGGGCCTCCACCTCAAGTTCCCAATGTTAAGTAGAGTTTGGTAAGTTCTCACTTCAAATTCTCAATTCAGAAACCGGCTTTCTAATTACGCAACATATTTTCGTAAACGATAAAGACAAATCTGTTTCATTTGACAGTTCAACAACATTCATTGCGTTATTTACGTTGCTCTGCAGTTTTTTTTTTTCGAACTTACGGAGCAATGGATTAGCAATCTGTTTCAAAACGATTCAGATTCGGATTGATTTTGCATTACGTAATTAGGGTACGGGTGTAATACCAAGCTCGTAACCTCGTATAATCAAAGTCAAAGAATTTATTTAAATTAGGCACATAAAAGGCACTTTTAAACGTCAAAATTTACAAAAAACAGAATTGATTCTAGTCACCCCTTCCAAAAGATAGTTTTCATTTATGTAGAAGAATAGGCAAGAAACTCCACCGTTACTCTTTTAGAATGCTTTCACAATATATCTTGTATACATTAATTATATAATTATTTATTATGTGAAGATGATGCGAATCAAATTGAGAATATTATAAATTTATGCTTCCTGTTAAATGGTTTACTGGGTGGAGAGAATATATCGGGTGAAACCGATCCAAGTGTGGCGCGCGTTCGGCTCGAAAAAATATTTTCAGACGTTGGTAATCTCACCGGCACGAGATTCATATGTATTACCTATGTTATGTAGGTAAAGACTGGCTAAAAGGCTCAAGCTGTTTCATCTGGCTAAACATATGTAGAGGAGGATTTTATACCCGCTTTAAGCTTCGTGCAGACTAGCGCGACGCGACACCGGCTATTGTTATACCGTGAAATTTTCTTGGAATTTGTAATGTTCGAGTCGCGTCGCGCCGTCGCGTCGCGCTGGTCTGAACGAGGCTTTAAGTGCCGACTGTTCTATTAAAGGCTCCCGCAAACAGGCGCAACGCGACACCGATACTTGTTCTAACGTGAAGTTTTCTTAGAAATGGTTTTATTAGTGTCGCGAGCCATCCATTAATCGAATAGTCGACACATTTTTCTAAAGTGGAATAATACAATGATTATGTATTTGATAATTATGGCACAGATACGTTTTTCGTTATATTCGTATAGAAAATAAATCTGAATCTCTAGTGTACTTTCCTTACCTAAATTATATTATCGATAACCATTAACCATGTTATTTTTTACCTAATTGAGGAACAATATCAGAATTTAACCTTATTGGTCATCGAACGGTCGCCTAATTAATGAGGTTAACAGGTAGGTACATTAGTATTCCATTACCTGCTGGGAACAAACATAAATAAGTGCCTACAGCATTTGGAGAACGTGCAGCAAGTACCTCAAAGACTACTCTGCTAACAGAGCTAGATAAAATATTCATTTCTAAAATAAATGATTGGCTTTCTTATTATTCAGAAAAAATTCCATTTTTCTGAATAATAAGAAAGCCAATCATTTATCATACTAAAGTTTTTTTTTTTTTTTTGGAACGAAGTTCACTATAGCATCGTATACACTGCACACGTGGCAAATGAAAGCTAGACAAAAAAAAGTGTAACATTACGACCATCACGACACTTTTAATGCGTAAAATAGTGTCGTGACGGTCACAGCCAAAGGAACATTGTTCCAACCGGGTGTTCCACTACACCTCTCAACTTTTTCCCCACCTTAACCTTTATAAGCTAAATAGTGGCAACTCTTTTACCACCATGAATTTTATTATAATTTACCATCGGCGGCGTCCGTAACCCTTTTAGTAATGACATTATTTTCACGAGTCTACAGTTGAGTAAACCAATCTCACAAAACGAATGCTATCATAAGGAACTGGGAACGACGAATATTAATTAGAAACAGTCTCAAGTGGAATGTTAATTTAATTGTTAACTGCGTTGCGTACCTACGGCTCCCAATATTGTGTAAACTAAACCGCTTTCAGTTTATTCATCACTAAACTATTCAAATCCGGGGCTTACCTAACTACTTAGTTTATACTTAACATCTACGTCTCTTTCAGACGTAAATTGTGATGAGTTTGGATGCGCTAAGATAGCTAGCGAAATTCAAATATTTTTCCTTTTATTACAATTTAGTGGTCTGTGTCAGGTTGTATGTTGATTAAAATATGATTCGCGACCGTAACAAATATGGCTTTACAGAATTATAGCTAGTCATTAGAATCTCCTTAAGTTTGAATTGTCCTCAACTGTCATGTGTTTTTTTCAGGCCTTTGGGTCTATGCGCCAGCATCATGTGAATAGATTTGAAGTTAACATTAATTTCTCGAATTCAATGTTAACTTAAAAAATGTATGTTAACATAAAAAAATGTGTCCAGTCTATTTTTAAAATTTTTGATATAGATTTTAAATTTCTTTATTTTGCAAAAAATATGGTACATAATTATATAAGGTCTTAAATATAAGAAGTTCCACATAATTATTTCATAATTTAGCATGCAAAAAATACCTTATGATAAAATTATGTAACAAAACCACTTCAATTGTTACTATTTAGATCATGAGGTAAAAAATAAGACATTAACTCAAACTCAAACCATTTATTTCAATTAAACCATTTACAGGCACTTTTGAATTGTCAAGGGGTCGGTCAGTCAAAAAAAATATGAAGCTAGATGCCCATTCCAAAGCGTAGTAGGTACCTATGGAGAAGATCGGGCAAGAAACTCCACGGACACTCTTTTAAATAAAAAAATTGATACAAAAATTAAAAATCAAAATCCTCAAAATTACGTTATTTCTACTACTTTTTCACCCCTAAACGGATGCACGGATTTGGATTCTGAAGTAAAACGTAGAAAGTGTTTTAAGGGTCTACACAAGATCTTAAAACATACCAATAATGGTGTCGATGTGTCCCATTTATGTGCATTAATACAGCTTCAAAAATTTGGTTAAAAAGGCTGATTATCATTACTAAGTGTGCCGATACGCTTTTGTATGCATTATATATGAGTGACCCTATTATTTTGAAAAAACATTTTGGTTTAGACTACTTTTGCCCTTAAAAATAAAAACAACAACGTCGCATTTTCTTAGCTTTAAATATGAATGATTGGTTCGAATGAAAATGATGTACTCGTATATTTTCGATTATCGCTCATTTTCTTTAACAAAAGTTATGACCGAGTAGAATCATCAGCTATGCTAATCTAGACATGAAAAATAGTGTTCTTTCTAATTTATAGATTAGTATGGCAAGCCAATCTGAATTATTACTTATTTATAGTAGGTAGATGATGATCTTCACCTATCTATTTTTATAATGGAAATCACTTTGCTGTTGACTGGGAATTGCAGTATGACATGCTAGAGCTAATTTTAATATCCACCTAATTGAAATACCTACCTACTCATTTGACTAAAAGCGGCGCGGAGGAGCTCGTGGCTAAGTAATAACAGCTGCACGGGTCGATCCATCAGGTTAAGCTACGCTTGCCGGGGTTGGTTTGTGGATGGGTGACCATCTTTACATACGGAGACTCCTCATTGCCTCGAGAAGCTCGTTAAGCCGTTGGTGTTGGCTGTCATTCGTGGATCCTTGACAGTCGTTACGGGTCGTCAGAAGTATGACACCCAGTCTTACCAAGGGGTAACTGGATTGTGGAGGTCAGATCAGTTGCTCCATGTAAAATACTGGTATTCAGCTGCATCCGGTTAGACTGGATGCCGACCCCAATATAGTTGGGAAAATGCTAGACGGATTGACATTTGACTAAAAGCTTCCCCCACATTTACACAAGTCATGCGTATGTTTTGGCCTCCGAGGGTTCCGTAGCCTACCTAGGTAGGAAGTAGGAATAATGTTTTTCCAACTTCCCAGCCTCCATAAACTAGATTTATATTTAATAAGGTTTTTTGCTTTTCAAAATTCGGAGATAGCGTTGAGTGGAATTTTTACGAACATTTTTCATCATAACTTCATTCATATGTTAAAAACTAAAAAACACAAATAAAAATGCTATGCTGAAAAAGACAAATAAAAATATGATTTACTATTCTGCTGACCCCGGATTTGACGATGTGGCTTTTTTCCGGTCGGGCGCTCGCATGTATTCGACCAGTACCACAATTTCGATTTATTTCGAAGAAGGTTGTCAAAATAATGTTCGAATTTCCAAGCATGTTTGAAAAAATGGTATTTGTTACTTTAGACATAATGTCAAGCTTCTTAAATCCCTTTTTCCGTCAAAATGTTTGTCTTGATGTTGAGTTCATTTTCAACTTACCTCGAAGGTCGTGTAATGCACGCGACCTGTGTTTTTTTTAAACTACGCCTCAAAGGGATTTTAGTTTGTTTAAAAGAAGTTTTATGACACTCTTTCCCTAACAAAATAAGCTTTAAAATAAGATACCTACGAATCCTACGCCAGGCTCCAGGAATGGTATAAATAGTACCTATTTAGATAATTATTATCATAATTATATGAAGAGGGACTCGATTTTTTAACAAACTTTGTTCAAGTGGGTGGAGTGGAGGAATAATTTCAAGACAAATTTAGATGGTACAAAATCGTTCAGCGTCGTATTATTACATTTTTAAGGAACACTTTGTATCACAATGTGTTTTTTACACAAACGAAATCAATTTTTTCTTCACACGATTGTGTAGATTATTATGCACGTTTCCTCATTGTTTAGGTAAATAAAATACCTAACTAACGGCTAGTCACTATGTATACTGTTAACTTGTTTTTCTTGCTGGGTCTTACTTAAATGCTAGGCAATTTATTGATGTAAGAAGTGACGTGTAATTGACGTAAAGGTGCAACAAATTAGAGGAACATGAATCTAGAGGACCTCATTCTTGACGACCTCAATGAGTCCATAAATATTGAGGACCGTAATGCTTGATGACCAAAGATCCATAGCACTTACAATGGTGATGATAATTACGTCATGTTCGTTTGTTTCACAGGAGCTCACTTGCGCAGAGCCACATCGCAGGATGCGGAGAAGCGGCGGTCATCGCTAGGACATGTGCCGACCATCCGACACCGGGCTTCAGACGCCTTCCTCGACCCTCATCATGCTGCCATACTGTTCCGAGATTCACGAGGGGTGAGTGTCAAACGACTTACAAAGGTTATACAGGCAGTATAGTAAAAAAAAAATGGTGGAACGTCGTCTTTGTCACTCATAATGAGAGACGAAGAAAAAAACAGCATACCGCGTACAGTCACAAGCATGAATATATTACCATGGACAGATCGGCAATAATATCTGATTTCATGATTCATTCATAAATATTCTGTTCTCAAAAAGACAACAAATCACGGCAATTCTTAAGCATAACGAACGTGGTTATGCTTAAGAAAAACATATGACCAATAACCATGCATCAGATTACGACACGACGCGACGCGACTCGAACAATACAAATTCCAAGAAAACTTCACGGTATAACAATAGCCAGTGTCGCGTCGCGCTGTCGCGTCGCGCTAGTCTGCACGAAGCTTAAAGCAGCAACAAATTGCTCATTTGATGTATTTTTTTAATTTCTAATGTTGTCCTAGTTACCAGAGACCTACGTTTACTCACGGTAAGAAGCCTTATCGCCGAATGAAGCAATCTGATTTTATAAACTAACTAATACTAATTGCGTAATTAGCAGCTGTTTGGTATCCTTCGATTAGCTACTCAGAATTAATTAATTTTATTAGCCTTCTGAATAATGAAATTCAGAATCTAAGCAGGTAATACGGCTGTCTATGTTGGTATATTTTTTTTTAAATTAATAATTTTGTGGTTAGGGTTTTTAAATTTGGTGTTTAATTCATTATCAATAATATTAGAACTACGGTAAAGGCTAACAGCGTAGGGCTTCATATACATACATGATGCATGCACAAATAATGCGGTACGGGCGCGGGCGCCCCGGCCCCGGTGCGGCTACAGCGTCATGTACTACAGGAAGTACCTTAGAGTCGTAAAATATAGATTTAATCCGCGAGCATACGATAAAACCAATAACGGTGCGAAGCAAAAGTACTGTAATGAGATCAATGAAATAAAAGGCGTATTTTATAATTAAGTAGTCTCAAACGGTCAATGAAAGATCTTCTAAAAGGAGATCGACCACTACGTCTCAAACGAAGATTTATGGACATGTGTATTCTACCCTTTCTCACACATGGTGCTCAACTCTGGTCTTTGACACTTCAGCAGTGGTCCAAGCTCGAGGTTTGCCAGCAAGCCATGTAGCGCAGGATACTGGAGGTTCAAATTTCGGACCGTATAAGGAACACAACACTACGCGCCAAAACTAAGATCACGGATGTTACCCAGAAAGCCGCTTAGGTAAGTGGGACTGGGCCGGACATGTTTGCCGCATGTCAGAAGTCAAATGGGCTAAGAGAACCACAGATTGGGTCCCACTAAACGCACGACGACATCGCGGCAGGCCGAGACGAGCCTGACTCCTACCGAAAAGACTGGCCGAACTAGCAATAGATAGAGTTGTGTAGAAAATGGAGAGGGAGGTCTTTGCCTTGCAGTGGGTCAATACAGGCTAATTAGATTTAGATAATTATTCCTATCATTGAGACTTGATTTTCATCTAGACGTGCCCAGTCAGCTCTCTAAGCTGATCCTCTATTCTTTTTTAGGGTTCTGTACTAGAAGGGTGCCAAAGGGGACCCTATTACTAAGCCTCCGCTGTCCGTCTGTCTGTCTGTCAGCGAGCTGTATCTCATGAACCGTAATAAGTGGACAGTGGAAAATTTCATAGATTATGCATTTCTATTGCCGCTGTAAAAAAAAAAAAAAATGTAATAAAACTAAAGAGGAACACCTCTTTCGTTTTTAATTTTATTACTCCATACAATAAACTTTTAATTTTGTTAAAAAAAAAATCCTTCCTTGGAATATGTCATTGTCTAGGGCTCATTGAATAGAGAACAATTTTTTTTTTATATTATGATACGGGGCCGTAAAAGTTGTCAGTCTTAGACCATTTTTGTACGAGGTCTATCTCAACAACTACGTTTAGTATATGAATTTTTTTGCTAAATAATATACGGTGGTACGGAACCCTTCGTATGCGAGTCGGACTTGAACTTGGCCGCTTTTGTTCTATACTTCTAAATATGAAATAGTGTTTACCTCAATTAACATGCCATTAACTTATAAAATATCTGCGGAGGTCGGTTATCCATACAAAATCTCTACAATACATCATAATTATCATAAAGTATTTACTCGGTTAAAAATAATGTAAGTACCTACCTACTCTTAAAACGCGTATCAATTTCAACGACATCCACATTCCACTATTCTGTCAGGTCCATTTTCAATCCAATTTTTTAATTGACACCATTTCTATAGAAGATAATATAGCCCCTGAAATAAAAATTCCATTTCAAGATTTTTTTTGTAAGTAAACGAATACAATAAAAACGGATTATTTTTATAAGCCTACCCCACACAAATTGTAATACCCTAATTGTAAATTGTATACCTGCTATATTTAAATAACAGTGACAGGAACTTAAAACATGATCCATAGAGACCAGTCATGTCAAAGATACGGCCCGCGGGCCGGACCCGGCCCTCGGGCCATTTTGATACGGCCCGCGATCACAATATATTACAGATAAATGAATCTTGTTTTTTAGAGATTTTAGACTGCACTCGATGCCTCTACGCAGGTTTAAAAATGCGCGCGCTTTACTTAAAAGTAATTTCAAGAGTAGCGCCTGACTATACGAGCGAGAGAGTGTTAGTTATGCTTTTCTCTCTCTCGTGCGCGCGCGTACGGAATTTAACACACGTTTTGAAGACTTCCACAAAATGAATAAAATGGAATTCCCAATTTTCAACAATCCATTCACTTTTGAAGCTTCACAGGCAGTTATTACGGTTCATGAGGCACCAGTTCATTTGCAAATGGAGTTGATAGATCTTCAATCTGACAGCATTTTGAAGGAAAAATTTAAAGAAGTTACACGAACGAACACAAACGCTCTTACATTTTATACACAGTATTTCAAAAGTTTGAATAATTAACCAGAAATAAAAAAGCATGCAGCACGTATTCTGTGTATGTTTGGTAGTACCTATTTATGTGAACAGATGTTTTCCGTCATGAAAATAAATAAGAACAAACATCGCACAAGACTTACGAATGAACATCTCCAATCAATTCTTAAAATAACTACCACGAATATTATACCTGACATCAATGAGATTTTCAAAAACAAGAGAAATCAGGTATCCAGATCCTCGAGCTCAAAATAATTACCCTCTTTCTTACTTTTGGTATGATCTGTAACAACTATATATAACTAAATAAATAAAGATGTTAAAATAATTCAGTATGTTTTAGTTTTTTAATTTGAACCTGGCCCGCCTACACATTCTAAATCTAATATATGGCCCTCTGCAAAATTGAGTTTGACACCTCTGATATAGACTAAGTGGGAGTGTACCTATTGTTAAAGCTAACTCAAAAACTACCCAAGCAAAGTTAATCAAAATTATACGAGACCATCTCTGAAGTGTGACCTACCAAACAAAAAAAGTATCATCAAAATCATTTCATATTGGCGGAGTGATCGCGTAAACAACATACAAAAAACAAAAAAAAACAAAAACAGTCGAATTGAGAACCTCCTAATTTTTTAAGTCTGTTAAAAAAAGAAGTGAATGTTAAGAGTAACGGCTGACAGGGCAGCTCCACAAGTCCCATCGATTTTCAGACGTGTCCAATCTAAATGCAACCACTGTTCAGGGCTCTATTGGCTGCTTAAGTACCTGTTAATTGTAGTTAGGACGATTATCAGTGCTTGCACTTTGCACAATTACTTAGTTACTTGCTATGAACGTACTATTAATGTTTGTTGTCGTAGTAGTTTATTGTTTCATCAGCGCAAGAATGACACGTCCTTACAATCGCAAAATTGTAACTCCCAGATAAAGTGTTTTTCTTTTGTAAAAAACTATTATTTTTTTCCTAAAAAAATATAGCGCGCTAGATAGACCGTTTCCTAGAAGTAAGCTGCACGGTGCACGGGTAATCCCAGACTAGTTAATAAAGTGCCAGGGAAGTTTTAAAACAAACAAGCAAAATATACTTTTTTGGACTTTCTTCCTCAAAATTATATAAATTATAAATAGTAAATACTGGTATTATTTTTATATGTACAGACGCCTGCAGGTCACCCTTCCCGAAACTGTCAAATTTTCCCAATCAACTTTGAACCTCATGCTTTTGTAATAAAGTTGAAAATCTATTAATGAAATTTGGCAGATTGCAGTAGGTTGATGTGCTGGCGTCTGTACATTACGTAAATCTAATATATGTATTTGGACTCGTCTTAGAAGTAAAACTTGGAAGATACAAAACGAATTGGCAGCTGCTATTATTATACCAAATGGCTATAGTTCATTTTTAAGAAAAACTAAGAATGGGCATCTAATGTGGTCGTGGTTCGCGAACCTTGATTGCTCGATTTAGGATTCAGTGACGTCAGTGTGTCGGCGCTGCGCCATCTATTAGATATTAGCAAATTGTTAAAACTGTTACGGGGTACTCTCTCTAGTGCATAGGTGTCGCTACATATACTCGTAACGTAAATAGTGCTGTAGAAGAAGCTATTATTGAGTAAAAATTCGTTTTTTATAATGCCTCGTGGTTGTGAGGTCTACTGCTTGTTGTGACAGAATACCCCGTTACTTCTCAACATAAGATAAAATAACGTAGAACAGAGCAAAAAATAAAAATAACAAAAATGGAAAAACTTTAAAAAATACCGTAGCATTCAATTTTTATGAGTTGATTAATTGAAAAGTTGCCACTGCTCAACGTTTCTAACCCTACGCCATTGCTTCCTGTAATTATTGTCACTTGTTCTCTCACTACGCCATCACAGTTACAAACTTTTCCCGCTAGCATCACTTGTTCTGTTCCTATATCAAACTTTCAAATAGCCCGCCTAAACTCAGCGACGCGACGCAGAGCACTCAAACTGTGAACGGACATAGAGTGGCTTGTATAACGGTAAAAGCTGGTCTCGGCAAATAAAAATACAGGGTGGATTTTTGAAACGGGGCAGTAAAGCTAGGTACCTTAGCCCTTACCATTAGCCACAGGCACACGTTCCTAGATGTCCTTATGAGCCCTTTTACATTTTTTATGGAAATTCATGATTTTGAGGTTGTAGTTTTATATTATAATTATTTGATAATGAACAACAATCGTGCCATTCTCTTAATTGTAAGTTGGAGTTACACATTTTAATTTTTCTTTTCGTGGAATTTACTATAAATAATTTACGAACTCAGCTTACAAGAAAAACCGTCGGCGATGGAACTTTGACGGTCAAATTCATATTATTTCATTCAATTCTAATAAAATCTAAAATTACTAAGAGATCACTTGAATCTTTTACTTGTAAAGAAATGCAATAAATGTCTTGATTCAGTGTCTATTATATTCCAAGTAAACACAATTTAATGAAATAAACAACGTTTCATTAGTTTTTGTTTCTTAATATAATAAGACAAATTACAATAAATAAAATTAAAGTGCCATATATTCCGCGTCAATTTAGCAAATGCCACGAAAATAATGTGTAACTCCAACTTACAAGAAAGAGGATGGCACTATCGTTATTATAATCAAATAATTTTACAACAAGTGCACAAAACGTACCATTTTTATCCGAAACTTTTAGCAGCCCCAGACGAAGGCGAGGGCTGATAGTAATGTCGAGGATAAAATGGTTTTGTGGACGAGTTATAAACTCTGCTTTTCACTTCGATTGCGACGCAATAAAACAGAAGTATATCATAACATTTCTTTAATTAAAATTCAAAGTGAAATTAGTACATTTTTAATTACTGAAGGTTTTTTTTTAAATCTTACGAAATTGATATTAGGCTTGGGCTGCAGACCTATACAGCCTACTATTAAATTTATTTTGTAATAATAATTTTCTTAAATTAATTAAATAACCTACCGTACTTGAATTTAAATTTTAATATCTTTTATGTCTTAAAAAACACATAAGGCAAGTAAATTAAAGTCAATCTGCCTAGCCTTTTCCCAACTATATTGGGGTCGGCTTCCAGTCTAACCGGATGCAGCTGAATACCAGTATATTACATGGAGCGACTGAATATCTGACCTCCACAACCCAGTAACTGGGTATTAAGATACCCCTTGGTAAGACTGGTTGTCAAATTTTCGGGCTTCTGACGACCCGTAACGACTGTCAAAGGCAAATAAATTAAAGTAAATATTATAAAATAACAAATTCTATCTATGAACTTCTTATTGTGTTTGGCTGTATAGCTCATTTTCTTTGCTTTAATATAGATACATTTATGAGTAGATACGTAAATACACTAATGCACAAAATTCGATTTTATGCAGCCTATACAAATAAGCACTTTCAGAGCAAGAGAAATGAGAACTGCTGCTGAAAAGTACAGCGTCCAAAATCCTGGAATAAAAAGTAACAAAAATGTACCTTTAATAATTAAATAATTACAATAATAAAAACAATTGTTTTCTGTGTATTGCTAAGTTATTTTTTTTTTATAATGTGCTTATTATATTAGACTCCCCAAACCGCTGTTTCTACGTTATCTGTGGCAGTAGGTAATGGCGGTATGTCATGTCATCACCACAGCTGATCGGTCACTGTGGCGCGTTCGCTCCGCGTTAGATGTGGGATTTGGGCGTCTTAATTACGATATTATTATTTAATTGGTTTTTGATGCTATTACATGAGTTTAGATAAAATACTGTATGAAACTGCACTTATTTATTACCTCTCTGCGTAAACTAGAGTAGTTATTCTTCTCGGTGATAAATATGTCTTCGTCTTGGGTGAGCTGGAATCCCTCACTGCTCTCAGGATTCTAATCTTAACTCCCACGCTTCGCTCAGGAGCCCTAGAATCTTTCGTTGCGGTCGGGATTCAATATAGCGCTTGTGACATAAGACACTGCTTTATCCCGGTAGTGAATAATATACTATTCAATCCTTGATCCTAGGAACACGTTCTTAGAGGCCCGTACTGAGGCTCCTATAAGAACGTGTTCCTGTAGCTACTCGTACAAACAACGGTTAAGAGGGAACAGGGCCTGCGATTCTCCATACAAATATATTCCCCTTTTTTCTTCCTGAATAATACCTCAGGAGCAATCATATTTTTTCATAAAATCAAGGTCTGCTGTAGACACGTCCCTGTTGTTTCCTTTTTTTCAGCAACGTATTGATAAAGAAAATATTACCCTCCAAATATTATAAAAATGCCCCAATTTTACCACCGTGATTAAAGGAGTACCAGTCGAAAAGTTTTTAATATAAAAGAAAATGATAGCAACCTAGACATACTCTTTCTTAAAACTAATGTAAAAAATAATTGAATCTGCTCATTTTTTGAGGAGAAAAAAGGGGAATACGAAACAAGAAAAATTCCTCGCAGGCTCTGTTCCCTCTTAAGGTACCTGCCCTTGCAGCCCCGTCTCAAAAATCCAGCCTGTATATCACATATGCTGTTATTTCCACTGAGTTGTTGGTATGTGGTATGGCATTCTGTCTGAGAAATGTGGCCCAGTACCCTAATTACATAATATACGATC
This sequence comes from Xanthia togata, assembly GCA_963853775.1. Taxonomy (NCBI): domain Eukaryota; kingdom Metazoa; phylum Arthropoda; class Insecta; order Lepidoptera; family Noctuidae; genus Xanthia; species Xanthia togata. Next base: position 9,270,277 of record OY970790.1, on the reverse strand, counting down.
AATCGGACTTTGAACCGTCTTGAAACAAATGGCTAATCCATTAATACATAAGTTCGAAAAAAAACAAAACATATAATACCAAATGCCCCTGGCGCTAATTCCTACGATCGTAGGTTGTTAATGTTGGGAATCTGCTATCTAATTACGCGACACATTTTCGTAAACGATTACGACAATTTATTTTTCATTTTGACAGTTCAACAACATTCATTGCGTTATTTACGTTGTTGAGCGGATGAATTTTTCAAACCTATTAAGCAATGGGTATCAAAATGATATCTACCTTAGCTCGGGGTGCTATTATTGGAATAAGTTTTTACAATTTTCACCAGAACTCATTGTGACAGGAAATAATTTTTACTTAACATTTCAGTTGCCGGTGGCGGACCCATTTCTGGAAAAAGTCAGCCTTTCCGACCTAGGTAAGTTTATTACCATCTTTTATAGTGTTTAAAGTTGTGTATAATGTAGTACCTGCCTAATTAACGTTTATTCGTTGGTTTATGCTTTGTTGAAGAAACATGGTCACACGTTTATTTCATGCAAACTTATTCCTTTGTTTTCTCCCTGGGTAAAGATATTAAGCAAAAAAAAAGGTATACAATCTATATCTACCACGCCCATGTTCGTATGTTTGGCTTTTGTCAATATTATTTATCGTTCTAAATTAATTTAAGTACGCCACAAAACAAATCATATGGACATGGCATATGCATTACGAGTGTGAATCAAAAAGTTCTTAGAATTGCGTATATATAAAACCTTTTTGGGAGAAGTTCGATATTCAAATTAAAGAGTGTCAATCACACAATATTTATGCAAATTGTCACTTGTTTTTGTCAGTTCGTTCGCACGTAATAAATTGTTTTGTGCAACGAGCTGCTAAAAACCCAAAATTATGGATAAAAGTGAGTTACGTGCGGTGATAAAATATCTCAGTTTGAAAAAGATGTCTACGAAGGATTTTTTTTCGGACATTCAGCAGACACTAGGGGATGATGCTGAACCTTATTCTACGGTTGCGTACTGGGTGGCTGAATAAAATTTAAAAGAGGTAGATCAAGCTGTAAAGATGACCCGCGTTCTGGGCGGCCTTCAACCTCCTTTACGGAAGAAAATGTCAATAAGGTTGAGAATCTGGTTTTGGAAGACAGAAGTATAACTATAAAACATATAGCTGAGATCCTAAAGATATCTTTTAGTAGCGTTCAATCCATTTTAACTGATTCACTGGGGTTCAAAAAAGTGTTGGCAAGATGGGTGCCACAAATGTTAACCGACGAAAAATAAGCGTCGTTTGGAAATTTCTAAGCCTAATCTCGGAATGCTCCAGCGTGATGCGGATAATTTTTGCCGTCGCCTTGTCACCATGGATGAAACGTGGGTCCACCATTTCGATCCTGAAACTAAGAGACAAAGCATGCCATTAAGAAATTTCGAGTTGCTCCTACCGCTGGCAAAGTTATGGCCTCAGTGTTCTGGGATAGTGAAGGAATCCTTTTTATTTATTACATGCCAAAAGGCCAGACGATTACTGGACCCTATTATGGAAATTTAATCCCGAAAATACGTGAAGCGATTAAAGAAAACCGTCGTGGAAAACTATCGTTGGGCGTGTTGTTTCTTCAAGATAACGCTCCGGCTCATCGATCGGAAGTTGCGCTCAACGCAATCCGCTGTGCTGGCTTCAATCTCCTTGACCACCCACAATATTCTCCGGACTTAGCCCCAAGTGATTTTCACTTATTCCCAAAATTAAAAGAGGACATTCGTGGAACAAAATTTGCGATAATGACGCGGTTATGGCTGCCGTAGAGGAGTATTTCGAGAGTCAAGAAAAACATTTTTTTTTCACAAGGAATAATGAAGTTAGAAACGAGTTATTCTAAATGCATTGCATTAGAGGGAGATTATGTAGAAAAATAAAATATAAATTTTGTATATTATATTGCATTTTTTAATATTGTATCCAAGAATTTTTTGATTCACCCTCGTATATCGTGAAAAATGATGTGCTCTAGTATCAATTAACCAGATTGAAAACACAGGAATAAGTTTGTTTGGAATGAACGCCAACGACCACGTTTCCTCTTAAAAACTTTCACAAACATCCAATATAAGAACAGTTTTCCTTATAAATAATCTCAAATGGGGAGTATGATGTTGACGATTCATGTGTGTGTCACAAGTGTCCCCTTTATTTGAATGCATGTGTTCTTTGTTTTTGTTATGAAATAGAAATTAATATCAATTCAATTCATTTGACACATTTCCTATGTATTTTCTTACTATAAGTACGATATTTATTTTTCGAAGGCCATCATAATCGGTCTCTGGTATATCTACACTAATATTGTATGTAATCTATAAGTACTAATATTATAAAGAGGTAATATTTGTGATTTTGTATGTAATCTTCGGAACTACTGATCGAATTCCCAATATTCTTTCACTAATTGGCAGCTTACAGTATTTCCGAGTGTCATCTATATATATAATTATAATATATACAGGGTGATTGGAAGATGGGTGCAATGCTTTAAGGCGAAGATAGTACAGACAAATTAGAACCTTTTAAGCCATGGTTGTCTTAGACGAAGTCATAGCATTTTTTTTTAATATGTTTTAAAAACCTATTGATACAAATTTTCTGAACTTTAAATGTCTGGAAAAAATGTCTAATGTTCACAGAAGCCTAAAAAATGTTTTACTTGATTGCTTACATATTAATTTGATTAAATAAATAAAAAATGAACTCATATATCATTCAATTTGGCCATAATTATGCAGTTTACATAAAATTTTGGGAATTTCCGAAAAAAAAAACAAATATTAGGTTTAAAAAAATTGGTAAGACTTCGTCTGAGACAACCATAGCTTAAATGGTTCCAAATGGTCTGTACTATCTTCGCCTTAAATTTTTGCACCGATCTTCCAATCACCCTGTATAATAAAAATTAAATGTTGTTCGTTGGTAAGCGCTTCACTTGAGAACGGCTGGACCAATTTGTATATTTTTTGTTTTAAAATGTTCGTTAGTCCTAATCGGTTTCTTACGGAAAGAAAAATTGTGTAAGTTTCCCTGATACTCTGAAAATTCCGGTAAAACTAAACGTAATTTTTCGGATGAATTATTGGGACAGTCAGGTCAACTAGTAGGAATATATTATTTTATGTTAAAACAAGAAATGGCAGAAAAGGCAGAAGCTTATAAGTAAATACGTCTGCCTAGGTCAGCTCGCATGATAGATATTAAGAAATTACCTTTAGATAAAGGATTTCTGTCTCAGCAATCTGCAGAAACGATTGAGATACGGATCATCTCATTGAATCGTTTCTACTTCGATGAGTTTTTCGGCTATGATTACGTGCTTCAAAGGGTTCTGGAAAATAATCGAAATAGGTACCTACTTAGGCATAAATGTTTGCCGGACATTGTGATTTGGAAAGAACGATCTCCATTTCGTAAATTTTATAGCGTCTTCTTCTTTTTGAACGATCTTTACTTCTATTGTTTCCCAGTATTATAATACTTAATATCATACAAAAACTGCATATTTTTACAGAAAGCTAGTAGAAATACATAGGTACGTTGGTACACGCATCATTATACATGGCTCCATCATTTTTAATTGGCAAACACGCTCATGGCGTAACGATACCTGTCCTTATTGCAGTTGTAATTTTACTGTAAATTTATTAGCACTTATGGATTTTACAGTCAATTTCTATGATGAAAATTGTTCTACCGGAATCGCGTCGCGCCTGTCTTCGGTCTGCCTTATGCAGCATTAAATTAAACTAGCTCCTTTTTCTAATTAATTTCCATTAGCCTCAATGTGGATTGATGATGAATAAATATGGAAGTCAGGCTTCCAGTATCGAATTTAACTTTTTTTTACATATTATACAGCATGTATGAGAAAGGTGTCGTCATATTTAAGGGTGTGATACAGACCATCAACCTGAATTACTTTCCCCATTGTACCAAAATCGCAATCGCGGAAAAATTATCAGGCATCCCAGACATTGAAGTTTTGTATGGGACAGGGTGTCACTGCTGGTTGTGGTGTAAGAGCTGTTTCTTTTTCGCGATTTCATCTCTCTTGGTTCAATACTAAAAGTTGTTCACAATGATGAGTTCCATTACCCCGATAATTTTAAGGTTTTCAGTTATTTCAATTACGTTTATCTTGTAAAAAGTTGCACAACGTTGTTGCAGAAACCAGTTTTATGATGTTGAAAACATGTTGCTCCCAAAAAATATTGTTTCCTGCAACATGAAGGCCCGTAAACCCGTAATACATGGAAGGCACGTAAGAACCTCGCGCAAAACCCAAGCATTACTTAAAACCCAAACATTACTTAAAACTAGTTTAAAGCCATTTGATTGAATGAAACTGGTAAATCTTGAGTTTTGAGTGAGATTCTGAAATACGGTCCTTTAACATGTTGGGCAACTAATATATTGTTTACGATGAAAACCGTGTTTCTCAAAACATCAGCAGAACTTGAAAACAGGTGTGGCACTAATATAAACTTGTCTTTATCTATCAAACAAAAAAAATTGGCAGTTTTAGCCATATAAAATTTAACAATTCTTATGATAGCGATAAATTAGTTTTTTATCACCGACCTAGCAGTTACTCCGCCATTTTGATTGAGTTGACGAACAGTGTTCGCGTTTACTTACGGTTTACGTTTCCATTCATAGTTCTTTATTACTAGTTATTACTATTTGCAAGGTTATAGTGTAATTCTCACGTGAAGTGTTTTTAGAATTCGTTCAGCCAAGAAATTCAATACCTGTTATGAACTTATGAGGCATAATTGCCAAGTTTGTGATTTCATACCCTAGTAGTGTTTGGAATTCGCAAAGTGAAGAAATTAGATATGCTTATTTATCTGCGTCAAACAAAACTCACGTGGACTGAAGGTATCTAATATCGTATTATAATAAATGTATGTCGCGTTTTGTCGATGTAAGTATGACATGACAGCGTTAACGCGAATTAATCATATTTTGTTAAAACTTGCATCAAGTCTTTCCAGTGCCGTGGAATCGTTCCGATAGCTACTAGTACCAAAGTAGTAAATAATGAGTTTTATGTACACTTACTTCTAGCAGAACTATAACTAGTTTCCCTTGAGGAATGAACTACCATTACTAAATCATAGTGGAATTGAACATGAGAACACAGTTTTTTAGATGCCATGCGTTTTCCAATCCGTTAACTTCATCGTGTCCAATTAGTTACGGTATAGGTTTTTTTTTGTTAGCCTATTCTGTCCCATTCCTGGGCAGAGGCCTCCCTCCATTCCCAGGTTTACCTATCGATAATATTATTGAGGCAGTCGCCCAAGGCTCCACCATAAGTCTATACCTGCCTACCATATTTTGATAGAGAATTTTTATATCACTAGAAACGAAACTAGGCTTCTTTCATGTTTCGTTAAACAATTTCGCAGCATATTTATGGAAATAGAGATCAACGGACGAGTGCGACTTCCGTATAATGACTGGCATGCTCATTTTTAGTTTTCTATACATAGAGCACGGCGTCTACCGGGAATCTACTAAATAGCATCAAACAGTAAAATTCCGCGAGCATAATGGAAAAGCAAACCGGAACAGATGGAATTATCGTAGATAACTATGAAAAAGAAATAGGCATTGGAGTTTCCATGCATTCATGTATTATTTTATTATATTTCTTATCTGAAACCGTAACTATCGCGTCTAATGTCACTTGAGTTTCACACTAATTGTTTTTAACGGTTATTATTATTATACGAGTTCCAATAAATTAATAGTCGTAGTAAATAAAGTATATGTATTTTAAATAATTTCGATTTATCCTCTTTGAGAGGATCCTCTTGTTAGTGACATAAATAGAGTGAAACAAGCTAAAGATACTACAGAATACAAATGCGTCACTGTAGACGTATAATTGTCTCTGAGAGGTGGTCTGTGATGCATTATAGTCGCATCTCCTCGGACACACGGTGGGCGTGGGCAGACGGCCAAGCGACGGCGACGTAGCAGCGGGCGGGGTGCTAGTGGTGTCAAGTTCGTCGCGTTTCGGCGTGGCCGGCGCGGCTGGCGCGCGCGTATAATTAGCAGTGAGCCGTGGGAGGCGCGCCGGGCCGCACCGAGTGGCGGCGGGCGATGCGCCGCCCGGGCCCCGCGCATGCTGCGCTTACATTACTTCTCGGACAACCCCGCGCTCGCCGTCGACGACGCCGAAGAGTCCGTCTACTCCATCGACCTCATCAAGGAGTTCGAGGCCGTCGGCCGCGCTTGGAAGGCGTTCCTAGCTGACTGGCTCCTCAAAGGTGCCGGCTTAATTGTTTATGTCACCCACGCTGCACGACCGCTTTTGCGCAACTCTCTACCTGTTGATGTTTGCGTTTTGTTTTCGTTGTGCCCGTCAGTGCGGTGACGACGTGATGATTGAGTCGCTATACTCCGGTGTATTCAGGCAGTGCAATGACATCGCGGATTATCCACTTTCATTCAAATTAATTTGAATGAAACTTTTTCGTTACTCCCGTACCTACTTATTATACATTCTAGTAGAAGTTTTAGTTGACAGGTAAATACTCATGTCATAAGTACTCGGAAGTTCAATAGGTATATGGAGTTTGTCCACTACTTAATTTCATGTGATTTGCACTACCTGCTGAATTTTTCAGATGATTTTTCAGATTGTTATATGGATATGAACCAAGGCTCAATTTTCATTTTAAAAGTTTGAACTAAAGTAACATTCAGATTAGTATTTAAATTCAGTTTCATGCATGACTTCACAAACTCAGCCCACTTGAGGTTTCTAATGACGTCAGATCTTTAGCGCCGCGTGCGCAACGCACCAGCAATGAACGTAAATAAACAAATAGGTATCCGCATCTAACATATAATATTGAAAATTATTCGGATAGCAACGGCTTTTTATCTAGACTTATAAGATAACGTAACAACTTTTTTTTAAACATTTTTTAATAATTGGCTTGTCTGCTGCCAAAACTGTATCTCGGCGTTCTATTTGACAAACGTGATTAAACTAATCAGCTGAACATTCGGGATGAATATATTACGAACATAAATTTCTCCAGGATAAATTCAGCAAATAACCCTCGGTTTCTGAATGCCGCTGTCAAACCGCAATCTCTGATTGGTTGATCAAAGTAACTTCGACCAATCACATCGAAATTGAAGCCCTTGCTGAATACGGCGGGCTAATCATCTAGCCGTCCGTAGTACTATGGCACTGCTGGGGATAGGCTTCTGCTTTCCACACACTGCTGTCCTCTGTTTATTGTGTGCCAGTCCTATCGGCAGGAGTCTAGTTCTTCCCTCCACCTTATCATCGTATTGGGGCTATTCTCCTCACCTAATGCAGTTCAGGGACTAAAAAACTCTGTCGATCTGGTTTATCTTCCACATTATTTGAATTAATTTCAGTTGAATTTCTGGCTTGTATCCTCTTCATCCTTTACATACATTCCAAGTCTTCTTCCTTTACCTCAACTATTTCTGTCCTTTGCTTCATCTAAGCACCATTCTACGATCCTAATTACATTAATTATTCACCGTAATGTCTATCATATTTCAGTTCTGCTCCGCGTTTGCATTTATCATATCAAACGCATAACTCACGCGCATCGTAGTTTATCATCGAATGCAGTAGTGATAAAATATTTACTGCATTAGATGCGCACTAGTAATACTAATAATAAGTAATAGTAAGCAATCGAGGCGTTAGAAGACAAACGTTAGAGTGATGCATGTGTTAGATTCTGCAATTGATAGATACAGTTCATATTAAATTAAACTAACAAGTATGATTTAATTCGGGTTTTTGGTCAAAGAACTACTACTCTCAGTATCTACCCTAAGTGTGTCCCAACTTCCGAAGCTAGAAGTTTTAACTTCAATATATAATTTTCTGACGCAAAATTATCTCTAGCTCTGACTACTGAGCAGCAAACTTCAAAAGTCAAAAAACAGAGTCATCTACATGGGCACTTATGAAACGTCAGAAGCTAGGTGCAAGGTTCCAAATGAGCGTCCTATGGAGAAGAGCCAGCAAGAAACTCCACGGTGAAATAACAATATTTTCTACGCCTTTCGACGCGACGATGGTGCGACGCGACTCGAAAAATACAATTTCTAAAAAAACTTCACGGTATAACAATAACCGGTGTCGCGTCGCGCTAGTCTGCACGAAGCTTTATTAGGTATGGGAGGACAGTGTAGGTCTTTCAACAAGTACCAAACAAAATGATGATGGTCAACAAATCTACAGTCCACTAAGCCTACAGCGTTCTCACATTCACAAAATAGAAAATAATCTATAAAACAAAAACCAATTTTAAACGAAATGACATGATTGCTATTACAACTGTAACAAATCTGAATAATAATCATGTCCACAAAAGCCACTAATAAAGAGTTGAAATTAAAGTGTAGGTATTAATAATAATCAACGAAACTAAACCTAAACTTCTACCGTCCGCGTCTCTTACTCGGAGAGAGTCGGAGGATATAAGAGCTGTGAAACTAGGTTGAGCTAAACTTCCATTCAAGTTAAGAGGACATCTCAAAACTTTCCCACCTAGGCCGCCTAAACACACTGAAGTTTATCGCGTTTAGAAGTTGGATATCTCTAAAGTTAACTGTCTCTTGGTCGCTCTATTTAATGTTAGAGATAAAAATACTTTAAAAGTCTTAAGGCACCGTTTACATCGTTTAAGCAGCGGTCACGCGACGCCTACGCTGCGTCTACGTGTCGTCACCTAACGCTAGATGCAAAGGCGCCCTTAGTTTAACTGGTGTACTGGTGTGTAGAATATTGTGCCAATGAACTGGAAACATGAAATTCCCATTTCATTAAATTTCAAACGATTAAATGCATTTAAAGTAGACGTCACTTTTAAACTACGAGGGTGAATCAAAAAATTCTTGGATCAATATAAAAAAATGCAAAGATTTAACACTTTGACAGCCGAAGATTTTAAAACGCGGATTCCATGGTTCGCCGGCGATTTTCGCCGATATTGCAACATTTATAAAATGAGAACTATCAATGATAAATCTATAATAATTTTTTTATTTATACTATTGACTTGTTTATTTCTAGGATAAAAATAAAAAACAGACGTAAATTAGTTTTTTTTATTTAAAAATGTAGAATAAAAAAGAGGTTTTATGGAAAAAAAAAAAAGTCGTGTACGTGCACTCGCAATAGCGGCGCGGGAACACTGGCGCAGCGCGACACTCGATAGCTTGTTCCGCTCACACCAAGCGCCCCACCACGGTTATTCTTACATGTGTGCGTAGCTAAAGCACTACAGTATTATATCAATGCACGCCAAACACGGACTACGGACGTCGTTTTAAAACAAACACTAAGAAAGTCAGTCACGTACTGAGAACGTGATCAGCGTCACAATACAATCAACCTGGGACGTACTCTGCACGTGATCGGCTGTGAAAGTGTTAAACAAAAATATTTTATTTTTCTAAATAATCCATATACATTCCAATGCATCTAGAATAACGCGTTTCTAACTTCCTTATTCCTTGTGAAAAAAAATGTTTTTCTTGACTCTCGAAAAACTCCTCGGCAGCCTTATCCGCGTCATTATCGTAAAATTTTGTTTCACGAATCCCCTCTTTTAATTTTGGGAATAAGTGAAAATCACTTGGGGCTAAGTCCGGAGAATATGGTGGGTGGTCAAGGAGATTGAAGCCAGCACAGCGGATTGCGTTGAGCGCAACTTCCGATCGATGAGCAGGAGCGTTATCTTGAAGAAACAACACGCCCAACGATAGTTTTCCACGACGTTTTTCTTTAATCGCTTCACGCACTTTCGGGATTAAATTTGCATAATAGGGTCCAGTAATCGTCTGGCCTTCTGGCATGTAATCAATAAACAGGATTCCTTCACTATCCCAGATCACTGAGGCCATAACTTTGCCAGCGGTAGGAGCAACTCGAAATTTCTTAATGGATGGAGAGGGTCGTCGTTTCCAAGACATGCTTTGTCTCTTAGTTTCAGGATCGAAATGGTGGACCCACGTTTCATCCATGGAGACAACTGTGACAAGGCGACAGCAAAAATTCTCCGAATCACGCTGGAACATTTCGAGATTACGCTTAGAAATTTCCAAACGTCGCTTTTTGTTTTCGTCGGTTAACATTCGTGGCACCCATCTTGCCGACACTTTTTTGAACCCCAGTGAATCAACTTAAAATGGATTGAAGGCTACCAAATGATATCTTTAGGATCTCAGCTATATGTTTTATATATTCTTCTGTCTTCCAAAACCAGATTCTCAATTTTTTTGACATTTTCTTCCGTAATGGAGGTTGGAGGCCGCCCAGAACGCGGGTCATCTTTACAGCTTGATCTACCTCTTTTAAATTCAGCCACCCAGTACACAACCGTAGAATAAGGTACAGCATCATCCCCTAGTGTCTGCTGAAGTCCGAAAAAAAATCCTTCGTAGACATCTTTTTCAAACTGAGATAATTTTATCACCGCACGTAACTCACTTTTATCCATAATTTTGGGTTTTTAGCAACTCGTTGCACAAAACAATTTATTTTACGTGCGAAAGAACTGACAAAAACAAGTGACAGTTTGCATAAATATTCTGTGATTGACACTCTTTAATTTGAATATCGAACTTCTCCCAAAAAGGTATTATATATATGCAATTCTAAGTTTGATTCACCCTCGTAGTTGCACTCAGTCATTCTCTGCACGTACTTAGCGGTTTCCGCTCTGAACTACAATTTAATCAAATGGGCAGCCATTAAAAGCTTTATATTATTATGTTCCAAAATAAAACTAAAGGCAGTTAAATAATCTGTATTTTTCTAGGCTTTATCTTACCTATGTAATTTTCGTAGTAAAATCACCCACGGGATTAGATGGAGTGTCCTGCACAATCGTAATCCGAAACCACACGGACCCGGGCCTCTTTTTAACATGACATTATGCACACAATAATAATACTTATTAGTATGTTCTGAGCATTGATCATAACATACACACACAGTAGCAATGGCTTTCATTTTGACAGTTCAACAACATTCATTGCGTTATTTACGTTTTTAGCAGATTTTTTCGAACATATGAAGCAATGGATTAGCAATATCCTTAAAATCATTCAGATTATGATTCGAAGTGTGTTACGCCATTAGGGTGCTGGTATCAAGGACAAGAGTGTCAGCTACCTAATGATGTCGTGAATTCCACAGAATAATTCAACGACGAATTACAACATCCGTGTTGCATTTAGCTCTGCTTACTTTTCGTTTCCGTCAGCTAATTGGCCCCGTGAAAAATAATCGATATGATTAAATAGTACATAACTACTATATTGTGTGAGAATTACGAAATCTATTGTTTGTTTAGCTTCCTCGGCGATTTTTTGTAACTTGATATCGTCGACGTGACCACACAATGACTTCGACGAGGAATAAAGATAATGGTCTAATGACAATTGGGAATTCAAATTCAATCGACGATATGAATGACGAAAATATCAAAGATTAATATGTCAGTTCTGATGCTTACTTAATCACGAGATATTCTTAGAAGTAAATGCACTCGAGGGCTTTATGAAATGAACTGAAGAGTACAATTAAATTATTTTCACATCTACCCAATATGCACATTGCCCCAACCAAATTTTAAGCTCCATGTTGTAGCATAGAAATAACCTGTTTGTTATACTGGAGGAGCTTGTGGCTAAGTAATAACAGCCGCATGTGTCGATCCATCCGGTTAAGCTACGCTTGCCGGGGTTGGTCCGTGGATGGGTGATCTTTACCTACATACCGAGACTCCTCCTTGCCTCGGAAAGCACGTTAAGCCGTTGGTCCCGGCTGTCATTCGTGGATCTTTGACCGTCGCCGTTACGGGTCGTCAGAAGCCCGAAAGTCTGACAACCAGTCATAACAAGGGGTATCGTTTTACCCAGTTACTGGGTTGTGGAGGTCAGGTAGGCAGTCGCTCCATGTAAAATACTGGCATTCAGCTGCATCCGGTTAGACTGAAAGCCGACCCCAAAATAGTTGGGGAAAAAAAAAGGCTAGGCAGATTGATTATACCCGGTAGGCGGTAGGTAAATATAATTACAGCTTTTGTATGAGTTCTGATGAATACATTCAATAGACTGACTTTATTTGAAATAGTTTTTACTTTGTAAATACTACGGGAATTCATAATTTTCTGGATGACGTTCGTTGATTTGTTGTGGGAGCAAAATGTGACAGTATAATTATTCAAATACATGTATCAATGCACACGTGGAGTGTGCATTGCTACATTTGTATATACTGTGTCAATATAAGAATAAATATGTACATAAACACCGTCACATCGGTCATTGTAGAATCTACAAAAACGTAGGTATTTATGCCGTGTACGAGCGCGCAAAATTTGTGAAAAAGTGGTGGATGGGATCAAAAAAGAAATATTAAAAAAGTCAAGAAAATATTCACTACCTACATTTTATATTTAAATGTGGGTGTTTGAAATTATTATTGTTCCCATTCGCCACTTAATAAATGAATGTACCTACCTAGAATCTTGAGGGCTACGAGTGGTTCAACAAATTTTACTGCTGATAAAGCTTCAGTTTACAACTTTTAAACTATTTTTATGAATTAATGTTACTTTTATTACTGTGTTTTATTCTCACAAAAAATATATTAATTGAACTAGTTGCTGCTCGCGGTTTCGCCCGCGTGGGGTCTTATTATTTTTCTAAATTAAATGTAACCTTAGTTACTCCATAAAACATCAGATATTTGCCAGTGAAAGTTCCGCCAAAATCGATCCAGCCGTTTCGGAGATTATTCGGTACAAACAAACAGACAGACAGACAAACAAACATTTAAAAAAATATATGAAATATTTTTTGTTTTAAGTTCAGTACCGTATATAATTTCATAAGCATTTAGTAAAAATATGCTATTTGGACACTTCAAATTAAATTTTATAGATGGAAGATTATACTATACTATTGTAGCGGTTACACCCCACATACGAACTACGCATCAAAGACATGACGTCACACAAATCCTGCATCGCGCAATTAGAGTTTACCGCGCGAACGACATAGATAAGACTATCCGAAATCAACAGTCGGGCAGTCAGACCCTACACCCGTCTGGTTGGAGGATCCTCCCTTTTCTATGGTGGATGAGTGAACTTTACACCCTGTTCCTCATGCCACTAAACTATCATCGATGATGGATCTTTTAACAATCTATACAGGGTGTAAGGGACAGCCCTCCGCAGACTGATGGGGGTGAATTCAGTATATCATACTAAGATGACCGGTACATGAAATTATTACAGGAATCCAATAAACCTGATTTGTTTTATTAACTTACACGCAATGTATCGCTACCGTGACCAAACGTAGGTACGTAGCGAACGGCAGCGCAGCGAGCTTTCGGACGCCCTCCCCGCCTCCCCGCGGTGGTTGAAAAGCTGATGTCACGCGTAGTTCGTTAGAGAATTTCAACATCCATTGCTGTTTTTTTATTTTTTATTTTAGCTGTTTTATTTACATTAATAGAGTTCTGCGTACAGAGAATGCAATTTTACATTGAAATAAAGGAATAGTAACTGAAAATCCGATAAAAAAATGAAAATTTTCCTGAGAAAATGTTCAGTGGAATATGATTCAAAATTAGGAGCTGAATGCTCCCTCTTAGATTGCGGAGGGCTGTCCCTTACACCCTGTATACATATTTTTGCACATGGATAATATGGATATAGTACCGTGATCTAGTTTAGAACATAGGATACTTTTTAACCCAATTGTATGTTCCCGTGAGATAATTCCCGACCTCCACGCGTGCGAAGCAGCGGGTAAAATTGATTTGAATAAAACCAGCGGATTTGGTATGAGTCATTATAACATGCATATTGCACAGAAAATGTGGGGCGAAACAAACACTCAAAGCATCCTATCTATTAGTTTTGGCGAAGACTGTTCTATTCTATTTACGCGAGGGATGCGTTCCGGACAAAATTGCGTTAGGACTCAGATATATGCCAGTGACCTTGAGTGGTTAGCTTTCATGTTCTGTACTGAGCTCACGCAACGCATCGTACGTCCAGCCAGCAATAGGAGTCACCCATCAAGGAGCGCTGTCTCGCATCAGATGCATTATTAATTTATTATACTTATAACAAAAGGTATTTTAATAACTATAGTAATCCTCTTTATAATATCAGTATTTAAAGTAGGTAAGCCAACAGTATATACAGGGTTTCCGGTAAATAATGGATAACCTGGAAATAGCACATAATAGATCTTACGGCCGTTCTAAAAAAAATACAAAAAACAAAAAATCCCTAGTAGTACCTAAGATTTTTAACTAACTTTTTTAAACTTATTTTACATTCTTCTTCACCACGACCACAAATGAATGAATTCCATCGGTTATTTTGTTGTTTTAATTTTGTACGTAGACTATGCCGACAGAGAAGCAGTAAATAATGTGACTAGAAATTGAACAGCATTTTTTCCAAAAAAATCTTATCTTAGGTACTACTTGGAATATTTTTTTTTTGTATTTTTTTTAGAACGGCCCTCAGGTCTAAATATATGCTATATCAAGGTTATCCATTATTTACCGGACACCCTGTATATCGCAGTAAGATGATTATAGCCGTGATATAGTTATATCCCTAGGCATATAGTTATAAACCGCTTTCATATAACTATTTTACGGTATAATTAACCATCTTACTGCGACATATACAGGGGTGGGCCATCTAGAGTTTTAAATTTTATCGGCTCTAAAAAAAAATACTACTGATTATTTTTTCAAATTTCTGTTTTATTGGAAAGGTTGAACTTTGTCATTTAAGAATGGAACACAATATCATTCATATGACTACCACGACGGGCCCGGCAGTACCCCATCCGATCAACCCAATTTTTCAGTTCATTTTCGATTGTTTCGGCCTGAATCTCTTCAATGGCAAATGTCATGTCAGATCAAATCAATTAATGTCACAAGCAAAAAAAAATAAAAAAATAGGACAGTGAATTAAATTAAGTAAATGACGTTATGTCAGAAGCAATAATTAAAATTATAATATCCATAATGATGTAGTCATTACATGATCTAGTCGCTGAGCAATCATCGCCAGGACAGTGGACAATAAAGGCTGATTATGCTTATTTATTACCTACGGCTTAACGTGCTTCTCGAGGCACGGAGTCGATGGTCACAGTATGTTATGGATGGTCACCCATCTACGGACCTACCTCGGCAAGCGTTTCTTAACCTTGATGATCGACTCGTGCGACTGTTATTAGACAAAGGCGTTGACCTCGTGTTGTTCAACATCAAATTTGTTTACGGAACAAGTGACATATCTTCACGGTCACTCGTTATTAGTCCATAAATCCACGTCCATCTAACTTTTGACAGCGAACTTGGAAAGATAGGGAAACTAATTGTTTACCAAATTGACTTCCAACTTAAATTAAAACTGTCATCCTCTAACAGTTGTATGAAATGGTTATAACACAAAAAAATTACGGTGTGTAAATTTTATAAACAATAATAATATTTCGTCTCTATTCATAACATCATCAATAATGAGACTGCAACATCCCCATGTCCTTGCCCTTTGTTTGGGATCTACGCCACATGTCTTCATCGTTCATACATCTCTAACAGCCGCCATCTCTAATGAAAGAAAGAAAGTAAGATACGCAAATACAGAAAGTGCAATCCACGACGACGCACCCCATTCCGCGATTACTGTACTGTAAGCTGTACTTGTACGGCGCGGAGCGGAGTGGGGCGCGTCGTCGTGGATTGCACTATCTGTATTTGCGTATCTTACTTTCTTTCACACGATTAATCCCTTTTTTCTTTGATCTTTCTCAATTTCTATAGCCTCTAAATCTCACTTTTTTTACGAGAAGTCCCCGAGGAGACTTTTTAAACTACTTTTACTTCTTTTTCTAACATAGTCGGTTTATTGTAAGTATATACCTATCATAAACTGGTTTTTGCATACCTATAAGGAAAATAAGGTAAATCAGCTGTTGGGAAATAAAGTAAAAGGAAATATAACATGACGTCTTATTAATCTTCTCTTAAAACGTGCGTTTGCTTAGAATCATCATATTGTTGGTATAGGAAGTCTGTTATGCTATTTCAATAAGTCGTCTCCTTACTACCCCTAGCCACCCTAGTGCCACCCTAGTGTGAGTTTCTCGACGACCGCGTTCGGCGCTCCGGTTTGAAAGGCCAATCGGAGCGCCGAACGCGGTCGATAGATGGTAATAAGAAAAAAAACACTACGGCCTATCGTTCATATTTAATTATTTATATTTTATAGAGTACAAAAACACTGTCGTAATATGAATTATTTGGTGACCTATATTACCTCTCTACTGTTGTTCAGGTAAAAGGCGACAAACAATATGTAAAAATTGACCCATTTATACCCATTATAGAGTCGGTCAATATTGGCGTAGTAGGTAGGTAGCTAGGGTTGCCAACTTTTTGTACAAGAAATAAAGTACCTATATTATGGTCAGAGAAGGAAAATAAACAGTGGTGCCGATTCTCTTGTCACAAATGCGTCTAAACTAGACTAAAAATCACCAAAATTTAGTGGCACAACTTAACTATAGTTTTAGTTTGACAGCACTAAGATTGTACTGAGATTTTAATTAAGTGAAAATGACAATTTTGCTATTCTGAATTTGACGTTTTTCAACTAAAATTTTAATTGTCTAACTAATTCTGACCATTTTTAATCGCCACTGAAAATGGTGTGGAATATTATTAGTTGTCATGAACTAAAATTCACACGAACATCTCGACTTCGGGTGCAAAAACAGTACTGTACCTACTGGATTTTTTCTTTTTTTGCTTATATCTCGAAAATGGTGTGTCCTATCGCAAAAATAACCCCTAATACTCAACACGTAGGTAATATTTGTTTTATTTTCCATACAACAAGTGAAAAATTCCATATAAAACACGTCGAGGCTGACCCCACAGCGCGCCTCCGGCTCTAAAAAAATTCACGGGGTATGGCAAACAAGTATGTACCACGTGGAGTCGCAATTGTCAAATTCGATTTAGTTGTGTCAAATTTTTTTTTAATTTAGAGACTTTACTACAGAATAGCTATAAGATTCTCATAGCCAAAAGTAAGGAATTTTAGTGATAGTTTAGTTAGTTTAGTTCGGTGTACAAGAGAATCGGCACCAGTAAGTATTTTAAGTATTAGGTATCTTAATGTAATGAAATGAAAGCTGGCTAAAACACCGCGCCTATGCCTCGTTGCATGCACCATGTTCTACGCAGTAGATGTAACTATTTATTTGTAGCTCTGGTTAACAGTGAAAACAGTATACTTTATTTTTCTGTTCAACAAAAATAAAGTATACGAATACACTGTTTTCAAAAGTATTTTAGAGTGTAACAGTAACAGTATAATACTGTTACACAGTTAACAGTATGGTTGGCAACCCTATTTGTACCTATCATCGCTACTATGAAACGTAGCGAGACCCCCAGTAAACAAGAATAATGAATTCAGCATTCGAGATTGTATACTACGAGTAATCGATTAGAATTCAATGACACGCCATTGTGTTTATCTATTCGGATATTACACATAATAACGAAACTTAACACGAATGATACGTTATCTACTCGTATCTGGTCGGTATCTCTCCATCAATCGATCAGTCCATATCTTTATATCATACATTTTCAGCAAATTTTGCGCCAATATTTATCACCCAACTCTATAAACAGATGTTTCTCTAAATGTATCTCCCACGTGTATTTTTTAAGTTCACAACGACTCGTTTACCTTCATTTGAATCAAATCCTTTCTTAAAACCTAAAAAACGCACTTAAGGAAACTAAAATAATGCTTATCATCTCAGTTGAAATCATCCAATGGCGTTTCAAATGTGATAGTTGAGTGTACATATAACGAACATATACGTATGATAGTGTATGTACTTACCGAGTTTATAAATAGGCATCAAAAATGAGTCATTTCTTATTTCATGTCCGCGTTGCCGTACAATGAGCATGTTCCAATGTACATAAATACTAAGTTTTTTTTTATGATGCTATTTTCAGAGGAGGATGAGTCCCAGATATTCGTCAAGTTCTTCAAGTTCCACAAGTGTTACGACCTGATACCGACTTCGGCGAAGCTGGTGGTCTTCGACACAAAACTCCTGGTCAAGAAAGCATTCTTCGCTCTGGTTTATAACGGTCAGTGTGTAAAACTGTTTGCGTTTGGAATTTATATTATGTTGAGTGCATTACGACGGCACTGTACAACCACTTAACGCGTTTTTGTTTTAACACAAAAATATATTTTGGTCATCATTATAATGCCGCTGTTATCTGCTCGTTCTTTTTCCTGTTGTTCAATGTCATCTTTGTTGTAATGTGTTTTATTAACCATAGATAAAGTTATAGCGAATCAACGTATCAGAAAATTGTCTTCCCTATTAGTAGTTATAACAATTTTTTGGACACTTTGACCTTCTTCTAATTTATTCATCTTTTTTATCTTAAAACTTTACTTCGTCTGAGCGAATGAATTATTTAAAGCATTGCGATTTCTTTTCTACTCTAGCTAATTGTCTAAAGCGATTTTAATAGCGTTCTAATGCCATGCGAGGTAATTAAAGAAATCAATTGATGATGTAACATTTCTGATTTATTTATACAGCTGTGGTGTTTGCAATGTTCGGCCGAACCCCCATAAGAAACAATACGGCCGCGTTGCCATGGAAACTAAGGTGTATATCGTTCCTGCATTTTTTTGACAGAAATGGCTTATTAAGCTCGATTTGCGACTGCTACACCGCTGTTTATTGTATTTTCCTATTTTATCTATGAATATCTGAATAAAAAATCCAATTCCAAAACACGGATTTATACCAGACTTTAAATTTGAAGCCTGATAAGCTAGCTTTTATCAATGTTATTAGAAATTAAGGATAGACGATAAAAAGTTCATTGAACTGTATGATTTCAGAACATTTCTTTAGGCGCGTTGATCGATTTTTGGTAGGGGGAATAAACTTATGGATTCGCGTCACCGGCGCATGCGCGCGTCGTAGTGTTACTCCTATAGAATATAGATGGCGCTAATATTAGTTTTAAGTTTTCACTTCTGTCGGCAGTCCCCGTGACTGTCTATTTTTTTAAATAATAAATCTTTAATTGTGTAATAGGCGCCTAATTACAGTCTCCACCGCGTGGTTGTATTGTTTCTTAAGGAGGTTAATAAGTAAGTGTCCGACAAAAGTAAAAAGCATACGGCGATAAGATATTTACTCCTATTTACCCGATTTTAAGGATTTTATTAGTAAATAAATGTTCTGATCCTGCCACAGATTCTCTGGTCTTTTTCAATGTGACTCCGTTCAACGGATATTAAAACCCTGCTATTTTGGTATCGGTGAATAAATTTGAACCATCTGACATGTAGTAGGTCAATACAGCCCGACTAAACGACCTATATTCTGTCGTTATTACTGAGATAACCCATATAATAAACATAGGTCAACATAACACTATCTCTCATCCGCGGGCCACTAGAGCTCGGTATCCATGTCGAAAATAAGATACTTATCATTGACGATGTGGCTTTTCTAAAAAATACTGATGGTTTATTTATACCTTAAGCTCAAGCCTGCTGGAAAAAAATGGTAGTTAGGGAATACTTTCGTAATGATTTTGACGTTTGCTGGTTTTTGGCACATAAAAGCAAGCTGCTGCCTTTCATTCGAATTAATACCTATTTACTGGGAAGAGCTCATAAAAATATTAATAGAACCTCCAATTCGATATTCGACAAAAAAGCTGCCATTTCGCTTTCCGTCTGACACTTATAAGCCTATAGCTTATTTCACACACACCGTTTCAATGTGGGAATTGACATAGTCAAAACCTGTAACATACAGTTAGCTATGACATATTCAGGCAAACGTTATTTGTCACGCTTGTTGTGTTTTCCACGAGGGTGAGGAAAGAATCCAACATTGCTTCAATATTCCAATGACATTTTATTCGTGGTTTCTCCTTGCTCACATCTCCGCTTCCTTGGGCAGATCTGGTGGAAGCTAGCCTTAGTGTTGCCAAGTATATCGTATTCTCAGAATGTCTAATAAACGCACATCAATTGTTGTGTTTCTGTCTCATCGTGTCTATTCAGTAATGAACTAATCAATCATGTATGTATAACACTATAATTACAAGTTTGTAGAAGCTTTACAAGTGTAACACATCAATTAACGTTTCAGAGCTGTTCACTGCTAAGAATAGCTTGCTTTAAATCACCCAGTTATTTAAATTTCCAACTCGACAAAAATAAATGCGAAGAGGATTCTCCCCATATATTTTATTCGAGTTGGCAAACTATGTGAGTGTCTCCACATATTATTATGTTGACCATGTTTGATTTAACTGTGGTGCACGTTTTTCCCTTTTTTGTTGTAATACGCAACTATGGCTGATAGCAAAACAACCACAATATAATAAAATTACGTATAGCTATGCGTCGATACGAATTGTTAACATAATACAAATAAATATGTAGGTAAAGTAGGTGTCTCTAAGCGAAAACACGGAAGTAGGCAAAAATATAGATCACAACTTGATGTGATTCTTGCAGGATGCAAGCATCTTTCTATTAAGCGTTATCATATTTTTGTGTCAGGAATGTCATAATTATGTAAGTACCTATGCAATTTGGAAGCGAAGCAGCGCATTGGAAAATAATTATCCCCCGGATAGCGTACTAGTTACTTAACCCTTAACCGACAGCTTCATTTCTACTGTGAAGGACATTTATGCATCCATTAGGTGGAGATTGTAAATTAAAATTTGTAGCAACATCAATACTGCTACTTACATAAATATTCTACGACGCTAGCTGTGTGCGAAGCTGGCGGTAGCGCTGATACTGACGCCTCACAATCCTGCGAGTTTGCCACGGAATCTGCATAAAATATAATTCACCAAACGCTAATCGTTGGGTTGCCCACAACAAGCAATCCTATTTTGGTCCTCGTGACCCCGAGCTCTATAACAGCGCAGCCTTCAGTTCGGGGATGATGTTGAAGATCCTCCCTTGAAGGAGGACTGATTGGCGATGCGTGTAGTGGGCCGCTGCCCAACGGTAGTGGTTAGACTCTCGTAAAAGTTTCGCGGAAATCACTGATAGAGCGATACAGAATTCTGTGACACCAGTGAAAGCGTTATCGTCATTTTCGTACTTCTAATAAATACCGTTATGCAATTAACAAATTTCATAGACAGATTGTTGGCAATACATTATTGAAGATATAACCAACTCATTCTATTATTCAAGCTCCCAATAATAATGTTGGGCACCAACTCCCGTCCAACGTCCCAATACCAATAATCGTCGTTGCCAACAGGCGTCCGAGCCGCTCCTCTATGGGACTCTCAGCGGCAGAAGTTCGTCGGCATGCTCACCATAACGGACTTCATCAAGATACTACAGATGTACTATACCAGCCCGAATGTCGCTATGGAAGAGCTAGAAGAGCACAGACTTGAGACTTGGCGTCGTGAGTACACTTTGAATATTTGACTAGAGAATAAAATACTTTGAAAATCCCAAAATCTAAAATAGAGCCTCAAAATATTGTATAAATATTGGTAAATATGTTAAATGTGGTACAATTAAAATCAGAGGAAATATTTCTATCAATTTCATATCAAAAAGGAAACATCCATGCATTATTTTCTACACTTTATTATTATATTAACTGTAAGTAATATTATAGGTACCATAATTATCTGTATAGGAACATAATCATATTCATATTCATCCGTATCACCGACGATGGACAGCGAGTCTCAATGTTCGCGTCAAATAATTTTGCCGCTCTGAAGTTAGGTTGCGCATGCGTGCTGGCATGCGCGCTGGCATGCGCGCTACTGTTTTATAAGTAAGATTGACGACTGCGCAATCATTTGTAGCCTACTTTAGAGCGGCAAAGTTATTTGACGCGAACTGTAGGTATAGTCCGACCACGGTCACAGGTTCCATCAGTTAACATCGGATATGACAAATAAAATGTGACTACTCGTAATATTGATTTATGCCTATCATCATAATAGATTGACGTACGGATTCCATCACTCCTTTACTGGATCTGTAACTTTTTTTTGTATCGGCATTTCTTTTCACTTCATTATGGCCATAGAAAAAGCCAGTCTGCATCAGGGGAGTTGTTAACCAGCGCTTCGTAATGACTTTAAAGTGCGGTTCCACGCGGCGACTCTTTGCAGCGATTCAGTCTGGATGCAGTAGTAATACCTTAATACTGTTAACGACTCCAGCAGTAATTCAAGCAAGGTAAACACCTTAATACTGGTAACGACTTCAGCAAAGCAAGGTAAACCTTGCTTGCTTGCTTAGTCTTGAGTAATGTAAATTATTTTGCACGTGAATTGCGAACGTAAAGTAGTATAGATTCAAGTCACGATTCACGTCTGTTCAAGACAGCTGTGCTGCTGGGGAGTTTGTTGCGCTACTTCTCCCCAGCTAAAGCAATAGGAAGTGGTGAAGGGTGGGGCGTTTTTGGGGAACTGTCTTATGTAATTTTGACGTTCGATAAGTGCTGATTCTCAACCTAGTTTGAATAAATGAGTTTTGAATTTTGAACTGATGGAGTCATCATTGAATCTCACGTATCATAAACTAGCGCTTATATCGCTGAAAAAGTCGCAGTGTGTAACCGCTCTAAAAGGGAGACAAGCGCTCTATGGCTATCATGTAGGTAGGATTTATTATTGGGTCGCAAGCACTGGCAGTCATGGAGAGATACCTTTGATGATGATACAGGCTAACAGTAACATCTAAACTCAGGCATTTCGAGACTAATCATAACTACCTAGCTATCCTAACTATACAGGGTGTTAAAGTAATTGCGTGCCATAGCTTAGGGGTAGGTTCAGTATCGATAAAGGAAGCCAGAAAAAAAAAAGATCAACCTACTTTAGCACCTACTTAGCAATCGTTTAAAATTATTTAATTTGTTTAATTGCGTTGTCATTTTGTCCTTCACTTCTTCTAAACGATTGCTATTTTAAGTTAGTAGGTACTAAATTAGGTTGAACTAGTTTTTTTTTTTTTTCTGGCATCCTTTATCGATACTGAACCTACCCCTAAGCTATGGCACGCAATTACTTTGACTTGTAATTTTACCTATTCCTTTTAGTACGTGATAGTGTGACCAATTTGCAACAATTAAGCATCTAATAAACCCTAGGCAAAAATTGATGGGATTCGAGAAAACCCAATTTTTAAGTACCTACCTATTTTTGAAAATTTCCCAAAATTCGTCGCTAAAAAATATCACTCTCTAATTGAATGGCCTTGATTTGGATTCCATTGAGTACCTAATACTTTAATAAACCTTTCGATGTAACCAAATTTTCGAAAACATCAAACAGTTAAAAAATAAAGGATGAAGTTTTTAAACTATTTTCAAAAACTTTGACCTCAGTTATCTCAAAATTTTATATGACATTAAGCGTACAAATTACGGGGAAGACATCTTCACTTAATCAGCTATCTAACGAGGTACAAAAGAACAAAAAAATAAGAGATGTCGTTAATGCTGGAAACGGTTGAATGTGGAAATTGTTGAAATATTGAAAAATTGAGTGATAATCGAATTAATTAACTTGTTTTGTGTCATCCCACTACTTTCTAACGTCCCAGCAATCCATCACACGAAAGGCACCCAGGTCGTCATGGCCAGGTCGCAAGTCGTGGAGCGGTTTTAGATTTTTTTACATGACTCACGATTTACTCACTGGTCACTGTTCAACTATATTACTATTATTTTCAAAAATCATCTAAATCATCTACGTTTTTGAACTGTGACACCAGTTGGTGTCACAGTTCAAGAACGTAGATGATTTTTGAAAATGGTTTTAATAAACTTCTTCCTTTATTTTTTAACTGTTTGATGTTTTAGAAAATTGGTTTACATCGAAAGGTTTATTAAAGTATTAGGTACCCAATGCAATATCAATGAAGGCCATTCAATTTGAGAGTTTAGAGAAAAGTTATAATTAGTGTTTATGGGGTGCATAATTGTTGCAAATGGGTCACACTATCACGTCCTAGAAGGAATACGTCAAATTACAAGTCAACCTGTTTATTATACATATTGTAAAACAAAGTCGCTTTTCACGTTTGTCTGTATATCCGCATTGTTCTTCTAAACCACGCAACAGATTTTGATGAGGTTTTCACCATCGTTTAGAGAATTTATTCCGGAAGGTTCATGTGTATAAAAAGTTACTATTAAAGTTACATATAACTAAGAAATCTCGATATTTTGTCAAGTCGTAAAACCCGTGCGAAGCAGAAGCGGGCTGAGAGAAATGCGAAAGCGAGTTTGTTTGTTTGTTGCGCTTTCACGCTATAACGGCTGAACGGACTTGGATGAAATTTGGCACAAGGTTAGACCATGAACTGGGTTAGGACAGGATTCTCTCATAGGATCTTTTTACTACGTTTGCGTGGGATAATTTCCGACCTGCATGCGCGTGAAGCCGCAGGCACAAGATAGTAGGATATCATTTTATGTTTTTTTTTAACTTTAATTGTTTATTTTCTGGCTCTTACGCATAGCGTATATCAGTCCCATCGTATCCCAAGCAATTGTACTTTCACAAGACATGGGCCATGAGTTTGAATAAACCCTTCGCATCGTCGCCATTTGGTTGGGATAGAATTATATAGAACATGCCTACATCAGTTCTATACGAATTCAGGGACCTTACTAAATTATTTATAATCTGTCCTCGATATCATTTTATGATAAAACAACAAATTTCATGCGTATGAGTTCGCGGGCATAAGCTAGTAGTTGTTCAAACGAAAATATTTTTCAGATGTGTTGATGGGTTCCGTGGTACCGCTGGTGTCGATCGGGCCGGACTGCTCTCTGTTCGACGCCATCCGCATGCTGATCACCAATCGCATCCATCGGCTGCCTGTCATCGACCCTCGGACCGGCAACGTCCTCTACATACTCACACACAAGAGGATACTGCGTTTTCTATTCTTATATGTAAGTATAGGTAGTATTTCTGTATATGTGGGTGATTTTGAGGAATCCGTCTTTTTCAACCATTACCAACCAAACGACGAGGTTAGTGTGACTACTCAGCGTAGATGCTATGCCCGGATCTGGCGATGTCACTGAGTTTAACCATAAGGTAAACAGTGGTGCCGATTCTGTTGTTCACAAACTAAACTAAATTTAAGTTCAGTGCATCTTTTTCTTTCTATTTCATTAAGAAAAGGACAGAAGATACATTTTAGTTTAGTTCTGTCAAATTAATCAGCGCCTGACGTAAATTGACGTAATTTTAGTGGGCAAAGTTTTTAATCACGTCAAAACTTGTATGGATTAGTGTCAGGGGCTGATTAATTTGACAGGACTAAACTAAAAGGTATCTTCTGTCCTTTTCTTAATTAAATAGAAAGAAAAAGATGCAATGAACTTAAATTTAGTTTAATTTGTGAACAAGGGAATCGACACCAGTAGTAGTAGCCCTAGTTCAGGAATTGTAACCGGTTGATGGCAATAGGCGATGATGCGAAATGTGCATGTGCTATACGCCTCTGCCTAACCCAATGTGGAAAACTAGCGTAATGTAACTTCACGATTGTTGAAACGAGGAAAAAAATATATAAATATGTCACTTTTCCAAATTTTTTACAAACAATTCAAATTAAATATACACTCTCCTTGCCTTTTTTTACCCAAATACTCGTAGGTTTCGGTTGAGGAGAGGGAAAGGGTATGGAATCTGAGAGTCAGGTTCCCACGGATTCCATAACCCCCTCGCTTTACATGCATGACTGCACATTTGTCGAGAGGTGCAGAGGTCGGGCAGTATTACATATTGGGTTTTTCGTGCGAATTTCTCAGTAGCAGCCCGGTGTTTGGACTTTTGCCCGGCTTATGGTAGGAAAATAAACTTAACTGGCGACATTATGGGACCTGGATAGTACTAAAATTCTAATTAATATTATATGTTTAATGTTCCAGATAAACGACTTGCCAAAGCCTGCGTACCTGCAAAACAAGCTGCGCGACCTGCGCATAGGCACGCTCAATGACATCGAGACGGCCACCGAAGACACGTCGATTATCGACGCTCTGCGCAAGTTCGTCAACCGACGTGTTTCCGCGTTGCCACTCGTTGACACGGATGGACGTCTGAAGGATATTTACGCAAAGTTTGACGTCATTGTACGTATCATTTGGAATTTATAATTTAATCTTGTTTGACAGCTCTGTCAATTTCTTGACACATGTCAGAATGTGTTTTTACTTTGTTTGGTGCTGCACAACATGCTAACTTGAATGATCATGCTAGCTTGTATCATACAGTCATACTGACGTAAAGATAAACATTCATAAGTTATGCGTTTTCTCATCTAAAACACGTAACTTGTGTGTATTGTTACGACCTGCAAGATTTTGTGCTTATGGTTAGTGGCCGGAGCATTGCACAAGTCTTGAGAGAGTGTGTTGTAATTATCTTGTAAGGCCAAACTGGAGCATATTCGTCTGTTTCGTTTAGTCTTTCTAAGTAGGTCTAGTCGACTTCGAAATCGACTTTTTAATGGGAGAATCACAACACACAACTTAACATAACATCACGCCTGCTTTTCCCGAAGGTTAAGGCAGAGGAAAAATCAAATAACATTTATTGAAATGTAATGCATAAACATGCATCCAATTAAATAGCTGAAAGACAACTAGCCAAGTCATTGAGCACAACGTTTAACCAGATGGCTGAATGTCGTGTAGTCATTTAGTTAAACTGGGTGAAACAGGTTAGGTTAGGTTAGAACTATGACCAACCGCGCGCTAGTCGAGCGAGCGCTATTTCCAAGTTGCTCGCTGAAATTTTTTCACCATTTGAATCACTTGGCTAAGTCTTGGTCAGTCATCTTCAAAGGGCTGACTTTCAATAGGTACGTTGAATGATACTAATTCAATTAACTATCGGCCTAGGCGTCCAATTAGTTGGTTTATTTAACCAGATGACTGCGACATATCCATTATGATTGCAGAATCTGGCAGCTGAGAAGACATACAACAACCTGGACGTTACGCTGAAGACTGCCAACGAGCACCGCAATGAATGGTTCGAGGGCGTCCAGAAGTGCACCCTTGATGAAACGCTGTTCAATGTCATGGAGAGGATAGTGCGTGCCGAGGTAAATCGATCTTCTTTAGAGACATTCCTGAAAAGAGGTATCTAGAGGTTATTGGCAACAATTTTGACGGCGATTACCAGCAGGGCTAACATGACAAGCGCGAGAAAGCTCTTTATCTCGTTTCGTCGAAATTTGTCTACGATTCTGACGTCATTCTAATCCCTAACATGACCGTAAACGACGAGTTATCTCGAAAAAGGCACTTTGACACTTCTATATCTCGCGACGAGAAACCGATGTTGCAAGTTATTAAAAACAAATTATTTTTATGATAGCAACATCGGCCTGAGTTTCCGTTTAATTATTTCAATGGTGCCGATTCTTTTGTCACAAATGCCTCTAAACTAGACTAAAAATCATCAAAATTTTGATTATTCTTGTCAACCGACGATTTTCCATTCTGAAATAGACTAAAGTGACACAACTTAACTATATTGCGAGTTTGACGGCACTGAGTTTTTATTGTCTAAGTATTTAATAACGATTAAAAAATGAACTAAAATTCACACCAACACCTCGACGGTGCAAAAACAATACTGTCCTTTTTTCTTTTCTCTTGCTTATATCTCGAAAATGGTATGTCCTATCGCAAAAATAATGAAAATTTCGACCCCCTCTATGAAACACATAAACTTCTAACACTCAACATTTAGGTAATATTTTTTCATATTTTCCATACAAAAAACGAAAAATTCCATATAAAACACGTCGTTCCAATATAAATAGTAGTTTAAAACTAAGTATTTTCATTATAATATATTGTAAAATAAAATGATGACTAAAATAAGTCCAATTATGAAACTGCCATGTTATTTTTGAGTTTTTTTTTTTGTACCATAATTTTGTCTACTCTTCTCGTCGTCAAAATGGACGACGAGTAAATACGACTAAATGATAGAAAAATCGGAGATTATCTCGTGTTGAATTGTCAAAAATCGAGATAACTAAGGTGCCATGTTAGGGGTTGTCGAGAAAACATCAATTTTGACAGAAGGAGTCGACTATTTTGTATGGAAGAGCTGTCAGAAAACGAGAAAGTGACCGAAATAGACAAAAATTACTCACGCGAGAGCGAGTAATTGTCGCGTGTGTCATGTTAGGCCTGCTGTACCCTAATTACCTAGGTAATACACGATCAATCGGATTTGAATCGTTTTGAAACAAATTGCTAATCCATTGCTTCTTAAGTTCGAAAAAAAATTCTGCTCAACAACGTAATCGCAAAAAATGTTGTTGAACTGTCAAAATTAAACAAATTTGTCGTAATCGTTTACGAAAATGTGTTGCGTAATTAGATAGGTGGGGTCCAAATTGAGTTGTTTTCGAGTAATCCAACTTTTTGGACAATATTCATTCGTTCTTAAGCTATCAGAAAAGTATCAGTTTGAAAATCAGAGCAGAGCAGGTTTCTTACAATTAGTAGTTTTTGGTTGAGAGGGAGAAACTTCCCAAATAACTAACTCGAACAAAACCCAATTTGGACCCCAAGTTATTAGGATCAAAATTACCAATTGTGTGAAATCTACTCCGCTCTAGTTGTTACACTGATACTTTTCTGATAAGTTATGAACTTATGAATCTCTCGAAAACAAATCTAGGTTAATAATAGTATATTAGGTATAGTGATGATTAATTTTCCAAAACTACCCATTAAAATGGATAGAGGGGGCGTTGAAGTTAATAACCACAATCAACGCAGACGAATTCGCGGGCGAAGAGCTAATTTATACATATTATAAAACAAAACCGCTTTTCGCGTTTGTATGTGCGATTTGTTCTTCTAAACCACGCAACAGATTTTGATGAGGTTTTCACCATCGATTAGAGAATTTATTCCGGAAGGTTTAAGTGTATAATATGTTAGTAATAAAGTTACGTTTACCTAAGAAATCTCGATGTTTTGTCAAGTCGTAAAGACCGTGCGAAGCAGGAGCGGGGCGCTAGTAGTTCATATAAGTATAAATCAAAATCGCCAACCCGTCTTCAGCAAGTGTGGTGATCAATGTTCGTGCCTTCTGTGTATGAGAAGAGGCCTTTGACCTGCAGTGATACTATAATAAGCTGTTATTATTATTATGTGGACTTTACTTGATTGTGAGATACAAATTTATTGTTCTGATCTTCCAGGTGCATCGTCTGGTTGTAGTAGATGAGAACGACAAAGTGATCGGCATCATATCTCTATCGGATCTTCTCATGTACCTGGTGCTGCGTCCGACCGGCGAGTGCGGTGCCGGCGGGACCAGCCTGCGCAACGAACACTCATCTATTGAAGAGAAGGACGAGACTACGGCCCCGGAGGGAGCCACCAGCGCTGATACTGGGCAAGCTGACAGCGGCCAGGACGAAGCCGCGGCCCTAAGCACGGCCGACGACACCGAACAGAATAATACCGTCGACAGCGAGTGTCAAGATCCGTAATGGTGGATGAGTTTCTTAGTTATAGGGCTGGCAAACGCGAGCGCGGTTTATTTAAGTCTGCATTTCCATTTTGTTAAATGTTTAGCAGTAGCAACTAACCAGTGTAAGTGGCGGAAAAGTTGATCTGGGTTTGAAATGCGACTACAGGCGGAGTACTGAGTAATATGACAAAGGCCTTTGATTTGATGCAGAAACGTTCTTGGTGAGCTGGTTCAATAAAATTATAAACAGAATTTTCTACGAGTGCCAAAGCCACATGAAATAACTTGAAGCAACAATTGAAGTTTTACCGTCTAAACAGTGTTTAGACGATGCAAGTCAGTTCAATTTTATTGTACGCCACCGGCAAGAAAGTCATGTAAGGAGCTTACGATGCTTTATTTTGACGGAAGTAAACAAAGTTTTTTGTTTTAATAGTAATAAATTTTTACGAATTAAGAATTTTACAACTGAAGAATATTTTTTTATGTTCATGATCATCAGTCGTTGGTCATTATCATCAACTTTGTCATGTTATTACTACCAAGCCTGACATAAAATACTTTACAATCATATGTGAATGATCATCTTCTCCAGATGGGAGCGAAAATTGAAAAAAAAAGACGGAGTTTTATTTCACTTAAAAGGGTTTTTATATTTCTTTTTTCAATTCCACTTTTGATATGATATTTATGTGTATATTCTATACTTGTTTATATAACGTTTGGTTTCACCTGTAATTATTATGTTAAAGACTAAATCGGTCAGGTACCGACAGACCGCTGTAGGTGTATAGCTGCGTCTAGTATATAAACGTGTTGTTATATCTACGCGTGGCGTGCGCTACTCCACTTCTTAAGTACATGTTTCATAACTAGAGTGCGGAATTTGCATTCAAAAATTTCTAGCCCTAAGTTATTTTTGTCGCTTTTTCGAGCCTTCGAAATTGCTGATACCGTTACTATCCATTACATTATTTTAATAGCTATGTTCTTTTAAATACATGGGGTAACAACTCAAGATGGATTCTTAGACGGGTCTTGGGCAATTTATTGAAGTCAGTCAGACGATTTTTCAAATAAATCATCTGAAAACTCGGTTAATTACTATTATAGAAAATAAATTTATTTTTAAGTTTTAAAATTCGATAAAAATGCAATATTAACTCCGTAATACATTAGAAAATTATCAATGAAAATTCCGCCTTCTGCTAATAACCATACTAAGATAGAATTAAGATATTATAATTGATATTATAATTCTGTGCAATCTCTCGGTACCTAGCCACAATCAGTAAGTAACATAAAGTACGTTCACACGTAGAATCTTTCATGTTGCGTTAGTTTTACGATACTAGAACGGTACGCGTTCATTCATTGTGTTTGCCTTACAGTCATAACTGGGCATGGATTCACGGTATTTTTGTCACGTTTATCAAGTAAAAAAAATAAAAAAAATCGACTAATCCGTAGAATAAAGTCCGATCTGCAGGGTTGATAGTTTTCAGTAGAGGTTAGAGAAGTTGTTGACTTGTGTAACTCTTGTACGGTGAGACTTGACATTTAGGTTTGTCGGTATGTTGTAAAACGCCCCAGCCTAGTTAAATGCTATATAGTGTATATTTCTTATCCTTTTATTTCACGAGGTAGAGTTTCATATCAACATCGGAAGTTTTATGGAGGGTGGTTGGGGGTCCGTAGTGAACATTATACGTTGTTTTACGGAGAAGTCTGGATTAAGTGACGTTCTATATTAACACCAATAAACAGTGGCCGGACTGACGAATTTATGCGGAGCTAATGTCAGATTGAACGTTATTCGATTCTAAATTTCCTAAACTAAATAGATACGAAAATTCTAAAAACGTACGTCTGTAGAGTTCGTGTTCCTTATCTCGTCTAGCTATATACATAACTCGTTTTTGCTCCATGATCACATCGGACTCTGTGCTACGGATAAGTCGATCTTAATATCCATATCCGATTCAATGTTTATCATAAATGTTGGCTGATATATTCATTCACACTTCAGTAACTATTTAAATGTACGTAGTGAGCAGAGAGTTGTCTAGTGTAGCCCTCTCCACCTCTCCCGCAAAAAGTATCCGCCAAATTAACGCTATTTAGTTTATAATCTTTTGTTTGATAGTAATTATTCGAAAATTGGAGTGTTAATCAACATGAATCGTATACTTATTTTAGGATAAACATTCTTAATTTTGGAGATATAAAAGCCAAAGACCAAAATCAAGACGCTCACTCATGACGCGTTTTGGTCACTGTCTTTTAAAGTTGCGGATAGGATTATGACCTTGAATAAAATTGTAGCGACTCGATATAATACTAACAAACAAACCAATGTGTACCGATGCTTCCCGTAAGTATTATAAAATTGTGTTATTAATTTATGAGTAGAATAACGTTTTAGTAAAGTTTGTATCTGTTATAAATGTTGTATTAATAAATTCAAATAAAATGTTCTGTAGCAGCGTCATATGTCTATAATAGTTGGAATGACTTTTCTTGACGTTTCAAACCATTGTGTATATATTACGTAGTTCCAAATGAAATGATAAATACGTTTCTTCTTAATGTTATTGTGTTCAATGTTTGAGAGAAGGAAGCGCACATGCATGAGCATTATGAGGACTTGGAAATAAAAATTTGATTCCATCACCACTTTGTTTTTTTTTGTACCTACGTACGTTTTCACTACATTATGGCAGAGAGGAAGGCGTCGCACAAGGTGGACCGTTGGCCCTGTGAAGGCCGCAGGAATCTGCTAGATGCGGGAAGCACGAACCGGTCCAAGTTGTTAAGCAAATTGGCGCCCAACCTCAATTTACCGTGGTACATATAAGTGTCAAATTATGACAGCTGTCATTTGAATATAGTAGGATAGTTTCAAGTTTGTAATAATCATGCTTAAAAAATAATTTTTCACCACTCCCGCACGAAAGAAGTGTCTTTCCTCTACGAAAACAGTGAGGAAAGTTGGTTTTTCCTCACTGCTTGAACAGTGAGGAAAGTTGGTTTTTCCTCACTGTTTGAACAGTGAGGAAAGTAATGCTCTCGTTCAGGAACTAACCTTGCCTGATTTTTTTAAGTTAAGTTTAAAAGATATTTTAAAATATAAAGAATTATTTTGATTTGCTTTGTGTCTATTTAATTTATTTACCTATGATGACTGAATACTTTCTTGCTGGGAGTGGTGAAAAGTTTTGTATGCAACTTGTGAGCAAGTTCATTTGCTATTCGTTTTGTTGAGTCTTTCGCTTACTCAGGATTGAAATTTATAATCACTCGCTGCGCTCGTGATTCTATTTTTCAATCCTTCGTTCGCTCAAGACTCAAAATCAAAACTCATAGGAAAAACGAACTTTCCTCACATGTTGGATAAATTCCTGACTTTATGTACTGTCAAGGGCATAGTGATGATATTAGGGGTTAAAGTATGAAATTGCCGTATTGTACTGAAACATTTAAATTCTTTTTTTTTATTTATCATATCCATTTAATCGAAATAATTACCATTATTATCTATACATTGCTGCCATTTAACAGGAAGGTCATTTATGTATTTGCTATATAACTCTCGTGATCTAGATTCGACAAACTGTGTGAATGCATTTTGTACTGCCTCCTGAGAAGAAAACTTTTTATCATGTAGAAAATTCAAAATCACGAAAAAAATTATAGTCCGTTGGAGCTAAAATGGTTCCTGGTGCTTTAGGAGGTCTCGCGTTATCATGGAGCAATAATGATGAAGATCAATTCATGAGTCGGGGCTGTTTCACTGCTAGTTTTTCTATCATTGTTCGGAGTTCGGCACAGTAGACATCTGCCGTTATTGCTTGTCCAGATCGGAGAAAGCTAGAGTGAATAACACCATGCTGAGACCACCAAACAGTTACCATTACCTTTTTAGTGGTAAGCTTTGCTTTAGGACACTTGCGGCGTTTGCCCTGGGGTCAGCCATTGCAATTATCGCTTACGGTTATCGTAAAGAATCCACTTTTCATCACACGTCACAATTCGATCCAATATTCCTTCATTTTTGATCGATTCAACAAGGCAACACAAGTTTCAACACGCGTTTCTTTCTGCAGATCAGTCAAATCATGAGGCACCCATTTTTTTATTTTATTGATTTGACGCAAATGAGTCAATATTGTTGGTAAGGTAACGTTAAACCATGCCGCTAATTCCTGGGTAGTTTGGCTCAGATCGGCTTCCACCATCTCTTTAAATTCATTCTTATTCACCTGTGTGGGCGGTCTTTCACGTGGTTCGTTCTTCAAATCAAAGTTTCCATCACAAAAGCGTTTAATTAAACCAAAATCGCACGGTGCGTTCATTAGCAGTCCCCTCTCCAAACGCAACATTGATATTGCGAGCTGTTTCTGCCGCGTGAGTCCCGCATCGGAACTTTATTCAAAAATAAATCGAATTTTCGATGTACCTACTATCCATCTTTCTTGTCTAAGCTGAATAAAAAAAACAACTGAAAATCGATAATCGAATGTTGCACATTTTTTTAAAGAAGAACTTCATAAGTACCATGTGAAAAAAGTTTCACTCAAAAATCTCAAACTATGAAGGTTCTATGTCAATTCGAAGTACCTATTACACACAATAAAACGGCAATTTCATACTTTAACCCCTATTATTTATTTGTATTACAATAGTAGCGAATGTCTCTTGTCACAAGTTAATCGATATTTTGTTTTTTTTTAGTTCAACTGATAGCACTATAAGTACATAGAACTAAAAAAAAAAACTGCAATATATCTATTGTACCTATAATTATACTATCGAACAAATATGGTTACAATATATAAATGCGTAAATGAATTCATAAAAATGAAGTCAAAAAGGCATTCATAAATTCAGTTATCAATATTCATCCGTATCACATAAGTGCACAAAAGGCTTGCAGCATTGTCACGTTGAATTTCAATGATAATTAAAGAATGATCCTGTTTATGAGGCCATCACATTATTACCTATTTGGTTGGTATGAGTTTTTACACAACACAACTGAATATCGAGCCTTTTTATCGAGTCATTCGTCACGAAAGAACACAGATGCTTTAGGGAGGGCTTGAACGCCTGAGCCCCCCCCCCTGGATCCGTATTACGCGCGCTCTTTGACGGCAGCGCTTGTTATAATTTGTTACATAGAAATTTATACAATTTTATTGAGCGCCCAAACTGCAGATTAATAGACGCCCGCCTCGGGCGGTTGTTATGACAAGTCTTAAGTGTATTAACTATGCCTGTTAGATAGATGAGTACCTATAGCAACACTGTCGCGTTTAAACTAAAATAGTTGCTAAAAGCACGTAAATGTAAATTATTGAACTTACAAGGGTAAAGAAAGGTCCGCTTTAGATGTCCGGTCAAATGGAAAAGGTCTGTAAAGAGTAGTTGACAAAAAAGGTTTAAGGGTTCAAAAGATTCCTTGGGCACCCACAAGTAGCACACAAGCTCTCTAAGCCGTTCCCTGATAGAATTTCTTAATAACGGCATTGGCTCCATTAACAAGTTCTACAGTAGTTGTACAAGCAGCTACAGCGCCACCGTACCTACCCCTGTAATTGGCATAATTTATACGGGGTGACGAGGGGGGCATTGCAGGCCGCTCATTCGTCAACGCTAACGCCGGCGCCGTTCCGCCATTCATTCGTCAAAGCTAACGCCGCCGGCGCCGCGCCCGCGCCGTCCCGCCACTCATTCGTCAACGCTAACGCCGGCGCAGCGCCGTCCCACCACTCATTCGTCAACGCTGACGCCAGCACCGCGCCGTCCCGCCACTCATTCGTCAACGCTAACGCCGCGCCGTCCCACCACTCATTCGTCAACGCTGACGCCAGCGCCGCGCCGCCGCCGTCCCGCCACTCATTCGTCAACGCTAACGCCGCGCCGTCCCGCCACTCATTCGTCAACGCTAACGCCGCGCCGTCCCACCACTCATTCGTCAACGCTAACGCCGGCGCCGTCCCGCCATTCATTCGTCAAAGCTAACGCCGTGGCCGCGCCGTCCCGCCACTCATTCGTCAACGCTAACGCCGCGCCGTCCCACCACTCATTCGTCAACGCTAACGCCGGCGCCGTCCCGCCATTCATTCGTCAAAGCTAACGCCGTGGCCGCGCCGTCCCGCCACTCATTCGTCAACGCTGCCGCTCATTGCTACGCTGCGTAACAGCGGTCTTGGTCAAACTATAGTACGAAGATACAAAGGTTTTATGCGAGCGGTAGTCTGCGCCTAGTATAATTATACAATAAGTTCTTGTAACCAAAGCTCGGAAACCGATAATTTTTCAAACCGGTATTGGTCATAGACCTTGAACCAGAAACGATTGCGTTTTAGGTTTCGGTTACCGGTATTTTACCCGGTTAGTGGGAGAAACGAGATGAGACGATGAGATGAGAGAGATGTTGTTTGTATAACAGAACATTGGTTAAAAGATCATCAAGTAATGTCAATTAAATATGAAATTATTGTGTGGTTAGCCATTTCAGCCGAATACATGGGGGATCATTAATATTAGTAAAAAATTATATTCAATCGAAAGAACGAAAAGACATAATCGGGCTGTCTGTTGAACACACCATTGAATTGTCCTGTGTTGAGCTAGATAGGTAAGCATGTTATAGTATGTGTATACAGACCTCCAAGTTACCAGAATCTATCTATGTTTGATTCTGTAATGGAATATGTGTTAAATAAACTAAATGGTAGTAGTAAGTCAATAATCATATTACGTAGTGATTTTAATATTAATATATTAGAAAATAACGTTAATACTGTCAGACTATTAAGTCTTTTCAGGTCATTTGACTTGTCAAATGTTTTTATTGAACCTTGTATAGATAATATTTTCTGTAATTGATTACTTACATAAACAAATTGGAAATAAGTTGCCATCTGATCACAGTGGACAAACAATAACATTTTGCACCTACATGCCTTTACAAAAAATTTAAATAAGGTTTAGGCCAAATACATGTAGAAATCTAGAGAAATTAAATAATGTTTTGGCAAGTAAATTATGAATTCAGAGTTTTGATAATATATGTGACCCAATTGAGATTTACGTAGTTCTTTTCACTATTAAACAAACAATTCATTGACACTTTTCCACTAAAGACTAAAACTATTTACACAAAGTCTTTATTTAGTGATTGGGCGACTCCAGGTATTCGTAAAGGCAGGGATAAACTTTTTGAACTTTATGGCCTAAAGCAACATATGAATAATGCAAGCTTTCATCAGTATGTTGCAAAATATTTTAAAACTTTTAAAAGTGTGTGCAAAATGTCTAAAGCTCTTCACATAAGCAATAAAATAAAATCAGCTGATGATAAAATAAAAACTACCTGGCAAATAATAGATAATGAAACCGGTAGGAAAAAACAGCGTAATACTGAATTTAGAGACTGCAAATGGTCACATCAACTCAGATGTAGAAATAGCTCAGGAATTTGAAAACTTTTTTGCTAATATTCCCCATAAAGCCACTGAAGCTTTAAATTCCTCACCCGCGCTTTCTGCTGCCTTACTTAAAAAGAATATAAAGGCCTGCCCTTTCGAGTTTAGGTTTCAGTATACAGACCCCCAGGCTGTTATAAAAGCTTTTAAAGATCTTAAAATATATATCTTATATATCTTTTTAAGCATGCTGTCGGGTACTATACAGACAGGAGAACGCCGGTATACGCGTGCTTCCTAGACTTGTCAAAGGCTTTCGATCGTGTCACATACGACCTTCTTTGGGACAAGCTGGGCAGCGCGGGTGTGCCGGGGGAGTGTATCTCTCTCCTGAGGTATTGGTATGCAAACCAGAAAAACCATGTGAGGTGGGCGGGGGCGCTGTCGGATGAGTACAAGTTGGAATGTGGCGTCAGGCAAGGTGGTTTAAGTTCACCTCTATTGTTTAACATTTATGTTAACCAGCTTGTCGAACGGCTCAGTAGCACACATGTCGGCTGCCACATTGATGACATTTGTTTCAACAATATTAGCTATGCAGACGATATGGTGCTGTTGAGCCCCTCCGTAAGCGGGTTGAGGAGACTGCTGTCTATTTGTGAGAGGTACGCGGAGGCGCATGGGTTACAATATAACTCTAAAAAGAGTGAAATTTTAGTGTTTTAGTCGGGCAAACAACAGCCTACCCATGTGCCTCCTGTATTTCTCAATGGAATGGCCCTAAAGCAGGTTCAAACTTTTAAATATCTGGGTCACATTCTGACAGGTGACCTCAGGGACGATGAGGA
Organism: Xanthia togata; assembly: GCA_963853775.1. Lineage (NCBI taxonomy): Eukaryota > Metazoa > Arthropoda > Insecta > Lepidoptera > Noctuidae > Xanthia > Xanthia togata. Next base: position 9,232,249 of record OY970790.1, on the reverse strand, counting down.
TGTTGAGCGGGAGCGCAGGGATCTGGCGGTGAGAGCTAATATGCTCGCCCACAGGTTCGCACGTTGCACGAGCGAAGTAAAAGTCACACTTTTCAAAGCCTATTGCCAGTCTTTCTACTCAAGCGGCCTGTGGGTGAGATATACGCAGCGAGCCTACAGAGCCCTGCGCACTCAGTACAATAATGCGTTCAGGATGTTGTTGGGCCTGCCGTGGCGGTGCAGCGCGTCTGGGATGTTTGCTGAAGCGCGCACTGATGATTTCCAGGCCATCATGCGCAAAAAAGCAGCTTCCCTGCTGGCCCGTTTGCGGAGTACAAACAACAGCATTCTGAACGCGATAGCTGTACGTTTTGACTGCCCCTTTCAAAATCAGTGGGTCATGTCCTGTTTGGGTGTGGCAAGTCATTGTAAATAGAAAATTAAAAATGTATTTATTAGGTTAAGGTTTCTATGGGTCTATGCCACCCGAAATAAAGTTATAAATAATAATAATAATAAAATTAAATCAACAGAAAATATGTGGGGAATGTCTGTAAAAGTATCAAAAGTGTAAAGTATGATCAGTCATCGAAACCATTGCGCTTTATTTAGCTTTCATATTTAACACTAGTGTAGACCAAGGCGTCTTTCCGGATCTCATGAAACACAGTAAAGTAGTTCATTTGTTCAAATCCGGTGATAGTAAGGAACCCAACAATTATAGGCCTGTGTCAATTCTGCCAGTTCTCAGTAAGGTGTTTGAAAAGTGGATACTCAATCAAATGTTACGTCACTTTAATAAAAAATCCATCTTTCATGACCAACAGTATGGTTTCACCAAAGGGCGCTGTACCACTGACGCCGGTGTCACCCTAATAAAGAACATTTTTTATCAATTTGGTACTAAATATAAAAAAAACCAAATGCATTAGATTTAAATTACCAAATGTTAGAAGTAGCGAATGTGACATCATATTGAATGGAGAAAAACTGGAATTTATTAATCAAACAGTTTTCCTTGGAATCACGCTAGACGAGAAATTACAATGGGGACCCCATGTAACATCTCTCGCGGGGCGGCTAAGCTCGGCCGCTTACGCTGTTAGAAAGTTATGACAGTTAACAGATGTAGAAACGTTTGGTCTATTTTAGCTACTTCCACAGTATTATGTCGTATGGCATTTTACTGTGGGGTCGGGCTGCTGACATTGAATCCATCTTTGTTTTACAAAAAAGAGCTGTCAGAGCCATTTATAATCTACGTTGTCGCGAATCTGTCAGGGAACTATATAAAAAGATTAATATTATGACGGTACCTTGCCAATTCATTTATGCAAATATTATGTACCTATGTGAGAAAAAATCTACATCTTTTTAATAAAATAAGTGATAGACATAATTTTAATACTAGAAAGAAAGATAAAATAGATCAACCATTTTTCAGACTATCTAAAGTAAATACATCTTTTATGGGGTACTGTGTTAAATGTTACAACAGAATACCTTGTGATATATTAGAATTAAATGAAAGAAAATTTAAAACTCATATTTAAAAGTACGCTTTGTAAACAAACATATTACAAATTAGAGGATTATATCCAAGATAAAAATGCTTGGAAACATGCTGGTCCTGCTCCATAGGACAATTCAGAATCTAGACAAAATCGAACTGGTTGCCAATTTAATTGTATAATATTATTTTTTTAAAACATTTATTTTTGTTTTTGTGATTACTTGAACTCACACACTGACTTATTATTAGTATTACTTGTTAGAAATATAGTATAATTTTACAATGTTTGTAAGTATGTGAGCACCATGCATCTATCACATAATTAATTTATGTCATTCCTTCATTTTTCATTCTTTTTACCTATCGTGGTATAGTAATCTTATTCTAAGTGCATTGTCTTCACATATAATTAGTGTATACAAGATATAATGTTTTTTTTTTTTACCAAGAGAAGAGTAACGGTGGAGTTTCTTGCCTATTCTTCTCCACACGAAAACTACCTTTTGGAATGGGCGACTAGAATCAGTTAAAAATTATAATTTTTTGTAAATTTTGACGTTCAAAAGTGCCATTTTTGTGCCTAACTGAAATAAATTATTTGACTTGACTTGACTTAAACCGTTTTTATACAAATTCCGATTCTCGACGGCATGTATCTCTCTGGCATGCCAGTTTCCTCATAATGTTTGCCTTCGCCGTTTTTGAAGCAAGTGATAAATATACAATGCATACATGAATGGGAAAAATTAGAGGTGCGTGCAGTGGGTTCGAACTGGAGACCTGGTCACACGACTAGGCTATCACTGCTCTTTAAGGTAAGAAAGAAGATGCGTAACACTCAGCCCTATTTTAGATCTCCCAAGTCTTTAAAAGATAATCGCAATCTGACTTGGGGGCTTTGCAATGGGTCTCCAGAAATATTAGTTTGGTCAATACAACTCATGGCATGTTTAAATTCGTAAAATGGTCCACAAATTATGAATTGCTTTATTGAAGTTTAATGTCAAATAGATGAATCCGATTAGGCAATCTGGCAGAATCAAGAAGTTACACAAATCATTTTGAAGATTTTGTGAAGATATATCGAAGTAATGGCAGATTTAGCCTTTTATGAAAATTTCTTTGAGTATGCAAGTGAGACCATTTTATATTGCCGGCGAAGTGTAGCTCTTCGGAAAATGGAAATAGCCTTTGCCTTGAGGTTCATATTAATAGGCTAAATAAAAGCGTGTGTCGTGACCTCATCCAGTCATCCATTAGCTGCAGCCGTACATATTATGTAGGTACCTGCCGCGATGGCATAAAGCCAACCACCTACAACTACTACCTCCAAGGCAAGTGAATGGATTGTGAAGAAGTAGCCTGTTTTAATTAAATTGTTCCAGATAGATCAGATACTATCATGTAGTATTGTAGAGGTTTAGGTACCCTGTACCCCCTTAATGAAATAAAGACTTAGATGTTATGCCTAGATGACAAGTTACCACGAACTTCTAATCACATTTTAGGTGCTGATTATATACCTACACTTAGTTTTTGTGAGAGTCAAAATGGCGGGAGTAGGTACCTTAACAGGGTTAATATTTTATTGATTTAACTTGTATGGAAGCACATCTTTTTGCTCCCTAAGACAATTAAGCATAGTGAAACAAATAACACGTTTCTATGAAAATCTATATAGGTACCTACTGCTACTAATGAAGGAACATTATTTGTCTTATTGTTGTGATTTTGTTAGCTGTAATAATCTATAATCGTCATTTAGGTATTACGTTGCATGGTACCTAACTAGTTGACTTGACAGACGTTGTCCTGTCAACATGCAATAAAGAATTGGGTAAGTATTGAACATTTCAATAGGTCATACAAAAATCCCATAGAACATTTTCCGGGATAATTCTCCAATTTTCTTTTCTAAAAACCTAATTCGGATTCGGACTAAGTGTACAATAAAGTGTATAAATAAATACGGGAATGAAGTAGGTACTAATCACAAAAATTCCGGAACAAATTTAAATAAAAAATCCCCGTTGGATACAGCGTTTCTCGTGGAAGGTTTTGGTGTAGGTAAATATGCACAGGTTGTGTATTACCTGAGCTATCGCTGGTTATGTAAAGGGAGTCCTTTCTGAACGAAACCGGAGCAGATCTGCTTAAAAAATATTATTACATTAATGTTTCATCCACGGTAGCCCGCGAATTTTACAGTTTTTTTAGCAAGTGGCAGCAGCAGCTTAGTAGGCATCGTGTTGAGTATGACAGTATGATCTGTTTGAAAGTACCTACTAATCACAAAAAGTGCTGGACAGATGTTATTATTTTCACCATTAGATAGAGCGTTTCTCGAGGAAATATAGTATTATGTTACATCTAGACTTAAAACAGGCATACTGCAGTGTACGAGTCGCGTGTTTACAAAATGCGTCTCCATGGCAACACTGGGCAGCCAAATTGTATGTTGGTACAAGCTAGAGCTACGTAGGTATGCTTCTTTTTATTTACCTACAATTAATCAAACTTTACCAACACGTGTTGTTTATTATAATTACCTATGTATCTATTTTAACTCCTCGTATGCGAAATTGGACTTTTTGACAATTACCTACTCTATAACTTTACTAGTCTCTATAATTTTAAACTTGACTGGACCACTTTAGTATCTAATGTAATTTTCTCCAGTAATTGCTAACGATTTATCAAGTACGTTTATAGATAATAACGAATTTTTACAGATTTTTATTAATTTAAGTACGAAACTTTGCATTATAGAAATCGGACAGACTAGAAGTAAACCCTGTTAAAAATCAAACTACCAACAGTTCGCGTCAAATAACTTTGCCGCTCTGTATTGGGCCACAAATAACTGCGCAGTACCTAGTCATCTTACCTAAAAAACAGCCGGACCTGGACCAATTTTTCATCTATTCGCTAGCTTCGTTTATTTGAAAACGCTTTTCCTTTAGCATCTTAACGCAGCTCATGTTGTAGTAAAGCAGGATAGGTAGCTAGAATCTACATACAATTTAACTGCCCAAAAGGCTCTTTAGCACAACCCCGTAGGTACAAGTACAAGAAGCATTTGTAAACACTACGCATGTTTGCTTCTTTATGCCGACACTTGTCGAGACTCATCCTCTAGCTATTTCGTAGGGTGGCGCATGCGTAATAGTTATTTGTTATACAAGAGCGCAAAGTTGCTTTTTAACCGCGTGTTCAATTTTGATGACCGAGCAAGCGAAGGATTCTAAAATTGAATCACGAGCGCAGCGAGTGATTCAAAATTAGAATCCTGAGCGTTAGCGAGGGAATCAAAAGAGCACGAGGTGAAAAATCTTTGCACTCGAGTGCAACACGTAACTTTTCATTCCACCTCAGCGAGGAAATGACTAAATGCAAAAAAAAAAACGTTTGCGCATTATTAACAGTTTCAGTCAATTCTGTTGGCGTCAAGCAAACTTCCTCGTCGCTAGAATCACTCATTTTAGTTTTTTCACTTGTTTTCAAGTTTCTTGTTTTTAATATACCTAAGGTTTAACAATGACGTGAAAAAATGCCGCGTAAAGAACCGCGTACAAAGCAAATTGAAAAAAGAACACCAAGAAGGTTCCGAGTCTGAGTTTTTAACAAATTAAAAAAAAGTTGTATGATATATTCGGCACCATAGAGGTAGCAGTAAATAGGTTTAATGTTTTTTTTAATTCACAAACTTAGTGCACACGATGTTCTAAATTCAATTTACTTTATCCTCTAGAGAATAAAAACGGCTTTTCCACTCAGATACTGAAGATTAAAAATACTCTTTCCGAGATGGTGGGATGAAAAAGTAGTTAGTCCGTTTCAATACATAAACCGAGAGCAGCGAATGGAATGGAATCACACTTGCAGCGACTACGGCTTGCAATGGACGCCGTAAACGCTTCAAGTGTGATTAATCTTATATTTATGTAAACATATAAATCAATTGCCGTGCGTTAGTCTCACAAAAGCTAGAAAATGGCTCGACCGAGAAGGGAAAATGAAAAATGCTAGGTACGCATGCCGGCCGGGCATTAGCTTGTAATAAATGAAAGAAAGCGCTCAAGAGAATATCTACATACAATCAATCAATCTGCCTAGCCTTTTCCCAACTATATTGGGGTTGGCTTCCAGTCTAACCGGATGCAGCTGAATACCAGTATTTTACATGGAGTGACTGCTTATCTGACCTCCACAACCCAGTAACTGGGTAATACGATACCCCTTGGCAAGACTGGTTGTCAGACTTTCGGGCTTCTGACGACCCGTAACGACTGTCAAAGATCCACGAATGACAACCGGGACCAACGGCTTAACGTGCTTTCCGAGGCACGGAGGAGTCTCGGTATGTAAAGATGGTCACCCATCCACAGACCAACCCCGGCAAGCGTAGCTTAACCTGACGGATCGACCCGTGCGGCAGTTACTACTTAGCCACGAGCTCCTCGAATATCTACATACATATAAATATAATAATTACTATAACAGCTCCAGTAGTGTCGTGGCGCAAACTGTACTTAGCTATAATAGAAGCAACTTCAGTTATTTTATTCAAAATTACTAAACAAAAATTGCTCTTCTATAATCTCTTCTATAAACTACAATTTTGTGTTTCGATTTATGCTTAGGGTGTAAGCCTTTTTGGAACGAAGTTCTTTATAAGGCTTGTGGTAGGAGTAAACTTGTAAAAATCGTAAAGTAGGTAACGAAAAAGCGTTATGGCAAAAATAATAAGTTTTTGTTTTTTAATACAGAGCCATGTAGTTTATTCAAATTCAAATTAAAATCATTTATTGCTTCGCTTGCGCATTGTTGTGTAGAAACAATCAACGCGGGCTTCCGCGAATATTGTCGATGAGCTGCAATAGCGGGAGAACCCCAACATCATCCTATGAACGCGTTGTTAAACTGGACACGAAGGGCACGGTATGATTTTTGCGTGTAGTCATAAAAATAAAATGGTAAAATTGATAATTTTTTTTTTTTTTTTTTTTTGATAATAATTGATAAATAAAAAAATCATACATAAATAAGTAGGTAAATTCATAAAAATGATTAACGTATACAGTATACACATGGTGATAACATTTCGATAAATTAAAACATGATTAAAAATTATCAACAAAATATTAAAAAATATTAAAATTAAATTGATAACATTGGTAAAGATAAAAGATACAATTGATAAAATCATTTTATATTTTAGAAAATAAAATAGAAAGAGACAGAGAGAGAGAGAAAGAAAGTGTGAATTTGGTCCCTGGTCATTTGGTTTTAGTAAAGGATCCGACCTAGGAAGGACATTCACTATGTGTTTAATAGATGAAAAGTATTTTTTTTAAATCAAATTTAGTATACCTATTATGTTAGAAAATATATCGCGAGTCGCTCTATTCCAAGGTGGCTACGAAAATTTCAAAATTTTTCTACGTGAGTTTCTTGGTTTATAAGGATGTTACTGCCGATAGTGACGTTAAAATAAGTATAAGATCGAGGCTGCGAAAATTAAAAAAAAAATCACCATAGGTGTCGTCTTAAAGCCGACGTTAAAATGTGAACCCAAGATGGTGACTGAGATAATTTTGTTTTTGTTTTAAGTGTGAGGAGGAACTTCGTTCCTAAAAAAGTGTTTTTTAATCGCGGGACTATTCGATTTCCTATGGAACATTCACTTCAAATGCAGGGTGTAAACATGAGCATGATCATCGTCTAAAGTCTAAACTATCACGTTCATCAAGGGTTAATCATGCTTTAATTAGATTAAGTCATTTTAAAACAATTGACTTTAGACTATTTTTTAGAATAGATTTTGTATTGTGGTCTGAAAAGTCAGGGTTTGGCCCTTAAATAACGGTAGGAGGGGTTCACATCGACGTCGAGTCGACTATGAAGTACCTAGGACTCGTCCTCGACAGTCCGGCGCCCCCGGTTGGCTCCCAGACTGGAGCGGGCCGGGGCTGCCTTGAAGCAGCTCCTGCCCAATCTAGGGGGTCCAAACGCCTCCTGCCGGAGGCTATACGCGGGGGTCGTGCGGTCCATGGCCCTTTACGGGGCACCGGTGTGGGCGCGTTCGTTGAGGCGGCGGCCAGCCCGCCGGTTGAACGCGTCCCAGAGGGTCATGGCCACCTGGCTGGTCCGGAGATTCCACACGGTCTCCGGTGAGACGGCAAGCCTTCTTGCCGGATTGCCGCCATGGGATCTGGAGGCAAAAGTCCTCGCGAATATTGGGGAGTGGCGCGAGGAGGCAAAACGCCGGGGCTTGATTCCGATACCGCGAGAAATCGCGGCACAGCGGACAGAGCTCCGGTGGGATCACATGGCGTCATGAAGAGTTCTATTGTCGCAACCCAGTGCTGGGCACGACACTATTGCGGCGATGAATCCTCTCTTTGAAGAGTGGCTGGAGAGGCGCCACGGCGTCCTCACCTTCCGCCTGACGCAGGTCCTCACCGGACACGGCTGTTTCGGGAGGTTCCTGATCGGTATCAGGCGGGAGGTAACGCCCGGGTGTCATCACTGCGTGGATCGCCTGGAGGACACGGTGGAGCATACGGTGGAGGTCTGCCCGGCTTGGGCAGAGCACCGCCGTGTCCTCGTGGAGGCGATCGGTGGCGGGGATCTCTCGCGTCCGGCCCTGGTCCAGGCCATGGTACGGAGCGAGAGGGCATGGGAGGCTGTCACCTCCTTCTGCGAAGCAGTAATGCTCGCGAAGGAGGAGGCGTGAGGGAGAGGCAAAATTTTGCGCCCTCACGCCCCTAGCCGCCGCAGTAGGAGACGCCCACGGCGTTGGGAATCGCAAGCCGATTCCTGGACACCGTAGGCGCGGGCTTGCAGACGATGAGCAATGGGTAGCGCGCCGTCCGGTAAGGACCAGGAACGGGTCGACGGCGCGTTGTGGTCCACGCGCGCCTCAAAGAGATGTCAGCAAGTGAAGGGGTCCGATGGGACCGATGCCTGCCGGGGTTGCGGGAAAGTCCGAAAGGGATACCGTGGCCTCTGGCATTGCACAGGCAACTGAAGGAACACGGGTGGGTTTTAGTCAGTAAGAGTTTAACACCTCCCGCTCCGCCCAGAGCGGGAGAAGTCATTTGACGATATGACACGCAAAAAAAAATAAAAAAAAGTTTGGCCCTTACGTCATTTGAAATTACTACCATCGATATGATTAAGCTAGTTAACTTTTTTATTTGATAAAGATTCATATTATTAAATAGGTTAAACGGCATTTGTAAGTAAGCCGGTAGGTTTCAACTTTTTTTTTAGATTTCCGTACCTCACAAGGACACGTCCATTTGTCAAGACGGTTTCAAGTTGAAACAGATGGGTCTCCCTTGTTTTACCGAAAAGTAATTGCCAAATTATCACTTCCCAAACAAATTTTCGCATAATTTCATTTGCCAAATTATTACTTACCAAAAAATCTCTTTACAAATAATTGTTACGAAAACCTATGTTTGGCAAGTGAAAGTTTGAACAATAACTTGTTTACCAACTAGTACTTTTACCATTTTTTATCTAGTCAAATATTTCAGTTGGTTTATCATATTTTACGCAAAATTAAACAAGCCAAATATTTGGTGTCGTCAATTTTAAACTTACCATTTCTGTTTAATCGATTGCGTAGCCAATGACAAAAAATTTGCATCTATATGTTAGTTGCACATATTAGACAAATTAAATTACAATGTGTAAATAAGTGGGTAGATGGTAAATCATAAATGTCGCACGATGTGGGTAAGTCATGCAAAACACTATCACTGTGTTTTGTAGCGGAAGTTTATTGAGATTGTTACGATATATTATTTTGTAGATAATTGTTGTTAAAAGTATAACGTAAATAAAGTTTACGATGAGTGAATGTAGTGATGAGTGTGAAATTTTTAAATCTACACGAGGTTGTGTAAAGTTGTTTCGAAACGGATTTACATATGAAAATAATAACAAAGTGAATGATACCTATTATTGGTACTGTGAGTACAGAAAAATAAATTGTTTAAATGTACTGCATCCCAACAAACTACACCAAAAGATGGGATTCATAAGGTATTAAAGAGCAATGAAATTCACAATCATGAACCAAATCCTGGGAGAAAAATAACCAGTGACCTTATAGAAAAGATCAAAAGTGAGGTTTCATCTGGAACAAAAATATGCAAAATAATACAAAATAACAAAGCAAATGCTCCTTTGGACGTTGTAGATAACTTGCCTTCAACTTCGGCTCTAAAGCAGAGGATGTATCGACTACAAAAAAAAACAAGAAGTAACAATAGAACCAACTGATGTACATTTCCAGCTAAATTTATCACAAACACGGAACCTTTAAAGTGGCACAAAATAATTATATTTAAACAATTATACATGGCAATGTATTATCTGATAACAATAAAACATTTCCACTTTGTTTTTGTATGTGTACCAACAAGGATAAACGTACGTATGACGTAATGTTCGAATTAATAATGCAATACGGAAATGAAAATAATATTGACATGACGCCAAAAGTCTGTATAATAGATTTCGAAACGGCAGCCATTTCAAGCTTAAGATCTAACTTTGAAGACGTTTTATTACAAGGGTGCTTTTTCCACTTGGGACAAATTATTCTAAACAGGTAATAATAATGTTATTATAATTATATTACTCGTATTTCTCTCGATAGCCTCCTAAAAATAATCTCTTTTTCCATATTTTTTTCTATATAATCTAGTCGTTTCTGGCACTCGCCGGCCGCTGCCGCGGCACCGCTCGCTTCGCTCGCTCGGCTCGTGCGTAGGTGGTCACAGTTTTAACCTAACCTAACCATTTTTTTAAAATTAATAACCTACTGTAACTAGTTCCATAAATAACCTAATAAATTCAAGCACATAAGCTTACAAAGAAATACGCAAATGACATCAAATTTAACAAACAAGTAAAATGTTTATTGGCTTTAAGTTATTTGCCAGAAAATGAAATCATTCTATATTTTAACAAGCTAATAGAAGGTATAGAAGATTCTGATTGGAAGCAAATCGCGAATTGGTTTGAAGAAAATTATGTTAGCGGATCATGAAACACGCAACCGAAGTATCCACCAAGCTTTTGGAGTTGCCATGTTGTAAACGAAAGACAAATACCTAGAACTTCAAACTCAGCTGAGGCGTGGCATCGTAGAATAAACATTCTCATTGATAAACACCACCCTGGAGTGTATCGCTTAATTAAAGAATTAATAAATGAAGTTTCTTCAAATTTAGCTGACATTGAGATTATACTATCAGGTGAACCGCCACAAAAAAAAGAAAAAAACATATATGGACAAAGACGACAGAATTAATCGAGTTCTGCAACACAAGTCTGAATACTCCGAAATAAATCTGCTGTCCATTGCAAAAAATTTAAAATTGTAAGTTACAAATATTTTGTAGGTACTAGCTTTTGCCTAATCATTTGACTAAACGTTTATTGTCTAAATATTGTTTGCTGTAATAAATCATTTGATTAAAGACCAAAAGCCTTAATGACATTATCCTTGGTAACAATCTGCCAAGTAAACATTTGACCAAATGAAAATGTGCGTACTAAAATGATTCCAAATATTACATTGGTATAAAAAAGGTTGCTAAAATTTGTTTGGGTAATGAAAATTTGGCAAAATCTTTTGGGCAAAACGGCAGGATCCCGTCACAGATGGGTTGCCAAATCGGCTGTTTTATAAAACCGTAAGTTGTTGCTCTGTTATGGATGAAGATGATGGATTGCTATTGCGCATTACGTTTAACAAATCTGCTACCCTAGTTTAGACGTAATGCAAAAAGACTTATTTGCCGTTACTGGTACCGAGCGTAGGTTAGAGTATTCGGGTCCATTCGGGGGCGCATACAAACTATATGGTTAAATAGGTTCACTTACGGCTACTCCTGGGCAAAATCTGACTGCTGTCGTTACTGAAATACCTACCTGGAGTCCTGGATCATTTCTTGTTTAAGGATGCTAGTTGGTCGTATTCTTTGATTACATACAGGGGGAAAGTAGAAGCGGGTCCTGGAGGGGAAGTACACTTAATATTGATGCTAAGTACCAAGCTTTACTCAAAGGAAACAAGATTTCTTTTCAAAAGTAAGTATAGTAATATTTTGAAGTCTTAGTTAAATTCCAAGATTTTGTTTCAATTAGATGAAATTTTTATTAGAGAGATTTGATCCTTAAGACGCTGACAACAGCTAAACCACGGTCACTGTCGGACTGCATAGAAAAGAAAAAGAAGTGCAATGACACAACGCTTGTAATTTATTGCAAAATATGAAGTAATTATCGATTTATTCAAAAATGAGTTGAGTAATTGAAAATAAAAAAAAAACAAGTTTTGCATTCAAATGAGACATTCTTGTTATTAATTAAAATACCAACGTTCGTTGATATTTAATACAGATATTTTGGATTAGAACTCAAATTAAAAGGATAGTTTACCGTTAATTTGTATCGAGATTTTTTTGTAAACGTGTTTTGGTAACAACTAAGTTCTGAGAAATATGTTCAAGATTAACATATATTTTTCCCACTTCTACCAACTATATAGATTTGGCTTTTTTTTGTTAAGTCAAGCCTGCTTTCACCGTTTGCCTGTTATCAGCGCCTTAAGGTGGACCCTTTTAGATCGTGTCATAAACATGCAGGATCTTCTCTCTTCGAATTTGGGTTGATTCTATTCCCGGTTCAAGCAAGTGATAAATTTCAAAAATGTATTGAAGTTGATTTTCTTATTTATTCATTTCTTAATGAGAATGGTCAACATAGTCGACGGCTTTGCTAATTTCTGGATGATTAGATTAGATAAGAAATAAAACACTTATGATTGATTTATTAACATTTTATTACGATCGATTATAGTAAAACTAAGTTTACATATCAGCACATAAATAGTTTCCGGAGCGAAGCAGCGAATCGGCTATATTCATTGGTCCAATATCTTTCATTTCGCTGGAATTTTGCCTACGTAAATTATTTTACTTCTTCTTCCATTGTCGTTTTCTATACATCGATCATCCTTTTGTTATTCATTCGAATAAAGAAATTCAACGCTTCTCCATTTATCAAGTTTCCTTTTTATTCGTTTACGATTCTCATTCTTCCTTCAAAAGTGTCTACTTATTCTCTGAACGTTTCGTATGTGGCCATTATCTTTTATAAGATTCTGACCAGTACCCTAATTACGTACCTAATGCAAAATCAATCCGAATCTGAATCGTTTTGAAACAGATTGCTAATCCATTGCTCCGTAAGTTCGAAAAAAAAAACTGCAGAGCAACGTAAATAACGCAATGAATGTTGTTGAACTGTCAAAATGAAACAGATTTGTCTTTATCGTTTACGAAAATATGTTGCGTAATTAGAAAGCTGGTGTCATCTTACTCTAACAGGAATGAATTGTTTCAAACAATTATTTCCTGATGTACAATCATTTCCCTTCTTATCATGGATAATCCGGTGCTGCTGCGATCCGGAGAGGCGACAGCAGAAACAGACAAATTATAATCTAAATTATACTGATAGTGTGCTTTAATACTTTACGACTATGGTTCCAAAGATATCCGGCCAAAAATAATAAAGATAGAGGTTTTACATAACTTAGTTCCTTAGGAATGTTATTTTGGAATGCATGCAAACATATTTAAAAAGAAGAATTTGTTTAACAAAAAAATATACAAAAAGACAAAAAAACGAAAATCTGCCATAGTCGTAATAGCAAATAACTTTTATTAACTTATGACATACTTATCGTTAATTAAATACTTAAAAACTAAAGAAACCTAAAAAAGTAGAGATCCATAATTGTAGGCAAAAAATAATTAATATTCTTATGTATTCTAAAATAGGAATGTAAGCATTGCAAGACAGATATATTATGACAATATCTAGCTGAACCACGGAATATTGAAAATTACAATGCGAATGCTGTAATATTTTTTGCTCATTGTCACACTGCACTGTGTACCCTAATTTAACAGGCAGGTTATATCATTCTAATATTTGTTGGCTATAATGACAAAGCTAGAAATAGTCATTCTATACCTGGACAACTACGGAGCGGAAACATTATGTGGAGTGGATTGTGTTAGGAGCATTATCGGGTGTTGCCAGCCGGTCAGCTAGTCCGGCTGTTATTCTAGGCTCTTGCTTTCGTTCTCGTGAAGTTTAGTGATGGATTACTGTTCGTTAGTGGGGGTCTCTCGGCTGACACATCGGTCTGCATATATTTGGATCGTTTGCCTGGTACCGCATCAGTTAATCGCGTCACAGTAGATAGAATATGTAGTTTCTCCACAATATAGGTGTACTCACGCAATAACATCCCCAGCCAATATTTCCTCTCGACTCTGTATCCGTGTATTCTTATAGGTACTCACGGACAGCAGAATCTACACTTAAATATAACAGCAGTGCTTGGATAACTCGGTTAAATATGGGAGACTTCGATTCGGCGCTTTAAAATACACCAGCTCGATCTCCACTCAAGGCTAAGTGAAACCAACCTTAAATAACTAAAAGTTTGCGACTAAACTGGTATTAACAATCCCCACTGCCCCCTGCCTTCAATGTAGGTAAACCTTTCAATGTATTTTAAAGCTTAGAGCAAACTGTGTGCATAGCAGCTTGGACATCTGAAACCAGGGACTGAAAGCGGTTATGGTTAAAGGTTAAGATACCTCAAAAATATACCGGTACCGGTTTAAAATCCAGGTTGAGCTATACCGATACCTTTAAAAATAAAGGTTGGGCTAAACCGTTATTTAACCTTTACACGATTTCGGTATCAAAAACATGCGAGATGGCGGCGTGGCGTCGAACACTTTAGAACTAGTGTACCTATTTTGTAACAATCGACAATCGGCAAGTGAACGACAGACAGAGTAGCGAGGCGGTGTGTCAAAGAAAACCCATATTTATTAAGGTTTAGGTACTGCTACCGAAACATTTATAAAGGTTATAGTACTTCTACCGAAATATACCGGTATGCATATCCAACCTCAAAATTCCGCTACTGAAAAAATTAACGGTATCGAAATATTTCGGTAACCTTTATTTAACGGTATGACGTCATACTGAAATTTAAAGGTACCTTAATTTTTCGGTAATTCAGTCCCTGTCTGAAACCATTTTGAAATTGTCGTTTGACGTACGGTGGACCGATTTTTGTTCCGCATCTGCCATTCACAGCGATGTAGGTATTGATGGAAACAGTTCGAAGTGCACATTGTTCGCATTCACTTGTATGACAATTGACAATCAGGTGATTGAACGCTTGCTGTTATCGAGCTAAATGGCGTGCGATTGGAGAAGCCATCAGGGTCATACGATAGGTTTCTGCTGGTTTTTTTTATATCAGTTCAGGCTCAGTAATAGCCCAAAATGTTTAATTATCAGAATGATATTGTCATTGGTGAACTGTGACTCCACTGAGATATGCATGACTGACTTCAGGTTGACCTAAGTTTGTCCAGATACGGTTGCACGCAGTCTGCCCTACGCTTAACATTTTAATACTTATCTAAATATATAATAATCTTAACAACACAATAATTATTTAAGACTTACAGTTACAATCCTTCGTATCAACAATTTATAATTAAAATTTCAAGAACTATCTATGAAAATAATGAGGAAAATACCTAAATTAAAATTTTGAGCGTCATAATTTTGGTAGCAAATCCAAAAAGGGTAGTAAGGGTAAGAAAAGATTTTTTTTAAATTAATTTAGATTTAGGCTGGTGGTCCTGGAGTGGCAACGATGGCGGTGGTTAATGGTACTTACATGAAGTGTTCCGATCAAGTTAACTACGAATGATGGTAGTAACAAAGATTCGTTTCGAAGTGTCGACTGGCCATTTAATAACAGCTGCCGAATGTTGTTAAGAAACCATGTTTCATTGGCCTGTCATAAGAACGATTGAGTTCAGACTGGAGGAACTCAATTTCACCAAGCGGAGCTATTATCTTCAATATTCCAGGAGCGTGCCCTCAGCTTTTCCAGACATATTATTCCTTCATCTAAGTGTGGTCAGAAAGGCCTTATGATACTGGGCCGGGTGAAAGGAAAACGCGTTCAGCACCGCGGCAGAACACCGGCAAGATGGTCAGACGCAATTAAGAAGGATGATGGAGGCAGCATGTACCAAGTCTTTGGACTGCCGCAGAGACTGCCACATTGACTGCCGTTTGTCCAAGTCTTACCATGCTCCAAGCGGTCCACACTGCAGAAGACCTCATAGATAACTTGGAGTCGTATTTGGTCGTGATCCTCAACATTGAAGGAACGACGAAGAACAACAAAAGCAATCATCGTTTTGTAAAGAGTTTACATTTACACATAGTCTTAAATTCTGACGTGATATTGATGCGCAGGAGTCAAATTTAGTCAGTATCTTCGCAACGCTTTAAGCTTTCCGTGCCTCGGAAAGCACGTTAAGCTGTTGGTCCCGGCTGTCATTCGTAGATCTTTGACAGTCGTTACGGGTAGTCAGAAGCCCAAATGTCTGACAACCAGTCCTACCTATGTCCGGGGTATCGTATCACCTAGTCACTGGGTTGTGGAGGTCAGACAGGTAGTCTTTCCATGTAAAATACTGGTATTCAGCTGCAACCGGTTAGACTGGATGCCAACCCTTTTGGGAAAAGGCTAGGCCGATTGATTTATTTGATAGGAAAGTGGACTGCTAGGCAAATGTTTGCGCCACCCAAGCCAACAGCCCCAAATGGTAATTATAATGTGTCTGATAGAAGGAGCACATTAATACTAACAGTTATTGTTACATAGTGCGTGATTACACAGAACATACCTAAATGCTATTAAATATAAGAGAGTTATGTGGTATCATCTCTATTTGAACACGGGACGTGGCTGTTGTAGTCCCGGTTAGAATGCGCGTGATTTAGAGATGGGGAATGCGTAATCTTCGTAGTGTTCTTAAGATTTTTTTTGTTTACAGTATCTTTCTACACCGTCTGGTGCCGACAGGGAGTAGGAGAGTGTGAAACCCCACTTTTCGCTGCTATGTTTGATCTTCAATTTGTTCTGCAGTAATTGTCAGCCACCCGATTTTTGTCGGTCGTCGTAATCTATGTCACGCGCATTCTAAGCCTCCCCGCACGTCGGAGGACTAACCTGCGGGGTTCCCCTGGTCGTAAGGACTGGCTGGAGACTCATAGGCTTACGTTGAGCCATGTCTAATAGTTCAGGTGCCAACTGAGATCACTCATATTGTCAAGTCCCGTAGTCAGTACCAATTAATATTCTCCCCTGAGAAGAATATTGCACATAATCATAATTCATTGTCAGATTTTAACTCATATCTGCTGTTACGACCTTTAACAACTTAATTACAAATCAATTCATTTTTTCAATCTTGAAAAAGCCAACAATTACTAGTAATTTATCAACATCAACAAATTCTAATCATCAAAGGTACGGCCAAACTGCCAGGACGCCGGCGTCCGTCATCCGGCGTCCTAGGTAGCGTTCAGTTGTTTATTATGAACTTCTAGGTACGGGTCCACAACCGTCCCGTGATCGCCGCGAACACAAATTCGAAATTCAAGTGATGCAGGCAGGACGTCGGACGCGGCGTCCTGGCGTTTGGTCGTCCCTTAAGGCCTTACCAATTTTATCATAATTTTAGTTATCCAAAGAGAATTTTTCCCTGAGTTATTCCCTGACAAAATACTTAACCTAAATACATAATAAAGTAATAACTTATAGCATAATTAGGTACAACATGTAAGAAAGTGACTTTTTATTTGTATTTTTTAAACTTAATTTTAAATGAATCCTGTTTTTGTCTCATCTGAAGAGCGAATGTATAAAAAGCGACTAGCAGTAAAGTAGCTATTAAATAATATCAGATATATACTTGAGACCTGTTAGTATATCAACAGTAGGCAACGATTGTATTTTACACATGTGGTTATTGTAAAGTAACGTACGTACAATGAAATACTATACCTAACTAAAAATATTGGTATTTAGCCTAAATGATATACTTAATATTATACTAAATCAAAAATAAATATATAAATACTGAAGAGTTCTAATAATATTAAGTTTATAGTTAAACCATTACTTAAAATATCACATTTTTAAGAATAATATTACATAGAGTTCAAAATAAACCATAGGTAAGTAGGAAATATGACTAGAATTTATTATAATTACTTATTAAGTAAAAGAAAAATGATCAAGTAACATAATAATTAATGACAGTAGTAGCTAAATTGTTCATATTTCATAAATATGTTACATAAAATGATATAAGTATTTGAGATAATCTGGTTCTAGTTGCATGGAAATCAGACACGAATCAGGGGTCTTACCGTACCGCCGCATTCACGAGATGTAACTTCTTGTTTACTTAATAGTAAAGCGTCACTCATCCGTAGCAAGGTAATATTGATGTTATTATGGTTTTTTCTAAAGGCAGTCCAATTCCAGAAGTGTGTCCAATTAATGGGGGACGATCGTCTTTTGAAATTACCTCATAACTTAGGAGTCGGTAGCGGAGTGTGACCGCCCCTTGTTATTTAAAATTATATGATACTAAAATAAAATACATAAAAAGAATTGAATTCAATACTTAAAAATATAAATATTCAACAACATTTTGAACTGCATAAAGATATTCTATAACAACCAACAGGTGAAAATGGATATAAAAATAATGAAGGTATCGTAACTTCTTTGAAGATACAATTTCGAAGGCTACCGCAGACCGCAAACCACAGAGGTCCATCATTGCGGTTGGGAGGCCTTACCGCAGCGGTCTGCGGTCTGCGGTCGCCTTCAGAATTGTACCTTAACTTAGGGCAATATATGAGTTATAAAATAGGTACAACTATTTGTGGTGGGGTATATACAAACTACGAAAAATTTTGATAACAGGAGAAACATTTTGGGTAACAATAAATAAATATCGTAGAAATTCATTAGGTGATATGTTTAGATATTATTATTATTTTAGAATTTGGAATAAAAAATATAGAGAAAGGTAGATTTATTTAGAGACTCCCGTACGTCGAATAGAGCCAAACTGTTTAAGTGCCTACCTAATGAATGTTATACTTGTATATACTTATGAGTTATGGTAAAAAATGATACATTTTGATAATAATATCATCAGATATGTTTATTGATGTCCTGTAATTTGTGATATTGAAGTGAATTGCCGGAGTGAACGTACGGGATATTGGTTAAAATCATTAAAACAGTTTATATACTACATATTATAAGGATACATGTATAAATATGATATATAATTTATAAGTATATCACTAATATACATATGAGTCTACAGTAAATGGCCAAGAAGTATATTAAATCGATAAATATAATACAGTCGGTGACCCGAGGTTAGTATCCACCTCACCACGTTAACTACTTAAGTACTAGTCATGGTGGACACCTTATCTCGGGTCACTGACAGTACATAAACTACGCTACAGGTTGAAGAAGCATGTATTTGAAGTGTGTATGCGCATAATATAGTCAGGAAAATTAATTATTAAGCAAAATGATACCCTACGCTCTATTCTATTTTTCATTATGGCAACCAAAGCCGACATTGGAGGCTATTCTGCCAATGTCTAAAGTGAATTGGAAAAGCATGTGTGCAATATTATAAATTATAAAATAAATAAATATAATCATATTAATCTTCGATGATTCAGTTGAACTTAATGTAGATCCTGTGGGGTTATTGTTACATCAAGACCACTGTTCCGACAGTGCAGCCACTCATGTACCACCACCGCTCACGTAGCCCCCGCCTCGCCGCGCATTCAAACTATAGTACTCCCCTGAAATACCCTAGGTTGTTTTGCCGTGTTACATAACTGTCAAAGAATGACAGTTGTGATTTGAATATTACCTACGGTCAATTTGAGTTTGTAGTCAATTTGATTAACAATTAATTTTCCTGACTTTACATTGCTACACGACAATAACCCTCCCTTTTTGGCCTTCGCCGCCGTCTTGTAAAAATAGAGAGAAGACCATATTTTAGGTCAGATTGTAAGGTCTTCAATAGATCTTAAGTCAAAATGATTAAAGCCGAGATAAGTCATCGTTAGGCTTTCCGATGTTGTGGTGACAAAGAAGTAGTAAAATGAACAAACATCACCGGTTTCTATTGAATTTGCAAAGTTGTGTGTGAAAATTATATGCTAAGAGAAATGTTGAGAAGACAACTAAATATATGGTTGTAAGAGGCGCCTGGAGCATTTCATCTTAGTCTAAACCCTTTAAGTAAGACAGTCGTGTGAAGGAGGAGCTCAGTCCCAGTTCCCGTAGGCAGCGTCAGGGTACGCCCATGGTGGTCGGCTGATGGAACTCGTCACGTTGGTAGTCCGGTTTGTACGTGGGTCGAAACTGAAATTGTTAAAATCCTTTTTAGTACACAATGAAAGCCTTCTAAAATAGACGTTTTGTGTTGCTATTCTGTAAAATTCACTTCGAACCTCTCTCAAGCCAACGAACACAAATCGAAAGCAAGCTCATAAATGTTTTCTTTTTGCATAAAAAAATATCGCGGAATCATTCTATGTATCTGTTATCGGTTTCGTTCGAATTACCCAGTGATGTTTAGAGAATAATAACACGAGAATAAAGCTTTTCACAGTTATTTCGAAAATCATCATAAATGATCAGTGCTTCATATAATCTTGGAGGAAACATGGAAAGCTCTTTATTAAACTTGTAGGTAGGATAGGAAAGGTAAGAATGTTTAATTAAAAATATCAATGGGCGCGCCCTATTTAGATCGCGCAAATACGCGATCGATCGCGTGCATTTGTCACTTTTTGTTCGGAAAATCGGAAAGCGCCCTCTGTCGGCGCGACCACGCGTTCAGGTTCACCGAAAAAAAAGTTTAAACGATCGTGTATTCGTGCGACGATTGCTTTTAAATAGGACGCGGAATATATGTATTGTCAGTCGATTAATAAATAACTTAACTTGGGGCTGATTCCACCAATAAAACTGAACGTGATCAGTATTTCTAAAGGCTCGTACAGACTAGCGCGACTTGTCGCGCGACGCGACACCGGAATTGTTCTACCGTGATGTTTTCTTAGAAATTGTTTTGTTAGAGTCGCGTCGCCCTGTCGCGTCGCGCCAATCTGCACGAGGCTTTAAACGCGTTCAAGAGCTGTCAGTGTTAAAATTGTTATGGAATATTGTACACTGACAGCTCTTGAACGTGTTAAGGGAGGTCATGAAACAACTAGGTACCTAACAGTAACTGGGCGTTTGCACTGGTGAAACATCACAACAAAACATGTTGAAATCTCTATTGTATGGAACTTTGACAGGAACTAAAGATTTCAACATGTTTTGCTGTGAATGTTTCGCCAGTGCAAACGCACAGTAAAAGCAAACAGTACGAACATTCTTCAATAACTCAATTACCTATAGGATTAATTATCGCCAGGAAAGCGTCTATTTTTTAAATACATGCTGATTTTAAATTCAATGGTTTTTCACTTCTTCCAGGGGTGAAAGTACAACAAACAACAAACACAACAACAACAACTAAACAATTAACAACTACATGAACAACTTGTATTATAGGATTGGGTTACGTTTTCATTGGATTTATTTAGTTCATTTTTGTAAAAAAACATAAGATAATTTTCGGTGTTGGATAGTTAGTACTTGGAAATTCTTCGAAGGCTTATTTTTATTATTGAAACATGGTATTACTCGTCACCTATTAATAAATATATATACTTTTTTAGTATTTTTGTAATGCCACGCATTTTTTTCTTTCTTTCTTATACAAGGGACTTGGGACTGGCGAAATGTGGATGTACCTGCTAAAGGAACACCTCTGCCGACTTCGGGGAAACAAGGCGTGATGTTATGCGTAAAAAATCCACAGTAAATAAAAAAATATATTCATTATAAAATAATTAGGTAACTAATACTCTCTATTCACTGTAAAAGTACCTTCTCAGTAGTTGCCATGCGATCATTAGGACCTATTGAGGGTTTATAAGTTAAATTATTAATTATCTAAAGTACCTATCTACCTAAAACGAAGGTACGTAATGCAGTGTTTGACATCTTCGTTTACTGTTTTAAAAACGCAATTTTCTCGTAACGCTGGTAGAACATCCGAAACAGCCTCAATAGGGATGATGGCTAAAAAAATGTTTTTTGTCCGTCATGTAGATTTTGAAAAAATAACGTAGTACACGTATGTTTTCTTTTTTTACGTTATCAAAAGATTACGGCGGGCGATACATTGAGTTAAGATGTGCCAAGACGTCACGAGTATGTAAATTTTATACATACTTGTGACGTAGCGACCCCCACTTCACAACTCTAATGCTTTTTATCTAAGTAATTTTTTACTAATATGATAAAGCAAAAAATAGGAGTCTAATATTTTTTTATTATGTGACTGACGGACTAAATAGAATTTTTATTTTTTGACCCAAAGGCATCATCCCTATTGCAAAAAAAAAACCCTTTTTTAAATGATCGAAGTGTTGGTTTGTATAAGCTATGACAAGTATTTAATAATAATTAAGTATACTGTGTAAGAGCAGTGGTGTCCTAGTGGTAAGTGTGGTAACGGTTCCGACTTTAGTGTCGTAGGTCGTGGGTTCGAACTCAGGCAGGCAAAATACTTTCATGAAAATGGTGAAGGAAAACATCGTGAGGAAACCTTTATGTCCTCTAAAAATTCGAAGATATGTGACATCCACCAACCCGCTCTGGCCTCGCGTGGTGGATTATGGCCCACTCCCTCGAGAGGAGGCCTGGTTCCCAGAAGAGGGAGATTATGCTTATGCAGCTATACCATAAAAGAATGAGTGCTGGATCACTTAGCTGCCTTCAAAATGGTTGAGCTGAATTATGTTTACTTTACGTTTAGTTATTGTTATTTCTGCTTGAGTTCTCGATGTTTTTGGTTGGTATATTGGCTTGTGCTAGCTGTCATAAGGCTATTAATTTATCATTTAAATTGTGTTTTGCGTATTGTAAATTATCTTGTATACTATTGTATAGAATCACTTTTTTTTTCTAACTGAACAGACAGCTGTGCTGCTGGGGAGTTTGTTGCGCCACTTCTTCCCAGCAAAAGCACTAGGAAGTGGTGAAGGGTGGGCGTTTTGGGGGATTGTCTTATGTAATTTTGACGTTCGAAAAGTGCTGATTCTCAGCCTAGTTGGAATAAATGACTTTTGAATTTGAATTGCTGATCCACGCGTCATGTTAGCCACGACTTATTTTAATTATTTTATTTTGAATTGTTGTTTTTTTAGTTCTATGTATTTGCTGTACCTACTCTGGACGCTTTTAACGTGTTATTTTTTACATCCTTCTCACATCAACCAGCCTAGCCTTTTCTCAATTATGTTGGGGTCGGCTTCCAGTCTAACCGGATGCAGCTGAATACCAGTATTTTCGTATGCATCGTTCTCACATGTAATTATAAATTCAACATCAATGATGTAACTAATATTTTTGTAACAATAAATTTATGAGAGTGTCCGTGGAGTTTCTTGTGCGTTCTTCTCCATAGGTACCTACTACGCTTTGAAATGGGCAACTAGTTTCATATTTCTGACTGACCGACCCCTTGACAGTTGAAAAGTACCTTAAAATGGTTTAATTGAAATAAATCCTTTGAGTTTGAGTTTATATAAAGTACTGTGAATGTCAAAAAAACTACATAATTATTATAATTGAGCACAATATCTGCTTGGTGTAAGAATCGTTAAGAAACCAATAAACATTAGAAACTTGTGTTCTCCATTAAGAAAATTTCGCAAAAATAAAACATTCAATAAATAATTTTGAACTCGTTAGCCTGTTAATAGATGTCAAACACTCAATACGCTGTTGATGACATGAATTGGTAGGATGTATATACATAAGATACCTACCTACTGCTCGGCGGAAATATCTGTGGACCTAAAATTGCCTCTCGCTAGCCTACGTTTATGTAGGGACACGGAAAAAGGGGCGCATTTCACGTCAACAAAATTGAAACATTACTTTCGTACATATTGATTAGAAGACCATCGCAGGCTACGGCGCTTTTTTGTAATGACACGTGATGCGCTCCGGCCCGTCGATGCTTAAGGGGGACGCGCTAAAGTACCCCGCGAAATTCAAATTTTCTTAGGTTTTTTGCAATTTGCAGGCCAGTATTGGTTACTCTATATGAGAAAAACTCTAAAAATATATTATTGAGATGGTTAGGTAAAAAGCAGTCGGAAAACGTTAAATTTTAAAATTCAATTAAAAGGTTTTCCTCTTTTTTAATCTGTTTCATAACACCATTAGATAGTAGTCGCCATGTTATTACGTCATACGGCTTCGTAAACTTAGAAAGTGTTTACTGTCAACTATCAGCGTACCTTTAGTCTATAAAGGCTTTTTATTATATTCGTAACCAACGTAATTTTTATTGAAATAATACCATGGAGGACGGTTTCGTAAAAGGAGACAACACAAATATATAACTTAAAAAATATCACTGCATTTGTTTACACAGCCAACTGACGTCATGATCACAGAGCAATATGGCGTCCACTGCGTCCAGCGTTTTCGTCAAATTAAGCGTGAAATTTGAAAATGCAAAATTTAAATGCATTTTTATGATATTAACGATTGAATAAAAATTTGTGAATTTTTTTGCGGTTCATTAGTACTATAGAATCTAATTTAGACACTTTTCAAAAATGGGCTTAATACCCTATTATAATCATTATATCAGCAAATGGCCGTATTTGCTCATATAATGATTCGCGAACCATATTTAAATCAACATACAACGTGATACTAACCTGAAAATTTGAATTTCGCGGGCCACCCTGACGCTTTCGCCTTAACTTAAGGGTATACCTTGGGCATTAAGTAAATTTTTCTTTCCAAAAAGTCAGGTCTACAGATATTTTCGTCGCGTTCTGATAGATATCCCGGAACCGTATTTTGAAGTGTTCAAGCTATAATTGTTCCGTTGCGAAAAGGGGATGAGGCTATCCGTCTTATATAGCTCCATCTCTCTCTGACGACGTAATGTTGTAACATATCATAATACGGTCCTACGTCAGTACTTACAGTGTTTCTACTTGACGAAACGTAGACGGATTGTAAGTGGGTGGCGGCTGTGCTTGTGGTGGAATTCTGTTGGTTTCCGAGGACGGGGTTGAAAGACCACTTGACGATCCTACTGGTTGCAAGTTAGATTCATGCCACGTAAGTAAAGTATTGTCATACCTGGAAAATGGTGTTATTTGGTAGACGGGTGCAAAAGAGTTAGAAATCTAAAGCTAAATTCTAAATGTTAATTCTATCGATTGATACTACTTAAAATAGTTGATGGAAACTTTTGAAGAGTAATGTGGTGCTAGATGGGTGTCGTGACTGTTCGTTGCATTCCGGTACTCATTCACAAGTTCTAGAGTCTTCACTGTCTCGTGAAGCAGCGTGTAGGGCTTTACTCACATGAGTCAAGTCAAGCGAGCGTCGTTTAGCGCAATTTCATTAATCTCTCTCTCATACTATGTCCGTGAACAAAGCTTTACACACTCATAAAGATGACTATAACCCATGATACGCTAAAATTCCTATGTTACCTACAACATTATCTTCAAAATTAGTAAAAAAACTGGTTCATTCTGCTTTTCATAATGATACTGACTCCATATTTCCGTACAGTCCTTCGTTCCCGTCTCCTTCGAAGATGTTGCGGTCGCCGGTGGGTCTGGCCTGGTACGGTGATGGTGGTGGGATGGTGGTGCGGTCCAATGGGTTCGGGGCCGGCGGGGTCTCGGGGGTTGGGACAGGCGGGTTCGTCTCCAAAGTCGAGTTCTTGATGCCGTATTTGAAGTACATGAACATGCCTGGAATACGCGGAATGAAATAGCGATTAATACCTAATTTTGTTAAAGATGTGAACATTTCAGTTTTAGGTATATTGGTACCTATGTCAAAAATAACAAAAACATTTAAATAATATAACGGCTACCGATGATCCAAGCAACTGAGGTGATCAGAGAGAGGAAGCGGTTACTGTATCAAACACCTGATTCAAATCCCTAGTAGAAAGAGCCTACAAAGCTGTAGGTAGAGGCTCTTGGCTATAATGGCTAGGTTACACGGGGCTAGTTATTCAAGCTAGGATAGCAATATTGCGCTAGTAAGCTAGTCACTCTGACCAGGTGTATACAGAACTATCCTTATTTTAACGTGTCACTCCGTTAGCTGTCTTTATGTCAGTTACGCGTGCTAGTCCATCCTTGCCAGGTGAAGTGCTTATGACTTGTTTAAGACGCCGTTTCAAGGGTGGCAGATTGTCGTCTTTAATGAGCACCAAGGTGCTATTGTGTCAGTGTTGAACTGCCATTTACTCCTCGTCTGCGGCTCCAAAACGTACTCCTGCAACCACCACTTCCAGAAGTTCCGCCTCTTCTGTTCGAGGCGGTCATAGCGGACCAAGTGTGAAGTGTTTGCAGCTGTGAGGTATCCGTAGGTAAGAGCAACGAGCAGCCGGCCAATCAGGAAATGGGTTGGTAAAAGAGGGAGTAGGTCGTTTGGGTCTGTAGACATGGGATCCATAAGTCTTGAGTTTAGGAGCTAGGGCTTCTATTTGTGGAAAAATCCGCATAAGTGAGGAAAAGCTATCACACTAACAGCTAGTGTGACCGTTTAATAGGATTGGGTTCTATTTCTGAACTAGTAGCGCGCTCAACCACTGATTTAACTATCCTGGCTTGTACACTAGCCTCGTGTGGCCGGCGAAGCTGCTATCCAATCGATTTTACTCTACGGACTAAGTCACTGCAATGCTACTGACTTAAAATTTCCTAGCAACGTGTAAACAACTCTAGCATGTGCGAAGCCAGGATGTTACTTGCTTTCGATACTAGCTTAAAAAACTAGCCTCGTGTAAACCGGGCAATGTGCAGTTGACTGTGCCTAACCACTACCGGTACAATTATCGATGCGTCTTCATTCAAAATATCAACAAACTCGCGCGCCAAGACTTGATTTGTTTTTTGTTATTCGGCTTTCTCAAAAATTATACCCAAGGGGCCTTCTTCAAAACTTTCCACTTTTAAAGTGAAAGCGATAACACCTTAAAGTTTGTAAACGAGTAGATAGAACTTTTGTTCTTAAAAAGATAATATTAACCCGTAGTTTATTTTAACTTTAAATCTTTTTATCGTGTCCCAATAGACTAGTTTCATCATTAGGCGACTTTTAAAACTGTATTGTAATTTCTATTACAAAAGGACAAAGTGCGGATGATAGAACAAATATTTTAAAATTAATTCCTTCAAGTAAATGAAACTTACCGAGTATCATCCAGACGGTGAATCGGACCAGGGTCAAGATAGAGAGGTTCAGGATCAGGTAGATGTTGACGATGATGGCAATGGTTGGCACGAAGGGCAGCCCAGGAGTGGTGTATATCAGGGCAACACTGAAACATTGATTAAACAGCTCAGATTAAGAGAATACAAAATAATTCAAGTAAACTAGATATTTATTAAGAAATTCCAAGTTTATTTTTTAAATCGATGGATGCTTTTATAGTTTATTTAATGATCATTAGCTATCTAACAATATATTGCTCTAGAGGCGGCAGTATACTAATAAAGTTCGTGTCTAGTAGCAGGAATTGCGTTGAGCGCACAGCTTCTGTCAATCAATCAATCAATCAATAGGTAGTCTTTATTTGTAAACATAGGTTCCAAAAGTGTGCAATATGTCACGATTGTTATTAATTATAGTTTCTCTATGTTTTGCCATTTGGCGTACAAATAATCAAATATACATTTATGGGAGGCTTTTGCCAATGTATCTTCATTTATAATAATTCAGTAGATAGTATCAATGTCAATTTATATAAATATTATGTAATTTAATAAAATGCAATAGGTAGTAGGTATTTGGTAATGTCAATATATAACGAAATGCCATAATGTCCATGTTAAATAATTAAAATTTCAATAATTTAAATGATGATAAGAAAAATGTTTAAAATTGACATTGTCCACAGAATTATTATTAGAGTCGGCCTGCTTATAATTAGTCATGTTATATTACGAAACAAATATTATTATATTGTCAAAGAGCTGTCATCAAAATATTCACTGAGAGAATAGTAACATTTCTGAATTAATATAGTACGTAATTTATGCTTGAAATTTACTAAATTTAGACTTTTTATGGAGCAAGGTAACTTATTAAATTTTATATTCTTTGGGCCATACAAAAAAAGCTTTTCCTCATTAAAGCCGTACCCGCATGTGGTACTTTAAGCTCTGACTTAATTTTATCACGTAGTTTCCTATAATGGCTTTTAAAAGCTATTTCATATAGGGTGATGTTTGTTTTAACAAATACATTTACTTCATAAATATACAGAGAAGGCATGGTTAATATTTTGAGGCTTTTAAATAGAGGTTGACAGCTGTCAGTACTTTGTAAACCACACATAGCTCATAGCTCTGATGCATCTTTTTTTGACTTTGAAAGCATACTCTTTATATACTGAATTGCCCCAATATATTATGCCCTATCTTAGTGTGGATGCAACATATCCATGGTAGGCCACTAAAAGTGATTCTAAGCTTACAATTTTAGCCAGTTTATAGAGGGCATATGCAAATTTATTAACTTTTTTACAAATATCGTCCGTTTGCGGTTTTCAGGACCAGTTGTTGTCTATAATAACACCAAGGAATCTAGTCATATTAGGAATCCTTTGATACCAGTGCATTATTGTACTTAGTCTTTTCTAGATTTATGTCAAGATTATTATTATTTAGCCAAGTAATTACCTATTTTATTCAATGACAAATAAAATGTAAATGTGTTTTGTCTGTCATTATAAAATGTACTCTGTGGCTTCTGTCATCTTCAACATTCAAAGCCGTCATTTTCAATACGTCATTTGTGTCGTAGTACACTGACGAGCAATGTAAACAAGCCACTTGCTTTAAGTTACCTAAATGAAGTTAAAAAAAAACTTGAAAACAGTTTTATGGGTTTTCAAGATGTTTTTATTGTTATTTTTTATACTGCTCGTCAGTGTAGTTATCGGTGATCCGCTTGGTTTTTATAGAAACTGTTGTTTGACGTGCCACCTCTAGCTGCGTCTGTCGTCCGTCTCCGTACTCTGTGAATTCCATCGATTAGCAAAAAGACATCAAAGAAGTCCACACTTCGCGTTCACGACGAAGACAAACTCTTTAGTTTTCTTTGCGGCAAAATAATTAATTTCCATGTAAAATTATGTGGTTACCTTACGAAGTGTATGAATAAATTAGGTAACAGCGAAAACTTCATAACGTGGTTTCTTGCATAATAATTTAAAACACCGCATTAAAATTATTATGCAAGAAATTACGTTAAGAACGTTTCACTGAAATAAGCTTTCAAGGAGGTGTAACCTCGTGTCTACGTTCAAACTGTTTTTTTTATTAAAACGTAGTTAAAAGGTGATCTAAAGGCTAAGTGATGTGGGTGCGGCTAGCGAATTGAAATTCAAACATGACATTTTTTTTCTAAGAGCTTGAGCAAAACTGTTTTTTTTTTGTAAGAAAACTGATGTTTTATTACATTATTGAATCTAAAAGTTTTAACTAGACAAGTGGGAACAATTATTACTTGTTTCTGTATATCATTTAGTTCCGGGTTAGGTAGACTAATATTATTACCGTCATCATTATCTCGAATGTAGACTGAAATCAAAATGATGTTTTACGTTTTTTTCTATAATAACTAGTACCTAGTGCAACCGATGGTATACTATCTTTCATCCCCGATTAATGTTCAAAAATCCTTCCTTAGTGCTCACGACCGTTGTTTTTTGAGAAACTCTTGCGCAAAATATCATGCTTCTATAGGTACCCAGTGGTTTAGGTTGTACGTTGTCTGTTAGTGAAAGATAAAATTACTAAGAAATCAAATTATCCTTACCGGTTCTGTGGTCTCCTCGAAATCATCAACAAGATGGTAAAGATGGCAAGGATCAGCAGTATCATGGTAACGTTCGTGAAGGTGGAGGTGCCAGGGTTGCCGTACGCAGCGAACAGGTCGAAGAGAATAATCAGTAGATACATGATGCCCACTGATTTGATGACGTACATTCCTGTTTAGAGGATACCAATTAAAGCAGTTTATCAGCGGTTTAAAATACATCACAAAACATCACGTCTGAATTCCCCGAAGGGTTAGGTAGGGGTGTGCTTTTTACACCCCCATTTTGCCAGTAGGTAATGTTTAAGTCCTTTGTAATGGGGTGCAAGTCTATGGCCATTAACCGGGCTCAAATACAAACTCAGAGAAATACAGGCTGCTACTGAGATATTCCAGATGTGACGGCTAGGAGGTTTTACAACCACATTTCGCGATATTACTTGGTATAACAGGCGGCCAACCAATTGTCATGATTTTTCATTTAGTAATTCAACTGGCCGTTGTTGTGAAAAAAATGCTAGTTAGCAGTGTAAACTTTATCCGGAAAAAAATCATGAAATGAACACCGGTCAAAGGAACTTATACACATTGAAATGAGCTCGATTAAAAGTTGGCCTGACACTCGATCACAAGCTCTAACGCTATTTCAAAACGATTTTAATAAAACGATGGCTTTCGAAGTTGAAACTGAAGCTGTGAATTTACGTTCCATTCAGACCCTTTACAGTTACAGGTGAAAGTTTTATCATTGTTTTAAAGCGAACAACTTTTAAAAATGTATGAATCTCTGAACAATTCATGAGTCGCTGTCTCGTTGAAACTCGCGAGATTCTCATTTTTCACTGGGTTTATTTTTGAGTTCTCTCATCCGGGAGATAAGCCTTTGTTTTGATTTTTTTAAATGACATCACTTATAAATAAATGCGGTCTCCTACTCTTCGTCGTCTTTGGCTATTCCAATTCCGATACGTTCATTGGCAGCGTTGACGAATTCAGATGTCTATGGAATGGGACGATAATGCTGGAATATGCCCGAAGATGGGGTGTATAGCATAATCAGCTTGCAATGTCCCCACTGCTGAGCACAGGCCTCTACCCTGTGAGAGGGAGCGGGCCGTCACTTACCACGCAGGCCCAGTGCGGGTTGGTGGATGTTTGTCTGTCTTCAAATTTTTGGTTCTATGACACACTGGCTTCCTCTCAATGGTTTCTTTCACTGTTTTGAAAACAGTGGTGATGAATTAAAGGAGAATGAACAAAAGTGGTCCAAATATCCACCACTAACGAGACTTATGTTCACTTATAGTCCACTAAACAGAGAGTAACTTTCAGTATGAGACAAAAAAAAAATAAGCTGTCAGTAAAAAGTTACGACTATATGAAAAATAATAATAGTTTAATTTTGTTTTACTTCACTATTTGTTTACTTAAATCAAATCAACTCTTTCTGCGCCTCTAATGATAATTCATCGATAACCCCGCGCAAGTGGAGATGTCACTATTTTTTATCCCTTTCGCTTTCTGTTTTTGCTGGTTGATGTTTTGTGATAATGCAAGTAGAAAGAAGAAACTGTGTTTGTTGCAATCATTCATTGTTACGAAGAAGGAATTATCAGTTACTTGAACAGTTTCTGGATAACCACCCGCCCAACCCCACCCCAATTTTTATATTTTTTTACATCGTCTCACTTATAGAATCAACAAGAGTAATGTACCCAGGATTTTGTAATTTCTATATTTAAAAAAGTGTCCTTGGAGTTTCTTGCCCATTCATCTCCATAGAGATCTACGTTTTGGAATGGGCAACTAGCTTCAACTTTCTGGATAATTGACTGACTCTTTGACAATTCAAAAGTGCCTGTAAAGGGTTTAATTGAAATAAATGCTTTGAGTTTGAGTTTAAGTAGATTAGTCCAAAATGTGATATGGACAGAATGGTATTAACGATATGTTTCGCATAAATAGGTAAAAAAACATGACTTTTCACTCAGTCATAACTTTTTTCAGACAGCATAATTTTGGTTACGGTCTGGTAATAATGACTCAGTATTTAGTAGACTATTTTATTACATAGGTCTCGTTAGTGGTGGACATTTGGACCAAGCTTCATACATTGTTGGTCATTCTCCTTTGGTACACAAAGTAAAGGCCCGCCTTGGTTTCAAGCCACGCACGGTTAGCACTGGGCTACTACTGTTATACTTGTACGTTATCTTGAATTCCATAGGTATCCGAATTATTCCAACTTATGATGTAATGGATTAGCAATAAGCCTCAAAACTCGCAATTTAAATTGCACTCGTGATTGAAAATTCGCAATTAGGGTGCAGATCTATGGGCACGCCACTATTGCGGCGATAAGTCCCCTCTTTGAGGACACGGTGGAGCATACGGTAGAGGTCTGCCATGGGCAGAGCATCGCTGTGTTTCTCGCGTCCGGCCCTGGTCCATGCCATGGTACGGAGCGAGAGGGCATGGGAGGCCATCACCTTCTGCTAAGCAGTAAAACTCGTGAAGGAGGAGGCGGAACGCTTGAGGGAAAGGCAAAATTCGCGCCCTCACGCTCCTAGCCGGCGCCCCGGGCGTCGGGAATAGCAGGCGATTCCCGGCCAACGTAGGCGCGGGCTTGCGGACGGTGAGCAATGGGTAGCTGGCCGTCCGGTAAGGACCAGGCCCGGGTCGACGACGACGGCGCGTTGTGTTCCACGCGCGCCTTTAGGAGATGCCAGCGAGTGAAGGGGTCCGATAGGTCCGATGCCTGCCGGGGTTACGGGAAAGTCCGAAAGGGATACCGTGGCCCCTGGCATTGCACAGGCAACTGAAGGAACACGAGTGGGTTTTAGTCAGTAAGAGACTGACACGCCCTCACGCTCCGCCAAGAGCGGGAAAAGTCATTTGATGATTTCCCACCCAAAAAAAAAAGGGTGCAGATCTAAGATGAAACTTACCGCTCATTTCCGTCGCTGGTCCGCAGTCAACCCATGGGAACAGGCCAGGGCACAGGTAGCTCATCGCAGTCAGCTGACGGGACACAGACGCGAGGAATCGGCTGCAAGTACTGTTGCTGCCTGAAGAACCGCCGCCAACTGCACATAGATGGCGCTGCTTTAATATTACTGGTGGCGGCCTAGCACCACCAATGGCAAACTGTAGAAGCTGTCTAAGCATTACACATTTTCCAATCGGTGTCGTAAATTTAGTCATCGTCTAGTGGTTGCTGAAATGTTTTTTGCGTTAAAAGTAACTGCTTTGCGTTTGCACATAACAATTTGGTATTGTCTAGTGTAAGTGAAAACGGGCATTATTTATTATTTATTTATAGTTAATTAAAACGGTACAAAAAATCATACATCTGCGAGGTACTTATAATATTGCATGTTCTGTATGTTGTGAAAGGTTGAACGAAATAACAACACCAATAAATTAATTTCATGAACATTAAATTTAATTAGCTTTTCGGAACGCCGATCTTGCTGAAATAAATATTTACGGGTCTTATCTAACCAAGTTCGTGGATTGTTAAAAGTACCTGTCTATACAGATGATGGGCACGACCTTATCTATTGACATTAAATTAGTTATAACAACTTGTTCTATTAAAGATGGTTGAAATGAAAATTATTTCATGAACTCGCAATGTTGAGGGTCAAATATAATTTATCGAAAACCAATCGACTTTTCCTTTCTTTTTTTAAAGTAATTGTAAAGATAAAAACTGTAGAGATTATAGCCTTCATGGTGTTCCCACGAACCTTCCACGGCATGAGACAAACACAAATTTATATTTTGATGTTAGGGTGAGCTTGAAGAGCTGACAGTGTGCGTCATAGTAATATATATACATATACAGTAATATATTATGCAAGTTATACCGTAAATACGCGTTTTTCATTTCGTCCCAGTGCTAACTACAGGTACAGTGAACTCCAGAGAAACCTCAGTCTCTTGCATTGTTTTTTAAATTGCTAGGAGGTGAGGTTTCTCTGGAGCCCACTGTACAACAGTACCTATTCACAATTTTTATGAGATTCGTGAGAAACTATAAACATAATATCCTACCTAATATCGATAAGTATATTTTATTGACATTATAGAAGCACGATTTATTCCGGTTTCAAATATCAGAGATAATTTTCTATTATTTTTTCATATCACAAGGGAAATCAAACTGGGGACGGGACGAGAACTTTATGTGCACAAGAAAGGACACAGTACTGTGAGATAAAAAGGTATATGTAAGGGAATTTTCTGGTTTTTAGCTCAATATTCTGAAAATACTAGACGACAAACATGAATTAAAGTAAGGCCGGCCACATACATAGGTACTTACGGAATTCCGTTTCAAAATATCGATACGGAATTTTGAAGGCGGCTAATCAATACAAGAGGCCTGCCCCATACCGTCGGAATTCCGTTTCCGAATTTCGAATCGGAGAAATTTTCGAACGGAGAACTGTACGTGTGTGATAGATCCCTGATCTTGTATGGATTGCTGCTTTCGAAATTCCGAATCGTTATTTTGTATGTGGTGGCTTAAAAGGAGGATCAAGATATGATCTCAGATATATTTTATATTTATTTTGTAAAATTACGAGGCTGGCATCGGTTTGCGATTAAAGCCCTTTTTCCAAATAAAGATAAAAAATGAAGGAGATTTATATTTAAATGCTTTAATAGTCACTCGTAAAAATCCCAATAAAGTTTTCATGAAGAAGTTCTAGTAGGTACCAACATTATTCATTCCGATAACATTTTAATGTATACCGTAAATTTCTATGTATTTAGGGACGAGAAGCAAGGTACCTACATTAATTTAAATTTCCTACTTTCACGAATAATATAAAGAGCGTAAAAATTCTGTTAGAAATTCCTGTGATTCGTGTAGAGAGATAGGTACCTATTTAAACAATAATAAATCTTATAACAAAGACGAACACAGCGCACACCTGCGATTCTACCAGTGTTATCACTTACAATCCATTTCCATAATATTATTATAAATGCGAAAGTAATAAGTAAAAGCTTACATAAATACAGTATTTATAAAATTCAGTTACATAGTTTTCAAGTGCGAAAACTGTTACAGTATTAACAATTACCAGCATAAATTCACAGATCGCTTGGCAATAAAATCAAATGACGGTTACAAGTAAACCGGAAAAAATTGACAGAGCAGAGCATTAACTTCGATGGAACAATGTCTTACCGTAGTAGTTGTTCTCGTTGTTAGAGTTGACAAGGAAGGTGTCATCGCGGTACTCCTCACTCTCATCGCCAGGCAGGGTATCGTCAGAATCCGGAGAGCTGGAAACATTTGCGGTTTAGGAGCCCGTGTCGAAAAAAATCAACTTTTTTTCTCAACAAAATCGGAGCATGATTTTGTAAAAATAATCATCCAGAGTGAAGTTAAAGAGATTATCGAAAAGAATGACAACAAAATTGAAGCGACAAACGATTTGCATCGTCTAAACGTGTTTAGACTGTGCAACTTATGTAGTTGCTTATGGTATGCCACAGGCAATTAAGTCACACAGTGTAAATCAGGTTTTATTTTTTATGAATTGAGACTGACAATTT
Source organism: Xanthia togata (assembly GCA_963853775.1). Lineage (NCBI taxonomy): Eukaryota > Metazoa > Arthropoda > Insecta > Lepidoptera > Noctuidae > Xanthia > Xanthia togata. The sequence goes on along the minus strand of OY970790.1, from coordinate 9,197,186 downwards.
CAATGTAGTAAAAAATGATTAGTGTCTTGATTAGAAATTTAAAGTTCGTCCATAAGGGAGGCCAGTCACATAGGCGCGTAGCTAACACACACATATTTGATGACACAGAAGGGTGCGGCCGGCCTTTCGCGGTGGCACATTCGCAAGACATTCGCAGTTAGCTTATGTTACCTTCTGGTCACTCGACGGACCATGACGCGTTGGCTAGGTGGCATGATGTGGGTGGACGCGTGGGCCTGGAAATAATAGATAATATTAGTCTGAATATTGTTCAGCTCCGTAATTGCCTAACGTACTATCAATTATAGTTCACGCGGTGTAGCATGGTACGGCTGACAGGTGACAGAAAGGGTAAAATATATTATAATTTACTTGTTTTTACTGATTCTGTATTTTAAGACTGATCCGTACCTACATACAGATTGTGTACATAATACCGACCCAGTAATAAGAATAACTGTAGTAAATTGAATAAATTTACCCTTTCTGTCACCCGCACCATGCTACACCGCGTGAACTATAGGTAGCTACAATCCTAAAGATTTTGCAGGAAATTGCTAATCCATTGCTTCATATGTTTGAAAAATTCGTCTTTTCAGCAACGTTAATAACGTAACGAATGTTGCTGAACTGACAACATGAAATGCATTGTAAGTTTGTAACGCAATTACTTCGCTGGTCAAAACATCAGTCATAGTGATCGATATCCTTATCCAACTAATATTATAAATGTGAAAGTTTGTATGTTTGTATCTTTGTTACTCAATCACGCAAAAACTGCTGAACGCATTTGGATGAAATTCAAAGTTAAAGTCAAAACGTTTATTGCGAAGTGTACAATATTGGTGTTAATTTGGCACACAGATAGGTTTAACCTGGATTAACACATAGGATACTTTTTATGCCGATACTCCCACGGTAAAACCGTGGGGCGCAGCTAGTAGGTCAAGAAGGACTTTACATACATCATGTTTATATGTACCTAACTTGGAATGAGAAATATGAAAAAATTAAAAACATGAAAAATAAAACTTATTATTATAATAACTTAAAGAATATTATTAATATTAGCCGTAACAGGCCTTGCCAGTTTGCCTATATATAAGTACAGTCACAATTACAAATGATCACTTATACAGGGTGTTAAAGTAATTGCGAGCCATAGCTTAGGGGTAGGTTCAGTATCGATAAAGGAAGCCATAAAAAAAAACCTTTAAATAGCAATCGTTTAGAATTAAAATTATTTTATTTGTTTAAATGCTGTAATTACTTACCTACTATCAAACGCGAATAGAACTAACGCTACGACGGTATGTAAGTTACAATTCGAATTTTACCTTCGTACGGCGATGCGGTACTAATGTTTTTTTTTTATTTTTCCTTTTTTCTTTGGCTTCCTTTATCGATACTGAACCTACCCCTAAGCTATGGCACGCAATTACTTTAACACCCTGTATAATTGCCGTCTTCTTGATATTAATGGATGAATCATGAAATAAGATATTATTGCCGATTTGTCCATCCAAACTATAATATTATAAATGCGAAAGTAACTCTGTCTGTCTGTCTGTCTGTCTTTGCTTCACGCCTAAACTACTGAACCGATTTGTGTGAAATTTGGTACAGACATAGTTTGGAACTTGAGAAAGGACATAGGATAGTTTATATTACAAAAAATAAAATTAAAATTTATTCCGGACATACAGCGCCATCTATTCAAGAGTCGGCATCAATTCAGTACTGAAAATTCATCGGAAAAATGTAAATAAATAGTAAAAAGGTATGAAAATATAATATAATACAACTTTTAGTACAAAGAAAATGCTCTAATGGAGTATAGATAATTCTATTAGTATATTATGTCGAGTTGGTGATCGCGCAATGGTGTCGATCGTTACACGAGTTCGGTTCATGTTATTGTTTTAATTCATCGGTAAAAAGTAAATAAATAGTAAAAAGGTATGAAAAAATAATATCAATATAATAAAACTTTTAGTACAAAGAAAATGCCCGAACGGAGTATAGATAAATAATCCGAGTTGTCACTATGCTCGATAGATGGCGTTGGGATCGAAATAGATCGCGCTATGGTTTCGTTACACGCATTTGGTTGGGCAAACGCAGAGCTCATTATGTTGGTTTTTGAAAAGTTCCCTAGAATATCTTCCACATTTAATTTTTGAAGAGATCCCGCGAGATCGGGAACTATGTGGGTAAAACCATAAATCTGCCGGAAGTCACTATTCCACGCGAACGAAGTCGCGGGCAAAAGCTAGTGGAAATATATTTATGATCGTGACTGTACTGTACAGTATCTACAGGATGGTCTCGTCAATATGGTAATAAATTAAACCCTGTATAAGTAGGTAACTAATGACGTTACCAGTTTATAAAACTACAATTCAATCAAATACATTAATAGTCTATTATAGCTCGTCGGTTTATTGGAAAAATTCGTAATTGGTCCATCATAAAAATAATAAATTAGTAATTATATATATTTTATGAGTATTTGATGGTCAAGACACAATAACATTCTGTTGACTGCCTCGACGGTCTAGTAGTCGCAAATGCTACTGCTGAGTATGAGGTCCCGGGCTCGATTCCCGGGTCGGACAAAATGTTATTTAAAAATTTTCCATCTGGAATTTCTCATTAGCATCCCGGAGACTGGATTAGCGCCCGGTTGATGGCAGTAGGCTCGCTCCTTATTACATGGGACTTAAACATAACTGGCGAAATGTGGGTGTACTATAGGTACACCTCTGCCTAACCCTTCGGGGAAATATAGGCGTGATATTATGTTACGTATTTAATGGTTTCAAGATACTGCGGCTGTAGGTTACAAAAAGCTTATGGTGGCAACACCATCATTAAACAGAAATAAACTAACCAACTAGTATTTGTTTAACGTGAGACTTTATTTTTTAAACTACTTTACACCTAACAAAACTCAGTCACACAAAATGTTCGACGGGACCTAATCATTTGGAGAGCGACAACGACAGCGCGATTTATCGGTGCACAGTACCCTATCCATGTTGCCATCTAGTGACCTTATTGTAAAACATCTTAGAGAATTTTAAAAATTAATATTAATATATAATATTATATATCTTTTTTTGGTTCTTATGTTTATTTTTATTTTTGCAAGTGCGGCCCCAGTTTTAGGCCATTAATTTAGCCATTACTTTAATTTGTTTGATTATAAAAATAAACAATGAGTCCTTACCTCCGTAAGAAATAAGGAATTTGTGTTTTTGTGTTTTGTGTGTGTTTTTTGTGTTTGTGTATTTGTTTTTGTTTGTTTGGTTGTATACCCATATACACTGGATCGCAAAAAATCCTGGTCGCTAATAAAAACCGTGATATCTCCATAAATTACATACCTAGATCGTTAGAATAAATAATATGTAGTAAGCAGATTACTATAAATGCTTGTTTTAAATCTCTAAAGAGGTTTCATTTGTATAAGTAACACGTAAAAAAGAGGTCCTTGAAAAAAAAAAAAATGTAAATAATATTTTTTCTGCTTTTGTTTCAAAGCGAGCTGTCATTATAAATAGTTAATTCCTTTGATTGATTAGAGTATTCAGTGCAATATCATGTCGTTAACACCTGAAAAATGTACACGTATACCATGGTACAAGAAGGAAGACGTCAGCGTAGCACTGCTAGAACAGTAGGAGTATCTTTATCAACGGTCCAAAGAGTACTTCAGCGATTTCAAGAGACCGGCGTGAACATCAGAAGACCAGGAAATGGCAGGTCAAGGTGTACAATTACACGAGAAGACCGATTCATCGTGAGCATTATATTAAGAAATCGACATCTCACGGCTGTTCAGGTCCGAAACAGTCGTCAAGAAATTCACCACAACAATGTGAGCTCTGATATAATTCTGCGACGTCTTCGTGAAGCTGATTTAAAGCCTTATAGACCAGCAAACGGCCCCAAACTGCTCAGAGAACATCGAGTTACCTGGTTATGGTTTGCTCGAGAATACATTCGATGGAGAGATAAGGAATGGTCCATGGTTATGTTTTCCGATGAGTCCAGATTTTGTTTATTTACGCACGACGGGAGACGAAGAGTATTTAGACGACCAGGAGAACGGTATCATCAAGTGTGTTTTGAAAAAAAAGGTGCCATTCGGTGGAGGATCAATTATGGTTTGGGCTGGGATATCTTCAGAGGATCGCACGGAGTTAGTGATCATAGAAAACGGTTTTCTGACTGCTGTCAGATACGTAGAAGAGGTTTTAAATGAGCATGCTGGTTGTTCTTTAGTGAATATGGGTGCAAATTCCATTTTTATGCACGATAATGCGCGACCACATAGGTACTGCTCGTTTGGTCAATATGTATATACAAGACTTAGGTATTACCTGCATGGAGTGGCCAGCTCGCAGCCCAGAATTAAATCCCATAAGAACAAATCAAGCATGGGACGAGCTCGGGAGATGCGTGAGACAACGTTCTCCTGCTCCCGTTACCTTACACGAGTTAAGGAATGCCCTAGTGGAAGAATGGGCAAACATAGACCAAAATCGTATTTAAAATTTGGTTTACAGCATGCCACATCGTCTTAATGAAGTGATACGGGCTCGTGGAGAAAATACAAAATATTAAATTGACCAAAAATCTTTTATTATTTAAGATTTACTGTGAAGTGTATTTTTGGTGTCATACGTTAGAAGCGAAATTTTCTTATTTTTTAGTATTTAACTAAAGTTATATAGTTTACAAGACGTGTTACACATTTTTTTATATATATTAATCAGTCATCTACAATATACTATAGTTTCGCAAATTAGTCTTATTTATTTAAGAAACTATTACGCCATTTATTAGCGACCCAGAATTTTTGCGATCTAGTGTATATGTTGTTTGTATTTTATTTTCAAACCGATGGGAATTTGTGTCCACAAATCCCCATTGATAGGGATTGTCAATAGGGATTAGTGACCCCTCTTATGCACTAGTAATGCCAGATTTTTCACTTATTAACTGCTTTCATCCCTAATTAGTAAATGATACCTCCGCAAAATATACAATCCTAATAATCGAACGGAAGTTTATCCAAACAATTACGTTCCTGCCATGGCCTCAATGTATTGTAGATATGGTTTTGTGGATACGTATGTCGTTTCTTATTTGTTGACCTGAGAGTAAGTACAGAAGATGTTGTCGACATCGACAAACATCACAAATCTAATGTTATTTAGGTATATTCGGAGTTGTTTCTTTAATTATATTAACTACATATGCGGTGTGATATTGTTTAAAAATCTTACATAGGTAAGGACTCACCAATATCTTATCTTTTTTGTTTTTCGCAAAAACATTGTATTTTCAATTTTCAAACATACTTTTTTACTTTATATACATTAAAAAAATGACACTTAGGCATCGAAATACTCGCCCTAATCGCTGTAAAACATTGTTTATACGTTACTAAACAAACCGTAAGTTATTTAATATTTCTACAACCCTTTAAACCCTCAAGAGTAACTATAGAAGCCTCTTTATCCATCTCTGTAGAAATAAAGGCTTACGAAAATAAAGTTCGTTAGGAAGGTAAACGTTATATTTGAACCTACATGTTATAGGTATTAACAGTATTTTTGTTGAAACTTCGGAATCTTCTGGGAAGATATTTGAGATTTGTTTGGGCAAATTAGGGCGGATCGCAATGCATTGCAAAAATTTACATTTCCCACGAACCATCGCACACTACAGGCGGCACATACCCACACTTCAGTTTTTTTCTTATCATTACTGAGTATAATATGTATTTTATCTGAGGTGAAATAAAATTCGAGAACTAGGAATTAACTCTTAGTTGTTCCAAGAAATGCTGAAAAGCAGTGTATCGAATCATCATACCAATTTAGATGATATTCAAAAATAACAGAGTTAATCGTCTTTTGTAGCTAACTATACCTGCTACAATTGAAAACATAACCAATAGGGATTTTGCCAGGGAAAAAATATATTAAAAAAATATAGGACACGTATTTTTGCTTTAACATATTAATAATAAAAAAATAGATAAAACGCATTAAAGTTGGGAAGTGGGGGCTCACTACATTACAAGTCGGTATACAATCTACCGGAGAGTGACGTCTTGCTAACTGAATGTATTGAATTGCCGTAGTCTTTTGATTACGTAAAAAAAATGTGTTCAATAATTTTTAATAAACTATGTGACGGACAAAAAAAAATGTTTAATAAACATCCCTATTGTGACATCCTATAGAGTTTTATTAATATATATGTATCTCACACACGTAAAATTGTAGTTTATTCATTGCAAATCACTCAAACTGGCCAAAATACACCCAAACGACACAGGAATACCCAGTTCAATAAATTCCGCTTCATCCGCCGAAAAAACATTGCAATGTCCACGAGCCACGAGCCACGGATATTGCGGCACAATATATTTGCCTTTTACCTTTGGCTCGATGGGCTCGACATACTCGTATCAAAGTGACAGTATAAACACGGGTATTTTTGCCATTTAGATTCAGCCAGCAACATAAACAAGCAATAAACACTTTTTTTAAAAGGTCTTGTAACACGTTCTGCTTTTATTAGGTAAAGTAACTAGACCGAGGATTTTTTAAACTAGAGGTAGGTAATCGATATTATCGAAAATGTTATCGATATTGAACCATCTCTGAAAATTTGCCGGGCCATGGAAAACTAACCTGCACCCTAATAATACACTTTCAATCACAATCTGAATGATTTTGAAGGATATTGCTAATCCATTGGTTCATATGTTCGAAAAATTTATCTGCTCAACAAGGCCAATCGCGCAATGGATGTTGTTGAACTGTCAAAATGAAAGCCATTGCTACTGTTACTATGTTACGCAATTACCTCGTATGAATGTTTTAAACCCACATTTTATTGATTGTGAAAACCGCGCCCCAATTCATCAAGTGCCTAGTTTAGAAGTAGGAAAGCGAAGCGTTAAATGAATTGCCTTTCTGTTAGAGATACAATGATGCAATGGCATATGAATAACATATAATTCTATGGCAAGGACCAAGCTGCCAGACACCACATTATAAAATATATGGATAGTACAGAAACTACGTAGTAAACGTTCGAAACGGCAAACTCACACAGACGCGCTCATTGACGACACTCCAAGCGATTGTCGCGGTGCTGTCAGTTTCGGGTGCCGTGACGAGTCGAGAGGACGCCGCGATCTTGTTAAAAATGGAGCGTAGGTAAATAATTCAACAAAATAGGCCTAATTTCCATACTATCCATATTTATATTGTGACAGTAATTGGCAATTATTGAAGCAGCTAAGTAAAACCAGAGGTATGTCATGTTCATACTGTGCAGGCTTTGTGGTCTTGATTAAGTGTTTTCAGTCCCAAGGTATTAGGTACCTACCTATTGAAAAATATTGTCCATATTAGATCATTAGAAGCAAAAAATTTCAACGAAACAACATGCTTATATGTAGGTTGTAGGTAATCACGTAAAGATCCGACATTAATTCCAGTACAAAATAAAATAAATCATTTTCTGTTTTTATATTTTCACGCCAATAAAATGAACGAAATGTGAAAAATCTACACATTTTCTCTTCATTATTTCACAGAGGGGAATAATTAAATAATAGCTCTCGGCTTACGAAATCCGATTACAGGTAACAAAGGGAGGAAAATATAATATGAAGTTATTATTTGGGAATGAAATTACAAAATATCAAATTGATAAATTATAATATTAGTAAATAAGTATCGCAAAGCTACAATCAGCACAAAACGAGTCTACTTAATTAAACCGTAAAAGAAGAAAAACATTTTTTTTTTTAATAAATTGGCGAAGTTAAGTATTGAGTAGGGTTGACTGGGATGTACCTAGGGAAGGGACTCATTTTGAGCTACTCAGATTACGCTGGGCTTACGTTTCGCTCGACTTAACCTACTTTGTTGTAAGTACATCTTCAAGCCCGGTTGGTTCCCCCCATTTCTACAGAATGTGATTAATCAGCCCCTCCTGTATTGTGGGCTGGGCGTAACTAGTTTAGCTCGAGAGCCTGTTCATACGATGTTAGTGTTAGTGCTTGCGTAAATCATTATGTGGTACATTCACGAGCACGGGTCACGAGCGATAATATTACTATGGACAGCTTGGCTTTAATACTTATCTGAGTTATGAATCATCCATTAAAATCTATCATCAAGATGAAGGCAATATATAAGTATGTGATCATTTGTGGAAGGCGTATATGTACAAGTGGCATTACAAATAGTTTCGGATAAGGCGGAAGGAAACGCCCAGGTGTCATCACTGCGTGGATCGCCCGGAGGACACGGTGGAGCATACGGCGGAGGTCTGCCCGGCTTGGGCAGAGCATAGCCGTGTCCTCGTGGAGACGATCGGTGGCGGGATCTCTCGCGTCCGGCCCTGGACCAGGCCATGGTATGTAGCGAAAGGGCATGGGAAGCCGTCACCTAATTCGCAAAGGAGGAGGTGGAACGCATGAGGGAGAGGCAAATTTCGCACCCTCACGCCCCTAGCCGCCGCAGGAGACGCCCTGAGCGTCGGGAATCGCAGGCTGATTCCCGGCCACCGTAAGCGCGGGCTTGCGGACCATGAGCAATGGGTAGCTCGCCGTCCGATAAGAACCAGGCCCGGGTTGACAGCGCGTTGTGTTCCACGCGCGCCTCAAAGAGATGTCAGCAGCACTGGCGGGGTCCGCTAGGACCGATGGCTGCCGGGGTCGCGGGAAAGTCCGAAAATTCCTAGTGTGGAGCAACGTAAAAAAAAAAAGGGATACCGTGGCCCCTGGCAAGTACAGGCAACTGAAGGAACACGGGTGGGTTTTAGTCAGTAAGAGTCTGAGACGCCCTCCAGCACAGATACGTGATATTGATGGGACACGAAAACTATCTGACGAGACAAGTTCAAGAAGACTCGTGACTGTTCATTATATGATATTATATTATTAGCTATGTCTGCTGTTCTCATTATTTATGTAACATTAAACGACTTTTATTTCGGTTGATACGAGTATCATAACATAGGATACTTTTTCAGTTATTTTCGTAGGTTCTTAGAATTTGACGAAGAAACAATACACCAATTGATATATCAGTATTTTCTTTATTTCAGAACATTGCCTCAGGTCAAAATATTGCCTTTTATTAATTAATTATTGGCCATTTAATATAAAAGGCAGGCCCTACATTATATTGCACAATATCACGAATTGCGCAACGTTAAGAATAATTATTATTGAAAATTGCTAATGATTGTGGTGCTGCTTGTGGTGACTGGTCGTCTTGATGAATATAGATTTGTTATGTACGAGGGGCCGAAGCCAACTCGCAGAGGCCCGTTAGACGTGTCTAATGAAACGAGGCACTAACCGATGATTATCCCTGTACGCACTAATCTAGTGCACCCAAGGACAACCCCCCCTTTGGGCAGGACTATTGCAAGATATATGGAAACAATGATATTGGATTATGGGTTTGGGTGGCTAAGTGAACTGGTCATCTAGAACTATGGAAAGATTATGGCCCCTGCCTGACCAATATCTTATATAAAATAGACAGGTAAAATGGCAGAGGGTGACTTGCACACTCAATAATGGGCCCCCGAAAACGGTCGCTAGCACAAAGTGTTGAAGCGACAAGGGGGCAACATGTCCTGAGGTGCTTATAAGGAGTGGAGCGGTATTCCACGGCTTTATAGGACAATCCCGGAAGTACGGTCGAGATCCCTACCAGCATCTTACTGGAATACTTCCTTCCTCCGAGCACATATTCTCTTGCAAATTTCCACTCAAGCCGGCCAATAAAGGCAAGAAAGAGGTGGGAGCTCTATTCCTCGTCAGTGTTCACTCCAGCCGGCCAATAAAGGCAAACCAGAGATGAGGTGGTTTATGGTTATTATTAATTAACTATTTATTTATTTTACCTCGATGGTCCTAGTTTATCATTTATAACTTCCAGTTACAGCGATATGTAAGCGGGCACGCCCTTTATGACTGGAGGCTTTTATTTAGATACTGTTTACGTTTAGTCTTAATTTTTTTTTCTGCCTGAGTTTAGTTCTCGATATTTTTGGTTGGTATATTGGCGTGTGCTAGCTGTCATATGGCTATACATTAATTTATAATTTAAATTATATTTTGTGTTGCGTAATGTAAATTATTTTGAATACTATTACATAGATTTTTTTTTTCTAATTGAACAGACTGTGCTGCTGGGGAGTTTGTTGCGCCACTTCTTCTTCCCAGCTAAAGCACTAGGAAGTGGTGAAGGGTGGGCGTTTTATGGGACTGTCTTATGTAACTTTGACGTTCGAAAAGTGCTGATTCTCAGCCTAGTTTGAATAAATGATTTTTGAATTTTGAATTGAACAAAAGCTTAGGCGACTTTAATTTTTAGGCCACCATATTTGAATTTCACCGTGTAGGATAAGTATTGCGCAGTTCTTGCTCACGCGAAAAAAATACAGCTTATGGGCCGTAAATGTTATTGCGTGAAAATTATTGATCGTTAAATTGCTGTTAGTTAGAGGGCTGATTCAATCATATTACGATATAGGTGTAGGGGGCGCCTTACAAATCGCTACTTGTCCTAGTAAACGGCAAAATCATTAACTTTTGTGTCGGATATTGGTACACGCATTAACACGGTAATACCCGTTGCACCAGAACCCGTTACTGTATCCTTATTACCTTGAAATAGATCTCATTTTCCTTTGAAACTGTAGTATACGTTTCTGTCGGCTACTGAGACCTACAATAACAGTTTCATCTAAATCCGTCATGGATTTTATTGCTTCGAGATAAGTCTTATTTTACTTTGACTCAATAGATTTACCGCTATCTTATTGGGGGAAGCCTACGTAACCGGAAATAATGGCACTTTTTATTAAAAAAATAACTCTCATACGGCTTGATTGAGACGCCGCTCTAAAAAGACGAACCTTTTCTAAAACTCGTTGTGCCCATAGTACGAACGTATATCAACAGGTAAACCAGAAAATTACATAGATTTGTTAATCGATGATTTTGTTATCATGGTAATTCTTCCCTAAATAGATACGAACCCAAGTCGGCCCTAGCAAAGAGAATCTCCACAGATGGGCTAAACACTATTTGAATTTTCACAACCTTATTTGCCATCGATACGCTGAGAAGAACGTAGTAAAGCAAAATAGGCTTTAGCTTACCTAAGTTAGAGCCTATTTTAAAACGAACACGCAAACGCGCGTTATAAACAGCTGTCACAACTTTGTGACAGCTGTATATAAGATTTCATTATCGCGCGTTCGTATTTCCGAAGATAGACGATGATTCCCGAAGCGCATACTTTTCTTGGGATATCTGTAAGTACGTACGAAATAGGTATTTTCTCAATGTTCTGCCTTGAATTGAACAAGTTGGTTAGGAAATGGGGCAGGGGTGCAGGCGTGGGGGAAATGTAAAGCAATTCTGTTAAGTGGCCTCGGAGATAAATGACTGCACGGTTATTGACTGACTCTTCAATGGTTCCGCCTAATAAACGGAAATATTCATATCTTTTTCTTCTTAATATTTTCTTAGTTTACTGGAATATTATAACTATTCTATACTTACCTATTTTTATCTGACGTTTTTTGGTGCGAACAACATAATTATAAAATTTCGTGATATCAATTTTAATAAACCTTTGGTTTTTTGTCAAGAAGGAACCCTTATAGTTTTTAATTTACTTACTCTATGTAGATAGTGCATACATAACTTAATATAAAAAAATAAGTACCTAAGTACTAAATTAATAAATTTTTAAGTAGGCATATTATTAGATTCATTCAATGTTTTGTTAGAACTTAATCACAAAAATAAAATTAGAACAACCGTTTTCCAAATTTGTGCGTTGCTCTTCAAGTCGATAATCTTTCGAAACAGCATAGCAATTCTCTTTACAATCAAGTGATTGAAGTCTAAGCTTGGTGAGAACACTGCTGTAAACTTACTTAAGTTTACATCAGCTTCAGATTCAGAGCAGCTGCATCTGTTTCTTATAAGACAAAATAGAAGAAAATCTGTTGGATAACTTAAAGAAAAGCAACAGCTGTTCGCTTGGTAAAAGAAGACGCAAGAAAATGATTATTACTGTGCTGCTGGTACTGAATAGTGAAAGATTCGGAATATAATTATATTCTTTGGGCAATTACGAAAAATGATCTGCGTAATGCAACCGAGGTTCAATTCAAATTCAATTCAAAATATTTTATTTCACATAAACCTACAAGGGCACTTATGAAACGTCAGAAGCTAGGTGCACGGTTCCAATTGGTCGTTTCCTATGGAGAAGAGCCGGCAAGAAACTCCATTGTTACTCATTTAAAAGTAAATGGTATTTACAATCTTTTCAAGTTAATAGGTATGAGAGGACACTGTAGGCCTATCAACAAGTACCAGGTACTTAGCAAGATAGAAAATGGTCGACAGATCTACAAGTCTGTTAAGCCTACAACGTTCTCACATTCACAAAATCTAAAAGAAGGTTCAATAGGTACTACAATCAAAACCGTAAAAGATTTCCCGTTTCCTGTGTATTTGTGTAGGTATGTTTTTATAAGGGGGCGTTCATTAATTTACGTGAGGTGATTTTGGCAATTTTTCGACGCCCCCTCCCCCCTTGGTGAGATGTCGTGAGATTTGACTCGAACCCCTTAAACTCACGTAAGATTTTTCAAAATACGTTATAATTAAACAGCGGATTAGGAAGTTCGTTCCAACTGGATGTCCCACTAGACCTCTCGTTTTTGTGTAGGATTTTGCCATATTATTTTAGTGGAGAAACATGTTTTACTTCTTCTTCTTTAACATTTATAGTGCAAGCATGGCAATCGTAGAATTCTTTTTTAATTTTACTCAGTTTTCTCGCATACTACACAGTTTCTTGCGGGAAAAAAACGTGATATTTGCAGAGATCCCCCTCTCCCCCACGTGAAATTGGGTGAGATTCAGCTCGGCCCCCTCCCCCCCTAAACGCCTCAAGAAATTAATGAACGACCCCTTATGAGAATTGATTAGTTTATGCACTCGAATGTGTTCTTTAATATTTAAAAACTTGTCTTGTAATGAATCAAGTGGTTTAGCATTTTTGCCTTTTGGATGAAATCTAATATAAAAAGTAAAATATAAACTAAAACAAACGGAGAAAGCTACACCAATAAAATAACTATGTTATTAACAGACTTTCTTTAATCAACCTCCCATCTTGAGGTGCCAGCCAATAAAAGAAAACTTAATTTTTCTTTCATCAAACATCTGTTCATTTTGTCTGCTCCTGGAGATGTTTTCCAAGAAAATGAGAAAATAGTTGAACAATCTCACGCGAACGTCGATATAGTTGAACAAGATGTGATTCAGACCTCACGCCAACGACGACGGTAATTTCTTATTTCTTGTAAAGTATGCGACTCCCTAATGGTAGACCTGTTTTTGTGTACAGAATAGTATTTATATGTATATATTTGCTCTTTAAATTTTGTGCAATAAGTACAAGAACTCTTAAGTGTATTATAACTATTTTAAACATACATACATCGAACTGGTTGCTAATTTAATTGTATAATTATTTTTTTTTTATTTTTTTTTTTGTGATTACTTGAACTCACACACTGACTTATTATTATTAGTATTACTTATTATAATTTTAGAAATATAGTATAATTTTACAATATTTGTAAGTATGTGAGCACCATGCATCTATCACATAATTATGTCATTCCTTCATTTTTCATTCTTATTACCTATCGTGGTATAGTAATCTTATTCTAGGTGCATTGTCTTCACATATAATTATATAATAAGTGTATACAAGATATAATGATTTTATTAAAAGAGTAACGGTGGAGTTTCTTGCCCATTCTTCTCCATACGAAAACTACCTTTTGGAATGGGCGACTAGAATCAGTTTTATTATTTTTTGTAAAGTTTGACGTTCAAAGGTGCCTTTTTTGTGCCTAATTGAAATAAATTATTTGACTTTGACATAGGTATTCATTTTTTTAATGCTCGCTATATTCGCTCAACGCAGGTTAACTATTAGGTAACTTTAAAACGAATGTAGGTACTTAGTTTAGGGCAAATTTTGTCAATAGTCAGCTCTCTTTTATCTGAAAAATTTATATGACGGTGTGACATATTTCCTATATAAAAGCTGCCAAATCGAAATATTTTTTCTTCGGATGAGTTATCTGAGTATTGAAAAATCACCCCTTAGTTAGGTACATAGGGATGACTTTACTAAGGCTGGAATTTTCCAACGCCAGATATGATTTAATCCGTGTAATTTAATTGACGTCTGACAGTTTTTGTACGAAAAACTGTCAAAAATTAAAAAATAATTTCCTGGATAAAAGATATCCGCGGTGGAAAAATCAGCCCTAAATAAAACTATATTTTTGCGACCGTTGCACCGAGGCTTCACGTCAGGGCGAACCGGCTACTGTTTTATTTGCTTTGCAGCTGGCTTCTATAGACAATGTTCCACGATAAATGTTAACAGCCTGTTTATTTTCATAATTTTTCACGATTTTCTAGTGCTGCGCTACATTTTCATTGTTTGTAACACAATTTGCATGAAAATAACGCCATGTCAGACGAGTTAAGAGATTATATCTACTTGATTGCTATTACTTTGTGTATGAGACCTTTTATTTTCAATGATATCCTAAGTACTTGATGTAGGATATCTGGATGATATACGTACATTTATTAAATTAATAGAATTTTAACGAAAAACTCCTCTTATACCTTCTGCCCGCGACTTGTTCTGCATGAAATTTCTTGTCCCCCCAACCCACCCCGTCGCATCGCATCGCATGGCCCGCCTGTGCTGTTACATAATTTTCGCTTAGCGTTCTTTCTGACTTTGTTGCTTTATTCTCGGCTCTTACACATTGTAGCGTACTTTTACTATAGCTATAACCTTTCTCTAGAATAAGGCTATAAAAACAAAAATATTTTTTAAAATCCGACTGTTATTTCCCGAGATTAGCGCGTTCAAACAAAACTAAACTTTCAGCTTTTTATTATTAGTATATAGATCCTATAGATTTTTAGTAAATTCTCGTCTTATGATTTTCAGGTAGGTACCTATCGTAATTATGTAGGCCTGAATTGAATTAGAAAGTAAATACTGGATCAGTTTTAACCTTCAAAGCTGAGCAACTCGGTTTGTAAAAATATTTGTTTGCCGTTGTACAACTTTGGTTTGTTCTCATTATCGTCTTGACTGTTATGAGCTCGGAGCGCAATAAATGTCGGAACTACTCCTTCAGTAACAATTTATCTTCCTCTGCTAATTACTTCAGTAGAAATTCTAACGTTTTTTCGTGCAGTTGGGAAACATTCCTTTTATTAATGTACCCGGGTACCCAAAGGAAATTTGTCATTCGAACACATTTTCGATTTCGTTCTCGTAGCAACGAACTTTTCAAAAGGGGAAGGAAATTTGTAAGTGCTTCTGCCAAAGACCCAACTTTTGTCTACTAATGTAGATACTTCAAAGGAGTGAGTAGTCAACATTTATTTATTTTAATCATAATTATATTATTTCCTTTGACGGTTTTTTATGCCGAAATAAAAATGGCAGACCCGAGAAGTATAGAACCCTGCTTTCAGGTCATTTGAAGATATAGAACTAACTATGGCAATACAATTATTTGATTTTAATTTGGTTTTCCATTATTTGGTATTTATTATGACTTTCGTGTTGATTTACCTACTTATCAAACATCACGCCTCTATTCCCCGAAGGGTTGGGCAGAGTTGTACCTACAGTACACCCACATTTCACCAGTTATGTTTAAGTCCTATGTAATAGGTGGCTAGACATCAAACGGGCACCATTCCAGACTCCGAGCTGCTACTGATAAATTCTAGATGGACATACCCGAACCTATTAAGGATTCTTTTTCGTTTTTTATTTAACTATATACAAAATACATTGAATATACAGAAACAAGCTACCATTTACTGGGTACGTCTTTCATTGAATTGAATGTACTCTGGCGGCTGAGATTATGTCATGCTCACTCAAATGTCTCGCTGGTGGTGGCGTGTGTGTTGGATCGTTAAGTTCCCTTCAAAATGGTTGAGCTAAACGGTGCTGATCCATGCGTCGTGTTCGTGAATTGGCGCCGTCAGTAGGGACTGGACATCTTTTGAATTGTTTTTATCTTTTATTACGGACGCTTTTTACATACACGTCTTTCTACATTGTTCTCATGTATAATTTCAACATGAATGATGTAACAATACTATGATTTAAAAGAGTGTCCGTGGAGTTTCTTTTCCGTTCTTCACCATAGGAACCTACGCTTTGGAATGGGCAACTAGCTTCATATTTCTGACTGACTGACCACATTGACAATAGAAAAGTGGTTGATTAATTCAAATAAATGCTTTGAGTTTGAGTTGAGAACAGAACAGCTTCCTGACACTGAGTTCGTCCTTCGATGATAAACAAGCAGGCCCAACCGGCCTACATGTACGTAGCGCTATGTCGTATGTCCTATTTTTTTCTGAGATCTGCATCAATAAAACTCGTATAAAGAAAATTTAACAGTTTCAAAGTATAATAATAATGTTAACTTAAACCCGCAGGGCAGCATGTGGCAAGCTGTTGGGCAGTAGCGACCCCACGGACCCTATCTCCCGTGAGAAATCTTGTTCCTCATCTCTGGCTTGCCTTTATTGGCCGGCTGGAGTGAACACTGACGAGGAAAAGAGCTCCCACCTCTTTCTTGCCTTTATTGGCCGGCTTGAGTGGAAATTCGCAAGAGCAAATGTGCTCGGAGGTAGGAAGTATTCCAGTAAGATGCTGGTAGGGATCTTACCGTACTTCCGGGATTGTCTTGATAGCCGTGGAATACCGTTCCACTCCTTATAGGCACTTCAGGACATGTTGCCCCCGTGTCGCTTCGACACCTTGTGCTAGCGACCGTTTTCGGGGGCCCATTATTGAGTGTGCAAGTCACCCCCTGCCCTTTTACCTGTGTATTTTATATAAGATATTGGTCAGGCAGGGGCCATAATCTTTCCATAGTTCTAGATAACCAGTTCACTTAGCCACCCAAACCCATAATCCAATATCATTGTTTCCATATCTTGCAATAGTCCTGCACTAACCGAGGGTTGTCCTTGGGTGCACTAGATAAGTGCGTACGGGGATAATCGTCGGTTAGTGCCTCGTTTCATTAGACACGTCTAACGGGCCTCTGCGAGTTGGCTTCGGCCCCTCGTACGCCTTCCAAAGGTCCGGGACCCTAGGGTCCCGAGAAATGTCAAAGACGTAAATAATAATAATGTTAACTTACATTCCTGGGGAACTTTAAAAACAGCTTTGACATATTTTTAACAAGGCAATTTGAACCTAACCTAATGAGAAATTATACTGTTCTTATGAGAACAGATGCCAAGTAGTTAGTTTCCCAAAAAATCCCAAATATTAGGTTTAGTTTGTTCACAAGGGCCACATTTCTATGACTTTGGCAACGACGACGGTCATGCGCACGACAGACCTATACGAGTAATAGCATGCAACCTATAATTATGAGACAACATTGATTATACCCTAGGAGATATTATAGAAAATGTCCCCGATTTAACCCACGCTACCAAACTCCCCAATATTATGTTATAATCATAATACATACACTGAATTTCTACTATTACATTTACAACATTTTTTATTTATTTATTACTTATACTGATTGTGGCAGAAAATTGTGGTCACAGTCACACAAGTATATGGGTCTACAGTAGTAGATACTATACCGTAATTTACTTAGTTTTTATTATTGTTTTTGGGTAAAAAAATAACCTATATTAAAAATTACAGAAATTTATTCAGTAAATGATTCTGAACAAAATAATTTTATAATGTGTATATAATTAATTATATAAAACCAACTACTTGGAATCTGTTAAAATTTGATAATGTGTATATAATTATATACACACATTTCGGTTACAGATTGTATACAAAGTTGTAATTAACGACGGTCACATACAGGCAGTGTCCAATCTTGAATGTGGGAGTGGATCCTCCCACATTCAAGATTTGATACTGATTATTTTTGTGGCATATAAGTACCTAATAATTGCTATAGTTACATTATGTAGGTACTTTCACAAGCACTAATATGTATAGCTACATTCACCAAATTTTTAAAGTGTTTTTCTCCTACTGTATTTATTGTAATTTTTTATTGTTAAGAACATAGTATTTTGGAACTCATATTAATATGATATAGGTCTTATCTCAACGTTTCAGTAATTATTACACTAGAAAATTGGTTATGATTTTTACTTATACACATTATTGCTCGTAACTGTACAGTATCCATGCGTCATGTTCGTGAACGGGCGCCGTCAGTTGGGACTGGTCATCTCTTAGCTGCCATGGCTTATTTTAATTTATTTTAAGTTTTTGAATGATTCTTTTTTTCTTCTTTTTATTACGGACGCTTTTACGAACGTGCACGTCTTATTACATTGTTCTCACATGCATAATTTCAAAATGAATGATGTAACCAATATTTTATATAAATTTTTTATTATTTAAAAGAGTGTCCGTGGAGTTTCTTGCCCGTTCTTCTCCATAGGTACCTACTACGCTTTGGAATGGGCAACTAGCTTCATATTTTTGAGTGACCGACCCCTTGACAATTCAAAAGTGCCTGTAAATGGTTTAATTGAAATAAATGCTTTGAGTTTAAGATTGAGTAACTTGGTATCGAGATTCCTTTTTTTAGGTTAATGTAATATTAATGACATTTCGGAATAAATTATCTCAATGATCTTCAAAACCGCATCAAAATCCGTTGCGTAGTTTAGACGAACAACGCGGTCACACAGATACACGAAAAGCCACTAGGTACTATTAATAATCAAGTACTATTATGTAAGTATAGATAGATATCGTTTTGTAAATACTGTCTCATGCACACAAATACATTCAAGAGCAATATCACTATGAACAGCTCGGTAATCATATCTGATTTCATGATTCGTACATTAATATCTGTCTTCACGATGACTTAAAATTATGTGACAATATGATATCAAAGCAACACGAACACTATCTGACGAGATAAACAACGCCAAAATATAGGATGCTGCATCGGATGAGTCACATCTTACTTAGAATGCTCAGTTAAATTCAGAAGAATGTGATTCCTCGTTGTGATTGAAAATATCTAAAATACGTGACGAATATCGTGAGATGTCCTAGAACCAACAATTCGAAGATATGATGATATCCACACTGGGCCCGCGTGGTAGATTAAAGCCCTAACCCTTTCGAAGAGAGAAGCTCTGTGTCCCAGCAGTGGGAACATTATAGGCTGATTATGCTTTTGATTTATTAATAACTTTTGATTTATTAATAACTTTTGATTTATTAATAACTTTGATTTATTAATAACTTTTGATTTATTAATAACTTTTGATTTATTAATAACTTTTTATTTATTAATAACTTTTGATTTATTAATAACTTTTGATTTATTAATAACTTTTGATTTATTAATAAATTTTGATTTATTAATAACTTTTGATTTATTAATAACTTACCGTGAATGTCGTCTCGCGGTTGGCACTAGCAGTTCCCTCAGGATCTACAGGGGTTCGGAGACTCTGTGGCAACAACTCAATCAGGTTGGTGGAGTGAGGCTGGTAGCGCAGCACCAGGACGCAGGTGGAGACCAGGGTGTATGCCAGAAGAGTACCTGGGGAAGTACAGAAGATTTTATAAGTAAGTGCTGCAATAATGTGTACATACGTTAGTGTACGTAATAGGTGAAATTGTTCTTTGCGACAAGTTTTTAAGGCAGGGCAGGGTCAGCGGTGTGTTCTACTGAGGAAAATGCTTTATTGATGAGCCATTATATGTGCTGGGTCGTATTTATTTTATTTATTTATTTATTTAGATAACATGGGAGACTTACAGCTAAAACAAACAGATATTAGTCGGCAAGATTCGAGAATATGTTGTCTTCACGTACTAATGAAGATGTTTGTGCTCTTTAGGGCCGCTAGCCAATGACCGAAAATAATAAGTAATAAGTAGTTTAACATATTTTGATAAATGGAATAGGAAAAATATATACTAACACCGACATTTAAGCGTACAAATAATTCATGTAACTCACTAAAATTATTTATCAAACGAGATTCCATGATGATAAAATAATTCCCACTTCACTAAACCTCATTTCAAAGCGAGTAATTTGTTTTTTTATAACAGGATTTATTAGCAAAGCCGGATTAAATGCAATGTTCTGCAAAGAAATAATCCTTCCTTTGAAGTCGACTGGAGAAATAATTAATTGTGTAATAGATGTCTGCTTTTACTATTGTTCATTTTTCTGCTTGGGGCAAGCTCTTTGTAGATTATTATTGTATTGTGTAGTGGTTTCTAATGTATTGTGATATACTTTTCTGATTTTCATTTGAATCAAATTGCAGGCGTAGCCTCACCATTGGCTGGTAATAAATAATAGTGCACGAGTGAATATTTTGAGTGTAAAATGTAAAATTGATTATTATTTCATTAGTTAATATTATAATTATTATGACATCGACATATTGACATTACTTAAATAATTTTGAAACATGTATAATATTCCGGCTATTTTTTATTGAAATTACATCATTATTATTGATTGCTATTTTTAATGTAAATTATTATTAGAGAATAGAATTGTATTTAATTTTAATTTTATTAATTGCTTCCATAATTTACTAAATTTAAATTATGAAACTATTTTTATATTATTGCTAACTACTAAGCCTTACTAATAAACTTTTACGCACGACGTATAACGGGGTTATAACATCAACGTTACCAATAAACGATATTTGACGTTTCAGTTGTATACATCTGGTGTAATAGATGTCATTATTCAAAGAGAATTTGTACAACCGTTATTCAGCCCTCGGACCTTGTATAGCGAATGTATAACCTATAATAACTAGTTGCTTTTGTCGTATTGAGTTTGAAAACCTTGGATTATTTACAATATTTCGATATTTTAGATGAAATTGACAATCATAAAAGAAAATGTTATAAACATCGTTATGATCCTTGCTGTTTACAAGAAAATGAGTTTCGATTTAATTAAAGGTTCAGCAAACTATATGCAAGAAACATTGTTGAATTAGTCAAATGTCATTAGTTTCAGCCATATACTCGTATTATAGTAAAAAAATATCTTCATAATTTTTATCATTTCTGTCGTGCTGAATTCGCTTTGTTAAATGTTGACGTTCAAGATTGACTATGGGTGCATTCCGAGTTACGCTGTGATCGATTTGAGCGTGCTAACAACCGTACCGTATTAACGTGGGCATGATAATGTTGTGTCTTGAATCGTCATAGATGACGTCATGAAATACGCCATCTTGCGATAACGCCGACCAAGCCTTTTACTAATATCACCGTGAGCGCTGTCAAAAATGACAGTTGTGCTGTTTTGTTTTGACTCGCATCTTATCTTTGAACTAACGTGGCATTTTCGAAATTGTGTTTCTGGCTACCTTTCGCCACCTACCCAAAGAAGAAGAAGAAATGTGTGGTATATACACAATGAAATATGATATGCAAGTTTTGACGTTGAGCGAGTACCATGAGCGCGTTCACGAGCGTTCCGAATTGTTGACAGCCCTCAGCTGTCATAATCGTGATATCTTAATCGGAACGCCAATTATCGGTGTCAGCGCTGTGAGCGATTATGTTCTAATTCGGAAAGCGCCCTATAACAGCTTTTACTGTTGCGTTCTTAACCTAATGCATGCATCACTAGTGACAATAATCTATTTTTTAAATTCGTAAAAGAACGCAAAATCAATAGTTTTGGAAATAAAATGGACGTAATTCTTTAAATTTAGATTTTTTAAACTTATAAGTCTAAAGTTATGAATGTTTTTCCAAATGAAAAAATGTCAATGATATTACGCAGTACCAGTTTCAGAACGCACCTTCTAATGTTGCCAGTGGTTTTTGTCATAAGCAGTGGGTAACTATGCATTGTTTATACACTGATTATTAGTAAGAGTAGTGTGTAACGCCTATTCACAGCTTATACATTGTATAACAATACAATAGTTAAACAGATGTTTAACTTATTTTTATTAGTAAGGCTGTAAATGTGTACTGCATGTTATATCTTAACCAAAATGTAAAATCTAAATATTTGCACGGCTGAAACGCCGAATATAGTGAAACCCATAGATATTAAGAATTTATGTTAGCTACCTATATTCTTGCAAATAAATATATCATTCATTCATTCATTCATTCAGTGTGTGCGCAAACACAGGTGCACTACCTCTTCCCTCACTCATAGTCCGATAAGACAGCAAACCGACACAATCATCAATCAGGCGCTGGACCAACGGCTTTACGTAGTTTCCATTGAACACTCGTTCATCATCAGTCTCCTGATATTATCCCAATTTATTTCAGATCGGCACATTTGTCTTTAATTTAACATTCGTTTAAATATCGAATTATTAATTATATTTTTAAAAGCATATATCGTAGAAAACCGATTTTCCATTCCATTTTACGTGTCAAGAGTGTTGTTTTGTTTTTGGACAAAGAATCAGCATGGTGATTCACCATGGCTGCTTGTTTTTTGGGTAAAAGTTACCCGAAAAATCACAATCAGAAGAATTTTGGAGGATACTCATTATCAGCTGCTTCTTCATATATTTGAAAATTTTGTTTACTCGACAACATAAAAATCGCAATGAATACTTTTGAATTGTCAAAATCGTGTTACACAATCTTATCAATTTCCCCACTGGTGACAGTGATGTGGATGAATAATTACCTATATTTCCGTTGGGTTTGAGTGCATTTTTTGCACATAATTAATAGAACCATTCTGACCCTTTGATTTATATTAATAAATTCAAAAGTCATATAATCAAAATAGGCTGAGAAATCAGCACTTTTCGAACGTCAAAATTACATAAGACAGTCCCCCAAAACGCCCGCCCTTCACGACTTCTTAGTGCTTTATGTGGGAAGAAGAAGTCGCGCAACAAACTCCCCAGCTGCACAGCTGTCTGAATTGTTAGAAAAACTTGATTCTATACAAAAGTACTTATGCAAAATAATTTACATTACGCAGCATAGAACATTGTATTAAATTAAATTATTTTCTATATGTCACCTAGCACACGCCAATATACCAACAACAAAAAAATGAAAAGTAAATACCCGAATTAATGCCAGGAATAAACGGCGTGCTCGTTTACATATAGCTATTAAAGCTGTAACTCGGAAATCACAAATGATAAACTAGGAACATCGAAGTAAAAATAAATAAACAGTTAATTACTAATTACTATTAATAATATCACAGTGCTAATGTACTTGAAGATGTTTATTACCTAAACCAAGATTCTGGAACAGATTCACTGAAAGTTGCGTTTTTGAAGTTCCATTGTCGACGGCATAATCCTGCCATGGCTTGCATTAAATAACTATAAGGCGCTG
This sequence comes from Xanthia togata, assembly GCA_963853775.1. NCBI lineage: Eukaryota > Metazoa > Arthropoda > Insecta > Lepidoptera > Noctuidae > Xanthia > Xanthia togata. The sequence continues at coordinate 9,173,622 of OY970790.1, read as the reverse complement.
AGATACTTACCCAGCTGGCAGAATTTACTTCGCCAAGAATATTTTACGAGCGACCGTGCCGCGACCTTCAGGCCGTGAACAATATTTCACGCTGCTTCGGGAAGCGTGGAAGATATAATTTTGTTTGAATATTTAGACATTAAAAGCTGCGGCTTGTGTAAAATGAGGAGTATGGCCAAATGGTTATCAAGGTAATGGATATTTATTTTGTTGATCTTCATCATTAAAGTACGTATTTGAATCTCATTATGTATATAAAGTATGTGTTACAGTTATAGTTATTATCTGACGGATACGGCGTTATTTGTTCGTACTATTATAGGTTTGTCTAGTGCCTCTCTGGAGGCGGTGAAAACAGTCGAACAGTTGTTTTTTTTTTACGAAAATTTCTTTAAATTGAAAATACATGTTCGACAAAGTTTTCCGATAGTAAGTAAGAACCATATTAAATATCGTCGTCAAAAAAGAGTCAACATGTTAATGTAAATCGCTATTCAGCTGCGTGTTAGTGTGTGCAAACACAGCATACGGCAGACCAGCCGTGAGGCACACGGTTCTCTGCCTTTTCACCGAAAATTGTTTGCCAGATTTTCACTTACCAACTAACGTTTCGCAGAATTTTATTTCGCCGAATAATCATTTGCCAACTTATCATATAATTTTGTTTTATTTCCCAACCTCACAGTTACCAACTGTACGTTTGATCTGCTTTTCATAATGACACTTTTTAAAATGCCAACTTTCAATTAGTAGAATGTTTTAGTTTGCGTAATATTCATTTAGTTGTTTATTGTTTAGCAAATCTACATATAGTGCAATCCACGACGACGCGCCCCACTCCGCGATTACTGTACTGTAAGCTGTACTTTTGTACGGAGCGGAGCGGAGTGGGGCGCGTCGTCGTGGATTGCACTATTTATAGTAGGGTATCGTTTTTTTTTTTACTTTGTTTTTGTTGTGACCTAACCTAACTTAACTGTTTCCTTTTACAAAGGAGTTTTGCTTCTGGCACATCGCCGGCTGCTGCCGCGGCACGCTCGCTTCGCTGGCTCGGCTCGTACGTTGTTTGTCATACTCTAACCTAACCTAACCTATCATTATATCGTATCATTATATCAATGTATGAAAAGGGAACTGTTACACAAACAAAACGTCATTCGTCTAATAGTTGTATGGCCTAGTGAAATGTTTGACAAATAATAAATGTCCCAAACGTTTTGGGTCATTATAACAATCAGCTTAACAATAATTCTACCAAATGAAACGTTGTCATACAAAAAATTGCTTATCGTTAGTTGTCAAAGTGAAACATCGGCGAAACGTTGGTTGGCAAGTGATAATCTGCCAAACAATTTTCGGCGAAAAGGCAGGATATCTACCGGCACACATCATATTGTTATTATTTTGTATTTAATTTAATGAAAACACTAATTTATGTATCTGTAGCGGTTAAACCGCCACATACAAACTACGCATCAAAGACATGACGTCACACAAATCCTGCATCGCGCAATTAGTTTACCGCGCGAACGACATAAATAAGACTATCCGACATTAACAGTCGGCCCGCCAGACACAACACCCATCTGGTTGGAGGATCCTCCCTTTTCTATGGTGGATGAGTGAACTTTACACCCTGTTCCTCATGCCTCTAAATATCTACGTGATCCGTGTTGCTAACCAGTGCCAATATTAGCAGCAAACAATAAAAGAAGATTGGCAGTTTTGGTGTCGCTTCATTTAAGAAGCGTTCATAAATGAAAGTATGTGTACATTATATGAAACAGTTACGGGGTTTTTCTGTTTATGCATCAGCTTTTTTTTATAAACTGCACAAAGAAAAAAAGAATAATCAAATATTTTATTAAATCTGACTTTCAAAACGCAATTATTTGCAATATCTAAACGCAGAACCTGGGACGGTAGCTATGGAGTTACCATACTCACCAGAGAATGGTTTTTCTATAATTGCTAATCGGGTGGTAGTGATTTCATCGTTTAAATTATTTAGAGACTTTTACTACTTCTTTTTTTAGAGGAGTATTTCAGGACAAGACGGTAATTATTTATGATAACTCAGTTCTGTTCCATCAAATATAAGACATTTTAGAGAAGCAGACTCCTTTCCCTTGAAACACAAGCGTATTATTCGAAGCTTTGGACCCAGTGCCTATTTGTATTTGCAACATGTTTTCTATTACTAAATATGTATTAGCTTATTGTTTATGACAGTTAAATGAATCTAACTATGTATACGTTTTTTGAGAATTTAGCTTCCACGGCAACAGTAAAATCTATTGAAGTAACCTTCAAATCAGAAATGTCTTAATTGTCATATTTTAATGTCATTACTATGTTTTGTCTGGATGTGTCGTAAATATTTGTGTATTAATTTGCTTACCTGGTCTACTAGTTTTATTTGTTTTGTGGTGAAGTATAAAATATGAGTATTGTACGTAATCCAGGTGTGTAGATATGATCAAGTCTAATGCAATACCATAGATAATAGTTGATGCTAGTATCTGTGATGAGCATCGTATGGTGATGATGACAACAAGCATGACGACCGCGCCGGCTACTCAGTTATTCCAAGAAGTTCTTCTAAGTTTTATTCAATTACCAAATAAATGTTTTATTTTTGCTTAATGCATGTGCTTGTCTAATGTGTGCAGGGCTTATTATACAAAGTCAGCTACTAGTGCCACTTTTCCCTTCAGTAGTCATTAATGGAACTATTCATTTCCGCCATCTTTGAATGTCATATACTGTTTACTCGTTGGTTTACTGCATAATAAACTCTAGATTACTCCGTCTGTTTATACAAAGCCACTTGCTTCTTAAACAACGTGTTTCTGGCGAAAACCAATATTAAAAAAATATGCTGTGATTATCTTTTATCTTAATTTGACCGAGATCTATCTTCTGAGACTATTTTTACGAAAATATGCGAAGCCTAAGTGTGACACCCAAATTACATGGAGCCTTTCTTCTTTGTTACTAATCTCGCGATAATCTAAGTCCGATTTGACACCTATCAAAATACTTTGTGTAGTGATGAGATAAAACAAAACGTTTGTTTTAAAAACCGATTCTCGAGACATATCGATTTATCATACTTAGAGTTTGTAATCGACAATTTATCTACACTGCAAACTGATTCTCGAGATCATCATCATCAGCCTACACTGCTGGACATAGGCCTCTCCAATTGCACGCTCGCTTTCAGCTCGATTCTCGGCAACTGTCCACCAGCTGCTACCAGACATCCTGCGAAGATCGTCGCTCAACCTAGCCGGAGGGCGTCCTACCTTACGTTTACCGATTTGCGATCTCCACTCAAGAACATGAGAATAAAATAAAATGAAGGCTGGAGGCGAAAAACCATTTCTATTTAATATCAACATAAAGCTGAAAATATATTATTATGTGATCAGATTTTGTTATTCTATGTTTAAATATTTAATAAAACAGTAATTATACGTTCCTCTCTTTTCTAAACCTAATTTATGTAAAAGTATCGATTTTTCAGAATTTCAATTTTATTCGGTTAAAAAACGGTCACAACTTTACGGCAACGAACCCAAAGACATGACATTGTAATAACGTATTGTCGGAATATTAATCAACGATTAATTCGTGTTTTTGAGTGAATTTTTCCAATGTAAAGTGAAACTTGGTGGTGTTGGGGTACCCGACATAAAATATATCTAGGAGTAATTAAAAAAAAGTTACTATAATACTTTTATGAATGTTTAGTACTTATTACCTTTTCTTTTATGAATGTTTAGTAGACATTGGATACACGAAGTGGGCAGGTTTTGTAAGACGACTAAAATGTCACGGTTGTTATACAGGGTGGATTTTTGAGCTAGTGCAGTAATGGATGGTATCTTAACCGTTATAGCTACTGGAAAATGGTCTTAGACTTTCCTTAACTTTTTGAGAAATTTTGATCTACATTCACAGATAAAAGAAAAATACAGTCAGAAAGAAAATAGGTAGTTTTTGCAATAAAAAAATGATGTCAATAGATCCTGTTTCTTATAAGGATCAAAAAACTCCTTGGGACCAACTGAGGTTTGAGTACTTTCTAGAAAAGTCAGAAATCGCAAAAACCTTTTCCCATACTAAAGGGTGCAATGCTAGTCGGTAATTCTCAAACTCAAACTCAAACAAACGAGAAGAACGAGCGATTAACTTCATGGACACTCTTTTAAATAAAGATGTTACAAAATCCTGGGTGCATTATTCTTGTTGCTTCTATATGTGAGAACAGTGTAAAAAATAATCATCAAAAACTATTAAATTTATAAGTATAAAAATATGGCAGATAAGAGATGACCAGTCTCAACTGATGGCGCCCGATCACGAACATGACGCGTGGATCAGCACCATCCAGGTCAACCATTTTGTAGGGAACCGATAATCCAACACAATTCTTCCATACAAACGTATGGTGATTACACGTCTGTTTTTTTCGATATTAATATTTGTATTTTACATGTATGAACAGTATACTACTGCGGGTTAGCGAGAACGCCCTCTGTTAGTTAACATACTGTATACAAAGATAGATTGTTTATTTAATAGAATAGGATAGGAAAGGATTATTTAAATTAGTTATAGGACAGAAATATCTACTATGTTTTCACATGCCTCATTAATAGATTGCACCCGCGCGGAGAAGGGGCGGGTCACTGGTATAAAATAAAGTCTCAAATTACTAGACTCACACTTAAAAAACCTTCAGTACAACAATGACACAAAAAAAAAATGTATAGTCTGTATCAGAAATACAAAAACTAGTGTAAAAAGTTGCACTACGAAAATCGTCCTTATAACTACGAGATAAAGGTGCTGCTCAAGTGTCAATGTCAAATTGTTACTACTGATTGTACGATACGGTATTATGCTATATATATTGTACTCAGGTAAGCTTTGGTTTCCAAAGAAAGCGGTTCCGTCATTAAAATCTGTCATTACTACCACCAGACCTATGTGACCTTAAGGTATCAAAAACCGCTCTATATTTGGACAGCCGGTATATTGTGACCGTTCATCGCTTTCTTTGCAAACCAAAGCTGTATCGATGCTTTTTCTTTAAACTAACAATGATATTAGATTACGTCATAATGTACTGCTGTTAATAATCTCTAACGAATAGGCCTGTCTAACACAGTGACCTCGAGCAAAAGCAGCTGTGATCTTATGTGTCAAGTTGTGACGAGCAAATGTCGTGATGTAGACAGAACTGAAGAATATTAATATCTAGGTTGAACAGTCTTATCAAGAAGTATCATGTTACCCAGTTACTGGGTTTTGGAGGTCAGATGCTGCATCCGGTTAGACTGGAATTTGACCCCAACATAGTTTGGAAAAGCCTGGGCAGATTGATTGGTAACTAAGTTCAAAACATGACCTTTACATTTGATTCTTGATGAATTTATTTCGTTCCGAGGAATCATTTTGAATTTTGTTCAATTTTATTCCATGTGTAAAAGATATCTGACGTTGGAAAAACCTATCAATGATGTGTCGAACCTATTCGACACCTGTCAACACTATTTTGCTCACCAAATAAATGAAAATACCTCGTTCTAATTAAAAGAAACAGTTTTCAACATTCAAAAGGTGGTGAGGCTACGAATCCACGATTATTTATTTGAAAAAGGAATGAGTTCGCTTTTGAATTGTAGGCGTTCACTTTTATAGGGTTTCAAGTGACCTAAGCTATTGAATAATGTAATTGAACAATGCAAGAGAAATATGCAAGTGAACAAAACAAGTGAACTTTGCACATTAACTATGCAAGTGAACTACGAGTATGCAATTGAACATCACTACTTGGTTCACGCGAAATTAAACACTTTCTTATGTGCAATTTTTTTAACTAAGTCGTTCAAAACAAACAAATAATCAAAATATAGTAATCAATTAAGTATCAGTCTTGTAACAGTAAATAGATACGGTCACGGCCCTTCGCACTTTCTCTAACGACAGTGCTCCTCAGTTTGGGCACAAAACACAATGTCTTCCGACCTCCCTGTCTAAGTAGGTCAAGGGAACGATGGGTGCCATCGGCTTACGAGAGTTATCGGAATGAACTGACGAAAAATATTCTGAAGCTAATAGAACCAAGAAGTATTAATATATAGCTATTCTTTATTTACCGATATTGTTTTATTTCGTGTTTTTTTATGGTAGACGGACTAGCATTTTACCGGTGACTTCTTCCGCCCTATGTCCTTGAAAAATCCTTATTCTTTGTGTACATTATAAAGGAAATCTCTGCGCAAAGGTTCTAGGGTTTTTGCTGGGCGTGAATGAGTCAGTGAGGCCTTATGCATGTGGTGTTTACCTATTTATGTAACTGAAGCACTGTTATTTTACTTTAAAAAAATATTATGTGTTTGTATCAGCGTAATCACTTGTTGCTGAACCTAAAAAAAAAAAACTTGCAAGCGTGGTTATCAATGTAATTTTCACCTCTGTAAAAAAATTAAAACAGGTTTTCATTTTGACCTTGTAAATGGATGTAGGTGATGAGCTTGATTAGAGAGGGAGTGACGTAGATGCAGGTTTCCTTTAAAGCCTCCCCTTGTATTATTTAATAATATATTTTGTGTGTATCTGTAATTTAGTGTAATGTAAAGTGTATTGATTATGTCTAACATAAATCTGTATAGGTAAGCAAAATTGTTGTACCCCTTTTTACGAAAATTACGCGGACGGAGGAATATGAGTTTTGGCACAGTTAAAGTTTATATAGAAAGTGCAGGAAGCTAATAATTATTATTCACAAATAATATGCATTAGAAACACATTAAATTAATAATAAAAAACATTACACACACTACCATGCGTTTGACACACACACACTCTTTTGTTTATGGTTAAAGATGGCTAACTTAGAATAATAACATGGCAGCATGGAAATAGTATGTACTATACATGGAATTAGTATGAACTATCCTAAACTATCCTATCAAACTTAAAATATTTAACCTAACCACTAGTAATCTATTACTACATAATTATGACAGCATTTTTTGCTTGGTTTCGAAATATACCAATTTTTATAAGAGTTTTTATAGTGTATTAAAAAAAAATAGTAATGTATTTTCTGACGTACAATAAAGTAGTACTTAATAGTATTTAAATAAGAATTAACTTTTACTTGAAAAAGTGTCGTATTGAAAGAAACAAAGAAAGTGTACCGTCACAGCTTTTGCAATGTGACCCATCCATATGAGGTGTTGAAAAATTCAACTTTTTAGGAACAGTCCTCCATCTCTGAACCTTCTCGTGCTTCCGTTTGCCTTTAAGAGTAAAGATAAACGGATATATACCGCAATGTATACGGCTTGAATCACAAAGTAAACCTTCAAAATTCTAAAATTTTCAGCCATTACTCGAGCTCCTTAACTTTGAAATACCCATTGTTTTCTTAAAAGATACAATATCACAAAGTACTTTTTCGGGTCGTTAAATACCTTTATTGTTCTTTCTTCTTTATTTAATATTTTTATAAGATAAACTGCTTTATAAAATTGTATGGCAGTTGTCACGAGCCACGCCCAAAAGAAAAGAACCTATAATACTTTTAAAACAATACTTACCTGACCCTTAATATATCGCGCGAGCCCCACGGGCGACTATATAGAAAACCTTTTGAAAATTTATGTATGTAACGTTGGAGTAGGTCCCTTTACAGGCGATCTACAGGTTCCTAAGTGCAATGGCAGTACAGATGCCGTTCCCATGAGATGACGTGTGAATTAATCTTTCAAACATTGCGTGCCGTGGTGGTGAATGTTCAGATCGATATTTAGGGGCAAATCAGGACGGAAAACATGAAATAAATTAAAAACTCGTCACGAATATGTACATTGAACACGAATGTTTTGAATCTCTCAATACTCACACTTAATTACTCGTACAGTTCATAAACATATTATGAAATGTAGGTAATTTAGTAGGGTGTGCTTTACAAATACATACAAATGAACTGTCCCGGAACCCAATGTTATACATTACTACTGCCTACCGTAAGCAAATTACAAAAAACTTTCATAATAAAAATAAAAGTTATAAAAACTAAAACTCAACTACGACAAAAAAGGGTGTAAACAAGACATCACAGACAGACTAGTTAAAAATCCGGAGTCACACGTAATCTATTCGATTTATGCCCTAACACGTGTCAAATTATGATCAGTAGTTTAGAAGTTATGAGTTAACAGATGAACATACATACCATTCAAAATCATAACCTTCCTTTTTACTTCGCCGTAGTCGGGTAAAAAGACATCGTATACATGACATATAACAAAAATGAACATGTTTAAAATAAGGACTCATTGCATAATTCAAGTGTAAGTAAGTACTTAAAATAATCTAGTTCTATTATTAGAATATAATTTATCGTAGCCACATTTAAATGTTCATGTTCTCAGCAAATACCTTCTATTTATCAAGGCCATATTGATCTGTGACACAAAACTGACACCCAAGCTCAGTGAATAGTTTCCCTGCAGTCTGCACCATTTTGAAAGTTATGTACCGACGTAGGTAGGTGAGAGTGTTGCCAACTATCGCAGGCTGTTCGAACTTGTTGCCTGTAATCAATATTTCATTGTGTCAACTTGGCTGTGCCACTTGCACTCATCTTTTCCCGGAACTTGCACGTTGGTCTGTAGAGTTTGTAGCTTTGTAAATGTAAATATGAAGTGTTGAATTTAAATCTAATGTTAATTGAATAATTTAGAATTGCTCATTCATAACTACAATTGTGTTTAATTGTTTATCCATTACGTTCATTGATGTTTAAAAGGTTGACTGGTAGGTAAAGATCCTGTTATAATGTCATAATTTTATGGATGACGGGCAGTAAGATGTTGTATTCAGTTCAATTCAAATTGCATAACGCAACAAGGTGTTAATAATAATGATAAAGTTCACATGAACCTTGTCGGGCACAACAATTTAATAAAATATGACACCTGAACATGAGGTCCTGGGTTCGAATCCCAGGTCGGGTAAAGTGTCATTGGGTTTTTCTTTCTGGAATTTCTCAGTAGCAGCCCGGAGTCTGGATTTGTGCCCGGTTGATATCAATATGTATGCCCCCTATTATGGGACTTAAACATAACTGGCGAAATGTGGGTGTACTATAGGTACACCTCTGCCCAACCCTTCGGGAAAAAAAGGCGTGATGTTATGTTATGTGTTAAATGGGAATTAAAAATATTGTTATCTAATAATATCACATTTATACGTCTTTGCAAATTATAACTACACACAAAAACACACACTACACACAAATTAAATGTAACAATCCATATCAAAAACAGAAATAATGAAATTAAAAAAGAAATCTGTAGATTCGGGAGTCAAATATGTATTTAAAATATCCAAGCCTATGTCAGTTCTTCACTCAACTCGCTTTCTATATTTTCTGTTGAATCACTTCAGAGTATGTTGTCTTCATGTCACACCGCCAATGTGAGCGTCCTTGCCTGTTGCGTGATAGAAAACGGCGGCACGCGATATACATGTAAGTGACGTCATGACAACTTGATAGCATTTATGACGTGATCGGATTGGCAGTCATTGTTCGTATTTGACAAGTGAGTATATACAGGGTGGAATTTTAGAACCTCACCTGGAGGGAAATTACTCACTCACTACTACTGAAACAAATCTACATTCAAAGTTTTCCAAAATTCGCTTGCGACAATCGGGAATCTTAATTAACTATTTTTATGGGGATACCTCTAGGTTCACACTACGATTTTCAATATTCATCTCAACTCGTTATTAAAAGTTACTGGAAATGAATTCCATAAAAGAATTAATTTATGTATCCAACAAAATGAAGCTTATTTAGAGCAACTAATTAGTTAGTTTACCTTTTTTTTTCGTTCAATTAAAATAAGTTAAGATTTTCGTTTCATTTAATTTATTATGTTTGTTAGAGAGATTTGATCCTTATGATTGACCCCTATCGATTGATGCCATAAAAGTACAGAGTTTTATTTTATTGTATTTAGTCGGTTCGATTACCGGGAGCCGAAAGTGAATTTTCGAAAAAAAAATACATGTCTCTTTTAAAAAAATAAAGAAACGTTTCCTTTGAGTAAAATTTGCTATCTCCATTATTTAAAGTACTTTCCCTCCAGATGAGGCTCAAAAATTCCACCCTGTATAGGCGAATGATAAAGCAACAGATGTCATTTTTCGGGGGGATTCATTGATTGTAGGGTTTTACGTCAAGCGCTTACTACAATTGTGCCAACGTCACACGGTCTGAAAAGCTTGTAATAAATCGTACTGTTCCAAAATATAAATTCACAGGTAACAACAATAAGCTTTGTTTAAAAACGGGTTAACCCGCTTAATTTTAATCATGTTAATAAATAAACCTGTCGAAATTGATTGACATTTTAGGTCACGTTTATAACGATACGCCGTTTTTATTGAACGAAATTTTCTCCGGAAATTTAAATATTTTTATCTTTTTCTTTTTTGATTGGTGTCCTGAAAGACGGGCCATAAGCGCGGGACATACTCGAGTGGTGAGTGGCGCAGGCGTGGTGATTGTGTGGCGTGGGATCAACGGCTTAACGTGTTTTCCGAGGAACGAGGGGTCTCGGTATGTAAAAATGGTCAAACATCCAAGTACGGACCACGGCAAGCGTCGCTTAACCAGATCGATCGACCGACCCGCGCTGCTGTTATTACTTAACCCTAACCACTCCGGAATATGCACTTTGATGTGATATGAATAATGTTTATATGCATATATACGACCCTTACTCAGAAAAGTCTAAGTGCGGCGTGTAGGTCTTGCCCTGACAGTACTTACACTAAATACTCTGTGATGTAGCTGTTTATAGTTGCTATTCAGATAGTACAGTTCATTACACAAGTAACCGTTTGATGTTTTGATAGCGAAAACCTCCACAAAACGCAAACTTTTCGTACATTTTGTTCTGCTTCAAAAGAAATGGTATAGTACCTACATTACTGTCGCGGCCTGCGGCAAGGGCTTTGATGTCTCGCTGATGGTGGCGTGGGTGTTGTTATCATTTAGCTCCCTTCAAAATGGTTGAGCTGAATGGTGCTGATCCATGCGTCATGTTCGTGAACGGGCGCCGTCAGTTGGGACTGGTCATCTCTTAGCTGCCATGGCTTATTTTAATTTATTTTAAGTTTTTGAATGATTCTTTTTTTTCTTCTTTTTATTACGGACGCTTTTACGAACGTGCACGTCTTATTACACTGTTCTCACATGCATAATTTCAAAATGAATGATGTAACCAATATTTTGTATCGTTTTTTTTGTTATTTAAAAGAGTGTCCGTGGAGCTTCTTGCCCGTTCTTCTCCTTAGGTACCTACTACGCTTTGGAATGGGCAACTAGCTTCATATTTTTGACTGACCGACCCCTTGACAATTCAAAAGTGCCTGTAAATGGTTTAATTGAAATAAATGCTTTGAGTTTGAGTTTGAGATGGATGATCGCGTGTGTCCTTCAATTCCTGGTGGCGGCGAAGGCTTGAATTGTACTTTTCTCAAATAATGCGCGGAAATTCAAACTAAATAAATTCCAGAATTAATCACGAACAACGGTATTTTTTAACGCGCCATTATGTTTATTTGTTTCTTCTTTACTACAATTGAAATTCAAAAGTTCGTTACATTTTTAAATAATACGACGAAATATGGGTTTTCATACAAATATTTATTGCCAGCTGGGCGCTCGCATGTATTCTACCAGTACCACAATTTCCATTTATATCGAAGAAAACATAATGTTTGAATTTCCAAGCATGTTTGAGAAAATGACTATTAACAAATACATAGCTGTTTTCCTATTTCTAATATCTAGGTTTTTTCATATATGTATAACTTATTTCGTAAACATAAAGAGATACTTTAGCACCGAACAGATGTCCAGGCCGCCGTCGCTGCTATTACGTAAAACGGTTCTTTCGATCGAGGGACACTTTTCTTACGTATGTACCCACAATCACCCACTGTTTACGTTAATGGGGTGCATTTTGTATTTGTAAAGGTAGTGAAAATTATCAATAGTATGTAACGCAGTCGCTTTTCGTGTCTTTCTGTGTGTGTGTGCGCGTTTATTTCTTAAACTTCATTGCACCAGTTAGGGTGCTGCTTGTTTATTTTTATGTGTGGGAAATATTCAAATATCTGCTCCCGCTCTGGGCGGAGTGGGAGGGCGTGTCAGACTCTTACTGACTAAAACCTACCCGTGTTCTTTCAGTTGCCTGTACGTTGCCAGGGGCCACGGTATTTCTTTCAGACTTTCACGCGACAGTAGCAACATCAGCCCTAGCGAACCCCGTCAGTTGTGCTGACGTCTCTTTGAGGCGCGCGTGGAACACAACGCGCCGTCGACCCGGGCTTGGTCCTTATCAGACGGCGAGCAACCCATTGCTCACCGTCCCTAGGCCCGTGCTTGTGGTGGCCAGGAATAGACTTGGGATTCCCGACGCCCAGGGCGTCTCCTGCGGCGGCTAGGGGCGTGAGGGCGCGAAATTTGCCTCTTCTTCACACGTTTTGCCTACTCCTTCGCGAGCATTACTGCTTCGCATAAAGAGGTGACGGTTTCCCATGGCCTCTCGCTCCATACCATGGCCTGGATCAGGGCCGGACGCGAGAGATCACTGCCGCCGATCGCCTCCACTAGGACACGGCGGTGCCACCGAAGCCAGGGAAACCGCCACCGTATGCTGTTGGGGTGCAGGAATATCACACAGAAACCGTACCTCTAAAGATTGTAAAATTTTAGTACCACCTTTGTACACACACACTTTTAAAAGCTCAAATGAGGTCAATGAGACGGGCGTTAGGTGTGGTAATGAGAGCTTTGACGTATCACTAGACAAAGATTTTTTACTTCGCCTCGTTATGAGTGAGCTTGCAAATATTACGCCAGGAACATTTTCATTTCGGTTTTTAATAAGGATATATGGTCACGTTGAGAGCGAATAAAATCAGGATGCATTGGAAAAGGGACACTTTTTATGTGCTGCTATACAAGCTTGGAAAAAGCCAGTAAATGAGTTTTTACTTTTTTTAAACATTTTTTTCATGATATTAAAATCCTTAAATTAATTTTGGTGTGTTTTCCGTTAGAGTCTACTGGTAGAGTAACATCCACGAAATAACTTACCCCCATGTAGCTAATGTCATTGAATACATTATCTATACGATTGTATCTCATAGTTTTCCGTCAAACAATCATAAAAGCCTACATATTAAATCAGAGTTTAAGTTCAATAAAACCCGTGTAGGGTTTAAATAGAAAAACTAAACCAGACACCTAATTTATATTTAATGATTATTTCTGATTTTTCAATCGTTACAACTTACCTTTTATTAAATAATTATGATTTTGAGAAATAATTACAGCTTTTTTACAGAAGACAATTTTGTTAAACAGCTATATTAACTCTTCAAATGCAAGTCATGTTAATTTAAAATTTGTACTAAATACGAAGAGTATGTGTCTATACATACACCCTGAATTTTTAGTCAACGTCCAAATTATGATATTATATTTCTTTGTCGAAAATCATTGAAAACGTGTTTTTTCTTTTAGTATCACTCAATACAAAAATATGAGATATCACATCACAAAGTTATTATATACCACGCAGAGCGGATAATTCTTTCGAGAAAATGATTTAATATGAAAATTTTACGTATCGATTTTTTTTCAAAAATGGAGTTAGTGAATCATACCTAATCCCTAGAAAAAATTTGTACGGTGACTAAAAATTCAGTGCCTGTATAGTGTAGTGCCAGGCTGCCCAGACCTAGGCCAGCGGGCCACGAAGCCAAGTCTGCCAACGCGTTTGAATTTGCTCGCCAACAGCGGTCACCACGCGATCGTAATTGTAAGCACAAAAACCTCTCAGGAGTCATTCATGATTTTTATTAAACTATGAATAACTTAATATTTTAATAGCTAGGTATCTACCATAAATATAGGCATGTTATATTTACTGTTGAACGTCCGTTTTTCATGTGTGTGAGTGTATGCCTATATTCAGTACAAGAAGTGATAGTTTCCTATTCGAATTTCGTCGATCATTTATTTACGTGTTTATTTATACAACAAACCAGATTAATATCGGTAATACACATAATTACCGTTGTTTTCTGTTTATTACTAACTCGTATGTTTAATTAATAAGCAGGTACTTCAGTTTAATTGTTAATATTATGATTTCCATTTTAAAATATCATGCCTTATAAATTATGTTTCAGTAAAGTAAACTTAAGTTATTATGACGCGAAGCGCTTTTTTCAATCATTAGCTTTTGCCCACGGTTTGCCCGCGTGGACGTCGGAAAATATTCCACGGGAACGTACTACCGGGATTACATACCTAATAGCCGAGTAAAAGGTCAACCATAATTATTTTATTACGCATTATTTTGAATATTTGATATATTTTAAAGTATTCATTTTATTGATATGATGTCAAAGCATATTTAAATCTAAATTAAACACAATTTTATTGGATAAAGGTAAATAGAATACCGGTCAAAATAGCTTCGCCAATATCAATGACATTTTTATCAAATATCAAATTCTGAAAGAAAAAAATGGTTACTGGGGGTCATCTTTATCATATGCCATTGCGAATTTTTTGTTGAACGTTTACAATCCTGTGGAACATACATTTTATTTATCTTTCACGGTTTATGCGGCGCGCGCCAGGAAAGCTAAGTCTGCATGATTTCGACATCTTCAACAATAATCGTCATATTTCAGCCAATTTACACAAAACCTTAATGAATTATACACCAAAACCTTTCCTATGAATCACCGTCCGTTGGTAAAAACCGTTTGAAAATCCGTTCGGTAATTTTTGAGTTTGTCCGCGCTCAGACAGACAGACAGACGCGGCGAGGGACTTTGTTTTATAATATATAGAGATAATCAGGTATATCATCTAATCTAGCCTTTTCCCAGCTATATTCAGGTCGGTTTCCAGTCAAACCGGATGATAGGTTTTTATATTGATAAAAATCCTTTAAAAAAAAGAAAAAAAAAAACTACGGGACCAACCGTTTTGGAAGTGGTTTGTTTTTTATTTATTTTTCTCTTTTAAGTTAAAGTACCTTCCCCACACCAATACGTATACTTGCTTAGTAAATAACAGTGATAGGAAGTATTACACTGCAATGGATATTATTATTATATTAATGGATACTCTTTCCTAAGATACAGACAGATTTTCTATGGCCCATTTTATATGGTTCTATTTATTTATAACATCTAATTATAGACAACTTTGTATACCATGTACAAATTACTTATTGAATAAATTATTAAATTATAATTAAATTAAATTATTATAATTATAAGCCCATCAAAAAGTAGATTAAATAAGTATTATCGAATCGCAATTCGTAAAATACTTGTTTAAGTATATAACAGTGACAGGAAGTATTATAAGCCCATCAAGATACACAAAGTGGATTAAATACGTGTTATCGAATCGCAATTCGTAAAATACTTGTTATTGAGTAGTTCCGGTGGCCCACTGTGGTCTTCATCATCAGTTCCACTTCACCAAATGGTGCTTTCCGAAAGAAAATGCACGAGTTACTATAAAAATACCAAAAAATATTTAAAGAGTTCCCTCGATTTCTCCAGGATATCATCAACAGATCCTGACCTGATGATAATGGGACCACCTAGGAAGTATAGCCTTTCAAACAAAATGAATTGTCCAAATCGGTCCAGCCGTCTTCGAGTAATCGGGGAACTAACTGAGACCCCCCTCCTTTTTTGAAGTCGGTTAAAAAAATGAAATGTCTCTGACATCCATGACTTGTAAATAAAGCGCCATTGAACCCACTCACAATGTTGTAGTGGAATATCATTTCAAAAACACAGAAAAAATCCCTGCTAGTGTAGATATTTCAAGGCAGAGTGCTAGGCACGACTACTGCCCCCAATTCAACCCGCCGAGATTGGCAGGATAAATCGCAGGAAGTAATCTGACGCTACGATAGCATACCAGTTACACATACCTTGAAATTTCTGCTGGATGTTGTCGCCTATACAATTCTAATTACATATGTTACGTAACTTAGGTTTGAGTAGAATTTGTTTTGTTACTTGGCCTAAACAAATTCTAAAGTCACATAACATTTTAATAAACCAGCGACCTGCCCCTGCTTCGCACGGTTTTTACGACTTGAAAAAACATTGAAGTCTCTTTAATAATCAATATGTAAAAAAAAACCTGTCCAATCCGAAAGGGGTACATATTTTTATTTTATTTTTTTTTATTTATTTATTTAGGCAAACCAACTAAATACACACAAGGACATTCAAAGTACATATCATTAACAAATACAATAGAATTGCATGCATCTAAATTATAGGTAAGCACAGCATTTTAATTTGATCTCACTATACAATAATAATCAATATAAAGATGGATAACAATGCAATTAGAACCATAATATTATATCTTTTATATTTTATAAGTACATAAAATTAACTTATTAAAATGAATTGAATTAAATTAAATTGAATTGAATTAAATTAACTAACAAACTAAAAACTTAACTAACTAAAATTATTATAATCAAAGCACACACACAAAAAAAAAAAAAAAAAAACAGACACAAAATAAATTAAATTAAATGAAATTAAATTAATAAACAAAAAGAGAGACATTATTGAGCAAGAGTTACATATTATTGAGCAAAGCTCGTTTAAACTTTGTGATGCTGTCTGAAAATATGTCGAGGTCACAATCGTGAAAAATGTCGTTACACCTTCTGAGAATATAGGAAAGGGGGGCATTTCTCCCGTACTTGGTTTTGCGGCCACCAGGAGCAAAAGGCTTATAATTATGAAGTCTAGCTGACGACCGGGGCGTACTAATATTAATTGAAGATAGAAGCTGTGAGCAATCCACGCCTTGATTTAATATCTTAAATAAGAAAATTAGACCTGCAAAATCTCGACGCCAGTGCAAAGATTTCATTTTAAAGTGATTCAGTCTATCTTCATAGTTTTTAACTGTATTCCTTATACCTGCTTTATAAGAGAGTCTTTTTATAAATTTTATTTGAACTCTTTCGATGCGTTGAATATGGATATTATGTACTGGGTACCAGACGATAGAGCAGTATTCTATATGACTACGAACTAATGCGGAAAACAGAACTTTCAGTGCTGTCAAATTACTGAATTGTCTTGTGTTACGGTTTAAAAATGCTAACATTCTATTGCTCTTATTTATGACGGTTTCGGTGTGTGTTTGAAATTTCATTTCAGAGTCGATAATGATGCCCAGATCTCTAACTTCAGACACTTTACTTAATATTTGGTTCCTCATTATGTACGTAGAATTAAATTTATGTTTTTTACGAGAAAATTTCATATGATAACATTTGCCAACATTAACTTGCATGCTGTTCTTCTCACACCATACACAGAGCCTATCAATATCCTTCTGCAGAAGATCTTCATCGTTCTTTGTCATTACAACCCTATAAAATTTTAAGTCATCGGCATACATTTCAAAATTAGAGTTTTGTATGGAATATTTAATATCATCAACAAACATTGTGAACAATACTGGGCCCAAGTGGGTCCCCTGTGGTACACCAGATGTGGGCGTGAACTTGTTGGATGAGTGTCCATTTACTACTACTCTTGCTGTTCGGCCAATTAAGTAAGACTGGAACCATTTCAGAAGTGACCCATGAACACCGAATGTTATTTCGAGCTTTTGTAGCAAAATGCTATGGTCAACTTTGTCAAAAGCTTTGCTGAAATCGCTATAGATGGCGTCAACTTCGTTACCGTTACTCATGTAAGCTAGAGTTCGTTCGACAAAGTTGGTCAAGTTTGTGGCAGTCGATCTATTTTTAAAGAAGCCATGTTGATGTTCCGTAACAGAGTCTTTGATATGCCAATTCATGATGGGACACAAAAGTGATTCGAGAACCTTTGCCAAAGTGGGTAATATACTAATAGGCCTGTAATTGCAGACATCAGTCTTATCCCCTGATTTTGGAATTGGTATTATTATGGCTTCCTTCCACATCTCCGGAAAAACTCCATCAGATAACGATCGGTTGTAAATTATACACAATGGCTTAGATAAAATATCAGCACACTTTCTAATAAACAGTGGGGGTATACCGTCAGAGCCGGGCCCTTTAGCAACATCTAAGTTCTTTAGTTTTCTCTGTATGTCAAGTTCAGATAGTGTTGCTTGATGTAAGCTGTTACTATTGCTGGATTTATAAATATGTGCAGGGTCTGGACCACTGCCAGAAATAGGGTTGTATACCGATGCAAAGTTCTCCGCAAATAAATTAGCTATGCTTATGCCGTCGGTCGCAGTGCTATCGTTGAGCCTCATGTACCTTGGTATAACGCTTTTGCTATCACGTTTGTTTTTTATGTATGACCAGAAGTATTTAGGATTCTTAATCACATTACTTTGTACATTTTGTAAATACTTCTGATACAATTCTTTTATTTTTCGGTTAGATCGATCCTTAAGTAATACATATTCAAATACATCACGTTTATTTTTATATTTTTTCATCCTCTGCCGATATTTTTCTTTTTCTTTTAACATTTTTATCAAACTGTTATCATACCAGACTGGGTATGACTTTTTACCAGCGTTCTGTCGTGGGACCAATTCAGCAATAATCTCCCGTAATACAGAATAAAAAGCAGCAACTGATAGATCAACGGTATCCGAATTTAAAACAGTGTCATATTTAAAATTATTATTTAAAATAAAAAAGTTATTGCTATTTAAAATTCACATTTTTAGTACCTAAAGTACCCCAAAGCCATTCAAAATTAGAAAATTTTCAACAGGTGTCATAAGTTATGACTTGTAGACCTGCTAAACGACGGCCGACCGGCGCCCCATGTAATAACCCGGTAAAATTCCCCCGTATATTTTTTCTTTTTTCCTGGAAATTACCTCCTAAATAGACTCTCAGTACGATACCTAACAACACCCTCACGGATCGGACAGGTTTTTTTACATGTTGTATATGTGTATGTAGGTTGAATATAATTATAATGTGTTCTACACATACCTAAGCCTTCCGGAATAAAATCTCTAATGATTGTGAAAACCAATAATTATCAAAACAGTATAAAATAAACAAGTATCGAAATCCGCCGCGCAGTTTATTAGAACATTATTCTTATATTTGGTCTGACAGACAGACACACATTTCGTGACACTAATTTATAATAATATGTAAGAAATAGAAATCACATACGAAATAGCGTAATTAGTAAGGTAGATTATTATTACATAAAGATATATTGGTACGTAAGCATTTGTAGGTCCAAGACTAACTGACGGAAGCCAAGCCAAACCACCGAAGTTTACGGTAAGTGTACGGTGTGTGTACGTTAAATATTTATCGACCCAGGACCGGTCAAATGGTTCCATTAGACCGGTCCTGGGAAGACGAGTCCAGCAACACTGTAAGCAACAGCTACTTTTCAATAATAGCATAAATTTAAAAAGTACATATCTCTGAGGCGTCGCAATTATATTAAAGAAAAATGGAGAAAAACATACTGTTTATCCAGTAGCATCTTTTTTCTTGTTAGTTAGGTGCGATTATCTGATTGCGTTGGATATAGGTCAGTCGGTTCCTTGTCGTTTTGTTCCGCCGTCGCGGTCGGCCTAGCTTACCGGGGTGTCGGTTCATCGGGGACCGGTTTTTTCTGGATCGGACTCAGTATTAATTTTTTAAGGTGTTTTTACTGACCCAATTTTGTCAATAGTAAGTAGGTACATAATTATGTAAATGGCGATAAAACATGGTAGACTAGCTGACTGATCAATAGATTATGTGAAATAGTATATAGTAAGGAAGGTGACGACTGATTGAGGTAAAGAGGGAGACGTAATGCCTACCCGTAATACTCGTAGTACCCGTAGACGTAATAATACCCCACCTTAAATAAATATTTGACCCAAAGATTATAAGGACGATGATGATGAAAATCAGTACCTAGTGTCTTATTTCGAAATTTCTTATGACAACATGATTTAAGGGGAAATAGCGGACGGTGAGCAATGGGTAGCTCGCCGTCCGATAAGGACCAATCCCGGGTCGGCGGCGCGTTGTGTTCCACGCGCGCCTCAAAGTGATGTCAGCAATTGAAGGGGTCCGATGGGACTGATGCCTTGGGTTGCGTGAAAGTCCGAAGGGGATACCGTGGCCCCTGGCAACGTACAGGCAACTGAAGGAACACGGGTGGGTTTTAGTCAGTAAGAGTCTGACACGCCCTCCCGCTCCGCCCAGAGTGGGAGAAGTTATTTGATAAATTCCCATGTAAAAAAAAAAACAGCTAAACGCAAGTCTTTTAATGCCTAAAAGTATATGTTCCACTGCAGTAAAAAAAAAGAGAAAAATATATGATATTCTTCAGGTTATACTCGTATGCTAGTTAGACAGTGGTGCCGATTCTGTTGTTCACAAACTAAACTAAATTTAAGTTCAGTGCATCTTTTTCTTTCTATTTCATTAAGAAAAGGACAGAAGATACATTTTAGTTTAGTCCTGTCAAATTAATCAGCGCCTGACGTAAATTGACGTAATTTTAGTGGGCAAGTTTTTAATCACGTCAAAACTTGTATGGATTAGTGTCAGGGGCTGATTAATTTGACAGGACTAAACTAAAATGTATCTTCTGTCCTTTTCTTAATGAAATAGAAAGAAAAAGATGCACTGAACTTAAATTTTGTTTAGTTTGTGAAAAACAGAATCGGCACCAATGTGTTGAAAACTTATTACAAGTTACAACTAATTTGAAACTAATACAAACTATACAAAAAAAAAACG
Organism: Xanthia togata; assembly: GCA_963853775.1. Taxonomy (NCBI): domain Eukaryota; kingdom Metazoa; phylum Arthropoda; class Insecta; order Lepidoptera; family Noctuidae; genus Xanthia; species Xanthia togata. Next base: position 9,152,713 of record OY970790.1, on the reverse strand, counting down.
AAGATATCTCAAAAAAAACTTTTTACGATTAAAAGCCATAATAATATACCTACATGCAATCAATATATAAAAAAACAGTTTATTCTACTAGCAAAATATTAACGTAATAGCATTTCAATTTACTAGTCCAATTAATAGATTTTGTAAATACGAGTAGATGATTGCTTTGCTTCATATTTTGCTATAATGGTTGTGTCATCGCGCTTCTCCTTCTTTTCTGTGCAGTCCGACAGTGACCACGCTTTAGACGTTGTCAGCGGTATTTTATTAAATTTAGCTTGATATCTAAAAGTTACTACGATTAAAAAGCCCACAAAGCAATGTAGAAGTAGTTTTACAAGTTACGAAGGTTTAGTTAAAGAAAACACAGCAATATTAACTTGAGAGCCTGCCATCCAACATATCACAATATACGATAGCTTGTTTCACCCGAGGGGCCCGTAATCCCTATGACGCAGGCGCAAGCTCATTACCAGTACAGATAAAAAAGAAAGAAGAGAATATAGCAATAAATGAAGAATCTAGGACAACTAGAATTTCAGGTCCACTCAAATCTGTGTGGTTCTTTCCTCAAAAGACCATTTCAGATACTAATCGACATGGTCCTCAAATGATCTGACCAAGTTGTCTGGACTTTAAAAGAGACTGTGATCTCTGAGTTTGTTTCGGCCTTTCTTTTCACAGTAGTCAGTTTTTAAAATATGATTGACATACCTATATGATTTTATTTCTGTTTACGTAGGTTCATTAAAGTCAATAAGTCATTTAAGTCTTGAAAATGTTTCATTGAATTTTTTTGCTTTAATAAAAATGGACGTTTTAAATTACTCTTTGTCAGCATCACTATGTTTTGTTTATGAATTTTTGCAAGTGTCTTGTTTTAGAATGTTCTTTGAAGAAATCGTTTGCCTGCGTACTATGAAGAAATAGTTATTTGTTATACAAGAGTGCAAAGTTGCTTTTTAACCGCGTGTTCAATTTTGATGACCGAGCAAGCGAAGGATTCTAAAATTGAATCACGAGCGCAGCGAGTGATTCAAAATTAGAATCCTGAGCGTTAGCGAGGGAATCAAAAGAGCACGAGGTGAAAAATCTTTGCACTCGAGTGCAACACGTAACTTTTCATTCCACCTCAGCGAGGAAATGACTAAATGCAAAAAAAAAAACGTTTACAATCACAAGATAGGTACACTTTTATTTCAGTTTAGGTATTAATTACTACATTATGACAGGTAAGTATTACAGAATAATCTTTAAATTATAACAAAATAATACTAAGGTATAATTAAGAAAATTTTAAAGTAACGTTGCTACAGTTATTTAAATTGAGTGAAAAAATGTAGCGTAAAGAACCGCGTACAAAGCAAATTGAAAAAAGAACACCAAGAAGGTTCCGAGTCTGAGTTTTTAACAAATTAAAAAAAAGTTGTATGATATATTCGGCACCATAGAGGTAGCAGTAAATAGGTTTAATGTTTTTTTTAATTCACAAACTTAGTGCACACGATGTTCTAAATTCAATTTACTTTATCCTCTAGAGAATAAAAACGGCTTTTCCACTCAGATACTGAAGATTAAAAATACTCTTTCCGAGATGGTGGGATGAAAAGGTACTTTGTTTGTTTGTAATTTTATTTTAAAGCGTAAAATAAAAAGGAAAGATAATACTTTTAATTAATATGAAACCACCTCTCATAGATAAGATAGAGCATGATTGGGACAGAGCAAGTTTGAGCGTGATACATGCAAAGTGCATCGTCTTAACACTGACTTTCCTCGCTAGGTTAAAAGGTTGGTTACATTCGCCGCGAATTCATACTGCGCCTAAAAATATTTTTTTAGCTCACTATAGTGTTTATTAGCTATTTCATTAGGTTGTCCACCCGACGGCCTTACCATAGCAGTGATAATAATTAAAACAGCTGATACGCCATCTACATCACATTTAAAAAACCAAGCGGTGTGCGTACTATAAAATAAGAATTCGATGCAGTGCGATGTTCTCATTGCAAATCAGTGGAAATTTAAATCACGAAGGCGGCGTAAACGATATAACTGAATTATTCATACATACATTTGAGTTAAATGAAACACGCCATATCTGTTGTTGTATGAATACTCTTTTTGCAGATATGAATAGGGTTGAATAGATCATGCCACTAATAGGTTTCATCAATCTCCCTATGTATGTGTGGTTAAACTGCGCATGCCACAGTCATTTCATGATAGGCAATGATGCGTCCCACGTAGAGAACCCTCCATGACACACGCTAAAGCTGCGGTCTCGGTTGCCATGCTAATCTATGCGGCTACTGGTGGTCCGAAGCCCCTCAGTAGGCTTATATTGTCACTATTAGATTCCCAAATTTTGTTGATTTTATTGACCTGTAGCTCCTTGTAAAATATGCATTGGTAAGACTTGCGAAGAGGCTAGATGGACGAATTGATAAATTGGCTGTTGATGAATACCTAATACTAAAAGCTTTAGAAAATATACTACTTATATATTAACAACCTATCTATATATTTTATCCTCCAAAAGGGTTAAAGATCAAAAACACTTGACGGGTCACTAGGCATTGTAATAAAAACACGCTAAAGGGATCCAACAAAAGGATTCTTGGGATTTGTTCAATTGATTTGTTGTGTTCAGTGGGTTAAATTCCTTCAAAATTAGTTTTATATGTTCTTCTGAAAAGAAAAACAAAAGAAAAGTTAAATTTTAGATATCTCCATTGGTAAAGATTCATCGAAAAATTAATATTTAAGCAACTGAACAACTGAATATGTTAAGATAACATAATCAGTTGTTAGTTTAATTCGTTTTACTAGTTAGATAGACAGAATGCCAACTCGTATTTAAAAATGTTCAAAGTCTAGTCGCGATCTTTTTCGCAGCTTGCCAATGTAGGTAAATGAGAGGAATTTTCAACAGATTAAGACAGATTTAGAAAGAATGTGACAGGTTATAAAATACACGAGTTCCCTTCTGATGTTGTTATTCTTCTTCTTTGCTTTGCTGGCTATTGAAAAAGCACAAGTTTTTTTTAAATTAACTTTTTTTAATTATTTCGTTATTTGGCAGATTCAGGCTGTAAAAACATTGTTTCTGGTCTATATAATAACCTAGAAATATAAACTCTGCTGTGCACAAGTGGTATTCAATTCCGAGAGGCTACTGTTTGGAGAACTTATTAAACGTCTGTGTGCCAAGCGTATTAAGTTACTTTCTATATGAACCGGTAACTATACAGGGTGAAATTGAATTCATAGGCAATCTCTTAAGGGGTCATTGTACTCATAATTATAAACAACTTTCACTATGGGACCATACCCTGAAATCGTGAAAAAAAAACAGCTTTTCCCTACATTTATGTTCGCATAGCTCATCAAAATTTAGGGAGCAGCTGATTTTTTTTAGGGATTTGCGATTTTAGGGTTGGTCACATAGTGAAATTTTTTCATAATGATCAGTATAATGACCCCTTAGGAGATTGCCCATGAATTTAATTTCACCCTGTATAGAACTGTTTGCAAGAAGTTTAAAAGCTCCTTTCATTTTATCGCCATTGTTTCATTTTCTTCAAATAAGTTGACCAAAAAGTATTAGGGCTGTGAAAATATTTCTTAATAGGTACTGAATTATTCATTTATGATTCGAATATCATAAATGAATAAATATTAACAGTAATTAATAATTTATAAGTGCTGATTTACAGCTTAATTATATCCTAGAGTTTTTTAAACTGGTATATTCAAAAATTCTGCATTCGTTCAAAACAGTTTTACGTTTTTCAATGAGACTATGAGATTAACACGTTGAGCGCCATGTGTATCCTTCCGGAAACACAAAGTACCACCTTCAGCGGCCACGTGTTTCCTTTAAACAAAAGAAAACACGTGGCTCTTTATTCGGTTATTTTGGTCTATGTGTTTTTTTTGTAAGACTTTTTGATCAAAAGTTATTATTGTTCTGAAAGTCCGACGGAGTCGGAAAGTGCAAAGTCCAAAAATGAAAAACACGGTTTTTGGGCTTGGCGCTCAACGTGACGGGATTGTTCGCCTCAAAGAAACGGGATTGTTCCAAATAATACATTTACATTTGTACACCACAAATACAGTTTCGTAGCGCTTGCTACACCAGCGTAGCGCTCTCTTCGCCAGCGTAGTGCCGCCGCTTCGAAACCACCTACGTGAATGTTCGGTCATCCTCGCTTGGGCAGTTGAAGCAGTTTCGTACCCAGTCACCTGTAGTCACTGAGAACTTCGTGAACAGACTTTCACAGGTATTCAATATTGATTGGCAGTCACCAAGAAAACAAAAGAAAAATCTTAGTTTTTGAAAATGTAGCAGCATTTTTAGGTACAAGCCCTGTGCCCGATGAGATTTCCCGTCGTCAAAAGAGACGAATTTCCAAACAGACTTTTATGCCTTGTGCAAAACAAGGGTGTTTTGAACTGAACAAGGCATAATAGTCTGGAAGTTTGTCTCTAGAGGAGAGAGGCTTTTAACCGGCCACCCAGTATAACAAAGGTGAACACTAAGAAGGGTTTTAGTGTTCACCTTTGTCATACAGGATGACCGGTGAAACGGCGTTCTATGAAACATTTCAAAAGCCTATCTCCAAAGACTTCCACGCTCCCATCACACTCATGATTAATACACCAGCATCAAGTCGAAATCTAACCGACATTGTTACTATCATTGCTATTATCAATGCATCTTAGATGTCATAAGTCCCGACCTCAGCTGCTGGCCTACTTAGCCATCAACTAATATTATCTGCTCCAACTTCGGACGTCTATAAAATAGATAAGCTCGCTTTTTATGCTGGCTGTACAAATGCCTTCGAAGTTAGCGCTATCTTGTTTCCTGAGACGGGTAGTTAGACATTACGTGGTTTTTATCTTTTTCTGTCTTTGTCAGTGGTCAGATCATGAAACGAACAGAATATTTTTGCTCCCACAAGGCTGCTTAAATGTAGTCGGGGGAATCAATTGTTCATCAAGGTGATACACTACGCCAATTTGCCGTGTTATAGCCATTTAATACAATTGACAAGGAATCATTGTTGTGATTTTATCATCATCTGCTTAGCCTTTTCTCAACTATGTTGGTGTCAGCTTCTAGTCTAACCAGATGCAGCTGAATACCAGTATTTTACATGGACCGACTGCCTATATGACCTGCACAACCCAGTTGCTGGGTAACACGATACCCCTCGGTAGACTGGTTGTCAGACTTTCGGGCTTTTGACGACCCGTAACAACTGTCAAAGATCTACAAATGATAGCCGGGACCAACGGGTCTTGGTATGAAAAGATGGTCACCCATCCACGGACCAACCGCGACAAGCGGTTAGTTCAGTCAGCTCCGATATCCGTCAAGCTGCATGTAAGGATTACAGCTTCCTACTGTTCCCGCAGTAGACACGTTGTACGCCAAACAGGCACATAAAAAGCACTTTTGAACGTCAAAATTTACACAAATATAGAATTGATTCTAGTCGCTTCTTCTAAAAGTTAGTTTTCGCTTGTTGAGACCACCTCGTCAGTTTAGTTATTTGACCTCCGTGGCTCTCTGGACTAAACATCAACACTATATATATATAAGGAAAATTATCTAGTTACGAAATTCTCTTAGTGACCGCAAAAGATACATAAAAAATATTTATGCGACTCTTGCTCGATGAATCGCCAGCCCTCTCCGTAGCTGAGCCTGTAGCTTTAAACTCCCCAGCTATTAATAATTATCCAGTCATGATCCAGTCTGTCCCATCTTGCTGTCCTCCCCTCAGCGACGCCCTAAGCCGAGGTTCGTACCCCACAGGGGGTGCCATTAGCGAGCGCTCGCCCAGTATATAATTAGTATTATGCCCTGGCTGGAGGCTTTAAGTTCGACAGGATGGCCCGGTTAAGTAGTCATAACGTCAGAGGCCAGCAACGAATGCAATAAAAAAAAGGTTTCATCAACAAAACGGCTAATAAATTAATATTTATTTTGTATCATTTATTTATCGTAAGCACACCAACAGCACAGTCACTTACAATTCAAATTAAACAACAACTAAAATTAGCATTTCAGTAACCATGCAAATGACAGGTATGCGTGACATTCACATAATTATGAAATTTAGAGACAAAGAAGAACAAAATTAAGTGTGTCTAGTAGACATACATCTACAACACTGCAAAAACAAACCGCTTTGAGCTAGATAGACAGGCACTCATCACACTGTTTAAATAGGGAGCGTCTGTATGAAGCGAAAGTCATGGAGAAAATATCAATAGGGTAATCCGTTAGGTTGAACCTTTCATTATATTGCCTTGCCATACGTGTAAGGGGGCTATTAAATGTAGTATTCAAGGTAGGATGTAGGTAATTCAAAAATACGATGATGACGCTTACTACGTTGGCTAGGTCTAAAGTTAAAATAGTTTTTTAATTGCGCATCAATGGAACCGTTTATAATTTTATAATGTAATAGTAAGTCCGAATGGTTACGCCTTTCATTTAAGCTATTCATATTAAAGTGCCTTAACCTGTCATTGTAATCAGGTATGGCTTTTCATGTCCACGCCGATTGCGTGTACTACGCACATAATACTTATTTAGTAAAACTTTATTCGTATCTATGGGCAATACTCTACGATCAGCATAAAAAACCAAAACGCAAACGAATAGGCAGTAGTTTTGATTCAGAAATCGTTCGAATTTGCGTAACGTTTACTTCGCGCGATCAGGGCCTTTTAGAAGGTCAAAATCTGCCTAGCCTTTTCCCAATTATGTTGGGGTCGGCTTCCAGTCTAACCGCATGCAGCTGAATACCAGTATTAAACATGGAGTGACTGCCTATCTGACCTCCACAACCCAGTTACTGGGTAATACGTAAGACTGGTCGTGGTGGTGGTGGTTGGGCCTTTTAGAAGGTCCGTAAAGCTATATTATTTTAAAGATACGTAGAATAATGTGTGGTACTTGCCAGGTTCTGAGCCTCATTTTAGAAGTTTGGATTCGTTTGTCCCCAGGCTATAAAGTAAAACACCACACATCTCCTATCGGAGTATCTTTGTGGCCTTTGAAGAGATAACGATATAGATTAATTATTTGCAATAATGTTTAGACTTAAATTAACTTACAGATACAATCACGTTTTTCCCAAGCAGACAGACAGAGACGAGATTTCAAAATAATTTTATCTGAGTCTAAGCCTCTGATTCGTGTTTTTCGACTTTCAAAACGTGAACCTGAGAATAACACTCGCCTTACAAAAAAAGTTCTGCATTTGCATCTGTAAATTCGTATTAAATTTTAATTTTTATGTCTCCAGTAAAATCGTACGAGCTCGTTTGGGCCAGATGCTAGTTGTCATAAAATAGCATTTGTTACGATACGGTGGGTTCAGACATCAGCATAAATATGGATTTTTTTGGCACGAGGGTGGCCAGATTGAAGTATTGGTGAAGAATACCTGCTTTTTACAACGTCCACGTGGTCGTGAGAGTTTTCATTTGCCATTATTTAAATGAAAATCAATATTAAACGCAAAATTAATTTAATACACACTTACATACATAAACTCACGCCTTCTTCCCATGAGGGTAGGCAGAAACTACAGAATGCCTCCTGCATCATCCTTACATCTCCTTTTGCCTCGTTTACGTTCATACATCTGGTCATGAACACACGCCGGTTGCGAGTACTACGCACCTGTCCTTTCTGAAGAACATCACCAATAAGATCAGTATTATATCCTCCTAGGGCATCCCCTCCCGGCGTTTCCATTCACACCTGCCTTGTAAATACATTTTGTTAGTCGCCTTTCATTCATCCTCATCATAATTTTAATCTGACAACAAAATGATTAAAAGAATTTACAATAAAACGTTTCGATGATGTGATTCAAGCATGATCTGTATGACAATTAGAGTTGGGGACGGGGCGCTCACTAGACTCGGACTGTCCCCAACTGTTTATTTGTTTGGGGATGGCTTCTCGCAGCCTCGCACGTCAACCTAGGAGGTTGTCGACTGCTTAACCGTACTTCCCAGTAGGTGCCTCAATAAATTAAGGCCTCCAGTCAGGGCATAAAACTTACAAGCTAAGCGACTACACGCTAAGGGCACCCCCTGTGGAATACGGACTTGGCTTAGGACGTCGCTGGGGAGGACAGCAAGGGACAGGCTGGATCGGATAGATGTTATTATTAAGGGAATTTAAAGCTACAAGCTCAGCGGCGCGGGCTGGCTCGAGTAACGGTGGGGGTGGGGTAGGAGGGGGACGTCGCGGCGGGCCTAGGCGGCGAGGACGGAAGGACGGCGGTCGGTTATTGTTTTTGTGTGCGTGTTGGCATTGCTCGGTGCCATCGGTCCCTTCCACAGCTCGCCAGAGTGAGATGATGATGACATTAAACGTTGCGTTCCATTTTACGTTATAATAAGCTGATGCTCATTATCTAATGTACATATTCTTCTGAATTGTACACTTTATGGATAAATAAATAGTAAGTACATAATAAAGTAGTCGCCCTATTAGTACCTAAACGGAACTTAAAGAACACCCTTTTGGTTCATTAGTGTTTGAACTAATGCTATGGAATAAGTTGAAGGCTTTACAGGAAATTGGAAAAAAGAAACAAAATAAAAAAATCCAGATCCGTACATAATTGGTAAAAATAACTTCTAATATGCTACTCTTGCTACTCTCTTTACATTTACTTTTTGACAAGAACTCACTCAAAGTATAAAGCATTTCATTATTTGATGAAGTCTGTGTTAGAAGACTTCATCAAGGACTTGCTTAAAAAGAGGCTCCAAAACACTAAACCCTTTTTAAACTAAAGCATAAAAAAACTTTACTATATTAATATTGCTTTATTAAAAAAAAACCTTGACATATCTCGGAACCCGAGGGTCCCGGAAGTTTGGAAGGCGTTATTTTTATTTATCTTTTTATTATGCATTCTGTGTCTACCTACGTACGCGTAGCCGAATGCTACGAGTACGTGTGTAGCTACGAGGTGGCTGAAAAGTGCTACGAGGCGCTACGCGGCTACGTGACTATTCCTGATTTCCATATCTCGGTATGGAATTGAAAAATGATAAGTCTGCAATGGTCTGCATTATGTTTCTATATGAAGATTTTTATTCCTTTATTTCAAATGCAATAAATATGGGAAGATAAAATATGCAAAGGCATGTGAACATGACAAATATCATTATTTTTAAGGCGATGCATATTGCTAGGCGAGGAGTTAAAAAAATACATTTTAGCCTAATCAATTGCATTCTCTTTATTTATTTGTATCAGACACAAAGATCCATAAAATTCTTCTAAGATCTTTAGGTAATAAGAAATTGCGAAAAGCATTTTACATTAAAACAAAACAAAATTATATGTAAATGTTTACGTTTTAAAAATCTAGGGTAAAAATTTGAACTCTACTAAAGTATGACGCAGATTTATTTTACAATAACTGTTCTTACTCGCAAAAGTGTGTGTCTTCATATCATTTGCAGTTTTAGTATAAGCTTTCTTCTTTTCCTTCTAATTAATTCAAAACTTGACATATACATATGTGCGTACCTACCTAGTTATTCACATAAGTTATCCAGCATCAGCTAAGTTATAAATAAGTAACAAGAACAATTCTGTAGCATTTCAAGCGCAGAGAGCACTTTAGTTAGCCTCACTTCAGTGAGTTAAGTACCTCACTTGTTGAAAACTAAGTTGAGGTAATTGCAGCAGTAAATACCTGTGTAAATAGCTTACTGTTTATAACTTGGATTGGGTTTTAAATAGGAAATAAATTATCAGTATGCTTACTGACAATGCATGGCTGATTTGTGACGCATGTACCTGTGTTTCTTACTTACTGGTTTATAACTTAGAATGGTTTTCAATACGAATTATTTAAGTTTTATTTGTTATACTATCGGATGCTTTTTCTAAAATAATCAGACCAAAAAATTTACGATATATTTTTTTTTGTTAAAAGTACTGTATAATGTTTATAACTTTAAAATTAAAATGGCTTATAAATAGGCAATGCTTTCTTATTGCAATGACGACAATACATGGGTTATTTATGTGTAGTAAGTGAATCTAACTTATTATATAGTTTAAGCAATTATTGTTATGCTTCTGTTTATTACTTTAGAATATTTTGTTATGGTAATTTTGCTTAGTTGGGTGTACTTTTAGAGTTGAAAGTGTTTTTTAATCAAGTTATCTTACAGCTGAAACATTGTATATAAGCCACAATAAAAAATTAAAACGAAAGATTTATTAGAATATAGATGACAAAAATAAGACTTGTAAATAATTTTAACTTCGTTTATTAAAAGAGGACTCTGCTATCGAAGAATTGTCATCGTTGATTTCATTATCTTGGCTGAAGATGAATGCCAAGCATGATTAGACAGACAGGAAGAGTCTTATAGGTAAGAAGGTAGCGTCAGAATATCAACTTGAAATTAATTGGATGAAATCACAGCTGCTTTAAAGATCGGTCGAAGTTGATATCTAGTACTTAAGTTTTGAAGGGGCACACACCGAAGCTACTTTTTGCAGAGCAACTTTTTTAAACATGATATCATTAAGTAACTTTCAATAGGTCTACTTAATAAGTTTTATTATCCGTTGTTGATCAATAACACTTGCTTGCAGTAATTGGCTTTTTCACCATCAAATGTAATGGTGCATCCTTTACATTTGAATTATTATTTTAAAGGACTAACTGTGGGGGCTTCTTGCCGGCTCTTCTCCATGGAAAACGACCAATAAAAACCTTGCTTCTGACGTACATACATGCCTACGTAGGTTTGTATCGGTCTGATCATCACTTACCATCAGGTGAGAAGCAGGCCTCGAGCTTCCCCGTGGTGATTTCATTTTTATTTTGAATTGAATTTATAGCTCAGATACAATGGTTTGGTTTTTCAAACAGACTCAAATATAAATTTAAAAGACGTGTTAAAAGTAAACTACAAGAAACAAAACATCTTGTCTCAGTCCTGGGAAATGCGATCCTTTTTTATTAAAACTTCTTCGCGTTGTATCGACGCGAAAGTTTTCAATGTCCAAAGTGAAAAGTTTTCATTCGAAACTTAAATAATTTATAAGTTGTTTTTTAATTGATCTTTCCTACATATTCTTTGCAGGTTTAAAATATGTACTCGTATAGTCGGGACAATGTAATGTAACTAAGATTCTACTAATATTAGAGACACTAAAACTGCCTCTCTCATGGTTGATACATTTTAAATGCGTAGTGAATTTTAAATATTAATACTCGTATAATGTTTTTTTTTAATTGTTATTATTTTATTTATTATCACATTAATATTTTCAACACAATGCATTTTGTTATGAAATAAATGACTTATGACTTATGGTCCTGAGTTTGATTCCCAGGATGGGAAAAGTTTAATTGGTATTTTTGGGATAAGTTTAATTTTCTTTTGTTTGAGATTTTCCATTAGGGATTTGTTAGTAGCAGCCAGGAGTTTGGACGTTGGTGGTGTGACTGGAAAAGCAGGTAAAGCCGTTGGTTGTGCGCCTGGTTTCTTCCATATCGTGTCGGATTTCCGCCCCATCAGACTATGAGAGTGAGGGAAGTCCACCTTTGTTTGCGTACACACCTGTGCACTATAATACCTATCTCTTGCGTACTTGGCTAATCTATACTAATATTATAAAGAGGAAAGATTTGATTGTTTTTTTGTATTGAATAGGCTCCGAAAATACTGGACCGATTTGAAAAAATCTTTTAACATTAGAAAGCTTAGTTTTCAGGGAGTAGCATAGGCTTTTTATCCCGGGAAAAATAACGGGTCCCGCGGGAAAGACCACGGGAGCGAAGCCGCGGGCAAAGTGCTAGTCTCCAAAAAGATTAGCCACCGATACCGAAATTCAGTCGGGAGGATAATTATAATGAAAATAAAAATATTTTCATACAGTTCAAGTTGCTTCCACGCTACAGTTTCCATTACATATTGCGAAACTCGTAAAAAAAACCCTTAGAACTTTTAAACTTTTTACCAATTATGTTATCTAATTTTTCTGTCTGTGGAACTAAATAACGTTTGTAAAATCCTATTTCATTATTATTTGTAGCTTACCAATCTACGTCTCACACACTGATTTATTATTAGTAGTACTTGTTAAAATCTTAGGGATATCGTATAATTTTACAATGTTTGTAAATATGTGAGCACCATGCATCTATCACATAATTAATTTATGTCATTCCTTCATTTTCATTCTTTTTACCTATCATGGTATAGTAATTTTATTCTAGATCGCATTGCATCGTCTTCACACATAATTATATAATTAATGTATACAAGATATTGTGAAAATATTTTAAAAGAGTAACGGTGGAGTTTCTTGCCCATTCTTCTCCATACGAAAACTACCTTTTGGAATGGGTGACAATAACCAATTATATTTTTTTTTTGTTGAAAATTTGACGTTCAAATGTGCCTTTTTTGTGCCTAATTGAAATAAATTATTTGACTTTGACTTTGTAGTTCTAACGAAAACCCAAAGTCACTGCGCTAGAAAAGTGGCAATCACTTTTTTTTAAGTTTTTTGCAAGTGTTTTTTTTGAGTGTGTGAGTTTCGTATTTCTAAAACGACTTTCAACAGATTTGACAAAAGTCTTTCAATATCTAGCTCAATTCTGTCCCTTACTTTTTTAAACGAATTCATAAAGGGGTTATGTAGCTGTACGTTTTTCTATTTTCATCGATGTTTTCGTCAATTGTAGACCGTTTTTAAAATGATTTTTTCTGTTGATAGAAGAAGCTTGCGCGTTATACATTTTATTAAGTTTGCTTGAATAGTTTTTGAGTTAGCTTCTATAATACATATTTTATCCACTTTGCGTATCTTTGCTTTTTTTACATAACAAGTATACGAATCCGTTGTAGGTTTTGTTGTAAAGTTTTTTATTGTTTACTTTTCAGTTATGGTACCTACACAATAACTGTAAGGTGAAAAATTAAAAACAATTTCACAAAAACAAAATACACACTAAAAAGTGAAAAATATCTTCAATTTTGGAAGTCGGTGCTTTGGATCTGTATTTTAGTTTTTTGCCACCGACTTCCGAAATTAAACTTCCTTTTCACTTTGTGGTGTGTTTTTTTTTCGAAGTTGGTTGTTTTTTGACTTCAATATCGCCGAAAGAATGTCACTTCTCTAGTAAAAAAGTCGTCTCTAAAAGTAGGTTACCGACGATTACAGTGGGCAACCTACTTTTGTCTTCCTTTCAATGCTCCGTTGCATCTTTCAGAAACCTGTGAAGTTGGACAGGGTACTTACCAATGCTCATCATTTCCACCAGAACCTCAAGCTGGATCATTAGAGCCACCACGGACGCTGCAATGCCTCCGCAGATGGTTGCGAAAGCAGGGGTGCCAGTGCTCTCAGAAATTGCTGCCAGTTTCCTAAAACAAAAAAAAAGAAGGAATTCATTTATGTGTTAGCACTTTGGATACCATTGAAGAACTTGTATATAGATATAGATTGACGTATAACTTTACTCTTAAACCTGCAAAACAGAATTTAAAACGACTTGAGTTCAAAGTCCCGTTGCGTGCAGGAGCACGAGGAATCTCTGTCATTTACTCCGTCTTTCCGAGTTTTCCCGAAATATTTTCACGACCTTTTAAAACCACGTTCAAAGTACTGCCACTTCCAGTAAAATTATTAAGCGTATCACCCACATTCTCGGTCCTCAGTCGTGAAGGGGAACGCGATGTACCTATGTCGGCACTCCTCAAAGAGACGTGAGCTTTCAGCATCCCGTAGGATCAAAACAACCCACGCCAGTTCTGTGTGGATCCTTGGCAAAGAAAAACCTTTTCTCTTGATTGTTATTACGAAGTAGGATGTGGTTGGTAAAAGATTGCCTTTTCAAGAAATTATGGGTAATAAAAGATGGAGGATGTATATAAAAAAATACTTTAATGTTTGTTTTTCTTTATTTTATAACAGTTTTTAAAAAAGAAAACTATACTAATTTAAAAACATAAATAAAAAAAAATAAGCAAGAAAAATAAGAACCTATGTTTATTAACAGCAACATTTTTGACAACTAATTTCTTCATAGGGATTCAATTAATGCATAGAAGTATTATTTAAATATATCTATGAATGAATTGAACCGGTTAGTATAGTAGGAAAAAGGCTAGGTAGATTGTTTTTATGAATGAATCTCAACTAAGAAATCAATACTTAATTTCGAGACTTCGCTTTACTACCGAGAAAAATACTAAATGGGTCACGTAATTTTACCACTAACGATTGGTAGCAATACCAATCGGGTCATCTATAAATAGTTGCAATACGTCTATATTATATTTAAATACTTATATAAGTACCTGGTCGACCAAGCTCTCCTCGGATGAAAATAGATAAACATATCATCCAAGTATATCACCTTCCCGAGGCTGTGACAATAGCGAAAACGAACTTTCCCAGATTTGAGACCTAGCAAGATCCATTTTTCATCCCCGTAAACCCCTATTTTACAACTTTCGTCATTATTGCAAATATATATATATAGGGGCAGGTCTGTGTTGATGCCTACGATCTGCGAAAGAAGCGGCAGAACGTGAATAGTTCTCAAAAAAACTTCTTGAGAAATTATAAATGCATTAACAGGGAAAACTCTCAGCTTCACATTTTCAGCTCTCTTAAAAGTTTATTACTAACAATGAAAATGAACGCGAATACCACATCTGTACCGTGATCAATTTATCAGGGTCATCATATGGCACGACAAACTATTATATTGCTCATCTAATAAAGAAATCTCAATGTTTTGTAAAGTCGTAAAAACCGTGCGAAGAAGGGGCGGCTACCTAGTCGTAAATAAATTTCAAAATATTTGTCTGTTTCATTTTCTGAAGAAGCTACTCACATGCGACTCTGAAGTCGCATGTCTAGCAGCACGCCTTCACGCCTTAGCGTGAAATGGCTAAATAATATAATATTATTCAGGTAACTTAGACGTTAGATAATCCTATTACAATAGTATATTTCCTTTGCTCGTTCAGGTAGTCGTCTATTGAACTGATCCCCTCAGCCGTATTGTATCTACAGTAAATGTACGTATAAATACTAAAATAACGATTCATATTTGACGGCACGGTTGGCGCAGTAGTTAAGCGATTGACCGCTTCGCTGCGTGTCGCGGGTTCGATTCCCGCACGGAACAAATATGTGTATGACCTACAACTAGTTGTTCCGGGTCATTTGTGTATGTGAGTTTAAATGTTTGTAAATGCACCCACAACACAGGAGAAATTCATAGTGTGGGGCAACGATAAAAAAAAATATATGAATCCTAGTTATTTTTGGATAATTTTATACATAAAATAACATCACGCCTTTTTTTCTCGAAAGGATAGGCAGAGGTTTACCATACTACATCCTCATTTCACCAGTTATGTTTAAGTGCCATGTAATAGGGGGCGAGCCTATTGCCATCAACCGGGTCCAAATCCAGAATCCGAGCTGGTATGGAGAAGTCCTTACCAAAACCCAATATAAGAGGTCCTGGGCTCGATTCCAGGACCTCTTACTCAACAGTAGCGCTTGCGACCACTAGACCAACGGGCAAGTAATTTTATACTCATAAGTTCATGTCTTCTAAATTATTTTGCCTGTAAGAAGAAATATTATGTAGGTATCTAAAAAGATAAAGTTTTTCGAACCAGCACATTATTTACTTACTACCATTTATTTTTGCTATTGCAACTCCTACGCAGTTATTTGGTTTTAGTTGAAGGTTGAAGATAAAGAAGTAGGTACCCAAAATGTTTTAAAAAATACCAAACTGTCTTACTAGCTTTAGTTTCTATGAATAATTTCAATTATGAAACTATTTATTTCTACTACTATAATAATATACATATTTCGTTGCATAACGCCTTTATCAGTTGGTAGACACTAATTAGTACTTTTAAAATCCTCAAATTGTAGATGAAAGTGTACCTACACATATCGTTTTGATCGCAGAGTGACAATACGGGATGAGGGCTTTATATCTCTAAGTCACAAATGCTCGAGGGAGTTGTCGGTTAATCAGATTCCTAACTAGTATACTTGCACTACTTACTGGGTTGTGGCTTTGAACAAAGGCCAATATTTGGGTATAATACTGGTTGATGGTGACAATTAGTGGCTTACTACAAAAAAAAAAAACCGGACAAGTGCGAGTCGGACTTGCGCACGAAGGGTTCCGTACCATTATCTATAAAAACGGCAAAAAAATCATGTCTGTTGTATGGGAGCCCCCTTAAATATTTTATATTTGTTGTTATAGCGGCCACAGAAATACATCATCTGTGTAAATTTCAACTGTCTAACTATCACGGTTCATGAGATTACAGCCTGGTAACAGACGGACAGACAGACAGACAAACGGACAGTGAAGTCTTAGTAATAGGGTCCCGTTTCACCCTTTGGTTAGGGAACCGTAAAAAGGTCAAGTAATTATTGACAGAAGTGATGTTCAATGGATTAATTAATACTGTGTTTGAAAACATGTTCTAACTAAAAACGCGTTTTAAAACTGGAACATATACATACCTACAAATATTTAATGACCTGCCTTATTTAATTAAATATTGTGTGATATTTAACCCGTCGCGCGCGCAATTAGCGACACAATAGAATTTTATTGTTATTTGCACACATGGAGTGCAATCAACATTTTAAGAGTTAATGAAAAATATACGGAAAGTAGTCCGAAGTAAGTAGGTAATAAGTATATTTAACAATAGGCTTTCTTGTTACAAAATTGGACATCAGTAGCCAAACTAGGTGAAAGCCTGTATTTCAGGCTATTAGCACTAAACCCCTCAAATAATAAACACTTAAAAATAGCCATCAATTACAATACAATTTAGATTGGATACTTAAATTCATTAATTTACAGACACAGAACGCTCAGCATAAACGGCTGTATTTAGAAGAAATCAATTTTGCACAAGAGTTCTTTTTACAACGAAGGTGACCGCTTTAGGAAGGATTTTTGAAAGTTCATCCCCTAAAGGGGTTAACTCGGACATATTTATTTTAAATGGAAGTTCGTCATTTTTGCCGATGGGAAATCCCACTATTTTTGGTTATAAATGTGAACAAATTTTAAGTGAACTCTGTTCTATATGAGTACATTTAAACCTATAACACCATACCACACTCTTAACGCGTTTATTGGTCAGCACAGAAGTTAAGTGTGAACGGGCGTTACGATCACACGAAACGTAATTAAATATTGCACTAATTACGTTTAAAGTTGTGATCGCACCTTTCAGTTTGCTCGCAAGCAGTTGGTAGTTAGTGCTCTACGCGTTTAGCGAGCATCGCATACTGCACTAACACGAATATAATATCATATATTATATCACTAATATTCCCACTATTTTTCTCTTGGAACTTGTAACTAGCCGAGTTCATAACGTGTCAAAAGTCAAAGTCAAATCATTTATTTTAAATAGGCCCTTGTACTTTTGAACGACATAACTTGAAAAAAAAAAAACTTTCTATTTGCCCCTTCCAAAAAGTAGTTTTCGTATGGAGAAGAATGGACAAGAAACTTCAGCAGTGATCCTAGTAAGCAATCAAATTGAGCATATTACTTGGTTAGTGTTACGAGTAATGAAGGCACCGATGCGATGTGTAAGCCCAATTGGCCAATTTATCAGGGCATTCATGTGTTACACAATATACAGGGTGTAATATTCATCACATAGCCGTTATGTACGCATTCCGTACATCAAACAAAGCAACATTGAGAAAAAAACTGCAAGTCACGACTATTATTTTTGAAAAAACGGCACGGTACGCTGTTAACGGCACGGTACGCTGTTAACGGCACGGTATGCTGTTAACGGAGCACAAAGTAACACACGGCAACAAAAAAAAAAACGGGTTGCACTCCGGGAGTGCCGGCAGAAGTGAAAATTTGAATATTAACGTTGTGCATTTTTGATATTTTGGAATGGATAAGGAATAATTTTGCGCGAATTGTTTTAGTGAATAAATGTTATTATTCATTAAAGCATTTAATGTGACTACTTGTCACTACTTGTAACTATTTGTCATGTGACTACTCTCCCTCCGACTTACGAATTTTCGATCAGGTCACGTGTCCTGACGCGAGTTTAATATTTTTTACCCATCACAAAAAAAGTTCACAACGCCGCTAAAGAAGTTTTCACTTAAAAAATTGCATTTAATTGCATACCAGTGGGTAATTATTTAAAGCGATTACATGCAAAAAAAAACATCTAAAAGTTTATATTTCGAAGAAAGAATTAGAATTAGAATTTTGTTTATTTGTAAGAATGTAGTTTTACATAGTATGGTGTTAAAATATTTTCGTTAGTTCTATACATTCTACCACAAAGTATATGGTGTACAAATATTCAATTGTCAGTCTTAACTAAGTACAATATTATTTTTAAGATTTGTGATTTAAATAAGTCCAATGTGAAACAGTATTAATATAATTAGGTAATCGTTAATTTAAAATGTCAATGTTAAGTCTATGTCATCTTGGATTTTTACAATATTCCATAATATTCGCCAATGTCATAAAATCAGTTATCTAATAGCCAACTTGAGAGCTTTTTCTTGAACATGGGGAAGGGAAGTTCCTTATGTGAATTAGGTAACATGTTATATACACCTGAATGGCATTAACATTATACATTCCTCCTAAACATTTGTTATCTACATCGAGGTACTTTAGTTTGTATTTATATTTATTTCTAGCAGTAGCCTTTTTGTGACTGACTTCTGATTGGATGCGAAAATAGTGCGGATATTGTTTTACAAAGTTTGAAATTGTATTATTTTTGTTTTATTTATATTGATTTTTAAATTGTTGTTATTAAGCTAAGTTATTATGTATTGATTGCTTCATTAATTTCCTGTTCCAATTTATTTTTGTCATTACTTTTTATTATTATGTCGTGTCGTCAGCAATTAAATTTTTTCGTGGCGTGTTGCATTAGGGAGATCATTAATATATAGCAGAAATAAAAACGCACCCACCACGCTGCCTTGGGGTACTCCTACTGCATTAGTTTTAAAATTAGATTTATATTCTACTTTGTTTGGTAAGATATAAGCCAGTCATTCATTTTGCCCCTTATTCCATATTTATCCAATTTGATACGTAATAGCTTATGATCAACAGCATGAAAAACAGTTATTTAAATGAGATGTCTAGAATATGTGCTAACAAACATCACAAGCTTCTAAATCTCTGCGATCTACTGCATTAAAACAAGAATAACTATTAAGGGTGCACTAGTCAACGGTTCAAACTTGTTGGTGGACGTGACTAGTATGCATGCTAATTATTTAGTTTTATTTATCTAGTTTTTATTTATTTATTTATTAATTTATTTAGTGAAATAGACGATGATTTACGAGTATAACGAAAACGAGCGCGTATAATTTCATGAACAGACCTTGGGGCGTATAGGTATTATGGAAAAACTACTGGATGTATTTACTCATAATAAAATTATTTGAACCTTTGAATAAATTATCTATCCCTCTACGGTTTCTGTTTTTCAATTTTTTTTACTACTTAAGTTATTTATTTACGCCCCCTAAAGTCGAGTTAAACTTAGTGTTGACATATGGAAGTTTCGACGCTCATAACATCCAAAGCAATAGTTTTTCCAATTCTACTTCTTTATAGGGCTAGAATAATGACGAGAAAAATTGATATAATTTTTAGTTTTGAACGTACACCGTCAAACAGACGAGTGATCACCAAACTACATTTTTATGGAAGAATAACCGACTAGCGTACCCTTAAAATGGCTATAAGCGCACAAACAGCTGGCCGGAAGCGTAATCACCAATACCAATAGCTCACAAACGAGCGGAATTCACTACCACGTTCATGAACACGGATCATTTAAAACTTCATTAGAATTCTCTATGTGCGAACAACTCTCGTAAACAGTACTAATTAAAGCGCACCAACAGGAACAGGAATAAAATGGATACATCGACAGACGTGAGAGGTTTCAATGGTTAGTGAAATCAGTCCTTCGAGCGTATCTACTCTGTTTTAGCTTTCTGATATAATAACGTTTCGACGTCAAAGGGGATTTTGAAACTCATATTGAAATTCTACACGGAAATGAATGGTCACACGAATATTTGGAACGTTTGCATTTGGAAAGCCTTTGAGGGATTTGCGCTTTAGAATAACATCCATATTGAATTCAGCGATGCAACGTGTCATTAGTGGTTACAAAGAGAAAGCTGTTTCATCACAGCCTCATTAAAATTTAGGAACTATTATAATATCGAGAGAAATGAAAATATGTGGCAAATGTTACAATATAATGAATAGAACCTGTATTTTTAGAACAGCGATTTGATTTGTTAATAGTTTTCATAATCGTCGATTAAAACAAAGCAATGAATAAGAAAACATTTCCAAATTTAATTGTACTTAGTACTCGTACATCATCCTTGAGCCTTTATCGTAATTTATTTGGAGTCGGTGCACCACGTCAAGTTCTTTCGTATCTACTTCTCTATTAGCCGTCATTTATCAGTAGTCATTTTCTTTCTAGCCAATCTAGCCATATCGACATCTATCTTTCTTTGGTCTGCCTCTACTCTTGTAACCACATTCATTTTGTTTTTAAATTTCCTTACTACGTGTTCCTCATTCTTCCACAACCGCACCGATTTCCACAGAACATCAATGAAAATATTATAAATAAAACATCCTCTTTCGATCCCAATAACTATGTAGTTTTCTTTTAATTCTTAATTGAGGGTTTTATAATACAAAGCCATTAATTAATCTTTTATTGGAGTGATTTTTAATTAACCAATTACGAGCAACTTTTGAGTCGGTGCTAGGGCCACATAGTGCAAGCGTCGGTAACTGTTTATTGACAGTAACACTATTATAATTATATACTAATATATGATACTCTTGCTAGGTCGCACAGCACTAATTACCTACAATTATATTCACCTAGGAGTTGCCTATCTTTCTATCGCGTAACTCTTAGATCTTCTGACTACGTTACATTCAGTGTCTTGGTCCAACAAGTCGGGCCCGCCGCGCCGCTTGTACATAACTTTATAGCTAAAATGCGGAGTGAACCATCTATATTACTCTGTGGTAACACCAAGGCCGAGGTGAGGTCAAACTGTTCTAGTTAATCGGGAAAGTGTTGTATTATTGGTTGTTGTTTTGACATGAACTGAAAGATCGTCGACTGAGAGATTATAGATTAGATAACAGCCTTTATCCACACTCATCATTTAAATGAAATGACTGACTAAATGACTGGTGTAACTATGAATGATACGGCTGAGGAATGATATGATAGGCAACGTTACGGTTTAAAAGAGGTTTTATTATTATTATTTTTCTTTATTTTGATCTGCAGTCAGTCAGTCAACTTATGAGCAGATGTGAAGTAAGATGTGATGCCAAAACATTGAAAGAGTATGCTTAGATGGTTTGGTCATGCTGAGAGGATGATTGAAAGGCGACTAAAAAAAGGCATCTGCAAGGCCGATGTGAGTGGGAACGCCGGGGACACCCTGACGGACATAATTTTAGATATTTTTTTCCAAAGTAAAAAAAAAAAGCTGATGTTCTTCAGAAAGGTTAAAACAAAAACGATTAGGGTAAACGGTTAGTTACAACAATTAAAACAGTTTTTCAGTTAAATGTGAATTATGTACCTATATTAGACTCGCTCAACCGCTGCTTCGAGTTATTCCGTTTATCCATCCCTCAAACAAAAGACTTCCAAGTTATGGAACTCTTTCAGGCTTCATTTACTTCATAGTAAACGAGAACGTAGGTTTGTAGGTTTCTGAAAACCTATTCTTGAACCTCGGTTTCTATTTTTCCCCAGTTGTTTTATTAAATAAACCCTTTGTTGGATATCTTAAAATATACAAGTTATTTATTGTAACTTTAGAAAACCAAGCTCAAACTGTTTAATTGCTTACGTACAGTAAGTCGGAAATGTGTGTATGTGTCGTGCTAGTTGCTTTGAAATGGACGCGTCGGATATTACATACCACTGTGTAGGTACTCGTATTATGTATATCCATTTGATATTCCTGCATTTGTTTTTTGCTTGCTACTACAGTGGGTTCAATATAACTTGACCCGTGACGTGATTGGTAACACTGAAGTATGCAGTCTTAGTTTCAATACAAATAGAGTTTGAAATGGCAACTGACAGAACAGTACTACCAATCACATGACTGCAAAATTCAGTGCTACCAATCGCGTCATGGGTCAAATTATAATGAACGCACTGTGGGTAGAATCGTGCTGCGCAAATATTGGAGGAAGCCAATATTTAATGAAATATCAGTCGTTTATTTACAGATTGCATGATACGGCTCGGTCGACGGGATTACTCAATATAAAGCCGTAAAATTTTGAATGAATAAAGAGTTTTATTATTTATTATTATATAAACAGACAAGAAAACAGGAACAGAAAAATACGTACAAAGGTGATGCTTATTTCTAAAGAAATCTCTTCCAGCATACCTGAGATAGGAAAGCTGATAAAAAGAGATGTAAACAACGTGTGTAAGAGTAGAAGAGAATATAAAATACATAAATTAAACACATTGTACTATTCACTAATTTAAAAAACATACAATATAAAAATATGTATACATTATACTTCTAAAATAAATATACTAATAGTATGTAATATAATAATAAATACAAAATATGCAACTATGACGAAGTGGAAAAATAGTGGTCTTTCACTCTTCTTTTAAAAAGTGCAACAGTACATTGTGCATTATGTTTTTTTTAAATCGTGAACATTGGGTGCTCCTTTACCGCGTTTGCTGATGAATGTGGTCTCTATGTCAAAAGTATTTGAAGGAACACCGCCTAGTTTTAAATTGATGATTGATCACAAGTAAAATAAACAAAAGGCACAAACAAATTACAAACACTTACTTGAAAATCAGTCCGTCAAGAGCCATAGCATAGACAACACGAGGCATCGGGAACATCGAGCCAAACATGGACACAGTCAGGCCAGCAAGAGCGCCTATAGCAACGATGTACTTGCAGGTCGGTGCATTCACGTGGGCGAACATCTGCACCAAGGCCGAATCGGTGTCCACTTGATCGTAAGGCACTGAGGGTAACAGAGAAAAGTACATTATTAAATAATTATATAACTTTGTGCCACAAGGGGGGATCGAAGGTTAATCAGCGCTTGCCGAGGTCGGTACGTGGATGAGTGACCAACCATCACATATCGAGACCCTTCAGAGCTTCGACAAACACCGTTGGTCCCGGCTATCGCTTATAGATCTTTGCAGTCGATAAGTAGTCAGAAGCCCGGAAGTCTAATAACCAGTCTTACCAAGGAAGCTTGGCAAAAAATGATCATGCCTGTTTTTGCCGAATAAATAGGTCACCTCCTAACCCAGGCGGCAACCTATACAGTACCCGCAAATTAAATTTCACCAGCTATGTTTCAGTCACATGCATTAAGGTCAATTTAAAAGTTGTACCTACCAACTAAAGCTTCCGATAATGTTGATCTACTTTTGGATTTTGTTACATTAATCATGTAGTTGACTTTATTCAGTAGAGAAATTTTTGATAAATTATCTGCATGATCTATGAGATGTTTTTAATAATATCACCGAAAAAGAAGCTATCATTAGATTGAATTTTAGAATTTATGATCCGAAATCGGATGAGTTCTTGGTGGCAAAGCAATAGTTTTGAATCCCGTTAAACATGTACATAATCTTCGTAACATAGTCATCGCATGGTTTTTTTAAATTGAACAAGGACTGTTTCGCACATAATATGTAGTTATCTAATTGTGCTAATCGCAAAAAAAAAATCGTAGGTTACTTGTATTTTCGATTAATAAATCGTTCGATTTTACGATTCGTTTACCTACGTCACGCATTCGTGATATGCCCTTTATATCACGAATAAAAATCGGTGCTGTATTCGATTCACAATAACTGGTGCTGTTACCTACGACAAAAAAGGTTTGTGAATGATACTTTGGTGTACAGTTTTATTGGAACGAAGTTTTGGAACAAAGTTCTTTAACGTAGCTTGCGTTAGGAGTAATAAACTGGCAGAAATCGTCACGCAAAAAGGCGTTCTTACTTGCGACTGTCTTCTTCTAATTCACTTTGTGTGAATTTGGTCAAAATAAAAATCTAAGATGTCGGCTGCGAAAACTTTCGTGTTATGTGTCATTTTCATAGTTTTTTAGGGTGCTTATGTCGATAGTGAAATCAAAATCTGAATCCAAGATGATGGCAATTTTTTTTGTTTTTGTTTTAAATCATACGTGAGAAGGAACTTCGTTCCTTACAGTATCAGCAAAGCAGCTAAAGCGTCTTTCATTAGCAACAAGGTTAAATCAGCAGAAAATAATATAAAGACAGTTTGGAAAATTATGAACAATTAAACGAACAAGAACAAAAGACATAATACTGATTACACACTGGACACTTCCCGCGGTATCATTAGCGATAAGATCGGTGTTGCTCAGGAATTTGCAACTTTCTTTACCAATATTCAAATTAAAACTATATAAACTTTAAATTCCTCCCCCTTACTTGCTATTGATTTATTAAGAGCGAATGTTTCAGCCTGTCCTGTGGAATTTAAATTTAAACATATAAACCCTGTGGTCGTTGTAAAGGTTTTTAAGCAACTTAAGATCAAAATAACCGAAGATCTGTGGCGCATGTCTACTAAAGTTTGTCAATCAATTATTGAGACAACAGACACTAATTAGATACTAATTAGACACATAAAGACACTAAGAGGCAGTAATTTATTCCACTTTTCAAATCCGGGGACACAAAGACACTAATTATTATAGACCCGTATCGGTTTTGCCGGTTTTCAGCAAGGTGTTTGAAAAAGTAATGTTAAATCAAATGCTCAATAATTTTAATCGTAATAACATCCTACACGATCAATGGTTACCAAAGGACGTTGCACAACCGACGCCAGTTTCACTTTATTAAAACACATCTTTAACACATGGTAAGAGGTACAAGATGCAATAGCTATTTTTTGTGATCTGTCCAAAGTATTTGATTGCGTTAATCACGAAACACTGCTCTTGAAACTTGAGCATTACGGACTGGGTAAACTTGCGCTTAACTTAGTAAAATCATATTTGAATGATATACTGCAGCAAGTTTAAATAAACGGTGTAAATTCATTGGGTTAAGTCAAAATGGGTGTATTACAGGGCTCGATATTGGGTCCATTCCTCTTTTTAGTATATATATACATATATAAATGATTTACCTCATTTACTGAAAAACCGACCACAAATGTTGTTATTTGCTGATAACACTTCACTGATTTTTAAGGTAAACAGACATGCACAGGAGCTTGGCGACGTAAATAACGCTATTCAACAGGTCCATATTTGGTTTACTGTAAATAATTTGGTATTAAATGAGAAGAAAACTAAATGCATAAGATTCGCCTTACCGAATATTTGAGAATGAATAGAATGGTAGTGAATGTCACGTTGCGTAGTACTGAATAAGGAGACACTAGAATTCGTCGAAAAAACAATTTCTGGGAATCTCGCTTGACTCAAAACTATAGTGGGGTCCTCATTTAACATCACTTGCAGGGCGGTTAAGTTCAGCCGCTTACGGTGTTTGGAAATCATACAAGAATGAGGAACAAATTAGACCACGTTTCAGATTGTCTACTAAAGTATACATTTCTTATATCTATCTTAGGGGGACTGTGTAAAATGTTATAATAAAATACCACTCGATATTCTTCAACTAAATGAGAAGAAATTTAAAACATGCATTAAACGCACACTATGTAGACAAGCATACTATAAGTTGGATTATTATATCGTAGAAAAAAATGCTTGGGTTAATGCTGGTCCTGCTCCACAGCCACTTGTCTTGGGCTCACTAGATTATATTTTTATTTTTGGAAGAGTTGCTACGCCTTTTTTATTTTGTCTGACTTTACGAACTTAATGTTTATTTTTATATAGGTAACCAAGTTTTAATTGTTGAATACTCCAATAGATCATAATGATTTTCTTTCTTTTTGGTAGTAAAATTCTTTTAATCTCACAAATACATTAAAACTATAGTTTTGTATAATTTAGGAGCTTTTTTTACGTTTTTGTAAATGTGAGTACCATGGAGCCGTGTACTATGTTATTATGTTGACTTGAAAGTGCAGTTGAGAGTATGTCATGCTCACTTAAATGGCTCGCTGATGGTGGCGAGTGTGTTGGACCATTCGGTACCCTACAAAATGGTTGAACTGGATGGTGCTGATTCACGCGTCATGTTCGTGAACGGACGCCGTTAGTTGAGACTGGTCATCTCTTATCTGCCAGTGCTTATTTTTAATCTTATATTTTTAATGTTTTTTTTTTTTTACGTTTTGTTCACATATTTATGTAGGTACCCAGGATTTTGTAATTTCTAAATTAAAAAGAGTGTCCTTGGAGTTTCTTGCCCGTTCTTCTCCATATAAATCTACATTTTGGAATGCGCAACTAGCTTCAACTTTCTAACTAACTGACCGACTCTTTGACCTAATATTCAAAAGTGCCTGTAAATTGTTAAATTGAAATATGCTTTGAGTTTGAGGTCCCCCTACCGCACTTTTTTTTTTAACTTGATTAATAGGCACAGTTCCTTTTTAAAGTCATCATGGATTTTGCTAAATGGACGTATTAGGTGCTGCTAGGAGGTAGGTCAATGTTGATCGGCAATGTTGATCACTATTGATCGGCGCCGACAAATCTAGTAACGAGTGGTACCTATTATTTATGTGCAGTGACCTTCTTTTTGAGTGGGCAATGTCGTGTATGTGTATTGTTATATTAAAATGTAATTTCAACTTCCAGCAGTGTAGGTAAGGCGTTGCTAATTACTACTTCGAATAATTATTATTATATATAATAATATAATTGAATTTAAGAAGTAGCTTTTTAATTTAAATAAATATTGTCCTGTTCTTTTTCCCTTACCACTATATTATAATAATATATACCTCCACGTCATAAATAACGTTTGTAAGCATATCTTATGACATGCTATCACAACTTGTTTTTTTTAGAGAACACAATCATGGTTGCACCGCCTTCTCCATTCTATTTACGGGTTTTACTCAAAAATTCAGTAAATTCGTTACCTTTTAAAAGTGGAGGGCAATGTAGCCTTTGTGAGCACTGAACGAGTCAACGTGCCACTTTGTCGGCCAGCGGCAGTGAGTCGGAGATAAAGCTCTGGCCAAACTGACGCGAGTGAGCGAGCGGGAAGCGGGACACGACCGAGTGCCTAGATTTTTTCAATAACTAGGTAGTCATGCGACTATTTGCGCCAGTTTGATTCAAACTATTACGCTCGCGCTGGTTGTGTCAACTTTTCAACGGTGCCAACGATTTTGTGTAGTCTAAAAACGTAAAAAACACTCGTCAATACATAGTCCAGTGAGTACAAACACGATGGTTCTATCTTGTTTGGTTGAAGAGTGCCTATGGCCACCTTGCGGCCCCAACGCCATATCCTGGATACCACCTAGTAAAGCACTTGTCAATACATATAGAATGAGTCCAAACACAAAGATATTACAGATAGTTTAACTCATGTGTGCCCGTAATTATACTGCTTTATTTTGTGTTGCTCGGACGACGACTGCCGCGTCACTGCCACACAAATTAAAGCTAGCACAGATGAGTTGAACTACTCGTATCTCTACCATGTTTGGTTGAAGAGTTCATATGATCACCGTCCAGCTCTATCATCAGACCTTGGACTTCGGGCTATAGTACTTGTCAAGACAAAGCCAACGAGTCCAAACTAGACGATGCTATCTCGTTGTTTTGAGAAGTTCCTATGACCATCTTCCGGCTCCATCGTCAGACCCTGAACACCATCAAGTGTAATGGCACTTATCAATACATATCCAATAAAACTAAACACGACGAGGCTATCTAGTGTACTTGAATTTCGTTCCCATTCTGTTGACCACTGAGGACATTTCCCGTATGGAATCCTATCCTAATCGCGTCTATCAAATTTCGTGTCTGTACTGTTGACCGTTGAGGAGTCCCGTCGTCTGGAGCCAATCCTAGGTGCAGTAGCCAGGTCATACTGGACTTTAGAGAACGGACTATCATAATTGTAGCGTATATAATTTCGTGTTTGTACTCTTGACCGTTGAGGAGTCTGAAGCCATTCCTGGGTGTAGCAAATAGATCATGGTGAAATTTAGAACAAACTATCATAATTAAAGCATGTATAAAATTTCGTGTCGGTACTGTTGACCGTTGAGGAGTTTCTTCGTCTGGAGTCAATCCTGGGTAGCCAATCAGGTCGTGCTTATCATAAAAATGCATTGTCTTCAGTACTGAACCAACATGTAAAATGTTAACTCCGTGGGATAAGAGGAAGTGGTTGTAATTAAGCTTGCAAGATTCGCCCTAAACAAACTAACAAACATTGCAAGTTTAATAAAAGCTTTTAAAAATAATTCTCATACATTCTCTTCATATAAAAATGGTGGCTGTTGTTGATAGTAATTTAAAAAAAAAAATGAGTAGGCACTTATAGATAGTGCAATCCACGACGACGCACCCCACTCCGCTCCGCTCCGTACTGTACAGCTTACAGTACAGTAATCGCGGAGTGGGGCGCGTCGTCGTGGATTGCACTATCTGTAATAAAATTATTTTCCAATAAAATCGAGTTAAAGCGTTCGGTTGATAAAATTCTCATATCATTTTCATGAACGCGCAGCGTCAATTTTAATATAGATATTCATGTTGGCATAATCGGATAAAAGGAAGAGCTCGAGGCTAAAATCTATAATCGATTCATCAGGTTAAGCTACGCTTGCCGGAGTCATAGGGGTCACATAGTCGGGGTCCAGTCAGGACAGGCTCCAATCAGTGACGGACTAAGCCTGTCGAGGGCCTGCGGCGGCAAACAAAATGAGGCGCCCTGGCCTCATTTTGTTTTGCTTATTTGGTCTTCTCAGAATATGTATATAAGTACCTATGTAGTAAAATTTTACAAAAAAAAAAACAACCAATATAACGTGTAATTATAATCTACATATACCATGGGCCTCGCAACCGGTCGTATTGTTTCTCAATAG
Organism: Xanthia togata; assembly: GCA_963853775.1. NCBI lineage: Eukaryota > Metazoa > Arthropoda > Insecta > Lepidoptera > Noctuidae > Xanthia > Xanthia togata. Next base: position 9,123,501 of record OY970790.1, on the reverse strand, counting down.
GCTATTTACGAAATGCAAGAATGTACATAGGATACGAAAACGAGCGAGCTCGAAATTTTTGCATCTCGTCTCGGAATTCTCGGTTAGGTTTCTATTGAACATTTTTACGAAAATAGGAGTTGATTTGTCGACTTTTTTAGAAAAGTTTGAGTCAGAATAATCTAGAATACCCAAAAATGTTGACCTCGATTTTACAAAAGGTGTTGTGTAGGTAAGTTTTTTTTTTTTTTAAGTCATTCATAAATAGGAGTTTCTTTGTCGACTTCTTAATAACGTTTTAGAACGGAGCGAGCCTATCGAGCTCGAAATTTTTTGCATCCATTGTTACATTTATATTTTGCATAGATTGGTATGGGGCGTCCAACTCTACTGCTTCTTATTTGACCGTGTTTGGGATATCATTAAAAAGTACTTCTAAAGATTTGAGGGCTGGAAGATTTGGGTGTGATCGGAAGCGTGGCCGCGAACGAATGAGGCGGCGGCCGTCGCTGCACGGCAAAATTAAACTTGAATCGTGCAAAAAATATTTAGTAACAATGAACGAACTGGTGATCATAATCAAAATATTTTATTTCACATAAACCTACATGTAACATCAGCAGTTAGGTGCACAGTTCCATTTGGTTGTTACCTATGGAGAAGAGACGGCCAGAAACTCCATGGTCCATCATCATATAATTATAATAACAGCACATAGTCTTAATATGCGTGTCGTTCGCGCATGTGTGGCAAAGGGCAAACACATACGTGGCAACATTATACAAAGTATTTATTTGACTTTTATCAATGAGATTTAGAAAAAATATCAGTGGTCGACCTAGAAATAACCCAAGGGGGGTCATGACCTCCATGACACCCCCCCCCCATCCCTAGATCCGCACTTGTTGCCGGCGTTGGTCCGCGGATGGGTGACCATCTTTACATATCGTGACTCCTCCGTGCCTCGGAAAGCACAAATACAATCAGCACAGATTTTTTGATTGAAATGCATGGTATTCATCGACATTCCACGCCATTTCGATCTAAGGGTAGTTCACAAAGGAATCTATGGTGCACAATGTGATAACTACACGGTATTGATCTAGTAGGTAACAACTGACTGCCACTTTGGTCTAGTGGTCGCAAGCGCTACTTCTGAGCATGAGTTCCTGGGTTCGATTCCCAGGTCGGGTAAAGTATTGTCTTACAAAACCTTGATCAGACTGAATATTAATAACGGTACCTATTAATATTCATAAGCCGTATGCATAAGCCAATAATGTCACACCTGGGAGACTGGCCTCCTCTTTCTGTTAGAGGTAGTGGGTCATAATCCACCACGTTTGCCCAGTTCAGAATTGTGGATGTCATAAGTCTTGGAATTTTAGGTTCTTGGACATGACGGTTGCTGCCGATGTTTCCCTTCACCCACTTAATATAGTCTCTTTCCGTATAATCAACTTAATCACGACTGTCGCTCTTCGACAGTTGCATGAAATGGCTTTAACACTGCAAATTGACGTATAGTGTCAGTTTGATAAACAAATATACCTACGAGTATAACAATATATTTGAAGATCTTCCTATTTTGGCCTAAAGTTAACTCTTCCACTGTCTAGTTTATTACTCTACATAATTCACGGGGATTATTAAACTCTCGTCTGGGGGTGCAAAAATAGCTTTGTAAAATACACTACCATTGCATGCATCTTTTGTTATATTTTATATAATCAGTCGTTAACTCATGAACTCACTCCAAAGGGAAAAATGAAAAAAAAAAAAACATATTTGATCTACAAATATCAGTCCATAATGACTGAACTGTGGGTCCTCAATCATCTGCCGAACCAATTGCGTCGACCAAGCACACTAGCGAAGATATTACAATATATTCTGGAGTTATTATGTTTAGAATGTGAAACCCAGCAACTGGGTTGTGGAGGAAGTCGCTCCATGTAAAATACTGGTATTCAGCTGCATCTGGTTAAACTGGAAGACGACCCCAACGTAGTTGGGAAACGGCTCGGCAGATAGTTAGAATGTGAAATCAAAACAAAAATAATAATATGTAATAATGGATATCTAATAATATCCAATAGTGCATTCATTTCCATATTCGAACAAGGAGACGAAATAAATAACATCACAAAAAATAGTATTTTACAACAAGTGCACAAAACGAACCATTTTTAATAAAATGGTTTTGTGGACGAGTTATAAACTCTGCTTTTCACTTCGATTGCGAGTAAATAAAACAGTAGTATAACATAACATATTTTCTTTAAAATTCAAAGTAAAATTAGTACAGTTTTGAATACTGAAGCAAATTGTTTTTCCCGGCATTGATATTAGGCTTGGGCTGCAGACCTATATAGCCTAGTATTAAATTAATTTCGTAATAATAATTTATCTAAACTTAATTAAATATCCTACCGTACTTGAATTTAAATTTTAATATATTTTATGTCTTAAAACACACAAGGCAAATAAATAAAAGTAAATATTATAAAATGACAAATTCTATCTATGAACTTCTTATTGTGTTTGTCTATATTGTTCATTTTCTTTGCCTTGATATAGATACATTTATGAGTAGATACATTAATGCACTTGTGCACAAAATTAGATTTTGTGCAGCCTATATACTGCACAAATATGCACTTTCTGAGCATGAGAAGTGAAAATATTATACTGTCACTGGCGCAGACAAGACAACGAAGCCTTTAATCTATTGAAATAGAATCCATAAGGATACAAAGTAGCTAGCTGTTACATATAGTTAAATTGCAGTATGCTTTGTGCAGTATCCGTTTCAAGATTTTATAAACTACCCTCATAAAGTACAATGTATGTTTCCAATTTGTTTTCTGAGATGGATGTGGGAACTGCTCCTCATCCTGCGTGGTAGATATTTATAACGTTTTCCACTTTAAAATTTGTTGTGTAGTGTTTTACTTAAAGGTTAATCAATCAAAATCAAAATCAAAAGTCATTTATTCAAATTAGGCTGAGAATCAGCACTTTTCGAACGTCAAAATTACATAAGACAGTCCCCCAAAACGCCCACCCTTCACCACTTCCTAGTGCTTTTGCTGGGAAGAAGAAGTGGCGCAACAAACTCCCCAGCAGCACAGCTATCTGTTCAGTTAGGAAAAAAAAAATGATTCTATACAATAATTTATAAGATAATTTACATTACGCAAAATAAAATTTAAATTATAAATTAATAGCCATATGACAGCTAGCACACGCCAATATACCAACCAAAAACATCGAGAACTATACTCAAGCAGAAATAAAAATAACTAAACGTAAACAATATCTAAAAAAAAAGAAAATAAAGCCTCCAGGCATAAAGGGCGTGCCCGCTTACATAGAGCTGTAACTAGAAGTTATAATAATATTGATAAACTAGGACCATCGAGGTAAAATAAATAATTGTCGAGGTCGCTAGCTAACCACATATTGTAATACAACTCATTAAAAAAAAACATTGTAATGAGTAGATTATGTCAACAATAAATAAAAATAAAATAAATGTACATAAAAAGTAAAATTATAGACTTTTATATAAACTCATAAAACCTGTCAGTAGGTAAACTAATTCTGGAGAAAGAACATTTAAACATTGTCTTGAGTTAATCACAGCGACCAACTATTCTTATCATTTAAGTAGTCGTTGATAGAATAGTATGCCTTTGAACAAAGGTTGGACTTTACTTTAGTTTTAAACGCATTAAAAGGCAAATCTAGCAAACAAGAGGGTAGCTTGTTATAAAAGGTTATACCAAGCCCAACAAATGAGTTATGAACCTTATGAAGCCGGTGAAAGGGAGCACGTAGTTTATCCTTACTTCTAGTGTTAAAAATGTGAATAGTTGTTTGAAAAAACTAAGTGCATCTTCTACTGTAAATAATATGTTCTTATTAATAATGCTAGTATAAATAATTAATATTAATAATAATTTTGCAAATCAATTAACATTTAATTGATTAGGTTGTGGTGCACAGGGTGTATATGTCGTGTACAGTTGGTTTCTAATGTCACGACACACACACCTTTTTCACAATGTCTATTTATTCGGATACCTTGGTACGTTACGCCTTGCTGCGGCACAGACGGATTACTCTTATATGAAAAAACAATACCAAGGGTCGGCCGCAGCAAATAAATAGGCTCGCTTAGAAAGCGGTCGATAAAGCGGGAAACTAAACTACTTCTATGTACGTTAAAATTATGGCATTTTGAACTTTATTAAGGTTTAAATGAACTGATTTCAACTCTGTGTTGATTTGGAATATTTCAGAGTCAGATTTTACAAAAAAATATTGGGTACCTGAAAATTCCTGGTATCTGATTAAAATTTTCTCTTCTATTTTTTGTCATTTAAGTCATGGTATACAAATTTTGTCAATATTGTCTATATATAATAAAAACCGCCCAAGTGCGAGTCGGACTCGCACATAAAGGTTTCCGTACCACCATAAATTATTTAGTAAATAAATGAAAATACTCTAAACAAATAATATTATTATTTTGCATCATAGATTTAAAAAATCGCTGGGATTATAATTTGGATTTCATAATGATACTTCATAGTACATTACAAGGTTATCACACATATTCAAATAAAATACCATAAGAATCGGTGTTTTTAGTATTTCTTGATTATATATATAAACAGTAAATGATTAATACAGAAATTTCAAATTCCTAACTTGTTTAGTTGTTGAGATAGAGTTCGTACAAAATTGGGCTACTGACAACTTTTACGACCCCCTATTTCATCAGGTTAGAAGTTTAAAAAAAAAAAACTCTTTTCGATGAGCTCTAGAGTCTAGGAAATGACAACCCACATGCCAGGCTTAGTTTTTTTTTCAAAATCATTAGTATATTGTATGGAGTTTTATAAATTGAATTTAATTTTTATTATTTGTTGTTATCTGATCATAATCTGTGATTTTTCAACTGTTTACTTATTACGGTTCATGAGATACAGCTCGCTGACAGACAGACGGACAGCGGAGGCTTAGTAATAGGGTTCCGTTTGGCTCCCTTCGGCTACGGAAACCAAAAAAGAAGAAAGACAGTTGTAGTCTAGTGTCTCTTAATTTCCGAAGGGTTCATGAATAAAAGTATTTACATTATATGAAATAGTCACAGTGCTTTTCTATTTATAATATTTTATTAAATCTGACTATCAAAACGTAATTATTTGCAATATCTAAACGCAGAACCTGGGAGGGTAGCTATGGAGTTACCATACGTACTGGAATATGGTATTTTTATTTCTATAACTATGCTTATTAGCAGGATTTTGATTGTTGCAGTTTCATCGTTTAACTTTAAACAGACTATTAATACTTTTACTACCTCTTGTTTTTTTTGGGAGTATTACAGGACAAGATGTTAATTATTATTTATAACTCTGTTCTGTTTCATCAAATCTAAGACATTTTGGAGAAAAGCAGACTCCTGTCCCTTGAAACACAAGAGTATTATTCTAAGCTTTCGAACCAGTGCCTATTTGTATTTGCAACATGTTTTATATTAATAAATAGATACATATGTATTAGCTCATTGTTGACGATAGTTAAATGAATCCACTATGTAAACGTTTTTTTGGAGAATTTAGCTTTCATGGCAACATATACTTATATATCTATTGATGTCAGTTTCAAATCAGAAATGTCTTATTTGTCATATTTTAATGTCACTACTCTGTTTTTCTTGACGTGTCGTTGTAAATAGTTGTGTGGATTAGTTTGTTTACCTACCTACTAGTTTTATTTGTTTTGTGAAGTATAGAATACTTGGATTGTACGTAATCCAGGAGTGCAGAGATGATCGAGTCTAATGCCATAGATTACAGTTGATACTAGTATGTGTGATGAGCATCATATGGTGATGCCGACAGTAAGCATGACGACCGCGCCGGCTACTCAGTTATTCGAAGAAGTTCTTCTAAGATTAGAATTTAATAATGAAAAGACAAAAATGCTTTATTTAATTACTTATTTGAATTTTCTTATGGGAAATAAAGATATCTCAAACCCGAATGACCAAATAAATGTTTTATTTTTGCTTAATGCATAATAGGTATGAATAAGCCGACCAAGATAGTAAGACTACATGATGGGATGCGTGGCCTCCCCAGCCTGAATACCTTCACAGGTCTTAAATTCTACATTCGCCTTTGAACCATGCATAAATTTATTAAGATATTATGTAGGTATATGCAAAAACATTTTTATATAATACCTAGGTACCTAGTATTGAAAATATTTGTAAATGACATTACGACTGACAGGTGTCAAGCCCACTGACAAGTATTAGTAGTAGTATTAGTAGCTAGTACAGTGTGTTTCCTTTCAGTAGCCATTATTTGAACTATTAATTTCCGCCATCTTTGAATGTCATATATTGTTTACTCGTTGGTCTACTGCATAATAACTCTTTGGTTTACTGTCATGGGATCTGTTTATGCAGCCACTTGCTTTTTAAACAACGTTATTCTGGCGGAATCCAATATTTAAAAAATATCCTATGATTGCCTTTTATCTTAATTTGACCGAGATCTATCTTTTGAGAGTATTTTTGCGAATGCACGTGAAGTCTAAGCGCGACACCCAGATTACATGGAGCGTTGCAAGATCATGCAAGATGCAAACGGGAAACATGAAATATGATGTATTGAAAATTAACCACTATTTAGGTTTTAATCCTGAAGGAAGCAGTAGACTGAACAATAAAAATAAAAATTGTATCAGAAAATACTACAAGTTCGATGTGCGGATGTGGGAATGATGCTGCCGAAGAACTTGCCAGAAGGGGATCGAGCCTGGCACCAGTGGGGCCCGAACCCATCGTGCCACTCCCCTTCGGTTATCTACGCACTCTGGTAAGGAAACGAATTAGGGATCAGCATCACAAACTATGGTCGGACCAAGGCGAGTGATGGCAGGCTAAGGAGGCACTCCCCTCAATCGACGGCCACGTTCTCCGATTAACCAAACAACAGCTGCGTACGGTTACAGCAACTATAACTGGCCATGTGTCATTTAATAAACACCTCTTTGTCATAGGAGTCACAGACAGTCCGCTCTGCATGGAGGACGATGAGACAGCAGCTCATGTGCTGTTAAACTGCCCGGTGGTCGCCACTTACAGGGCAAAGTACTTCGGTAACCCAAGTACCCTACGCGAGATTGCCAGTAACACCAAGGCATTGCTGGCTTTCTTTGAGGAGCTGGGGTGGTTCGAATGACTGATTTTTCCCACCCGTACGCAAAATACGCGCTTTGACGTGGAGTTGCGGAAACCAGCCCGTATTACCTATTACTACAAGTTCATTCTTCCATGTTGTATTCAGTAGGAAAGACTAAAATTTTATTGAAAGAACATTGATATCCTGGTTCAAAGAAAGGCCAACCTCTTTTAGTTTTAAAATTGTATTTCTCTTGCAACACTTTAAATTAGTTTGTGAAAAAAATTAAAGAAAAAGTATTCTATGTCCATTTGGACTACGTAAAACTATGGTAATTTAACTCGCTTTAAAAAAAATGTGAACTAAAAGTTTCTAACTAGACAGATATTTTCAATTTGTTCAAATAATTAAAACGAACAAATTTTCTTTACATTTTTCTTCGTTGTCTGAACTGCACCAGGTTTGAAACATTTTCTAACGAAATTTTCAATAATGTTATATGTATATTTTAACTAATGTTATAAAAAGAGAGAGCGATTTTTTTTTAAATTCTTTCACCATTTGAAAAGTACATTTATCCAGATGGAGATAGGTTATACAATGTGGAGCAGGACGATTGAAATTCCTTAAAACAACATAAAGAGTGTCATGTTCTTTACCCGTATACAAAAAATCAATCAAATCCAATGAATACTTTAGCCACAGGAAATTCTTTTTCATTTTCTTATTTTTCAACATGATTTAGATCTGAGTCCGTAATAATAGGTAAACATTGTAAGGTCAAGAACCTGTGCAAAACGTACGATTCTATCCTCTACGTCTCAATATGCTTGAGAGACAGAGAAAGGTGTCATACGATTCCACTCTGACGCGCCCCGCCCAGTTCAACAAAATAATACTACAATTAGAAAGAAAAAGAAATATTACTTACGCAAATTATGCATTAGTGGTGCATAGACAATTGCGAGTGTGTGTGTGAGCGGAATTTTTTCGGCAAAAAGTCTCGGGACTCGGTCAGTGTCAGTGCAGCGGCGCCCTTTGAGGAGCGCACACGGCTACCATTTTTATTATGAGACATGCCGCGCGCGCATTATCGTGATTTTGTAAAAAAAAATAGTTGTTATTTGTGATTAAAGACGATTTAGTGTGACTTATTGTTCAGTGTTAGTTTAATATTAGTTAGTTAATTAGGTATCGATGTCGCTTGTGCATAATGAACAACGGTGGAGACCTTGAAAATTAAAAAAAATGACTATTGATGTAAATTCTTATTGTGATGTGATATTATGTGATTAATTATTCAATCAGTGATCTTTTAATTAACAACGCGCAACTTAGTGAGTTTATGCCGCTAATTTGTTGTTCTCCGACTAAACTACCTACACACGTCCACCTACGCCCCGCACCGCAGCGCAGGCGCGGCCCCCCGCCGCGACCCGCATCGGGCCGCGCAACAGGTTAGTGACTTTTCGTAGATAAAGCGTGTTTACTTTTTATGCAGTTGATTCTGCTATTTATTTTGTTTGAAAATTTCAATTTTCCATCAACTACTAATCTTCGTCTTTTAAAATGTTTCTATGGACTAGTACTGTGCTTGTTTTAATTTAATGTCGTAAGTCCAGATCCACATTGTATATTAAGTAAAAATACTTGTATATAAAAAGTACTTACTAATATTATATTAATGAAATAATATCTTCAATTCATGCAAATCTACTTTTTGTTAGGTTGCTCAGAACTTATGCATAACGTGTATTGAACAGAATACCGCTTTCACATGTAAATTGCACCCGTGCGAAGCCGGGGCGGGTCGCTAGTACTGTATATCGACCCGGGGTAATTTTGATATTAACACATTTTAAAACTGTACCTTTAGTTTGATAACTAATTGTACTTAAACTATGAATGGCAAACTTAGTTTCGTTTAAAAAATGTATCATTGTCAGCCACGCCCTGGCCACTGCTGAGCATATGGGCCTCTCTTTTCATATGCCAATCCCCACGTTCCTGTGCCAGCCTCATCCAGCTATCTAATTAAGCAACACGTTTTCGTAAACGGTTACGACTAACTTGTTTCATTTTGACAGTTCAACAATATTCATTTCGGTATTTATGTTGTTGAGCAGATTTTTTATTTGAACTTATGAAGTAATCTAATCTGTCAGCAAACTGTTTCAAAACGCTTCAGATTCTGAGTGATCGTGTAGTACGCAATTAAGGTATAGGTCCTACCTGCAATGGCAACTCCCCACCCGTACGAATTGGTATAATTTAAAAAAAATACCTACCTAAGTAGAAAATAGTAAAGTTTAAAATAATACCCAAATCATGTTTCTAGTTAGGTTGAAACTAGATGAATTAATTAAACTGTAATGCTGTGTGCCCAGGTTTTATTTGGTACCATTACTTTTATTGTATAGAAAAAGAGTTATAAGCATTGATGTATTTTAATACATCATATTCTATGGGATTTAAGTGTGGGTTGCGTGCTGGCCACTCCATGCAGTTAATAATACCGACGTCTTGAATGTACATATTGACCAAACTAGCAGTATGTGGTCGCGCATTATCGTGCATAAAAATGGAATTTGCACCCATATTCACTAAGAAAGGACCAGCATGCTAATTTAAAACCTCTTCTACGTATCTGACAGCAGTTAGAGAACCGTTTTCTATGATCACTAACTCCCTGCGATCCTCTGAAGATAACCCAGCCCAAACCATTATTGATCCTCCACCGAATGGCACCTTTTCTTCAAAACACGCTTGATGATACCGTCCTCCTCGTCTAAATACTCTTCGTCTCCCGTCGTGCGTAAATAAACAAAATCTGGACTCATCGGAAAACATAACCTTGGACCAATCTTCATCTGTCCATCGAATGTGTTCTCGAGCAAACCGTAACCTGGCAACTCGATGTTCGCTGAGCAGTTTGGGGCCGTTTGCTGGTCTATAAGGCTTTATATCAGCTTCACGAAGACGTGGCAGAATCGTATCAGAGCTCACATTGTTGTGGTGAATTTCTTGAATACTGTTTCGGACCTGAATAGCCGTGAGATGTCGATGTCTTAACATAGTGCTCACGATGAATCGGTCTTCTCGTGTAGTTGTGCACTTTGGCCTGCCATTCCTGGTATCCTGATGTTCATGCCGGTCACTCGAAATCACTGGAGTACTCTTTGGACCGCTGATAAAGATACTCCTACTGTTCGAGCTATGCTACGCTGACTTCTTCCTTCTTGTACCATGGTAATAATCCGTGTACATTCTTCAGGTGTTAACGACATGATATTGCACTGAATACTCTGATCAATCCAAGGAATCATTTATAATGACAGCTCGCTTTGAAACAAAAGCAGTTTTTATTTTATTTTACTAATTTTAAATTAAAAAAAAAAATCAAAGACCTGAGTTTTTAAATCTGTTACTTGTAAGTACAAATGAAACCTCTTTAGAGATTTAGAACAAGCATTATAGTAACCTGCATACTACATATTATTTATTCTAGCGATCTAGGTATGTAATTTATGGAGATATCACGGTTTTTATTAGCGACCCGGAATTTTTGCGATTATTTTTTTTTTCTCTCATTGATGGTCTTAGTATTTATGTTTCTTTATATTTTTATACCAGCGATCCACCCCTGGGTCGCATGGTTTTTGCGACTTGTCAAATATTGGGGTTTCTTTACTACATGTAAGTTTAATGTTAATGTATTTCACATAAACCATCAGGTATAAATTGTCTAAATAGGGATGATGACTAAGATATATGAAAAGACTACGGCGATACATTTAGTTAAAATGTGCCATGACGTCACGATTATGTAGATTTTATACTTATTTGTGACGTAGCGACCCCCACTCCCCAACTTTAAGTATTTTTTTATTAATATGATAAAGCAAAAATACGAGTCTAATATTGTTTTATTAACTGACTGACGGACTAAATAGAATTTCTTTTTTTTTACCCTGTCATCATACCTAAAATGTTGAAAATTGCAACTATAACTATTGTGTAGTTTAGATAAACGTTGTGGTCACACAGACAGACACTCGCGACACGACTTTAATTTATATTAAGTATAGATAATTAGTCAGAAGTTGCTACCTATGTAGTTATATACATATTTTAAATAAATCGTAACTTCAGACACCGCTGTACAAAGCCTAGTTTGATCCGTTCAGTTGCATCCATTGCCAGTGCACCAACGGCAACGTCAGAAATACCTCACCTGGAAACCATAGACATAGATGGACTAAGCGTTAGCCTTACAAAAGTTACCACTCTCTAGCTTATGGGTCGATTATGGGGCCAATACCTGTCTGTTTTCTGTAAGCCTGGGCGCAGTGTTCCAATTTCAATTAAAAGGAATAGCTTTTAAAATTATTAAAAGCTATTCCTTTTTATTTCTTTAATTAACTAATTATTATTTCTAGACTTTACTGGCTTAGGGTGGACACTGAAAAAATAATTTTCAACAAAAAAAATCACTTTCAAGGCGAACTAAGTCTTGATAGCTTTATTTGTTAATTAATTTTCAATTTTTTTTATTCATAAATTTATCGAATCAATTGAAAAGATAATATCTACGTACTGATATTTTACAAGAATGAAACATGATACATTAAAAAGTCGAAACATCATTGGATCAATCAGAATTATAGAAAGAGACAACCGGCTGCACATTCGCTTTGTCTCTCTCCTACTTTCCGGTCTGAATTCACTGCATAACTGAATACGAAAAATTCTGTCAATTCTCTATATATGGTCGAAACCGAACAGTTATTGTCTGACATGAAATGTTCGGGACATTTCATACATAACATCGGAATAACAGTTCTATGTTCGAACGAAGCTTTTGAATAGTGGTTTATTGGTGAGTTCCTGTAGGAACGTGGAATGCCGGCCATGCATACATATCACAAATAGAGTGCTCTTTCCACGCTTGGATAGGGAAGGGCTACTCTAAACCGCATATTTTTGTTCCTGTGTGTTTTAATTAAATAATGAAATACGAGTGGATTTTTGTCAAAGAGTTTATTTATAAACGTTTTTCAAAGTTGTGAGACGTTTAAACATTAAAAATATGTTTAATTGTTGCTTAAAGTTGTGCATCCACTATGATATTTAATAGTTAAGAACCGTACATAATAACATTGTATGTTTTTGTGGCCCCTAGATACAAGCGCTGCCTAGTTTGGGGACCACTGTTCAATTATCTATGTTAAAATATTCTAGTTAAGCATACAATATTATTTCACAAATTTATTTTGGTTACAATGACAATAAAGTTACACCAATCAATTTTTATTTTTTTAATAAGTTAAGTTAAGTTTGTTCTTGGGATAAATTCATCCCTATTACGGAACCCTTCTCGTTTCGTTTTTATCATTTAACAGTTAAACTATCGTCCGTTTCTGTAAAATACGTAGATACCTTATTCAGGTTACAAAATGCATTGTATGCTCTGTGTAATTAAGAAAAACTCTGTCATTAGCATTATAATGAACTGAACTACTTTTTCCTGACTACGTTTAAAAATGGGAAAGCATATTAAATGTAACTGATCATTGGGTAAAATTTCAGTGTGGCAACAACAAACTGTCAAGTTGTCAGGTTAATTAGCGGCTAGACACGCCCGACGCTTGCCTCAATCCATTAGTTTCTCTTATTTCCTTACTATGTGATGTAATTATTATTGAGAACTAACTCATGATTAAGAATATGAATCATTTATTTGCGGAAAATACAGGTGTTACCAGTTGTAAAAATTAGTGGTTTAATGTACAGTACCTACATATTTTGTCTGTTTACCACAATTAATTAATGATAACTAAAAACCCGTTCGTGCACGAAAGTTGTACCTCATTTACAATACCCCAGCAACGGGTTCTTAGAAGACAATGTCGTGTTTTTAAATATTATCGGGAGCATAACAAGCCACGCATGGTGGCCATCTTATGACGTCACACGCGCTCTTTGCTTGACCCGAATGCATTTCGCGTGCGAAGTTCCCCCCACATTGAATAAGGTCAGGGTTAAAGCTATGCTGCAGGTGTGTTAATTTCATAGTGCCACATCATTGTCTTATAATAAACCGTTGCTGGGGTATTGTAAATGAGGTACAAATTCTACAATAACTATCTATTTCATTTTATTACTATTTATTTACGTACATAATTTAATTTGACTTTCTTTCTTTATTGCCAAACAAACGACAGATTTTGTTTTAGAGTTACCAAATTATTGTTTTGAGATACAAAAATTGTAGACTGAATATTTCAAATAATAAACAGTTCACCAAAACCAGAAATAATGGTTGATTGAAAACAGAAACCCAAAAGCCAAGCCAAGCCTAATTAATATTGTGTTTCACTGTCCATCCAATATTTTTAATGAATAATAAATACCAGTTTCAGTTTATTCCAAATTTCGAAAAATTCCCACTGTCTATTCCATTCCATTACACAATTCCGTGAGACAGAACGGCTCTCGTAACCAATAACTATCAAAATCAAGAAGTTTCATTTTATTAGACGGCTTAGCGCAACTGTATTGAGGTTAACCGCAAACTGTCAAGACTGGAGAGATATTGAAACTGCACTTTGTAATTGGTTTCCACAACTTCGGCTGGCTTATAACAGTTTAAAATTTCACAAATGAACTATTCCAGATTGGCACGATTTCACAAGTTGATGGACAATTTACAGAAATTACATTTCTTTTGATAGTGTTGAACTCAAAAACTCAAACTCAAACTCAAAGCATTTATTTCAATTAAACCATTTACAGGCACTTTTGAATTGTCAAGGAGTCAGTCAGTCAGAAATATGAAGCTAGTTGCCCATTCCAAAGCGTAGGTTCCTATGGAGAAGAACGGGCAAGAAACTCCACGGACACTCTTTTAAAAAAAATATATTCTTACAAAATATAGATTGATTTAAGAGATGAAAGGCAGTATGTAACTGAGATCAGAATGCTAAGAGAGATGTGTGGTGTTACGTGAATGAAGATATAAGGAACAGAGTGTAAAGTTCAGTCATCCTTCATAGAAAAGGGAGGATCCTCGGACCAGACGGGTGTCTGGTGGGCAATTGCCCGACGATTGTTGTTGGGACGCCTTCCTTCTTTATATATGCCAGCCGCGCGGTAAACCATCTCTGCTTGCGCAATGCAGGATTTGCGTGACGTCAGTGTGATGCGTAGTTCGCATGTGGCTAAGTAGATGCCGCCACAAAGATATAAGTATAAAAGAGGAAGCCAGAATCTGGCACCGGTGACTGATACATTGTGTGGAAATCGATTGTCATGGGATGGGCATTTGATGCGAAGGAATAAGCATGATCTCGTGAGGAAAGTTTTGATTATGCATGTGGATATAAGAGTCATGGAAGAACAAGGAAACGATGAACGTACAGTGTGAAAGGTGATATGGCTAGAAAGGGAGTGACTACTGAAATGGCGATTAATAGAGAACATGGAAGAAGACGACTAATGGACCGATCACAAGACAATCACAACATTGGAATTAGGGCACTAGAATGATGATAAGCGTTTCAAGTTGTTCACGTACTCTCGAGTGACATTAGAAGTGAATTTTATAAAAATAGAAGCAACCACATAGCACTTAGTTAAAATAATTACGATCAAAGTTTTCTTGTAGGTAATTTGTAGGAGTTGTAATAAACTGCCAAAAATTTTGAACTTTGTAAAACTAATTGGCGAAGTTTTGATTACTCTTTAGTTAAGTGACGGTTAGGTCATTAACATCGGTAGACCAAATAATTTTATTTATTTTACTGTGAAGAGATTTTTACCCGACAGAAAAAATCTCTTCACAAGCACAAGCAAAAAGAAGGGTTATGATTTTGACCGGTATGTCTGAAATTAAATGAAATTGTTTATTTTGTAAATAGGATACTGAAATCACTAATAACGTCATATTAAAAAAAAATGCTAGATGAGTTTGGCGTTTCCTATCTGATTACTCTGAGAAAAAAAGCCAAAAAAAATCAGAGGTTCTATTTTAAAGTCCAGACATAATCTTGGTCAGGCCATATGAGGACCATGTAGATTAGTGTCTGAAATGGTCTTCTGAGAAAAGATCCACATAGATTTGAGTGGACCTGTCCTGTTAGTGCAAGCATTTGTCAGTAATCGTGGAGCTCAACTCGACGAACAATACCAAAGAAAGGACATTTGAGTAGGCCGCATAAACTACTCAAACTGCCAAACTATCAATAAAACAAACTAAAAAAGAAAAAAAATATGCAAAAAAAAAAATAACTACATAGTCCTCAAACTCACAAAAATTAAAATAATGTTCATCTGTTCCCCCTCTTATCTTCTAAAAACCTCATCGTAATTTGACAATTGAGCCTACTCGTATCGTTGGAAACGTCTTGATCATCCGCTGGTTATGTGTAACTTTTTAAATTATTAAAAATATTATATAAAAAAAAAATATGTTGAGGTTCCAACGAGGTACTAAATTTTAACGAAAAGAGAGTTCCTCTTTTATAACGCCTACAACACGGTTAAACCGACGAGGCCCAGATAACATGCAAAACTTCTTTTAGGTATATATATTTTTTTGCTTTTATCGAATAAATCTAAGAAAAACGTATTTATGTTGATGTACTAATGAGGTAGGTACACACGGCTACACTTCGAGCTATACATTTCCAGTATAAGCTGACCTCGCATTGTACGGAAATCCTAAACAATGTGAGATCAGCATTTACTGGAAATGTATAGCATGATGTGTGGCCGCGTGTATTAATTTTTTACGAAAATATGAACTAGATGTAACGTCTAAAACAAGATGAAACCGACTTGGTCCAGCCATTCTGAAGTCAGAATAGCTGGCCACTTTCTTCATCATAGTTTTCCCTCATTAGCGAGGTACCAACTATTTATTTGATGTCTGGTACGAAATAGTACCTACCAAATAGGTTCCAAAACTTGGTATTGCTCAATCTTCCAAAATCTCTCTTGGTTCAGTTATCCTGACGCTTACGGTTTCACTTTATTGCAAGGTAATACATAATAATATTATAGGTAATATCATCAGAACTACACGGCAATACGTGTTAAGTCAATTGAATGAATAATCTCAACTCAATTGAATTAAGGGAAGTGGGTGAAATATCGATCCTTAGAATTAACGCTGACAGAGCGGCTCGGTATTTATTCACAAACGGATGGAAAACTTACTAAAACGTATCGTATTTGTTTTAGAACCCAATGGCTTGGCACGGGACGATGGGAAGAGACCAGGCGGAATGACCATAATACCTTGAAAGGTCATAAGGCCTTTGGTGTGGAATGCAACGCGCGTCGATACTCTTGCGCCATCCCATCTTCCTAGCACGGCGGGCTGTGCTGGGGCTGCTGCTGCAGGTGCGGAAAACCTCAAACGGCGCAGATACTCCAATCTTATTGGGACTTATATGTTTGAGCCGTTTGGGGTTGAAAAACTAGGGCCATGGGGTCCGAGTGCCCGCTTAGTTTTTCAAGACATCGCCAAGTGGCTGGTCAACTCTTCACGTGACCAGAGTTTATTCTTTGCCCAAAGTATCAGCATAGCCATTCATCGTGGCAATGCTGCCAGCCTTTTGGACACCTTTCCTGTTGACAGCGATGCGGACGACTTTTTTGATTCCCTATAATTACCCCCCCCCCTTTTATTTACTTGTACATTATTATTATTTTATGTTTTTAAATCATGTAAATACGTGTGTGTAAATAAAACGTATAGTTCTATATTACTAATAAGTATTAGGTATACAAACTTAATAGACTTTTATTATTAATAAGTAGGTACTTTTATAATTACTCATAGATAAGATAATCATTTATTTGCTCAAACATGACACAATACATACCTACAACTCACACAGACAGAATGCAAGAGATGTTAAAATGTCTAAAAGTGACTGGTCGTCTTGGTAATCATGGTTTTGTTATTGTTATTAGTAATAACTGTTTATTTAATTTACCTCGATGGTTCTATTTCATCATTTATAACCTCCAGTTACAGCTATATATAGCTATATGTAAGCGGGCAGGCCAGTTATGTCTGGAGGCTTTTATTAGATATTAATTTCTGTTTACGCTTACTTTTATTTCTGCTTGAGTATTATATTTCTCGATTTTTTTGGTTGGTGTATATTAGCGTATGCTGGCTGATATATGGCTAATCTATTTATAAAATAAAGTCGTGTTAGTTATACTATTTATAACTCAAGAACGGCTGGACCGATTTCGCAAATTATTTTTTTGTTGTGTTTGTTATTGTCAGGAGAAGGTTTTAGGTAGGGTGGGTAGGGTAGGTAGGGTAGGTAGGTGCGCCGTAGATAAGTACTTAGTGCTACCGGTGTGAAGCCGTGGCAGGCAGCTATAGTCTTTTCGCCATAAGATGAGTTTCCTGACAGTTCTTGTCTGACAATTGTAGTGATCGATATAGTGTATCGATTCAGTTGGCAAATAAAATGGAATCGGATTATCGATTTTAGATTTTCAAAATATTTTTTTAATGAATGGTTATCCTACTTCCTACTAATATTATAAATGTGAAAGTTAGTATGTGTGTGTGGATCTTTCTTACTCTTTCACGCATAAAGTACTGTACGGATTTTGATGAAACTTTACAGTAATATAGCTTATACATCAGAATAAGACATAGGCTACATAACATCACGGGAGCAGAGCAAAAACCTGACATAACGCGGGTGAAATTGCGGGGGACAGCTATGGTAAATGAAGACTGCGTTTAAAATAATTATTTATTTATTATTCACTATCAGAACTTGATTCTTGATTTGAACTCATATCCATATCGGAATCGTAATCTTCTCCAACCGCGATAATTAATTGTTGGTCCCTAATTTGATCGATCCGGATATATTTATTCCAGTCCTCTGTTATGGTTTTTTGAGTTTTTTCTATTACTTTTTTCCAATTTTCTGCCGTTACATGTTTGCATGCCTCTTCCAATAATTTCAGCATTTTGTTTGCCGTGAATGGTGGAGACATATTGTTTTTGGCTGCATAACCTGAAAATAATAAAAATATACTGGTATGTGAATATTACAAAAAATACTGTGTCTCTGGTAGCCTAGGTAAACTGGTTAAACACCCATTGAAATAAAATAGGTATATATATCCCAAAAATACACTTTGATTATAATAATAATTTTACTAAAATAAGCATTTTTTATGTCAAAATTGTTATTGCAGTGCGACCACGATGGTAATTTACGTCGACGAATACGACCACAAATGGAACTAATGCCGTCTAAAATAAACGTCATTTTTACGGTCTCTTTCTGTGCAAATGACGCCATAGCTCAAATTCATTATGATCTTGGTCGCACTGTATTTAATAAGTAAGTACCTACATACCTTTTATTTGAGCCCAAATCAATTCTATCGCATTGTACTGGCAGTGATATGGCGGTAATCTTAAAACACGATGCCCACGTTCCTTCGCCATCTCATCAAGCTTGTAGGTGGGCGTCGGAGGCTTGTTTAATTTTACAAATTTAACCAATTTCTCCTTTAACATCGACATATCCACGTTATTTTTTTTCAACCATTCCACAAGGGCACCTTTATTATTTTGCGAGCTTGGAGGTTTATTAAGTTGCCGGGACTGGTATTTCGCATTATCCATGATTATAATGCTTTTCAAACCTTTCCTCTTTATCGGCGTTCACCTCTTCATGGTAGTCTCCCGTTTTTTTGGATTTAAATGCTAGAAGGTCATTAGGTATAAACCCTTTTGCATTCCCAGCGTGACATTAATAAGCCTCTCGCCTTTTCCTTCTGGTACTTTTGTGGAGGAATGAGCCGTGTCGTCTGTCTACATTTTTCCGACAGTGTGGTTAGCATTCAGCCAAGTCTCATCGAGGAATACAACATTTTCCAAAATTTGGATCTGTTTCGCAGCATCTAAAAATGCCATACGTGCAAGCACAATGTCTCCTCTCTCCATTATTATTTTCCTTTTATTTACTTTCTTCCATCCAAATCCTACTTTGTGCAACACATGCCATAATGATGTAACACTTCCAGTAAACAGTTCCGCTTCTTTTAACGATTTTGTTAATTTTATTAATGTCGGGAAATCATTTCGCTCATAATATCCATAAATATGATTTCGGATTGCATCCATATCAAAACTGTCTACTTCGGTTATTGAAGCTTTGCGCTGACGCTTCTTATGAGTGAACAACTTCTTGTCTTCGGTGCCAGTTTCACCAAATTTCTCCTTAGTGATACGGGAAACGACGCCTTTCCAATGTCCAATGCTGCCGCAACTCGATCTATAACTCTGTCGATCGGTATCAACGGGCCCCCGTTTGTACGCTCTCGTTCGAAGTAGTCCCTCAAACGTATCACTAACTCCCGACTTTGGGAATTTAAAACAGTCTTTTTTGTTTTTTTCGGCATGTTTTTAACAAACAAAAACAACAAAACGAAAAACTTAACAAAAAAAAACAACAAAAACAGTAACAAAATT
The DNA here is from genome assembly GCA_963853775.1 of Xanthia togata. NCBI lineage: Eukaryota > Metazoa > Arthropoda > Insecta > Lepidoptera > Noctuidae > Xanthia > Xanthia togata. The sequence goes on along the minus strand of OY970790.1, from coordinate 9,103,785 downwards.
ACAAACAAACAAACACTCAGAGCAGACGTAACGCAAACACAAACAGCATACAAGGCAGACGCATTCGTACTGACGCGACGCGATCGCGATTAAAAAATGGCCGCTCCGATTCATCTATTTTTTTGTCGATTAGTGTATTGAGTAGTGTCAATCTCTATTGGCCGACGTTCCGTTCAACGCATTAGACATTTTTAAGATTTATACTTTTTTTTTTATTTACTTTATTTATTAACAGTTAATTACAACTACAATAATTGACTAAACTTAGTAATTTACGAAGGCAATATTTTTTTTATCATTTAAAAAAAAAAAATTTTGCCAGTTTATTTTTTATTCGTCTAAGTAGTATGCATGCTACGGAAAAAAATGAACTGTCAGGGAACTCATCTTATGGCGAAAAGACTTAAGTAATTTATAATTTAAATTATGTTTTGTGTTGCGTAATGTAAATTATTTTGCATACAATTAGTATATTTTTTTTCTAACTGAACAGACAGATGTGCTGCTATGGCAATCAAATATTAATAAAAATAATGTAAAATGTCACTCGAATCTAATTATCTATTATAATTTAATTATTTAAAATGTCATGATAAAAGAGCATTAAAAATAATATATGTATATTAGTAAAACATGATCAAAATCCCTCAACTAAAAACTCATTCAAATTAATTATAATATGCTTTATCTGTTAATTAAAAGCTTTTTCCTTCCTTTCTAATTATGTAAAGTAGGTTAATGGTATCACCCGGTCTAATGTTCTGTCTGAGAAACCATGTTACGAGCGCACTACTAACTTAATGTGTCGTTGGTTACAGCACAAATGAAATTACGACCAGAAACTTATGAGAACAGACAGTATCACCTCCTAAGCATTACTTCGCTGAATAGAAAACTGACCATTATACGAATAGGTATATAAACAATCATTAAATACCAGTGGTTGTATGTGAATCTTAATTTAACCTCATGATTTTTACTAATTCTTTTAATGAGGGGTTTCATCAAAATTCACGCCGCCAGTTGGCACCACTTTGACATGAGGTCTTCTTCCATTTCGACAATGAATAGAAAATATGATGACGTTCATAATTTGTTTCATTGATTCGTTCATCATTCGGGACGATTCACGATTAATGAAATTATAGGCGCTTTGACACTCTCGGACCTAACGTCTCAGTGTTGCCACCTAGTGAGCGTCATTTCAGACAACCCTCATTCATCTCACACTTAAATTTAATTTGAAAATGTTAATACTACACTTAAATTGTGACTTAACTACCAAAGAAAGAAACTATCTACAGAAAAAGACAGCATGAAAACTTACACTTTTGAAGGGGAAAACTATATTTCTAAAAAAAAAACCGTCTTGCGGTTTTGTCACCTTGTAGGCGATTTACCGTCTGAGCCAAACCGGAGTTACCGTCATAGCTTGCAGAGTAAGCATAGCTGAAGTGGCAGTGGGCTGGCCATGTTTGTGGAGGGAACAATGGCCGGTGGAGCGGAGAAGAAGAGTCCTGGAGAAGAGTCCATGTATCGGCAAGCATACCCAGCCCCCAGCTGGATGTACCGATGACCTTAAAATGTGACTGGGACAGACTGGTTGCGGGAGGTGGACATTGCTGAGCTGATTGATTGAGGCGATATCTTAGTGGTTCATAAATTAAACAAGCTTCACTATACAGTTGCTCACTTGGTACTGAACCTGACAGTGGCGGAGACATGGGAGCAAAAACTTGTAATCCGAGTTATATCTGCACCGTTCCACCCAGTATTAGAGCCGATTTTCTTTAGAAGACGTCCGTTACAACTCAAATACTTGCGGAGGCGGAGGTATGATTTCTTGCGGAAGTTCCTCGTTGGCCTAGTCGCAAGTGCTACTGCTGAGTTCTTACTCAGCAGTAAACTTTCCCGACCCGGGAATCGAACCCAGGACCTCTTGGTCCTGGGTTCGATTCCCGGGTCGGGAAAGTGTTATTGGGTTTTTTCATCTGAAATTTCTCAGAAGCAGCCCAGCTTCTAGATCTGTGCCCGGTTGAAGGCACGGCTTGCCCCTATTAAATGGGGCTCAAATATAAATAGTGAAATACGGGTGTTACACTATAGGTACACCTCTGCCTAACCCTTTGGGGAATACAGGCGTGATGTGTATGTTATACTTAATCAAGACACATCAAACAAATCAAATGTAAACCTAATCAGAAAAGCATAGTTGTTTCTCAAGGGAGACAAACTCAAAATAATATTAGTTTAATCATGCTAAGTAGTTCTAAGTATTATATAATTCTGTATCAATGTATACCCGAGCCATGTGTTATTTTTCAGAATGTTGAGTTAGATGTCCTGATGGACCTCTTGGTCCTGGGTTCGATTCCCGGGTCGGGAAAGTGTTATTGGGTTTTTTCATCTGAAATTTCTCAGAAGCAGCCCAGCTTCTAGATCTGTGCCCGGTTGAAGGCACGGCTTGCCCCTATTAAATGGGGCTCAAATATAAATAGTGAAATACGGGTTTTACACTATAGGTACACCTCTGCCTAACCCTTTGGGGAATACAGGCGTGATGTGTATGTTATACTTAATCAAGACACATCAAACAAATCAAATGTAAACCTAATCAGAAAAGCATAGTTGTTTCTCAAGGGAGACAAACTCAAAATAATATTAGTTTAATCATGCTAAGTAGTTCTAAGTATTATATAATTCTGTATCAATGTATACCCGAGCCATGTGTTATTTTTCAGAATATTGAGTTAGATGTCCTGATCGCATTCAGTTTCAAATGTGAAATTAACCCTTATTGCCAATTACACCAATGAAACTGAAAGCGATCAACACATCTAAACTGTGTTCAAGAGCTGTCAGTATCAATAGTCCACAACAATTTTATTATGACACTGAAAGTTCTTGAATGCAGTTTACATGTGCTGTCACGTTATCTTTTATTAGTGAAATCTACTCTTAATTTTGCAAGTTACATTGGAGTACCTTATCAGTATGGACAGCTTATTTGAATAAAATTTAGACATTTTGGATTTTTTAAGTCTGTCATAAGAATATTATTTTTCATCCCACCATCTCGGAAAGAGTATTTTTAATCTTCAGTATCTGAGTGGAAAAGCCGTTTTTATTCTCTAGAGGATAAAGTAAATTGAATTTAGAACATCGTGTGCACTAAGTTTGTGAATTAAAAAAAACATTAAACCTATTTACTGCTACCTCTATGGTGCCGAATATATCATACAACTTTTTTTTAATTTGTTAAAAACTCAGACTCGGAACCTTCTTGGTGTTCTTTTTTCAATTTGCTTTGTACGCGGTTCTTTACGCGGCATTTTTTCACGTCATTGTTAAACCTTAGGTATATTAAAAACAAGAAACTTGAAAACAAGTGAAAAAACTAAAATGAGTGATTCTAGCGACGAGGAAGTTTGCTTGACGCCAACAGAATTGACTGAAACTGTTAATAATGCGCAAATGAGCTTTCTCCCTCAACAATCACGCGAGAAGTATTTAAAACAGTACGATATGTTCAACACGTGGCGACTAGCAAAAGGAGCCAAAACTTTCTCAGAAAACGTTTTGCTGGCATATTTTATAGAATTATCCGAGAACAAGAAAGCAAGCACTCTATGGAGTACGTATTCGATGCTAAAAGCAACAATAAAGATGAAAAAAGACAAACATATCGATACCTATCCTAAATTAGTGGCATTTTTAAAAAGAGCCTCATCTGGTCATCAACCAAAAAAATCGAAGGTTTTCACAGTATCTGATATTGAAAAGTTTCTTAACGAAGCACCCGATTCCGTATAATTGGCGGCAAAAGTAAGTCAGTTGCACATTCAGTATCTACTTAAGTATATTAATCTCAATTAAATAGTATACTTAGTAGATGTTGATAGGCATAATTATGCGTTCATATCAATTTTATTCATTTATCTACTACAATACTCTTTACGTTACAGGTTGTTCTTATTATTGGAATAAACGGAGCATGTCGAACTAATGAACTAACACAACTTAATGTCAAAAACATTGAGAAACATTCAGATGACTTACTATTAATTAATTTACCTAATACAAAGACAAAAAGAGACCGCAACTTCGTCATTCGCAAGGAATACGTAACGATTGTTGAGAAATATCAAGCCTTACGCCCGCCTAACACTCCAATCAATCGATTTTTTCTACAGTATCGCAATGGAAAGTGTGTTAGACAGCCTATGGGTACTAATAAAATTGGCAGTATCCCACGAGAAATAGCAACATTTCTTGAACTTCCAGAACCCCTGTTGTACACGGGTCATTGTTTCCGACGAACTTCAGCCACACTTTTGGCTGATTCCGGAGCTGATCTGCTGTCCCTTAAGCGCCACGGAGGCTGGAAGTCCAATGCAGTTGTAGAGGGATACACAGAGGATTCCATCCAAAATAAGTCTAAAATATGTGAAGGCATCGTAGGAGCCATTACACTGAAAGAGCCTCAATCGGATCCTTGTACTGGCCCTTCTACATCAAAAATAAGCCGTTATGAAACACCTAACCATCTCCCTCTCTCTCCAACATTCACGCCAAGGGAATCCGATGAATCGGTACAACTATTAAGTATGACAGATAGTTTACCGAAAAACAGTACACAAGGTGACTAACACCAATATTACAGTACCAAACAAAAATATTACACTCAATTTAAATAACTGTAGCAACGTTACTTTAAAATTTTCTTAATTATACCTTAGTATTATTTTGTTATAATTTAAAGATTATTCTGTAATACTTACCTGTCATAATGTAGTAATTAATACCTAAACTGAAATAAAAGTGTACCTATCTTGTGATTGTAAACGTTTTTTTTTTTGCATTTAGTCATTTCCTCGCTGAGGTGGAATGAAAAGTTACGTGTTGCACTCGAGTGCAAAGATTTTTCACCTCGTGCTCTTTTGATTCCCTCGCTAACGCTCAGGATTCTAATTTTGAATCACTCGCTGCGCTCGTGATTCAATTTTAGAATCCTTCGCTTGCTCGGTCATCAAAATTGAACACGCGGTTAAAAAGCAACTTTGCACTCTTGTATAACAAATAACTATTGAACTATAGTTATAGCTATACAGTCGTGTTGGAATTTTATGTAGGAAGGTTCATAAAAGGCAAATATTACATATTTTAAAACGTAACTGGTCTCTATCGATGTATCCGTTTTTTTTGGAATGATATAAGTACGTATATGTGTTAGTACGTTTTATTACATTACGTACAGACGCCAGCATGTAAACCTACCCGAAACTGTTAGCAATAAAGTTGATAATCTATTAAATAAATTTTATAGATTGTAGTAGGTTGATCTGCTGGCGTCTCACGTCTGTATCACAAGATAGACCCATTCCATAATCAAATAATTGTGTCCAAATATTTCCACTCCAAGAAATATTATAAATTTTATATGCCAGTTTATCTAAATTTATTTGATTTCAGAATGATTTATAAAATGAAGTCGGTTTTTTTTTAGTTTTATGTATTTTTTTTACTTTTAGTTTTTGTGTGTTTTATCATTTCTCATTACAAATTACATTTAAACTTTATAACTTGTATATAACTTTGTAATTCCCTTTTAATTTCCTTTATTATGAAATCCTACTCGATTGGTTTGGTTATTTTATTCAAATTATCGTATTACTAAACTAAGGATTTGAAAAAAATCAAATAAAAACTTGCAATTTTGATTAGTTTTTTTCAAAAAACTATCTAAGGACACTTGGGTTAGTAAGTATCAATAGATTCGAGTATGCTCGGCTTCGAACCAAGGACATCCCTATCTACATCTAAACCGTTTATGAGAAAACAATCATCAAGGAAATTAAGCTGCAGTTGACTAGAAAAATTACATCGATAAGGGCGACCCTAGCACAGCCAGCTCAAATGAGAATATAACTTTTATTTATCGCGGAGTAAAAATATAGCTGGCTTTATTATTTCAGCGTTAGCACTTAATACCTAATTTTATAAGTTAAGGATTATTGCGAACGTTTCCTTAGTCAAAAAACAAGAAAAACAATATAATTGGATGTTTGTTTTCATGAAGAAAACAAAAACAAAAAGATTACTGAATTTAAATAGGTATTAAATTAAGTAATCTTTTTGTTTTTGTTCTAATTTATAGTAAAATGTTTTAAGATAAAACAGTTATGTAAGTAAATAGAAAAGCATTTTTCACGTCATTTTATTAATGAGAAGTCTCTGGATCTGGACAAAATCATGCTGATATTATCATTTTAGTCAAAATCGGGGATCATTCGTTTTGGTAACAAACTGTCTCTCACATATTTTTCCGTAGTAAATCTATTCAAGTGTTACTCATCATTTGCAAGAATCTCAAGAACTGAGTTAAATTTTATTGTCTCAGTAAGCAGAACAATATTTACAAGCTCACCGAGTCAACACGCAGATTCCACTCACTTCCGGCTGACTGAACTTCTACACAATATGTCAAAACAATACAAACAACTAATACATATTACCACTCAGAACGGGGAGGTCTCGCCGTGTCCTCGTGGAAGCGATCAGTGGCGGGGATCTCTCGCGTCCGGCCCTGGTCCGGGCCATGGTACGGAGCGAGAGGGCATGGGAGGCCGTCACCTTCTTCTGCGAAGCAGTAATGCTCACGAAGGAGTATTCGGAATGCGTGAGGGAGAGGCAAATTTCGCGCCCTCACGCCCTAACCGCCGCAGGAGACGCCCTGGCCGTCGGGAATCGCAGGCCGATTCCAAGCAACCATAGGCGGGGCTTGCGGACGGTGAGCAATGAGTAGCTCGCCGTCCGATAAGGACCAGGCCCGGGTCGACGGCGCGTTGTGTTCCACGCGTGTCTCAAAGATTTGTCAGCACAACTGACTGGGTCGATAGGACCAATGCCTGCCGGAGTTGCGGAAAAGTCCGAAAGTGATACCTTGGCCCTTGGCAACGCAACAGGCAACTGAAAGAACATGGGTGGGTCTGACACGCCCTTAATAACGATGCCTTAACTGTCGAATTCCATCCATTCTTAATTACCTCGTATCATCCGTTTGGAAGACGAATACGAATACTAGGTAATTAAGAAATTTACAAATACATATAAATACATAAAGATACGCGCGAAAAACATAACCTTGGCAGTTGGGTAAAAAATATCAAGTATGAAATTGTACCGCAAACTGAACTTAATGTTTGGGTATTATAATTAATTTTCCTATAACACATACCAAAATTGCTTACGCAGGATAAATAGGTGACACGAAGACGTCAGAGCTAGGTTCAAGATGGCGGTGTTAGTTCAAACTTCGCCACGCTTCTAAAGATCCATGTATTTACACAAGGCTACATATCAAGTTTTCATTTCCAGTTTAAGCTGATCTCGCATTGCTTAGGATTTCCGTGCAATGAGGGGTCAGTTTATACTGGAAATGTATAGCATTATAAGTAGCTGTGTGTACAGGCTGTAGGTGCGATTCCGCGGAAACATCAGACAGAGAAGTCCTTACTGAAAAGAGAAACCGAATAAAAAAAGAGCCGAGTTGTACGTACCCATCAGAGTCAGTATCATGGAAGTCGAGACATACGCGAGAAGAATTATCCCGAGACTGTTGACAATCGCCAGAGGGATGGAACGCTTCGGGTTGTTGGCCTCCTCGCCTGTGGTAGCGATGATGTCAAAGCCGATGAAAGCGTAGAAACAGGTTGCCGCTCCGCTGAATACCTGGTTGACAAGAAAATTAAGTTAAGTAAGTATTATTCTTGACTAGCTTTTGCGCGCGGGTTTGCCCGCGTGAATGTCGGAAAATATCCCACGGGAACATACTACAGGTATTAAAAGTACCCTATGCGTTAATCCTGGTTGTACCAAATTTGTGCCCCGTTCAGCCGTTTTTGCGCCAATCCACAACATACATCAAGACAAACAGACAAACTGACAAAAATTAAAAAATATATTTTCCGTCTACTAGCAGACCCCCAGACTCGCTGCCACACTTCGCAGCAACACTTAAAAAAAAAACAGTGTGTATTTTTTTCTTCTTTTCTATTTTATTAGATATATGTATCGATATATTTTTTTTATTGTTGTTAGGTGTACCTATGTGCGGTAGAACAGATTTTTTCCTAATTCAATAGTCATTTATTCAAACTAGGCTGAGAATCAGCACTTTTCGAACGTCAAAGTTACATAATATGACAGTCCCACAAAACGCCCACCCTTCACCACTTTATATATAGTGCTTTAGCTGGACAGGAAAAAGTGCCGCAACAAACTCCCCAGCAGCACAGCTGTCTGTTTGATTAGAAAAAAAATCTATATAATACTCGTTGTTTGCAAAATTATTTACATCACGCAACACTAAACATAATTTAAATTATAAATTAATAGCCTTAAGTCAGCTAGCACAGGCCAAAATACAAACCAAAAAAAAAACGGGTTGCACTCCGGGGGTGCCGGCAGAAGTGAAAACTTAAATATTAACGTGCATTTTTCCGTCTTACGAATTTTCGATCAGGTCGCGTGTCCTGACACCTGACGCGAGTTTAACATTTTTTACCCATCACAAAAAGTGCACAACGCCGCTATAGAAGTTTTCACTTCAAAAAATAAAGACTAAACGTAAACAATATCTAAATAAAAGCCTCCAGTCATAAAGGGCGTGCCCGCTTACATAGAGCTATTTATAGCTGTAGCTGGAAGTTATAAATGATAAACTAGGACCATCGAGGTAAAATAAATAAACAGTTAATTACAAATAACAATAACAAAACCATGATCAGCAAGACGACCAGTCACCACATTAAGCAGCACCCGTTCACGAGCATAACGCAAAGATCAGCCATTACCCCCTCGGCATATTTGAGGGAAGGAGGCAACCCGACCCCCGACGCTACCGCAAGCAGTGACATCTAAGGGAGCATCACGAACTTGCTGCCGGTAGGTCAGGCAAAAAAAATATGATCAATTGTCGAGGTCGCTAGCTAACCATATATTGCAATAAAACTCATGAAAATCATTCCAATGAGTAGACTAGGTACTTGAACAAAAAAAAAAAAATGACATAAAAAGTCAAATAAAATAAACATTATATAACCTATCAGTGGGTAAGCTAATTCTGGAGAAAGAACAAAAACATTGTCTTGAGCCAATCACAGCGACCAACTATTCTTATCATTTAAGTAGTCGTTGATAGAATAGTATGCCTTTGAACAAAGGTTGGATTTTACTTTAGTTTTAAACGCACATTCAAAGACAAATCTTGCAAAGAAGAGGGTAGCTTGTTGTAAAAGGTTATACCAAGCCCAACAAATGAGTTATGAACCTTATGAAGCCGGTGAAAGGGAGCTCGTAGTTTGTCCTTGTTTCTAATGTTACCTAACATTGTGAATATCACTGTTTGTAGTGTATAAGTGTATATTTTGCCTAATATATATTATGTTGGCGAAGATGAATTGTGATGACACTGTGAGGATACCCATATCTTTGAAAAATCTCTCAGAGAAACTCTGGCACCCAGGAATTTTTATTATTATTTATTTCTTTATATACCTACAGGAATGTTATTTTAAGCTCTTAGTTAATATATTTTTTAACATAACATAACATCACGAATTGTTTCCCCGGAGGGTTGGGCAGAGGTGTACCTGTAGTAGGTACAACCACATTTCGCCAGTTATGTTTAAGTTCCATGTAATAGGGACAAAAATAAAAAGAAAAAAATCCAGATAGAAAAACCCAATAACACTTTGCCCAACCCGGGAATCGAACCCAGGACCTCATGCTCAGCAGTAGCGCCCAGTGGCGACCACTAGACCAACGAGGCAGGTATATTTTTTAAATGATGACGATAATCAATTCAAACATCCTCTCATCAAATGAATTAGTTTGACCCCTACCTTTAATTTATTTTTTGTTTCCTCCAATAGCTGATCAAAAATATTAACAAAACCGATACCCACAGAAGAAATAACTTCACGAACTTTTTTCACGCTTAAACACGTTTAGTCGAATAAATTAATTCCAAGAAATGTAATACAGAAACAGAAAATAGTATAAACTTATACGGAAATGTACCTACAGATTTCCCAATAAAAATATTAAAATACCCATCTATGTAGTTCCTAATCTATAAATAATAGCTGAACATTCAAAGGTGTTTCAAGAAGCCCTTGGAGAGAGGCTTTCAAAGAATCGTTAAATAGGACAACAACTGTAAGCGGGCCACACTGTATTATATGGATGTTTATACGCTTGGCCAAAATTTGAACTAACACTGCCAAAGGAGTATGCCCATTTCGTTAGGAGTTTTGGGCCCCTAAAAAAACTTCGCATGTCACGGTGGTTTTTACTTGGTTTTGTAAACCTAGAATTACCTTTTCATATACTGAAATCGATTTTCAATTTTTCACCCTAGTTTAAGAGAAATCTTATTTTTTCGGATGCTGAAATTGAGGTTATAAAACCAGTTTTTTTTGTTTTAAACATATTTGAAATTAAATTAATCATATTGTTTATGTATTAATATTGATTCCTGAATTTAGAAAACACTACATAACTTCTTCTCTTGCTAGATATTATGTAGGTTAAGTACTTGCGCTTACAAATATCTCTTGTTATGCTGTGCAGCGTTAAGCAGGCTTTGCCCTCACCATGTAGTTTTGTTAAAAATAAATACTTACCTGCGGCTCCTTAGGTCATAGGAGCTCATGGCTAAGTTACAACAACCGCACGGATCCATCTCAAGTCAAGTTAAGCTGCTCATGGCCTGCTTAATTTAAAAAAAAAAAAAACAATAAATAGTAAGGTAAAACATTTATTCTTCATCAAATATAATATGGTCTAGAAATTGCGCTGGGGCACTTATATCATTACAACGACCCAAGCTTAAATACCACAATACGGTCATAGTATGAGCGCAGCACCCTACTGTACGATTTCCCACTAAGCAACTACAATAATAAGCAATGATACTCTCTAAAGAATTTGCCCTATGTTGGTCTCCACTTATCAATAAATATGTGTAATAATTCCTGCTACTCACATGTCTCGATTTAATTCTGGCCCTATAATTGTTTTGACCTAATATTAAGGGCAAATCTTCTTCTATTAAAATTAATTGCTTATTTCTACACTGTAGGTAACATTCGCCCGCACATGCTCCCCATAATAGGATCTTGCCTGTTTTAATTGGTAAGATCCTAAAGCAAATCTTCTTAATTCGACGAATAATTTACTGTATATAATCTCGACAGAGCAATATTTAGGTACTCCACAGCATCGGGTCTGTCATCAATTGTAGGATGGAATTTATTCAAAACTGAACAAGGTATTTTGAAATCAGTCATAAGGTGACTTGACGCTCTATTAAAATATTCCTGGCGAAACAATTTAAAATCTCTTTTGATTCTCCCATTTACAACCTCTACCACCCACCGGCACATTGTTACACATCTAGATTTATTAGCCTGGTGGGTGGTTAATTGTTGTTTGTTTTCCGATAATGATGACTGGCATGTGAGTTTTATAATTATATTGTTCTAACTCAGCAATCACATCTCGAAATCCTCTGTCCAAAATGAATACATCACTGGGTCTAAAAAATGAGCGCATGGGGCCATTTTCAGTAGTAAACAAGGTACTCATTCGGACGTTCAGTGTTCGCACAACCAAGGAACATGCAATGACGTGAACTTGCAGAAACCCATTTGTACTTAAGTAATTATTTTTTTGGAAATGTTCGAGGTAATTGTTGTTCCTGAGGTGGTGGAACCGGCAGTGGCAGTGGAGGTGGTACAGGAATCACAGCATCTGCAATGTTATCGTCCATGTTATCAGTCACTGACGCAGAATCCACTGTGGATCTGTTAACACCACCAACGGCCTGGTTTTGTATTTCTCTCGTTGCAGCCTCCCAACAAGCACGACATACTCGGTCCAAATGCAAGACCTAAAAATAAGAAAATATTATATTTATTTTTGTTAAATTAGTTCAATCACAGTTATTCTGCCACGATTTAAACACTTACGTGATGTGCTGGTGTCCGTTCATCTTAGTATAACGTTCCTTTGAGGACAGTCTTGACTAAACCTATAAGTTCTGCGGCTTGCAATTGACATTCATGCAAAAAATATTTTGAGGTGTCCAAGAGCAGGGGATACAAGGGATAGGGTTGATGATTTCGGTTTGGTAATAATACAAAACATTCAAGACAGAATGTCATCAGCGGATATCTGAAAAGATAACAAAAATAAATCAGAAAATTCCTAAATAAATAAAACGTACATTTATTCATGTGCTCATTGCAATGGTCTAGGTTTTCTCATATCACCTTATGCCTATAATGTACGTGTGTAAACGTTAATTTATGTTATAGCGGAAACAATAGAGATTTGCAGTTGACGATGACCCCTTGATTGGCCAAACATAGGCATCCTAAGTGTTCGTATAAATCTGGTAAATGACACAATAGACACTTACTGGTGTTACCCAGGTTCTCAGAAGGATAAGCATTGGTTCATCTAATTCTTCGATTTGACGTCTACGAAGATTCGGCGCCAAACGTAGGGAGCAATTGATACACCAGCGAGAGAGAGGGTGGTTTACCCGACCTCTACCAGGTGTAGACATTTTTCAGGAGTAAAACGAGTCCAAGGCTCACTTAAAAATTAAAACAGTCATTTCCTCACTTATCACTAAACAGGAGTCCAATATCTCAAAACAAATCCACTGCAGGAACGTAAACGCTCAACTCAACAGATTCAAATTGTAACGAACTGAAGTAAATACGGGAATAAATTCAACTCTACGCAAAACGGACGGCACGAAACAATTTGATTGATGCATTGATTTGACACTTGACAGATAGATCTGTTTAAGTGTGACCATATTAAATATTTTGGTAATCGATTTAGCAAATCGATGTGTTGTAAAAAATATTATTTACATAATTAAAAAGATAGTTATAAACGCTATTTAGGTATGTATGGGAGGTATTAACCTGAGTACTAACCACAATAATGTATGTGGTACTAACTTTTGTTTTTGAAAGAAACTAATCAGTTATGAAGGTAACGGAATATTTCTGACGGTAGAAATACCATGAAACACATAATATTTACGTGGGATTATGGGCGGAAACAGACGCTCCGGTTGCTCTTCCGATTGTCTGATCAGACATTCGGAAGCGTAGCTGCCATACATTTTGCTTTATACAGCACAGACCCTCCGTTCCGATAATCGGATCTGATCATAGAGAATATAGATCTTGTCTTTGGTCTTTCGACCGCTTCAGACTCTTTTGGCTGGAAACAGACGCTCTGGTTTCTCTTCAGAAGGCAAAACTGGAGCGTGTAGGCAGTTAATCAGATTCGATGTTCCGATCAGACAATCGGAAGGGCAACCGGAGCGTCTGTTTCCGCCTTAGTTCTTCGCTATCAGACAGAGGACCTTCACATCATTTCAGGATCATACTTTAGCTACAAGCACCGCAGAGGTAAGACCGGCAGAATCTCCTAGTTATAATATTATACGTTTGTGGGTAGAATATACACTCCTTCAAAATATAATTCCTTCGTGTTTTTAATTTTAGTTTATTAACTACTTTTATTTTCTTTATTTGAGCCCACCCGTCGTCTACTTCGCGCCAAATCAGTTACATGAGAGTGTTAGCTAGATTATGACGAAAGAAAAGCTATTGTAGCCTATCTCCGGTCATTTTAGTCGACGGATTAGTAAAATATCGATATTTTCAATCGATTACAATTATTCAATTGACATAGTCCGCGTCTGGCAACATTCACGTCAAGTTTTAATGGCGGAACTGATCTAAATTCAATAAAATATATATTAATATTGTTTTCCAATGCTAGGGTAAAAGAAATGTTGAAAAAAAAAACTTGAACATGTAAAAATACGACTTAATTTTTGAGAAGTAAATAGTCTTGACACGTCACCAAAACTAAGGGGCCCATTGGCGGTCATTCTCCTTTGGGGTTTATTTATAAACGTTGCTTAAAGTAAGGAAGTGTATAGAGTGCCGCTAGCGGCACTTTATCCGCTAGAGCCACTATTTGCGGCATATCGCATCTCGCATTGTCACAGTTACTGTCAATTGTTATTTTGTTTTTGAGGAAAAGCTAATGTTTAATTTTGTTCATCTATAGACTGCTAAAAGAAAACGGCAAATGAAAATGGCTGAGAGTTAGGTTAGGATAGGTTAGAAATGTGACCACACAACGCAAAGGTCAGCCAGGGTCTGTTTAGGCACAAGAAAATGTAATGTTTTGAGAATGTGGTATTTTACATCGAACTAACTTCAACAGTCAAACAAAATAACAAGTGACAGTGACAATGCAATTCTTACGGCACTTTAGCCAAGTCGAGGCAGCGCTACTATTATGCCACTAACAGCACTTTATCCGAGAGCTGTATAGAGTGCCGCTAGCGGCACTGTTTACACTGCCTTAAAGGTAAGTGACGTTCAAAATGTATGGTTAAACTGTCGCTAATCATAACTTAACTTTAAGCAACGCTTATAGATAAACCCCACGATAAATTAAAGTCGCTTTTCGTGTCTGTCAGTGTGACCGCATTGTTCTCTGTGTAGTTTATACACAACGGATTTTGATCACTATCATTTAGAGAATTTATTACGGAAGGTTTTTAAAAGTCGCCGAAAAACATCTGGCAAAGCACAAGAAAGTCTATAGTGCTTGGTTGCTTGATTTGGAGAAGGCCTACGGCAGTGTGTGGAGGGAAGAACTGTGGTCAAAACTATCCATGTACGGGGTGGACTGGCACTTGGTACGGGCACTGAAATCTTTATATAAGGATTGTCATATTGTGTACATCGTCAGCAGAACAGTTGCAAGACATGGTGACTGTGATGGATGAAGCATATACTCGTAAGAGGAAAGGGATGAATATAAATGTGAATAAGACGAAGGTCATGGTCTTTGAAAGAGGAGAGGATGTATTGGTGTGTGATATGAAAATAAATGATAAGAATGTGGAGCAAGTAAGTGAGTTTGTATACTTGGGGAGTCAAGGGATGGGAAGATTGATGAAGATGTGGAAAGGAGAGTAAATGCGGGAAATAAAGTGAATGGTGCTATACATGCGATTGTGACCAACCAGTTGATGACCAAAAAGGCTCGACTGGCTGTTCACAGTGGTGTGCTGGTGCCCACGCTTATGTATGGAAGTGAATGCTGGGTGTGACAAAAGAAGCATGAAAGTAGGTTAAATGCTGTGGAAATGCGTTCCTTGCGAAGCATGTGTGGTCTAACTATGAATGATAGGCTGAGAAATGATGTGATAAGACAACGGTGTGAGTTAAAAGAAGATGTAGTGACAAAAATTGAAAAGGGTATGCTGAGATGGTTTGGTCATGTTGAGAGGATGAATGAAAGGCGACTAACAAAATGTATTTACAAGGCAGATGTGAATGGAAACGCCGGGAGGGGACGCCCTAGGAGTACCTATACCTTATTGGTCCCTTATTGGTTGGACCTTATTGGTGATGTTCTTCAGAAAGGACAGGTTCGTAGTACTCGCAACCGGCGTGCGTGTATGACCAGATGTATGAAAGTAAACGAGGCAAAAGTAGTATGTAAGGATCGTAGCAGGTGGCATTCTGTAGTTTCTGCCTACCCCCATGGGAAGAAAGCGTGAGTTTGTTTTATGTATGTTTTTAAAAGTACAACCTATAATACATGAATATATTTAATAAAGAACACTAGATCTTTTGTCAAGTCGAAAAACCGTACGCCGCTAGTATCGTATAAACCAATATAGCACATAATGAAACGTCAGATTTTGGGTCACAGTTCTTATTTGTTATCTGCTATCTAAAGCAATAATGTTAATGCATAATCTATGTTCATAGTTTTTGAGCACTAGCGACCGACCCACCTGCTTCATGGCGTCATGTCAAAACATCCAGATTTCTTATGCGGTTGTGTGTGTGTGTTATGTGTGTGTTGCGGGTGTGTGTGTGTGTGTTGTGTATGTTTGCGTCGATGTGCGTGTGTGCATGTGTATTATATAAATGTTTTAAATGATTGTGAAAACCGAATCTTAATCCACTGTGTAGTTTAGATGATCTAAGCGCTCACACAGACAGACCCGTAACCGACTTTGTTTTGCGTAAGAGCTTTTGTCATGGTTTTCAGCTTGATGAAACTTCTAAGATGTGAAATAGCAACATTGAACAGCCACGAATCCAAAGATTTTGAAGGGCGATTCGCTGATTTTATATATATGCATTTTTGCGTCTTAAAATAAAGCTTGAAGATATCTTCAAACTGTGAAAGAATAAAGCAGTAGGATAACTTTTCCGGAAAGGCTTCCCTGCCCACAGCGAGAATTTAATTACGTTGCTGTGCAGCCATAGATATTGTTTGATGAAATAACTGCTTTCCTTTAAAGAACTTTATATTTTCCTGCGGTAAACTTTAACCATTGCAGGTCAACTGGGCTTCTAAGTAAATGAGGTTAATTTAGATTAATTGACTGTATACCCTGTGGCTATTTAAAATACACAAACTTCGAGGAAGAGCTATGAATTTTCCATTGAAATGGTCATGAAATTTAAGATTTAGGTATTTAAGTAGTCTTTGGCTTCATTGAAAACTACACGAGGGTGATTATTTTTGATAGTAAACTTGTAAAACAAGAACTAAAAAATCGAAGACATGAAATCCACTAACCCGCACTGGGCCCGCGTAGAGACCACGTGGGCCAAATGAGGGCTATCCTAAGAGGCCCGTGTCTCATGCAGGAGTGGGAACCGTTAGAGGTTGATTATGCTAAGTTTTCTTGTCGCCATCTTGTATAACAAAACACAGGACTATCAAAATACAATGCAATAACAATAGTTCTAGACGAAATTGATTAATTTTTACTTTGTACGGTTAACTGAAGTTGTACTCCGAAAACCACCCATAGATACGTAGACATAATAGTGCTGACAATTTCAATCTGCTATACCACTGATGTGCGGTTGACTGTCAAATTCAAACTCAAAGCATTTATTTCTTTTAAACCATTTACAGGCACTTTTGAATAGGGATGATGCCTGGGGTCTAAAAAAAGAAATTCTATTTATTCCGTCAGTCAGATAAACAACAAAAATTAGACTCCTATTTTTTACTTTAATTTAATTTAATATTAATAAAAAATGCCGTAGATAAAACGCATTAAAGTTTGGGAGTGGAGGTCACTACGTCAAAATCTCTCGATCTCTCCATATTCTTTTCAATTTTTACAGTGTCTACTTTTGTTGAAAGAAAACATTCTTATTTTACATCGAATGGCTGAGAAAAAGTTTACGCAATAGTTGTGACTAAAGACGATCGAAACTAAATATTTTGTATGGATGGTTTATTAAAGGAAATGAATATGGCAAAATCAAATTCGGCTTTTTATTTTCTTTATTTAAATTTTGGATGTTGGCTGTTGCCAGCAGCCGGTCTGACCCGCAGCATTAGATGTTTAACATCACATAGTGATCCCAAATTAAAATTAATAACGTAAATACAATGGGCGCGGATCTGAAAGCACAAGGCTATATTTTCCGACTATTAAAAGGTGAAAAGAGATAGTGGGTAGACATACGTTTATAGACAATACCTAGGTACATACCTAATGCCAATAAAATAAAACGAACTTGCTAGTTCTGATATAAAAGTCATTGTTATCGTTATCTTCAATTAACTGTCTCCTATGGTTGAAAAGTCAGTTGAAACTAGAACTCATCCGGCAACATTGCGGATGGCGGACGCCACTCGCCAGTCTCGATCCTGATAGAAACCTGCAGTTACATTCAAACTTACAATCTCTTTGTCTTCGTACAGTGACCGAGATCGGAAATGAATGAAACTTCAATCCAGTTCATTCTGTGAAATTGAGGTGACCTAAACTCCTAACCCAATCAATTTCAGCATGTCGATTCTGTAAAAATCTCACCGTGAAAACTTGCGTGGAGTGAGCTGTCAGTGTCATCTCACTGATGCTAGGGATTTACCAAGCATTACATTTACAATCATAATCGAGATTTTAACTAATTTTTCATGCTTTTTCTATTGATAATTTTATATTAAATATTTTAAAGCCAGTATTTTAGTATCTAAACATTGCTATCTAAGGAGGTTTTAAATAAAATAGCAAAGCAGATAATTAGTCAGAAACACAATTTTGTTTTATTGTATTAAAAATGTAATTAAAATATCGATTATGATTGTAAATGTAATGTTTGGTCATCCCTAGCATCAGATGGGCATGACACTGACAGCTCACATCACCTAAGTTTTCACGGTGAGATGGTTACAGAATAGTATCCCTATGTAGTCTGTGCAGAATAGCATTGCAGCTGTCTGAGTGGTTATTGACGTTGAATATCTGTTGTAATTATTGAAATTATAGGAGACTAGCTTTTTCGCAAGGCTTCACTCGCGTGGATGTCGGAAAATGTCCCACGGCAACGTACTACTGTGATTAAAGTGGGTTATGTGTTAATCCAGGTTATAAACTATATGTGTGCCAAAGGACCACGGGCAACTTTGTGTGGAGTCTGGTCCTAACTCTCAACAGTTATGAAACTTATGCCATGTGAAGGCATAAGCCATGCTTTTGGGGCATGGATGTCATGCTTTTGGGGCATGGATGTCATCCGCCTCTCATGGATGTGCTCCGCTACGTACTCCGATTTCGACTTAGCTGCCATAGTATACATTAAATAATACCCCAAAAGCTTTCACATGGCATAAGTTTCATCACTGTTGAGAGTTGGGTCCAAAATAATCCTTTCATCCAAATCCATTAAGTCGTTTTGGCAACAATCCGGAACATACATCCAGACAAATAGAATATACATCAAGAAAAAAAAAACAAATTAAAGAAAACTCGTACCCACCCACACCTCGTAGCAATTTATTAACCTAACCTAGCTTAACGTACTATAGAGTAGGGAACGGCGCAGAAGCGGCGGCGTCGTCGAAAATTTCACGTATTGCATTTTTTATACCCGTGATAACTTCGAAATTTAATGTCCGATTCGTATGAATTAAAAAGTATTTTACTGCTTAATAAATACCCTTGTAGATAAAACTATTTATTTGAATAAAAATTAATACAACGATACCAATATGTAACCAACTTTTGTTTCTACGATCGGCGATCTAATTAAATTTTAGAACACAAAAGCTGCTATTGTGACTTAAAGTATTTTACTGCTAAATAAATACCCTTGTAGATAAAACTATTTATTTGAATAAAAATTAATACAACGATACCAATATGTAACCAACTTTTGTTTCTACGATCGGCGATCTAATTAAATTTTAGAACACAAAAGCTGCTATTGTGACTTAACTATGATAGCTAGATAATAATATATTCCATCGAAAATGTTGCTACTTTTGGTTACATTACTGCAATTTTCTTTTACTAAATAAATTATAGCCTATGTTACTTCCTGATAATTAAGTTTTCTATTGGTGAAAAAATGGTTCAAATCAGTCCAGTAGTTTCAGTAGTCAGCAGTTAGTAATATTAGTATAGATGAATTCAAACAACTTTTCAATATACAAGCTGTCGATTGCATGCAACCCTCACCTGCACCCACTATTAGCACTTTATTAATAACTGTCACGGCAGCTGCGAACGTCGTAAACGTTTTAGCACCAGTAATATGAAGTACACATGGCGTTTATTGGTTCCTGAGAGTCAGGATCCCACGTTATAACGCGGGATCCTAGGAAACTAATAAACACCGAGTACAATTGACAGCCGAGTATACTTAATTTGAATGCTGGTTGTAACCGTCTAGATTAAACGCACATTTAGATCAACTTTGGCCTACATTTCTGGGTATAAAGTGGGAGCCTTGTTGCTTACAAATATTCTGTCGGGCAAATATCCAACCTACTTTTCGCGTAGGCGGCGTCACCCTCGATAACGATCGGAAAGGCATGTCAATGTCTCTGTAATTACATTTTTATTTTGTCTACTTCGAGTGAAACAGGGAATGTATATAAAAAGTAAAACTCAATTTTAGAATGTATGAGGCTGGCTTTAAAATAATATCCAACTGACGTCTCCTTCTTTAAATATCACTTCAAAATTCGAATGAAATCGAGGAGAGTATCCGCGATGCATGGAACTAGTTTGTACGTACATAATAATTCCATGCCGCGATGTCTTTACAAACAAATGAGTTCGATATCGAATTGTCTGCTGTCACTTGAGTGAGGTTTGAAGTGAATTTTACAACTGCTATCTGTGGCGAATGGCATAACTTTAAAAATTGCATTGCATTGCAAAAAAATATACGAAAAGAACAATTTGGGGAAAATTATATGCATCACATCCACGCAAAGCTCTGTCTCGCATAGGGTCGCAGCTTACGCAGCTGACATAATTCTACGACTCTGAGCCCTAGCTCTGGTTTTCAGCGACGGCCGGTGTTGACGTGATGACGTCAATAGGACAATTGTGAAATAAAAAAAACAATTAGTT
Organism: Xanthia togata; assembly: GCA_963853775.1. Classification (NCBI taxonomy): domain Eukaryota; kingdom Metazoa; phylum Arthropoda; class Insecta; order Lepidoptera; family Noctuidae; genus Xanthia; species Xanthia togata. Next base: position 9,083,258 of record OY970790.1, on the reverse strand, counting down.
TAAATAGAAAAAAAAAACATATTTTAAATAAGGAAAATAATAATACATTTTTTTTTCTTATTTTATTATTTCACAATTCTCCGGTTGACGTCATGACGTCAACACCGGTCGGCGCTGAAAACCAGAGGCGGGACTCTTAAATCGGCATTAAATTATGTTAATATTTTATTTTATTTTTACGTAATTTTTTATTTATATAAGTACATACAATACATACAAATAGAAATAGAAAGTTTAATACTTACTCCACTCCATCCAAAAGGTAAGAATCCGTTATGCTCAGTCCAGTTTGAGACATCTATGTAGAATAAGCCAGCCGTCATGATGAAAACCCAAATACTGAGGTTGATAGCATTCAGCAAGTTGTTAAAGAACAAGGATTTTCGCACGCCGGCGACTAGCACCATCATCATCATTAACGTGATACCACAGGCCATCAGATCCGGGGGCTTGCCTGTTGACAAAATAAGGCAGGTTCATTTTTTCATTCATATTATAAGAATTGAAATGATGATATAAATAAATAAATATTTTTTTACATACACGAACAATTAATCTTTAAAGGTCAGACAGAAATACGGTAGGCATGGCTGTATTATTTTGCAGTTCACGTCGGTACTGCTTCCGTGGTTAAGTGTTTATACATTACTTATGTCTTAAAAGTTTTTACGATCAAAATCATTCTGCCTAGCCTTTTCCCAACTATATCGTGGTCGGCTTGCAGTCTAACCGGATGCAGCTGAATACCAGTATGTTACGTGGAGTGACTGCCTATCTGACCTCCACAACCCAGTAACTGGGTAATACGATACCCCTTGGTAAGACTGGTTGTCACAATTTCGGGCTTCTGACAACCCGTAACGACAGCCAAAGATCCACGAATGACAGCGGGGACCAACGTAACGTCCTTTCCGAGGCACGGAGGAGTCTTGGTAGGTAAGGAAGGTCACCCATCCACATACCAACCCCGGCAAACGTAGCTTAACCAGATGGATCGACCCGTGTGGTAGTTATTACTTAGACACGAGCAACAATAAATAAACTGGCAGACAAAGATTACGGTTCAGTATAAAAACCTGACATTACTCTTAAAATAATAAAGCTAGCGGCATGAATGAAACTGTATAGTGTAGATAATTTACCAGTTAATTAAAAAAAAAAACACCAAATGTGGAAACGTTACTTTAATTGTTAAACTTTTACGTTTAAAAAATAATGGTTGACACCCCACATACAACACAAAAGCGAACTTCAAAACTTTGTATTGCCTCCACGGGGTCTTGTCACAGCTGCCAGGCGATTGGGTATGCTGTTTATTAAGTTGTTTATGCGATGTTGCGGAATATTGGTCCATTCTTCCAATATCGCATGTTTCAGGTATCGAAGTGAAGCTGGAGCGGGGTTTCGATTTCTTACCACACGTCCCAAGCTCGTCCCAAGCGTGTACAATTCGATTCAGGTCCGGGCTTCTCGCGGGCCATGCCATTGATGTCAACGTCTTGAAAATACTCATTTACAATTTGAACTGTATTGTGTTGTGTTGCATGAATATTGAATTTTCACCCATATTAATTCCACCATTTCTTCCACATATCTTGCGCTAGTTAGCGTACCATTTTCTAACAGACTCCGTGCGAGTCTCTGAAGAGATTATAGCCCAAACCATAACAGATCCACCGCTGAACGGCACTTTTTCCTCAAAACAAGCTGATATAAAACGTTCCCCTGGCCGTCGGTAGACTCTTCGCCGCCCATCATGTGCATACAGCATAAATCTGGATTCGTCAGATAACATTACTCTTGCCCATTCATTGTCTCACCATTGTACGTGCTCGCGGGCGTAACGTAATCTTACTACCCGATGTTCCCTTTCAAGTTTTGGACCATTTGCGGGTCAAATTAGCTTCAAAGAGCCGCCGCCTTACAGCACGCTCACTTAGGTCGTCTTTACGGGCCTCCCGAAGTTGATTTGTGACTTCAACTGCCGTGAGGTGCTGATTGCGGAGCATGCTCGTAACAATAAATCGATCCTCTCTAGCCGTAGTACATCTTGGTCTGCCGGTTCCTGGTCTTCTTATGTTTTGCCCAGTTTCTCGGAAACGTTGTACAGCTCGCTGCACTCTATAAAGTGACACGCCTATTGTTCTTGCTGTACTTCGCTGACTTCTGCCTTCTTCTAACATAGTGACGATACGTGTACATTCTTCTGGTGTTAGCGACATGATAGTAATTCAATAATGATGGTGAAAGACGACAATGACTGCTTTTTATCATTTTGATTTGAAAGGTGTAGGTAACACAAAATTTAGAAAACCAGCAAAAGTAAAACAACCGGTAATTGAATTTATTTCCATTTTCGAGGTTTTTAGAATTTTAACTTTTTTATTTATGTTATGGATCATTTAATGTTTCATTTCATACAATATTAAAATTCTCTGTAATATAAAGTTAGGGATTTTCGTCATCGACTCGTATTATTTGACCGCGAGAAAAATATACTTCCAGATTACCCTGGGCAGTCAGTTTTGACACTAATTGGTGACAGGCTGATATTTTTATGCGCTAAGTTTCTCTACCAAAATGGTAAAAAAGGACACCGTATTAACCAACGATTTGAATGATAAAATTCAATGGCTTTTCACTGAAAGTGGGTTATCTTTACCCTCTTGGTGATATTGGTGTACCTAGTAAATATTTTAGATAGGTTACTGTCAGCCTTTGTGAATGCATACCTAATATTCTGATACTACAAAGCGGTATTGACAATAGTTGCAGTTTTATACTCCGTCGAGCACCGCATCGTAGTCATTTCATGTAAAATTCAACTGGAAGCCAACCTACGGACAATGGCCTTCCATCTTACGCTACATGCTGTCACCTATGCAATTCCTTTGACTGTGTCAGTAAGCGAAGTTAAAAAACAAAAAAAAAATAGGTTTATTTGTCACAGAAATACGTGCACACAAAAAAAACAACAATATCAACATAACAAATATTACACAAATATTATATTTATTTAGCACAGACTAAAAGGCACACATGTAAAATGAAATAAAATAGTTCGACTATCTGAATTTTTAGCTAAACATCATTGGAACTTTTTCCTTTCGATTCGCTGAGAAGAAGAGCCCAAGCATAGGTGGAACAAGACTGAGCAGATAATGATGATGAGCACCAAAAATGGAAAATCTTGCGGGACTTGTGTTTCAAGTGTGAACAGTTTCACAAGACACGTTGTTCCTACATTTAAGATTATTTTAATAATTATTATGTCATCAGTGTTTTCGGGAACATAATCGTTTTGGTCAAGCTAAGCTTTTGTTTATTAATGTCTATAACTTTAGACTAGAAAAGGAAAAACGATAGTACTTAATACGGCTTAAATAATCGAAACGCTATTCCAAAAAAATAAATTATGAGCAAAAGAGCTCTTCAGAAAAACAGACTTTAAAAATAGTCGAGAAATGTGCTAGAATAAAAAAAAAGACGATCTATAGGTAGTCTCCGTTCGTCCCGAAAGGCAACAACACCTAAATAAATTAGGAACGTACCACCTTTTTTACGAACAGGCTGTGAAGTACAAAGTACGGACATCTATACACATAAATATTCGGTTAGTAAAACAAAGTCGCTTTTCGTGTCTGTTTGTGTGATTGCTTAGTTCTTCTAACTTACACAATGATTTTTATGAGATTTTCACCATCATTTAGAGAATTTATTCTGAACGTTTATATATATATTATGTTTAAGGGTCAGGTAAACGCCGTTGACTTTGGTCATACAAATGCGCGTTGCGCTCACCGTTCGAATGCTTTTAGTAACGAAAATAATATCAAAATTTGAAAAAAAAAACGGGTAATTATTTTGTAGATCTGCTTATATAAAAAAAAAAAACATGAAAATATCTTAAGAAGTTTGAAAGTAATATCGTTATTTATGCTTTGGGTAGAAATTTTCAAATAAGGAATATTTCACCGTTCGACATTGGATTTACAATCACACCTACACCACACAATCAAACTATTAAAACTGTGTTTCCAATATTTCTTTGTGAGTAACGGGAAGCAATCACGGGTTGGCCATGTTGCGGTACCAACGTTCGTGTTCCGAATTCACAGTGTTTACCGACTGTTAAAAATATAGTCAGGGAAATCAATTCTGTATCAAATTCAGTACCACCTTATATCGTCAGTATTTCAAATCGTTGCGCGTTGTATGAAATGGCTATAACACGCCGTAGATCCTAGTAAGCCAATTTGATAAAAAAACACCGTAACTGTTCATGAATATGACCTCATTCTAAACAATGAATTAAAAAAAAAAAAACATATTGTCCCCACTGCTGGGGACACAGCTCTCCTCTCCGTGAGAGGGAAAAAAAGTTTCTTTCCCGTTCTTCTCCATAGGAACCTACTACGCTTTGGAATGGGCAACTAGCTTCATCTTATTAGAAATAACAAAATTAAAGCAAAGCTTCACAAACTGAAAAGTCAAAAAGTGATTGCGATTACGAAGAATACGCTAAATGTAGGGTCCGGGTAAAAAAGTCAATAGAATATGCACACAGAAACCACAAAAATAAAATTCAAAATCAGTTCGCTAAAGATCCAAAATCATTCTGGCAATATATTAGATAAAAAAAGTAGAGTAAATAGGCAAAGTATTATAAAAGATGGGCAAAATCTCACGGATGAGCAGTGTGCTAGGGAATTCGCAGACTTTTTTGAGTCGGTATACAGTCAGGAACCGCCGCAATTAGACGTTAAGGCGGCGATGGCGGACCGTGCTAACAGTGGACGGGTACATATAGAGACCTTGAGTATCAAGGATGTGCAGGATGCGCTGACAAACCTCAAGCCAAAACGATCATCTGGTCCTGACGGTATACCAGCGTTTCTCTTTAGAGATTGTGCTAGAGTTTTAGCAAGTCCGCTGCATTACATATATAACACGTCTTTAAAACAGTCGACGTTCCCGGATCAGTGGAAGACTACACGTGTTGTTCCAGTACCCAAGGGTAAGGCAAGTCCAGATGTCAGCGGTTATAGGCCAGTGGCAGTGTTGTCGACGCCGGCAAAAGTTTTTGAAGCCGCTATCCAACGCTGCATACAGGGGCAAGTCCGAGCGCAACTGTCGGACGCGCAGCACGGCTTTCGGCCCGGACGCAGCACTTCCACCAACCTACTTAATTTCATGGCACAGGTTATACCGGCAGTCGACGCTGGAGTACAGGTAGACGCGGCGTACTTTGACTTTAAAAAAGCCTTCGACACCGTGGACAATGACGTCTTATTAAGAAAGCTGGCAGAGGTAGGATGTACGGCACACTTGCCGCGGTTCTTTGTCCGCTATATGAGAGACCGCCAACAGTATGTTGACTACAATGGGTACGAGTCGAAGCCGTACTTCACCAGGTCCGGAGTAAGCCAGGGCAGCAATTTGGGGCCTCTTGAATTTATCATAATGATAAACAGCTTGCCTGAGGTCGTCAGACATGGCTCATGTTTATTGTTCGCAGATGACCTCAAGTTGCTGCTCGAGGTAAGGGATGAGTCAGACTGTGAGCGACTCCAGGGTGACATTGATAGAGTGGTGAAGTGGAGCCATGACAATAAGCTGTACTTTAATGTATCCAAATGCTCGGTAATATCCTTCAGTCGTGCGCGCACCCCTGTCCGCTATGAGTACAAAGCAGAGGCGGTACCAATGCAGCGACTAACACAAGTGCGTGATCTAGGGGTACATCTTACTCCAGATCTTACGTTTCGCGAGCATATCATTAAAATATGTAAGAAAGCGTACAGAAACCTCGGCTTTGTACTTAGGCAGTCACAGGGGTTCACTAATATTACGACTATTAGGGTATTATACGACGCTCTAGTCAGGAGTCACTTGGAGTATGGTGCTGTCATATGGGCTCCACATGAAGCCAAGTACTCTGTCATGCTGGAGTGCGTGCAGAACTAGTTCATGCGTCACTTGTACTTCAGGCTGTACGGGGTTTATCCATTGTACCCGCTGATGTACCCCACCCTGTTTGTACTGGGCATGGTCGGGTACAATGAGTTGAGGGTGCGACGACAGTTCACTCTCGTCGTATATTTAATTAAATTATTTCGGGGCAAGGAACACAATCCGGGAGTGCTGCAGTGCTTGCGGTTTTCTGTTCCGGACCGCTACGTGTGGAGGCGGTGGCGGCGGCGCCCGCCACTGCTGGCTGTGCCAACTGCCAGAACCAACCTGCTGGCCAAAACACCTCTCACGCGATCAGTTCGTACTGTGAACGAAATCCAGAATAGGTTAGACATTTTTTCGTGTTACTTTAGTGAACTCGCAAAGGTAATTTTATATGTATTATGTTACGAATGGGAATAAAGATTTTTTATTTTTTATTGATTGATACGTGTATGTACGACGGAGGAGTGTAAGAATATTTAGAAAGTGTAGAATAAGATATTATTGTTTAGTTTTAATTTTGTGTTCATATAAATGTCTAGAGTTTTAATTGTAAATATTTATATAGTTTAATGTACATTTAATTTTATAGTAATAGGCCTAGCTATCGCCTTAGGTTTAAGCTCCTGTAATGATAGTCTTAGAGTTTTAAATAAATAAATCTTTCTGACTGACCGACCCCTTGACAATTCAAAAGTACCTGTGATTGGTTTATTTGAAATAAATGATTTAAGTTTGGGAGTGGGCCGTAATCCACCACGCGGGCCCAGTTCAGGTTGGTAGATTTCTCATGTCTTTGAATTTTTGGTTCTAGGACATCCGGTTTCCTCACGATGTTTTCCTCCACCGTTTTGAGAGCAGTGGTGATGAAATAAATTATAGGAAGTAAAGCGCCTCCTTGAGTCGAACCCACGTCCTTAAACTCGGAAGTCGGGACCACTGGGCCACCACTACTCAATTTAAAAAAAGCATAGTATATTGTTTTTTTTTAATGATGTTTCTGTTTTTTTTCCACGTAATGGACATCATTTTAAGACGTCAGAGTACAATAGTGACTACGGACAAAATCCTTGAAAAACGCTAGAAACTTATACTAGTGGTGGCTCAAATGTTACGAGTGTATTTAAATATAAACCAACAATTTAATGCCTTTGGAGCAAGGCACCGCCTTAAAAACGTTTAATGGAACTACGTTTGTGGTAACAAAACGCTGTTTTGGCATTTAGGTCAGTCGGTTTGGGAGGTGGTCGATATGATGCGAGTTAAAAAGTCGAATATGGCTGTTATAAGGATGTAGGCACGCCACTTTCTCGGTTCTTCATGGCGAACCAAAACGGTGGCAGAATAGTAGAGATTAGTGGCAGAAGAGAAATGTGTAGCAATTCGGTAGTGAGCCACGGTGATATACCAACAGCGTAATGTTTGGAAGAAAGGAGGTAAGTATGAGTAAATTGTCGTAAGTTTTTAACGCTAAATAAAATATTCCACAATAATAAGATATTACTATCGTGTCAAAACCATATAGTATTTATATTAGTTGGTTTTACGTAGAGCAAAATAATATAAATTTGTTACATTACTTTGAATCATAGGTTGAACAAACCCGTAATGCACTCATATACATAACACAAACATAACATCATGGCATGTTTCCCCTAAGGGTTGGGCAGAGGTGTACCTGTAGTACACCCACATTTCGCCAGTTATGTTTTAGTCGCATGTAATAGGGGGCGAGCCTATTGCCATCAACCGGGCACAAATCCAGACTCCGGGCTGCTACTGAGAAATTCCAGATAGAAAAACCCAATAACACTTTGCCCGACCCGGGAATCGAACCCAGGACCTCATGCTCAGCAGTAGCGCTTGCGACCGCTAGACCAACGAGGCAGTCATATACAAAAATCGTATTTCACCCCTCTAAGGCCCTTTGGCACGGTTTATTTACCGTACAGCGAGTAAACCCCGCCGTAGAAAAAACACTGACGACCTTACCGACACACGCCAAAAAAACCATAGCTTTTCACGGCAAGAAAAAGGTGTGTGTACAAAGGGCCTAATTCCACTTACAGTGAAAACCCACACATATGGGGTAGCTTAGTGCGCCTATTGGCATAATGTTGCTAAAGTTAAGCACACGGCTCGAACCGCAAACGTTTGCGACACGTTTGACAAACTATTGATGTTGGCGTTGGCTAGCCAAAACAAGTTAATCCTGTTGGATATTGCCTACATGAGTTTAAAACTAAAGTTGGTGTAACACTAAACGAAGGATCAGACCCGCCCAGGGTCTGGTGAGGTGGTTTGCATTAAATATGTCGTCCTTCAAAGTTTCTGGTTAACAACTTGCTGCCTCGCGACTAGCATTGTTCACATGGCTCTCGCCTCGCGTTTAGTGGGCTGAAGTATAAAGCGCAGGGTACATTGGGAACGAAACTAAGTTCGTTTAGCTTCGTTTATGTAGCTACAGACCGATGGATGGACCTGCGCGAAATATTCCATTATGAAAACGTTCATAATGGAATATTTCGCGCAGGTCCGTCCTACATTCAAGGAATGCGCACTAAATAAGCACTTAGCCTAGTATCCTGGTTATAAAGTGTGTTAATTTTTCTACACAGTTTGATATAATATCTTAACCGTGGCCCTACTCAGTGATGGAGTGGCGTCACACTATAGCAGATTATAAGGCAATCTTGCTATTATCTATCTTGCACCTATAACTAGCAGACCCGACGCGTGTTCCTGTCCAAATTTCAATAATTCATACAAAATTCCCATAGGAAATGCACCAATTTTTCCGGCAACTTTTCAAATTTTTCTTTCCGTAAGAACCCAATTCGGACTATTACGTAAATTTTAAAACAAATCATAACCAAATCGTCAAACGGTTCTCAACTGATGCGCTTACCAACGAAAGTCATTTCATTTTTATTATTTAGATTTCAACATTAATGATGTAACCAATATTATTAAAGAGTGGCCAGGAAATTTCTTGACTGTTCTTCTCCATAAGTACCTACTACGATTTGGAATGGCCAACTAGCTTCATATTTCAGACTGACCGACTCCTTGACAATTCAAAAGTGTTAACCATTAGAAAATTGTACGTATAGGTAAATGTTGTTATCATTAGCAAAATAAGATGTGCATCTGGATTGAGGGCCCATTTTTTTTTCTAGCGTAACAAAGCGAGTCTTATAAGGAAATTAGTTAAAAATAATAAAAACTTATAGCAATGGTTCATAAATTTCTTAAACGGGAATTAAAACTTTTATGAACAAATTACTTGGGCTCTCAGTCCAAACGCTTGCATAAAGTAGCATAGCATAAATCTCAGAAAGTACTATCTCTGTGTCAGTCATTTTTATTTGAGAAATTAGTTAAGATTTTGTTAAATCTTTTAACAAATTTTGGAACTCGCTAGAATATGACGTTACAGATTTATGGCGGTTTAACCGGGTCCCACAGTCTGTACTGAGGAATCTTCAAAGAATGAGTTTAACTGTAGAAATTCATAAATATTCCTTTTATATCTTAAAGTTGAACATCTCTGTGAATTAGTTAAAAGAAATAATGGCTCAAAAGCAATTGAATGTTTAAACATTTGTATAGATTATTAATATAACGTTTTTCATAAATAAAACTATAATCTTTAATACTTACCTATTATAGTTTTATTTTCGTAAAACCATTTCATTCATCATCATCATCATTCATCATGATCATTTTGTTTGTGTTGTGCTAGCACCTCTTTGGTTCTGCTACTTGACCATAGTTGGCGTCTTATTCTAGCGAGTTAGAAATTTATTGAAAGATTTATGAAACTCTTAACTTTTTTCTAAAATAAAAATTATTGACACTGCAATAGTACTTTTTATGCTATGCTACTTTATGCAAGCGTCTGGTCTGACAGCCCAAGTTATTTGTTCGTAAAAGTTTTAATTTCCGATTAAGAAATTAACAAATTCCCTTATAAGTCCAACATCGTTTCACAAGAGCAAATAAATGGGCCTCCAATCCAGATGCCTATCAAAATAAGTACTGAATCAGATTTGATACATCTAATATCACAGAAATTTTCCCCCAATAATATACGTAACATAATTTACCTGAACTCAGGTACCTACCCTCATTTGCCGTCGTGTGTTAGGGAACGGTTTCATCTCGAGCAGTTCCAATTAGACTATACACAAAGTCCTCGAGACGTATTACAAAAAACTCTGTATCTTATAGGCAATATTTTGTTCGGAAATATTGTTGCTTTTACACAAAGTAATAGGTATAATCTCCTTAGCGTTACGGTTCTTGTAAAAAGATTGACTTGTTTATTATTATTAGATAATAGGTACGTATTAATGAAATTATCGATTTGCCCACAAATAAATTGACTTTGTGCGAATCGCCTCAAGAAATAATAATATTATTTAAAAGTGCCGATTCACCCGTTTCGTGCGAATCAACCTATAAGCCGATTGGTTGTACGACGTGGCGTCGAACATACACAGGAGACGGCGACGGCGCGGCGTCGGTTCAGCACAGGCTTTTTGTGTATGTTCCGCGTCACGTCATTCCTATACATTTTGTATGAAATATATAATACAACGCCCGCGCCACTCCGTCACCGTCACGCCCGAGTCTCTCGCCTCTTGTGTATGTCCCGCGCCTTAGGTAGGATCTACCTGAACAAAGAATTAATTTGCCACAAAATCATGATTAATATTCCCTTTCGTTTTATATTACTATGTCTACTTTTATTATACTTATTTCAGTCAAAATTATTTCGTAATTTTCAACGAGAAGATCTTAACTTGTCCTCTATGTTATAAGTACTCTATTATCAAATATTGGGCCAGTACATATTGCCAGAAAGTAGGTCAAATGTGAGTGAAAGTTTAAGATAACTGTTTATTAAAATAGCTGTAACCTTTGCTAAAATAACAGTACGAAGTTAATTCATGGTAAGCAAGCTGAAGTGGCAGTGGGCTGGGCATGTTTGTTAAAGGACCGATGGCCGGTGGAGCAGACGAGCCCTAGTGTGTAGACCACGTATCGGCAAGCGTGTGGGACGCCCCCCAGCTGGATGGACGACTTCAAGAAAGTCGTTGGCACAGACTGGATGCGGAAGGCGGAGAACAGGGTCGTGTGGCGCAGCCTAGGAGAAACCTATGCCCACGAGTAGAAGTTGCAATAGGCTGAGTTGAATCACACCAATATTATAAAGGCGAAAGTTTGTGAGTGTGTATGTTTGTCTCTTCTTTACGCTAAAACTACTAAACGGATTTGGATAAATTTTGGCACACAGATGGTTTATAACCTGGATTAACACATAGAATACTTTTTATCCCGATATTCCCACGGGATCGAAACGTATGCGGGTGAAACCGCTGGGCGGGCTGGGCTTAATGAATTTGACTTAAAAAATATGCAAGCTATTTTGTTGAACAAATCCTATTGTAGTATTTGTCTCAGTAAACACTGAGTGGTTCCACATTTTGTTGATCAAATATTCAACTCGTTACAAAATAACCGCAAGTCGTAAAGTAGGTAGGTACGTAGTACTTGCTTACAATGAAATTCCTACCTAATAGATTCGAAACACTTTAATTTTTATTTTTTTATTAAACTTAATGCCTACTCAAACAATCTAAAATAAGACTCATAGACCATCTGTTATGGTAAGAAAACTATCATAATTTCAGTAGGTAATTGGTAAAATACAGCTTTATCTAAAATTATTAAAATTAGTAAAAAAGAAAAAAAAAGGCACATCGAAATTCATCGACAAAAGTCATTTATTTAAATTAGGGTGAGAATCAGCACTTTTAAAACATCAATATTGCATAAGACAGTCCCCCAAAATGCCCGCCCCTCATCCAGTGCCTTTCAGTTTCCCACTGTTGAGCATAAGCCTCCTAGTTTTTTTAGTCCTAGTTTTCCTTTTAAACCTCTCTATTTCACACAAATAGCTGCAATAGCGCAAAAAAATCTTTTAAAAACTATGTTGGAATTTTTACTAAGACCATTAAACATTTCACGGTTAAATTTTGTAGCGATAAGCAATTTAATCTGACGTCAAACATTGTAATTCACAAAATCGACGTTCAATGTATCTTCGTCAACGCGACCGCGGTGTCCAAGGTCTATTTAAGTCTTTGTTTCTCCTTAGATAAACATCAACTATATGCAAGTGTAAATAAACTTGTTTTTAGACTGACTATTACCGTTGAAAAAGTCACCAACAATATGAAGTTGTAGCGCAAAGTGGACCTTATATGTAGGCATTACAGTTGTTTTTCCAAAAACTCGTGTTTATTTACATTTTTGGCAAATAAATTGCGAACGCTGTTTAGGTACTCGTACCACTAACATTTCGCCATTTATGTTTTAGTCCCATGTAAATAGGTGGCAAGCCTGTTATTGCCACCAACCGGGCAGAAATCCAGACTCCTGACTGCTACTGAGAAATTTCTGATGGAAAAACCTAACAACAAAATTCAAAATTTCAAAATTCAAAGTCATTTATTCAAACTAGGCTGAGCATCAGCACTTATCGAACGTCAAAATTACATAAGACAGTCTTCCGAGGCCGCCCACCCTTCACCACTTCCTAGTGCTTTTGCTGGGAAGAAGAAGTGGCGCAACCAACTCCCCAGCAGCAAAGCTGTCTGTTCAGTTAGAAAAAAAAAAATGATTCTACAATAGTATGCAAGATAATTTACATTACGCAAAACACAATTTAAATTATATATTAATAGCCATATGACAGCTTACACACGCCGACTATATACCAACAAAAACATCGAGAACTATACTCAAGCAGAAATAAAAATAACGAAACGTAAACAATATCTAAAAAAGAAAATAAAGCCTCCAGGCATAAAGGGCGTGACACTTTGCCCAACCTGGGAATCGAACCCAAGACCTCATGTTCAGCAGTAGCGAGCTTGTGACCAGAGCAACAAGCAATGTAAATCAGAGAGATGGAAAGAATATAATGTGAGTAACTTTGTTTTAATAAGGGTTAACGGATTTTAGGGAAACGCAAATAGTCCATGACGTCTTGCACACTAATGGTGTAACACACTAACAATCACAATCCGAAGGATTTTGAAAGAAATTCATAAAACATTGCTTCATTTTTTTTTAAATTGTTTTTTCTTTTTATTGCTGACGCTTTTTACGTGCACGTCTTTCTACATTGTTCTCACATGTATAATTTCAACATGAATCATTCATGTTAACCAATAGTTTGTAACAATATTATAATTCAAAAGAGTGTCCGTGGAGTTTCTTGCCCGTTCTTCTCCATAGGAACCTACGCTTTGGAATGGGCAACTAGCTTCATATTTCTGACTGACTGACCCCTCGACAGTTCAAAAGTGCCTGTAAATACTGACTGACCCCTGGACAATTCAAAAGTGCCTGTTTTAATTGAAATAAATGCTATGAGTTTGAGTTTGAAATATTCGTTTGGTCGACAACAAGTACTGGTGAATCCAGAGATATTTAGGGTACTTATGGCTTCAGATTGTCAATTAATGCCCTTTACAAGAGCATCGTTATGCAACTTAGGTACCTACAGTGTGCGTTTTGCGAGTCATTCCATATTCCTTGCCGAACGTTTGATTTCTTTGTTGGGGTAGGTATAATATTTCAATGTAATTCGACGCATGGTTGTCAGTAAAAAGTACGTACACAGGAACAGTACGTAGACAGGAATACAAACAGGTAAAGCAACAATATTACCACACAGAAGTTCTTTTAAAACCATGATAATATGAATGAATTTACACCTGTGAGGTGCCTACTGAAATTAAAAAGTTAACCAACCTGTACCTACAACAGAGCTAAATAAAATCCCATTTTAATATCGTGCCAAAAACCTTTTGTACACAATTTTAAACGCGACATAAATACTAAACAACTGAAAACGTTTAAAAAACAAAAACGCTTTAAAAACCGCGTGCTCCAATCAAAAAACAAATACTCGTAAAGCGCAGACCACACTGGAAAGGAAGCTAAGTTCGTTTAGCTTCGCTCATGTAGCTACCGCGTGTTTGCATACGAGTACTTCGGTTCACATCGCGAACTATGAACCGAAGTATAAATAGACGCGGTATAGCTACAAGAGCGAAGCTAAACGAACTTAGCTTCGTTCCCAGTGTGGCTTGCGCTTTACCGATTGTCACAGATGGTTTTTATAACGTCAGCTGGGTGTCAAAGGGGTAGGGGGGGGGGTCTTTACGAGGGGCAAGGGGAGATAATGCTGGCCCACTCCCGACCCAACCTAAACGGTCGATGCTATTAAATATGCCCCAGAATTTAACAGCGTTGATCAAAGTTGTACTATACGGTTGGTCTTTATACAACATGTACTCGTAAAAAAAACCGTGTCCGATCCGTGAGGGTTTTGTCAGGTATCGTACTGAGAGTATATAAATGTGGAAATTTTCAGGAAAAAAAATCGAACTTTTTTTTACAATGGGGCATTTTAGCAATGTATTCCATTGTCGCGGGGCAGCCGTCGTGTAGCGGGTGTATAAAAGTCACCCCTGTTGAAAATTTGCAAATTATTAATGGATTTGGGGTAATTGTGGCACTAAAAAAGTGAATTTTAAATAAAAACTTTTTTTTTTTTGTTTTGGTAGGTAATGTTATTGTAGTATCTATATTTCCATTTCGGATCGGACATATTGTATAAACAATATTTAATTTGCTTTTTGATTTTAAAATTTTAGAACAATAAAGATCTGAATACGGTGGCGCCTACTCGTATTCGCATTTTTATTTCTGTAAATAGCATCGAATAATTTCTTTTATAAGTAAGAAAGAAAGAAAAAATGAAAAGAAAAGTAGATTTATTTAAGTACCTAAGTATCTCTTCCCGAAATACATAGACAGTTAATTTTAAGATTCAAACTATTGTCAACCATAAAAGTGATACTTAATAATGAATTGCAATTATAACATTGATTTTGATGTTGTAACCGTTTTAGGCATAAAAAAGTCATTTGTAAACTTTCCAAATACTTTTTTTACATGTAAAACTTAATATTCGGTGTTACGATATTAATTATTGCATTTCATAATCAATATTCTAGTTCGCTAGTTAGCCACATTTCATGTTTCGTAAACGTAGCTTTGGGAGCTACCGTAAACTGCTGCAACTTTGCCGTAGTTTTATAGAAACATTGACATATTTCGAAAAATTACAATCAATTTTCACCCTTGTCAGGTTGGGGATAAAGCTTATATTAATGGTCATTGGCAGTGTACTTAGAACTATGATTACTCTGTTTCATTTTCGAAATATAACAGTCTTAATCACTAGGCAAAGTTGGGCCACAAAACTGTAACATTGCCTGCTTCAATTTTGACACTCTAAACAACTTAAGTACATCATTCCTGCACTTGAAGTTAACCCTTATTAATGGGACATAGGGATAAGAATTGCAAAACAGTCACTTTTTGCTTATACCACTAGAGACAATGCTAGGCAATGTTGTGTTCGACTTTGCTGTTAGTTTCATACTTTATTTGATATTGCTTAGGGTTGTCGCATACACTATGGAGTAAAACAAGATTGAAATGATTGTGACAACTTTGCCGAAATATTTATAACTTTTTTATTTGTCACAATAAACGTTCAAAATTAATTCAGAATTATAGGATAACTTACGGTACGTTTACGGTTCAGAGTTCTACGAAACCGACATTATCGGATGAAATTGAATTAGACGAACTACGTTTAGTAGTTTTATGTCCAGCTAAATAACTTCGTAACACTTTATCAAACCTTGGTTTAGGTTTATTTACCCCTTTCCAGTTTCAAATAAGTATGTAGGTAATATTTAAAGCCAACTTTGTTTAATTAAAAAAGTATCACAGATGAACAAAGTTTAAAAATAACTATTATTGCAGATGACCAAAGTTTAACGTCGCGACATATGCATTAACATCGTTACGATAGAATAAGAACCAGAAACTCATTACTGTTCAAACTGATGCGAAACCCGGGACGCGAGATGCGATTGCGCGCATCGATAGGTTTAATGATTAGGAAATGTAGTGACTGTTTGCACCAGTTTGAACACCTCCTTACAAGTTAGTGGACACAATAGATGCAAGCAAAATTTCGTCCCATATCTCACACATTCGCCTCAGTTCGACCAAAACTTTACAGAGCATACAAATAGGGTCATCACGTTATCAGGAAATGGAAACGCCATATTGTTGAGAGAAGGATGTCTGTGCTATGCTTTATAAACACTTAATCGATTGGTATTTATACTAAAGAGAAATTAACTGTAATTATTTTTTATTCATCTTACGTGGATGTAAGATGAATCGAGATGAGAAGCGATTACCATATTTATAATTCTGAGGCCTTTGCGGGGGCTTGGATCAGGCCTAAGACTTATTAATCCAGGCTTAGGAGCCGCGGGTGCTAAGGTGGGCGCAAAATATCGAACTTATGAAACAATTGTTTGGGTCCAAGTATGTATTGGCAGCAATTTTTATGCATTTCATCTTCATTGTACTTTTCACATTTGGCTGCGGTTAGACATGAAGCTGACAACATCATAGTTAGGAAAAGGCTAGGCAGATAATGGTCTTCATTCTCCAGAATCATAGGTTGGTTTAAGTACACCTACACGCTTTGGAAATCTATCCCCTTAAACATGTCGTCGCGATCAGGTTCGTTACTATTCTATGCAGTAATTAAAACAAACCGTTTCTGTTCACAAAACTTCCCTTCATTGTTGCAATGTTACTCATTTTAATTGCCTAATGGTGGCCATACTCCATGCTGCCTATTGTCCAATCGGCATGACGCTTTTTTTTCTTTTTTTTTCAGACTCTTACCGACTAAAACCCACCCGTGTTCCTTCAGTTGCCTGTGAAATGCCAGGGGTCACGGTTTCCCTTTCGGACTTTCCCACAACCCCGGTAGGCATCAGTCCTATCGGACCCCTTCACCCGCTGACATCTCTTTGAGGCGCGCGTGGAACACAACGCGCCGTCGACCCGAGCCCGGTCCTTACCGGACGGCGAGCTACCCATTGCTCACCGTCCGCATGCCCGCGCCTACGGTGGCCGGGAATCGGCCTGCGATTTCCGACGACCAGGGCGTCTCCTGCGGCGGCTAGGGCACAAGGGCGTGAAATTTGCCTCTCCTTCACGCGTTCCGCCTCCTCCTTTGCGAGCATTACTACTTCGCAGAAGGAGGTGACGGCCTCCCATGCCCTGAGGCTCCGTACCATGGCCTAGACCAGGGCCGGACGCGAGAGATCCCTGCCACCGATCGCCTCCACGAGGACACGGCGGTGCTCTGCTCAAGCCGGGCAGACCTCCACCATATGCTCCACCATATCCTCCAGGCGATCCACGCAGTGATGACACCCGGGCGTTTCCTCCCGCCTGATACCGAATAGCAACCTCAGTCGCATGACGCTGCCGATTGGATCAAGTAGAACCGACGGTGTGTGGGCATTCACTTGGCATGACAGTTATACTTGACGAACAATCGATATTTAATTATTTTGGCTTGATCAAACCGATTGGATCATGCCGATTGGACCGTGTATGGCGGTCGTCGTCAGTTCAGTTGAGTCAATATTTTTGGTTTCCAGTAAAATGCTCAAGACGGCTAAAAATGTCACTGGTGACGTAAACGTCGCTGCCGATTGGAGAGTTTAAATTAATCGTGTGTGGTGTATATGAACGAACTGAAAATTGGATCAAGCCTGCAGCGTCATGCTGATTGAACGATAGGCAGCATGGTGCATACACCGAACAATGAATGTTGAATGTTATTAATCGTTTTAATTTTAGTATTCGCATTGAAGAGAATTAACGAGCTATAACGTTCTTGGACAATTACTGTCTGTGCTACCAAGAAGTCATTAAAAAGTAATGAACCAAGGGAGTATCCAACACATCACATAAAATAAAATAGCATAATATCACGCCTGTTTCCCTTAAAGGATAGGCAGAGGTGTACCAGTACCTTTTGCACACCCACATTTCGCCAGTTATGTTTAAGTCCCAACTAATAGGTGGCGACCCTATTGGCATCAATCGGGCACAGGTGCAGACTGCGGGCTACTACTGAGAAATACCTAATAGAAAAACATAATTTCACAAAAAGCTTAAACTTAACAAAAGTTATCAGTAAAACTCAAAAATAAAATGGTTAGCGATTGATTGAAAAAAGTAATGATTAGTAGGCAGTTATATGAAAAAACTGTACGCGTTTTTAACCGATTTCAAAAAAGTTAATCAAGCCAATATTTGTTTTTTTACTGTATCAACAATGGTGACATTTGACATAACTCGACACATTGCAATAATTAATTATTATTTTATTTCTCCTTCTTTTAATTCTGCGATGACGCTATATAATGCCTGAGTTAAAAACATACAAAATGACTTACTAAAAGAAAAAGCGCTTTAAAAAGTTAGTCTTCCTCTGGAGTTAGCTTAGCTAAGTGCAAATGAGGAAGTTTTCAGCTGTCAAAGTATGTAATTCATTGCTTACTGATCGTAAAAAGGATTTCTGTAAATTATCCTACAGTAAGATGAGATTTCCTTATGTATGCAATGGCGGATAATTTGTAACATGTTAGTATATAATATGTTACATAATATTATCTGATTAAAGATAAATCAGCCTTAAGCCAAGACAATCTATTTTTCATTTGGACAATAATTAATGGCTGGCAGTTTAAAACATGCTAGCTCATTAAAGACCTATTCAGATATAAGCAATATCGTGTTCGCGCTCGGTAGCGACACTAACACGCACTACACACACTACACTAGCTCGGTAACTGCCGCACCAGTCGATCCATCAGGTTAAGCTACGCTTGCCGGGGTTGGTCTGTGGATGGGTGACAGTCTTTACATACCGAGACTCCTCCGTGCCTCGGAAAGCACGTTAAGCCGTTGGTCCCGGCTGTCATTCGTGGATCTTTGACAGTCGTTACGGGTCGTCAGAAGCCCGAAAATCTGACAACCAGTCTTACCAAGGGGTATCGTATTACCCAGTTACTGGGTTGTGGAGGTCAGATAGGCAGTCGCTCCATGTAAAATACTGGTATTTTGCATCCTGGATTAGACTGGAAGCCGACCCCAATATAGTTGGGAAAAGGCTAGGCAGATGATGATGCTCGGTAGCGACACTGGTCCAAAGTGACTAACCAGAAGTTGAACCAGTATCGCTTGTAGGATATCGCTTATACGAGTATCTGAATAGGCATATAGTGAGTAAACGTGAAAAAAACCTGCCATGCTTGCAACACTTGTGAGTAAATTCAAATGTATTTTCATGAGATTTTCGCTTATACCCGACTACTCCAGAAGAAAATCTGTCTGTACTGTAGCCTCAAAATACAAAAACCATTTTATTTGACTACTTATTACAGGCTTTGCAGCTACTTAAACACACCCAATAGCTAGGTACCTGCATGTAATTAATATTAACGAACTATTTACTTAAGGAGGTACTAAATACCGAGATAATTACAGTTATTCCACAATCCAGAGTCGATAATCCTCGCAACGTTGCACGAAAATCCTAGGTTATGTTTAAAATCTATACTTAGTTATTATTTGTCAAGCCGGAGAACCCAACTCAATTAATGAAGGTGGCATCTGTCAATCCAGTCAACATTAATTATTTGTGGGCTGTGATTATTAAGCTACCCCCGCCAACCACAGGGCGCAATGGCGATATGATAAAACTTCGATGTTACTGTAAAATGAACTTATATTTCAGTTTTGAATGTTTATTTAGACACATAAAAATTCCGGAATAGATGCCCTAAATGATGGTGAAAACCACATCTAAATCTATTTTGTAGTTTAGAAGATGTAAGTGGCCATGCAGCCAAACACGTAAAGCGACATAGCGGTGTATGAACTCCTCCGTCATCCTAGTAGCCTCTGTGAAGGACTGTCAGTAACGTAGCAGCCTGACAGATTGACAATTATGACGGGAGCTAGACAAGAGGCCCCGACATGGGTACGCAAAGCCAGCGTACGTACACGTTGCACGAGCAACGTATACTGGGCCTTTTTGCGTGTATTTGTCGTTTATTCACCGAACGTGTACTGTGACATTTTTGTTGTAAAATGTGTGTCCAAAATATAAAAGTTTAACCCTCAAAGCTCAAAGGAAGCCCTTTCATAACCTGACACACCCCAACCACAGACTTTGTTTTATAGCTACCAGCACTATAGATATACATATATGAGTATGTATACATTTAGGGTAGTTAGGTACCTACTCCGAAACCCGTTAGTAGTTCCATTCTCTAAGTAAGCGGAAAAGGGGATTCTGCAATGATGTAGTGAATGTCGATTTA
This sequence comes from Xanthia togata, assembly GCA_963853775.1. Lineage (NCBI taxonomy): Eukaryota > Metazoa > Arthropoda > Insecta > Lepidoptera > Noctuidae > Xanthia > Xanthia togata. The sequence goes on along the minus strand of OY970790.1, from coordinate 9,062,934 downwards.
CAAAACAAGTGATTAAACTTTCGAGTTTTCATGTAGGGACCTCTACCTACCTATTTTATTACATAAACCCGTTGTTTAACTTAGTATCTTAGATTTTAACTGTGTAAGTTCATAGCATAGCATAATCAATCTATAATGTTCCCACTGAGCTGGGACAGAGGCTCCTCGCTTTGAGAGCGAGTGGGCTGTAATCTACCACGCGAGCCCAGTGCGGGTTGGTGTGTAAGTTCACTCACAGTCAATCAATCAATATACCTAGCCTTTTCCCAACGACTTATGTTCAGAAAAGTCTTCCAATCTTATTGGATATTTCACCCGCAGTAGTAGCCATCTAACTGAAAATTACATAAAATGTAAAATTACGTATTAAATCAGAAAAAGAATGGTCAATTTATAGAGCTAACGAACTAAACTTAGTATATCACGAGATACTAAGTTTTAAATTACTAAGGCCCGTATTACAGAACCTCACTCAAAACTCAAGCATTACTTAAAACTCGTTTAAAGCCCCTTGATTGGTTGAAACTAGTTTTATGTAATGCTTGAGTTTTGAGTGAGGTTCTGTAATACGGGCCTAAGATTCCGTAAAATCAAATAGATTGTTTGCCTGACCTTATTCTGATTCAGATTTGAGATAGATACTTATTAATATTATTTGTTCCAAAACCAAGATACTCGTAGCATTAATTTCCTCTAAAAGTACGACCGGAGTGCGAAAATATTTGGGTTATTAAAGTACAGTACTAGACCCACGGGTATTTTACTGGTCAATGTGTGTCTAACATGACAATAATTACCGTAGAAATCCACGTCACGGTTTCACGATAACACTGGGAAGTATAATGTATGCAAATTGTTTATTGTTTAATAGTTTATTTCAAAATGGGATTGCAAAGCTTACAAATGTTGCATATTATGTAATTTTTAGGTACAACTATACAATAAATACGGGTGAAGTACTGGTCTCCTAGATAGGCTAAAATTTAGCCTGTGTTAAGGAGAGACAGTGCCGGTCCCCTGATTGGCGGATTCTTATATAAATATTGTGTGTTTGAAAATTAAAATTTAAAGTTTGAAATATATGAAGACGCTTTTAAATTTCCGTCCACAATAAAGTTATAACGTGCACTTATTTCCATACATTTTATGGACGTGTACGTGAGCGTCCACGATAATATCATCAGTTTAGAATTTATAAAAGCGCAGTTTAGGTTCAAGGATTGGTCCTTTCGTAGTTTAACGTCACGCAAATAGTTCATGAGGGAGGCAACCAACGCCTTTCAGAAGCCTTAATCTAAAATTTATGATTCGTGGAACCAAGATCCTGTCCCAGTTAAAGTTACGATGGTTTGTTCAAAGAGAACAAGGCCTTGGTTCCAGTAATTTGAGAAAACATTTCAGTGGCCTTCCGGATATGTGGTTTTGACAGATTTGTCATTCTAAATGTGTCAAAACCAGACTGTTAACCGACACCAAGTTTTGATTACCAATCGTCAGATAGAAAATAATTTATTTTATGTAAATACTGGGTAAATTACAAGATACCAACGAAAATAAATCATAGTTATGTCCAATCGTTTCATCAATACGAGATTTGCAATAGCGTAATGCACAGTTTATCATATTTTTATTGAAAATAATTTTCTTGTAGGACACAATGTGATCTGTCATGGGGCCTGAGACACGAGACATAGAACTATAGACTAAGCGAGGTTCGACCAGTTTTCATATAAGATACAACTAACTTACTATGTTGTCCTGCATATCGTAAGTATAATTTTAATGCCTTTAGTTGCACACGAATCAATAAAATACCTATTTACCCATCTCGAAGCAACAGAATGCAATGAATTTCCGATGTCGAACATTTCCTACTTACAGTTACAGAATAGCAACGTTGGAATATTATATTGTTATGATGAACATGCATGTCGTACCAAGGGCAGTTCAGACTACGCTATAAAATAGAGCATATAGTAAATATTGTATAGCAGAACAATAACGCCCAGCATACATTTCCTATGGACACGTTCATACAATATGCTAATATGCACGCTATGCTATAAAGTATTGACTTGCTGACGTGATAAACTTGAGCGATTCTCAGAGCTAGGTATATCACAGTATAAATATGGAAACTACAGAATCTACGTAGTAAACGTACAAAACGGCAAACTCACACAGACGCGCTCATTGACGATACTACAAGCGATTGTCGCGGTGCTGTCAGTTGCGAGTGCCGTGTCGGGACGAGTGTTCGCCGCTATCTTTTTACAAATGGAGCGAACAAATGTCCATATTTATAATGTGGCTATATCGTACAATTCTCCGGTTATTTTATTCTGTTTCAAAATTAATAATAAGCTGGAGTCAAATTCCATGTCAACGTAATCGCTTGATGAACTTTCCACGCTAGTGAGTACCAAATCCATTGTGTATGCACTTTATGATGGATCGCCGTTAAATAACTTGCTATACTTAATAGACCGGCTTGCGTTATAGCGTAGGGCGAACGTCATGCTATAGTTATAACCTATGACGTAATGTGCTTTATTATATAACGAAATAGTATAACGTAGTCTGAACTGCCTTCACTGTATTAGTTTTATCGAGTATTTCACGGTTTATTGTCACGGTAGCAAATTAATACCTACCCAGTAAGGTAAAAACTATCCTCATATTGATAATGTTTCGTGAAATGTAGGTGAAATAAAAGAGATCTCATTCGAAAGGAATGGGGGTGTAGGAGTAAACTGTTAAGAGCGTAGGTGGTAAATCTATGCAAGTGGGTGGCTTATTGGAAGATTGGATCCATTAATCGAAAAAGTGTCCGACAGAATTATGTGATTCCTTCAATGTCACGTGAAATATTAAATCTCTTACGTTTTTGGCAAAATGAATTTAGCGGGCATTATTTTTATTGCATTGGTTTTCTTGTCCTACGAATTTTAATATTTATTCACAATGAGATGTCAATTAAGACAGCCGTTTAATCTTATAAAAAAATCTCAGATTTATAAAAAAAAAAAAAAAAATGATATGGCCGTGTGTTTTACGTGAATACGTACGTTACGAGTAATATTTTCTTTGAGACGAATTCTTTGATCTTTTACCCATGGAGTGGTGTAATAATAATTAAATTCTGGTTGTTAATGATAGTGATATAGCTGCAGCATCAAATTGTATCCCCCGATTATGTTAACAGTTTTTTTTAATTGCCCCCACTATGGAAGCAATTTAAAGACGTTTTCACGTCAATATAAAACGTTTTCCAATATTGGGTGTTGAATTAAAACAAACAAACAAAAAACATTCGACTGTTTATAGACTTGTTATTTTTTTGTTTCGTTATGTACACTGCTAGAAATATTTTTTCGATACAAAATAGTGGTTTTCGCCAATATCCAATCATAACGTTTCTGCGAAAATAATATATAATTATTTTTAATGGATGGTTGTATAGTTTCCGTTTCTTCAGTTTTAATGTATACTATGCATCTAATAAAATCTTAGCCAAGTCAAAACTATACATTGTTTTTTATGAAGTTGTTGTTGCGAGGTCTGAGAACAATTTTAATGCCAATTTCTTTTTTTTTTTATCTGAATGTAAGTTCCAAAATCTACCGGATAGATTTTGATAAAATTTTGCATAGATATTCCCGTTAAGTCTGTAGGCTATAAATATCACGCTATTTACTATGGGGGATGAGCAATATTGCAATTTATTCGTATTCGTCTATAGTTTACCGCAAATTCTAAAAACACGAGCCAGAAGGTTCGAATATTCCACGCGAACAAAGTCTCGGTCACAAGCTAGTATAAAAAAAAAACATAAATCGTGGTTTTATTTCACGTTCGTTGTTTTGTTTTACTGAGCAGATTTGGAAGGATTTGATTTTGTTAAACATACATGATAGGCTTAAAAGAAAAACGACGCGTTTGTGTGCAGTGAATTTTTTTGTCAGCCTTCGGGTTATATGTCCTGTGCTAATAACTATTTCTTTTGTCGTATTTTACGCCATTGTATAACGGTTCAGAGAATACAGCTTCCATCGATGCCTAACTTTTGATTTTGTTCTGTCAGAGAAAATATATGAACACAACATCAGAAATCAAGAAAAGGGCTCTGAGTGAGGACGCCTATATGGCATGTAAGTAGAGATTATCTCCGATGGGAGCAGCATCGGATTTAAAGATTTACTTTCTAACCATTGCCAAACCACTCGAATCAAACGGACAACAGTATAAAGACGGATTTCAATGCTTTCAATTTGTTTGTATATTTATTTCTGTCATATAAAGAGGATATAAAAGTATTAAGTTTATTTTCTATACGGATATTTTGTCTGTTATTATTTGCAGAATGCATTGGATGTATTCTAAATCCTTAGTTTTCAAGAGTTAGCCTATGTAGATAAGTCATGTTTAAAATAAAAGGATTTTTTTCTTTTTTTTCTTTATTTATTCGTATTTTGCAACTAAAATAAAACGTAGGTACAAAAAGGAATTCCGCATAATACCTATTGTTATTAATTACATATACAATATTTTGGTAAAATAAGTTGTCGTTAGACTCTGTCTGATTTCATATATTATATTGAGTTTGTCCATCCGCAAAATCAGAATCTGGCAATAAATACCCTTAACTACATGCCCATTGACCACCTACCTAACCCTTCGGGGAAAACCGGCGTGAACTTATGTAATTACATTCCCCAAATTGGAACTTTCTTAGTTTTGGTACATACCACTCTACTTGTTCATGTAATAATGTAACGTGTACCTAATCTAGAAAAACTATTCAGCTGTCCCTCATATTATTTTGTGTTTACTTAAATCAATTAAATGTATGGGACTTTTTTGCGATCTCAGGGTCGGTTCCACAGTAAAAGTTTCATAATCATAAGTACATTTCAAAGACACGGCGGGCTCAGTGTTGAGCATTTAAGGTACGATGGCAAGCATTTGCCCCGAGTCTTAGCGTTGCTTTATAACTTTTGTATCTCATATTCCTATTTTCCCAGTGACATAATGAAAACTGTTGTGGTACCTATATCCTAACTAATACACTCGAGAGCAATGAATCCGGGTCACTTAAAGAATCCTAAAAATCTCGGAAACTAAAAATGCTAGGTTAATGCAATAAATTGTATTTAATAGACAATGTAATACTCCTTAAATGAAGGTATTAAAACTTCTTAGTTATTGTAAAGTTATATCATAAAAAAATCAAATTTGAAAAAGGGCCACTTTCGAAGATGGAACTACGAAATTACAGCATTTGGTTTTGCTTTTGTTTGTAATCTGTCATTTATGTGGGTACATAAACCATGTTGATAGTGCTCTATATTAATTATTCAAGCTGAAATTATGTCGCTTACGCCTGAAGAATGCACCAGAATACTTACAATGCTGGAAACCGGCCGGAGTCAGCGCGATACAGCCAGGACTGTCGGTGTGTCGCTGTCAACAGTACAAAGAGTTCTCCGACGTTACGAAGAAACTGGTTCTAACCTACGCAGACCAGGAACGGGCAGAACCAGGTGTACCACAGCACGAGAAGACCGATACTTGGTGAACACCATGCTTCGAAATCGCTTTCTTACAGGAACTGAACTCACAAATCAGTTTCGACGCCTCGGAGGAAGTAACCCAAGTGCATGGACAGTAAGACGTCGGCTTGCTGAATCTAACTTAAAACCCCTTAGACCTGCAAACGGCCCTAAACTGGAGCGTGGGCATCGTATTTCAAGACTAAGATATGCCCAGAGCCACGTAAATTGGAGTATTGAAGATTGGTCAAAAGTTATGTTCTCCGACGAATCAAAATTTATGCTCTACAAGCACGATGGAAGACACAGAGTGTATCGAAGACCAGGGGAAAGATTCAAGCAAGCATGCATCGAAGAAAAAGTAGCCTACGGTGGTGGGTCTGTACTTGTGTGGGCCGGAATTTCTTCTGAAAGTCGCACAGAGCTGGTGATCATAGAAAACGGCTCTTTAACTAGCGAAAGATATGTGGAAGAAATCCTCAATGATCACGTTGGTCCATTTATGGTCAATTTAGGTGAGGATGCTATATTTATGCATGACAATGCCCGACCGCATACAGGTAGGATTGTGAATGACTACCTTCAAGAGATGAATATTACTCGTATGGAGTGGCCAGCGCGCAGCCCGGATATCAACCCGATCGAGCATGCTTGGGACGAGCTAGGCAGATGCGTAAAACAACGAAACCCTCCCCCAATCACGCTTCGTGAGCTCAAAATTGCTCTCACAGAGGAATGGGAGAATATTCCCCAAAATCGTATAAGGAACTTGGTGTACAGCATGCCAAACCGCGTAAACGCAGTAATGGAAGCACGAGGAGGCAATACGAAGTATTAAAATTCAAGAAAATCGTAATAAAGTTCAAAAATTTCATGTTTCCAATTTTTGTTTTAAGGAGAGATCAGCAGTTTTTTTCTTTATGTAATTTTGTGTTAATAAAATGTATGGTGACTCATATTTTTTTTACTTTCATTTAAGGAGTATTACATTGTCTATTAAATACAATTTATTGCATTAACCTATCATTTTTAGTTTCCGAGATTTTTAACATTCTTTAAGTGACCCGGATGCATTGCTCTCGAGTGTATTATAAATGCGAAAGTGAGTTTGTTTGTTTTTTAAGCTTCCACGCTAGAACGGCTGAACAAATTTAGATGAGATTTGGCACATGGTACACCAGGATTCGGGGTAGGACATAAGATAATTTCTATACCGATATTCTCACGGGATCATGACTTATGCGGGTGAAAATGTGGGGTGCAGCTAGCTGCGACAAACAACTTTGCGACAATCGTTGCCACAGAGATCGGTCTGTGGCAACTATTGTCGCAACAGTTTTTGATACTTTCTTGAACACCTTCCTACAGAAGAATATTACGTCACATGATGCTCAGCACGGTTTCCGCCACGGACTATCAACAGAGACTGCTATATTGTGCCTAAAAGAGACAGTATAAGCTATCTATTACGTAGATAATCAGAGTCCTATCTTGTCTTGCTTTATTGATATGTGAAAGGAATTTGATATGGTGAATTATGATGATATGGGGTAAGTTACGCAAAACAAATACGCCATTAGAAATTATAAAGATCTTTACAATGCCAAAAAATTGACTTTCTTATTATTGGAAAAGTCCTCAGAACGTTTTCCTCCGATTAAACTAGCAGATAATATCTCAAATCGCGTTCAAAAATTTATATTTCTCGGCTATATTGTAACCGCGGGCATCAAAGATGATCTGCAGGCCTAACATGACACACGCGACAATTACTCGCTCTCGCGTGAGTAATTTTTGTCTATTTCGGTCACTTTCTCGTTTTCTGACAGCGTTTCCATACAAAATATTCGACTCCTTCTGTCAAAATTGATGTTTTCTCTACAAACCCTAACATGGCACCTTAGTTATCTCGATTTTTGACAATTCAACACGAGATAATCTCCGATTTTTCTATCATTTAGTCGTATTTACTCGTCGTCGATTTTGACGACGAGAAGAGTAGACAAAATTATGATACAAAAAAAAAAACTCCAAAATAACATGGCAGTTTCATAATTGTACTTATTTAAGTCATTTTATTTCACAATATATTAATAATGAAAATACTTAGTTTTAAACTACTATTTATATTGAAACGACGTGTTTTATATGGAATTTTTCGTTTTTTGTATGGAAAATATGAAAAAATATTACCTACATGTTGTGTTAGGGGTTTAGGGGTTTTATAAAGGGGGTCGAAATTTTCATTATTTTTTCGATAGGACACACCATTTTCGAGATATAAGCAAGAGAAAAGAAAAAAATACAGTATTGTTTTTGCACCGTCGAGGTGTTGGTGTGAATTTTAGTTAATTTTTTAATCGTTATTAAATACTTAGACAATCAAAATTTTAGGTGAAGAACGTAAAATTCTGAGCAGCAAAATTTCCATTTTCACTAAATTAAGTGCCGTCAAACTAAAATATAGTTAAGTTGTGTCAGTTTAGTCTATTTTATAATGGACAATCGTCGGTTGACAAGAATAATCTAAATTTTGGTGATTTTTAGTCTAGTTTAGAGGCATTTGTGACAAGAGAATCGGCACCATTGAATGAATGAAACGGAATCTCAAGCCGATGTTGCTATCATAAAAATAATTTCTTTTTAATAACATGCAACATCGGTTTCTCGTCGCGAGATAGAAGTGTGAAGATGTGAAGTGAAGACATCCAGAATCATTATAAGTTTACAAAGCGGGCTCACTACAAACATCACTAACAGTAGCATCCTTACGAAACTCGTATAACCTCCAAGTATATCTGTTTATTTGAAGCAGGGCTTTCAAAACTAATCCTTCCTTCACAAAGGTCATTGCTACCTTTGTTCTTGCCAACTGTTTGTTCTATCTCTCCAAGGCTTTTTCTCGAGCCTCCTAACTCAAGGCCAGGGCCTCAGATTTGTAATTCTATTTCATTTGTTGGACTTTAATTGCTATTAATGGGTCTGTAGTGTGTGGGTGAGTGGAAAAGAAATCTCACTTTAAATTGGACATGATTGTCTTGGGCCTGCGAAACTAATGGAAAAAATGGCTCGAAAGGTCAAGTATTTTATGTTTTTTTGCTCCTTTATATACCTGGCCAAGATTATGTCTGGAGACTGGCCTCTGAGTTTGTTTCGGTTTTTTTCTCAGTGTCATCAGCTATGAAGAACTGAATTCATCTAGTTTTAAAACATAAGTTATTTTTGAGTGTTTTTTCGTACCGATTAACAGAAACACAATATAATTTTATAAATCATATAATTTATCAATTGATAGTATTTAAATGAGTGACTAAGCTGTAAATTAAAGTTTTAAGTGACAAAAATAATGCATTTACGTTATTGTATTACTGACTGCGAGAGACGAGAAATCAACAAAACAGCAACTTACAAACACTAATTTAAGTTACTTAAAATACAAAATGAGAAGCTTTATAATATTTGAGCGACCTAATATTTGTTTGAGTGTCAACGTTACGTCCTGCATTTTTTTTTCAGTATTTGGCATATTATTTATTTATACTGAGCGGCATTTTATCTTAAATGAAGTGTTTCGAATAGAAAAACCACTTTGAAATACTACAATACAAAGAAAAAGGGTCGGTTAGAAAATCTTCAATATCTTCAAAAGTACCTGACCTAGCTTTATGTAATAAAGACTAAATTAAAGGATATTTGATGCTACATTAAATAATATTATCCATGGTGTAAGGTGTAGTAAAAATAGCCAAGTAACTGCAGCCAACTTGGAAGTAGCGTTCGCCGGCCGCTGCCGCGGCACCGCTCGCTCCGCTCGCTCGGCTCACGCGCGTTTGGTCACAGTAGTGGTATTCTGTAACCATCTCACCGTGAAAACTTAGGTGAAGTGAACGTGAAGTGAACTGTCATTCCAGCTGCTGCTTGGGACTGACAGCTCACTCCAAGCTCACTTCACCTAAATTTTCACGGTGAGATGGTTACAGAATAGACCGGCTGTTCTAACCTAACCTATTTGGTCGGGGTGCCACTTGCATAAAGTGAACTTTTTAGTAGTTCGTTATGTAAAACCACAATTGGAAAAATCGTCTCTATCTTAATATTGAAGTTGTCCTCTTTATACTAAATACAGAGAGGACAACTACTAACGACTAACTAAATTAGTAATTTAATCGCACGGCTAGAATTTTAATGTCTGTAATGGATTAATCACAACCCACTTTTTATAAGCTCGTTCTGGATTTTATTATTAATCAATATTCGTCGTTACTTAAATTGAGGAGCTCGTAGCTAAGTAATAACTGCCGCACGGGTCGATCCGTCAGGTTAAGCTACGCTTGCCGGGGTTGGTCTGTGGATAGGTGACCATCTTTACGTACCGAGACTCCTCCGTGCCTCGGAAAGCACGTTAAGCCGTTGGTCCCGGCTGTCATTCGTGGATCTTTGACAGTCGTTGCGGGTAGTCAGAAGCCCGAAAGTCTGACATCCAGTCTTACCAAGGGGTATCGTATCACACAATTACTGGGTTGTGGAGGTCAGATAGGCAGTCGTTCCATATAAAATACTGGTATTCAGCTGCATCCGGTTAGACTGGAAGCTGACCCCAACGTAGTTGGGAAAAGGCTGGGCAGATGATGATGATTCGCCGTTACTTAAATTCATTCCGCTCAAGTTATTAAAACAGTATCTCATCATCAATCGTATTAAAATAGAAGTCAAACGGTATCCGAAATTTAATAATAATAATAAAATAAATTCTTAGACTACGTAAAACATTAGGTACTTTCAATAAATGTTACTAAAAAATGACGACGTTAAAATTTTACTCCACATTACACATTATGTATCCCGCTGAATAATCATTCACTGCCACATTTACAGGGCCTGTTAATTTTGTTGGCCACAATAGCAACCAGGCGGTTGGAGATATCGCCAACTGTAAAACATGAAAACCAGCATTGGTTCACGTTCACTACAAAATCATATTGATATAATTTATGCATTTTCATTAAGTTGTCTCCGCTTCTTGAATGTTTTTTTTTTACTTCATTTAAATATTATTTGTGCAATCTAGATATTTATATGAATAAAGATTTTTGGTTAATTAAGATTGTGGATATTGCAAAGCAGTATTTATTTTTAGTAAAGTTCACCTTAATTCAATCCTCTTTCGAGTGACCGCAAAAAAATCATGTCTGTTGTATCCTTAAATATTTATTGTATTGTATTATTGTTTTTTTATTGTATTGTTTTGTATTGTATTTGTTTTTATTATTTGTTGTTAAAACGGCAACAGAAATACATCATCTGGGAAATTTTCAACTGTCTAACTATCACGGTTCATGAGATACAGCCTGGTGACAGACGGACAGCGGAGTCTTAGTAATAGGGTCCCGTTTCCCTTTGGGTACGGAATCCTAAAAATGCTGCAATTACCGCTATTACCAGGCTATAAAGCGACCACTATAGCATTAAAAAAAATAACAATTAAAGCGATAGATAAATTGCTCTACAACGATTTACATATTTATGAGGGGAGATTATTACGCTCTGCGTGGGAACTATGAACTAGCATGGTAACTTATCCTTGCAGATTGCTGGTACCTACTGGAGAAAAGTCTGATGTTTTTAGAAAACAATCTAATTACATATATTAGAGAATTGAATAGAATTATGCCGTTTTAAGGCTCTCACTTCTGGTGGGACAATTTTCATTTTCATGTTTTTATAAAAATTGTTCTACTAGAGTCGCTTGGTACCTATCTGCGAGAGCCTTTATAGTCACTTCATACAATCATCAAGAATGTCAGTTGTAATTTGTATAAACGGACGAGTTATGTTGGTAGCTAATTTGCTAAAAAAATAATTTCCTTGACTTTACATCAATATTTTTACAATGCTCATTATGGCATATAAGCTCAAGTACTTATACTACTTAATTAAAGTACCTATTAAACTGAAAATATTGCATTAGGCTGAAAATTAATATTGTTTGAATTTATTTGTGTAAAACGCAGTAGTTAAGCCAATAGCAGGTAAGTTTTGTTGTATCAATCAATAATTTTGTCATAATAAATAACGACAAAAGTTGATAATATTTATCCTTTTCAGATAACACTTCGAGGAAACATAACTGGAGAAATGTGGGTGTACAAGTACTATACACCTCTGCCTAACCCATCCAAAATACAGGCGTGATGTTGTTCTATGTGTGTAGTTCAGGGATTAAATAAGCGTAATGTACTGTTATTTTTGTAAATTAATGAGTTCTATTTCTGTGACTTTACAATAATTTCCGCTTTATTGTGTATCGCATAAAGTGATATTCTTCATAATTAATATTTCAAATGGAGTGTGACTACTTGCTTCAATAAATCTGCCTAGCCTTTTTCCAACTATGTTAGGGTCGAGTTCACTACCTGGATGTAGCTGGATACCAGTGTTTACTTGGAGTGACTGCCTATCTGACCACTACAACCCAGTTACTTGTTAACACGATACTCCTTGGTAAGACACGTTCATTCCGAGACAATATGCGAAATGCAAGGGTTACCTATCCAGGAATCGACGCCACACGGGTCGAAACTTCGATCGAACCGTGGGGCTGTTATTATTAAGCCAAACCCCTAATAATAACCTTCATGAATAACCAAATATTGTGTGAGTACAAAGTTTGAAACAGTGCTCCTAAAACATAGCCATAACTTAACGCTACAGTAAAGTTTGGCAAAGGATTAAATAATGTTCAGCCATTTCAATGGTTTTATCGTTTTTAACATTTTATGTTGATTGTTTCGCATTCCACAATTTATTTTAACTTTTCGGAAATATTAACGACAGTCATGGAATTAATGAAATATGATCCCTTTGTGGATATTTATTACGAAATCAGTTAAAAGTATGGTACTTTTATTTCTGCAAATCAATTAGGCATTTAAAAAAAATGGGTGACTTCTGATATCTCTTGGACAAAATCACATAGTACGGCATACGAGTACTTTTGCTAAGTTTAGCATATTATACTACTTATTAGAAAAAAATATGTATATTTGTTGAAATCTACTTCATCCAATCCGAATTAACAAATTTGCCAAACAAGAGTTTTCATCTTAGATCTTCTGTAGAAGATAAGAAGGTAGAAAGTACTGTGGTACCTATCTAATAATCAAGTAGTTGAAGTATAAAGTTGTTTTAGTTTCATAATACACAAAAACACTTGGCACGGTTCGCGAGACTTATAGCATGCAAAATTAGATTGTTTTGCGTTTGCTATTTTGTTTTCAAACATATAATTTATAAAGAATAAGAATAATAATTACAAAGTTTCATTATAAGTTTAGTGAAATGTGCACTCCAGATGTTGCGTTACTAGCCGGGCATCGAAATTGAAGTGTTTTTTTGTGTTTTTCTGTTGTTGTAAAAATATATTGCCAAAAATACATTCAAATAGTACAAAAGTGGGTGGAATTAGCGTTTATGATCTCAGGCGAGAGGTCTAGTGCTTAAGTACGAGGGAATAACAGCCACAGGACCCAGTTGCAAGTTGCCTGGTGAGACCTTTCCATATATTTCAGGAATCCGTTAAAGAGTTCCGTCTAGAGTGGGTCTCATTATAAATCCATAGATCTTTTATGCTGTATTTACAATTTATTCGACTATCTTTAAACTATAATACGCGTGTGATATTTGTGTAGTGCGCAAAATGTGTTCCAATAGGGTATGTTTTTTGCGAGTGCGCATTCTGTTGTTAGACATTTGGTGTGGTCGAGGGTCACAGGTAGCTACCTGTTGACCAACTAAGAAATCCTTTTAGTTTTAGTGCTTTTGACTCTGACATTGGATTTTGGAACCTATAACTTCGAAGGCAAGTGTTGTTTTGTGTGTGGTGGTAAAGTTATTTTTGTGATGAAGTGTTTAAGTTTATTTTAATAATTGTGAAGTTCAAGATGGCTGGAGACTGAGATAAGGTTAAGAAGACTGCAAGTGAGATTGACAAGAAACCTGAAACAGATAGTAACCAGAAGAAGACAATGGAAACAGCAATGTGTAACATAGCATAGCAGTGACATAGAAAAGAGTCGAAAAAGCAGATAACCCCGACAAAATATGAACCGGTGACGCTGGATATAAACCAATCTGGCGGCGACGTCGTTAAAAGATGCCAATCCATAGATAGCTATCACCCGACTCTCCACTAGTCCATTGCCTACTCAAGGATGCATATCCGGTATGGCTCGAATCCTTCCATATCCTTTTGGCACGGTTTTCTTACCATTACCACGCCCCCCGATCTACTCCCTGATATGTAATGACCTTTGTAGCACCATGCAACATGAGACTCTAAGGGCTAGTGCAAATCTTGGGGTTCATTCGATTTATCGAGTCTGGTTAAACCACGCTGGGATCGATGTATTACATTAATTCATTCATATAACACCCGAGTATAAAGCACAGTTTGCGTTAGAAGTTTTTGTCGACTTTTTCAATAGTAAAAGTCAGTCGGAAAAAAACTTAATTTACACTAAAGTAAATTTGATTTTTCTTTTAGTGGAAATAACGTCAATTTGGAAACAAGGAATTAAATACAGAATACTTAGTAAATTATGTACTTAAAGAATAATATCCTCGGGCGCTGCTTCCGTACGGAACTTATGGCAACAGAGATTTTGATACAATGCCCATGAAACAATAGAATAAATAAAGATGAAGAGTTTATAACAGAACAAGCATTGGTTTATTCTAATAATCATGACTACTTACATAAATTGCCTGAGGTCTGAATAAAGAGAAAGGTGCGTAGGGACTAAAAAATACGCTAACAATGCTAAAATATTTATTCGCAGTTTCCTTTGTGTTATAAAAGTATTGGAAAACTTGATAACCGCCATACAAAAATACGAAATATTTCAATCTACATACCTAATATTTTTTGCGAGAAAGGCACAGCCCGTTACTTACTACAGTCAAGAAAATGCGTTCCTAACACCTTTTATTTTGACAATTTCTAGTTGTTATAAGGATCGCAAAACACCATATTCGATAGTATGGAACTGACAATTCTCAAGAACGCATTCTTAACCATTATACTACAACCATTAAAATTATTTGTTTGCCTAGCACGAATGCGTGGAGTAAACATAAATACGAAATATTTTAAAATTTTAATAGGTACACGATTTGTACATAATAATTAGTTAGTTTAAAGACCCTATTCATATGCATGAGATACTTATTGTGCTTGTCGCAAAAATTGAATCCAAAATGCTTTAGGATAGTTTTATTTTCGTTTAGAAAAACCGTTCCAATTTACATTACGCTTACGTCACACGTTCGTGTTACGAACTCAGTAATACCTACATTAAACTGTGGGACTTAGAAATAAACAAGACGTTCCATCCACTGCGCTATTTCTACGATTTCATTTGTTTCAAAACGCGAATTTTAGCGTAATCGCAAACCACACTAAAGCGGAACTTAAGAACGGAATCTATTTCAGTATGTTTTCATTTCAGCGTGAATTTAATACGTTATAAATTGAAGAGCTGTACTTTTCAAAAGGTAATATTCCATTTAGAACCAAATGCTTTTTTCTATTTTTCATTGGGCTGGCGTAACAATAAATTGTTCACATAGGTAGTTGAATTAAAAGTTTTGCTAAATCAGACGGCTTCCACCAAAAAATAAGTTACAGTACATAGTGATACTGTTTTTCAAAAAAAGTAATTCATTTCAATTCGAAATAACGTAAAAATACGGTTTTGGAACGAAGCTTAATTTTATCCGAATTATTTTTCTCAATTTCTGTAAAAACAAAAAAGCTACTAGGTACTTACTCAAATATTCTGAGTAGTAGGTTTTTTGTAAACGTTAGAAATTTACAGACGTAACTGAAACTGGGAAAAATAGGTCTGTGATAACACGCAAAACAGACTGCGAACAAAAATAAAACTTGATAATAACTGGAACAATTTAATCATCGTAATAACCGCCAACTTAAAGTTTTACGGTATCTTGCTCCACATTTCGTACAAATAATATTATATAATATAATACTTTTAAATTATTCTCTGTTATATTTTTAAAACGTGGCGATTCAATTTTATTTTTTACCAAGATTGTCCATGGAGTTTCTTCTCCGTAGTAAACTAATACGCTTTAGAATGGGCAACTAGCTTCATCTTACTGACTGACCGACTCCTTCATAATTCAAAAGTGCTCGTAAATGTTTTAATTGATTGTGATTTCAATAATAATAAAAAAACTTGACTGCCTCGTTGATCTAGTGGTCGCAAGCGTTACTGCTGAGTTCGATGTGTCGGTCGGGCAAAGTGTTTATTGGGTTTTTCCATAAGAAATTTCTCAGTAGCAGCACAGTGTAAAGAGCATATTCGTTTATAGACTGTGGTAGGAGCCCGGAGTCTGGATTAGGACACATCTGTCTGGATTACATGGGACTTAAACAAAACTGGCGAAATGTGGGTGAAATATAGGTAAATACATACAGACATATATCCTCCTCCTTTTTTGAAGTCAGTTAAAAAGAAGTAATCCGTTTTAGCTGAAGGAATGATATTCCAAGAGCGTCTTCATCAAAGTCAAAGTCAAATAATTTATTTCAATTAGGCACAGTCGAGCAGCGTAGCAGAGTTAGAGCAGCGGTGGCCCAGTGGTGGCGGCCCCGTCTTACGAACAGTAAGTCGTGGGTTCGAACCCAGACAGGAAATTGTTTCATCACCACTGCTCTCAAAACGGTGAAGGAAAACATTGTGAGGAAACCGGCATTGTGCTAGAACCAAAAATTCGAAGACATGTGACATCTACCAATCCGCACTGGGCACGCGTGGTGGATTTTAGCCCACTCCCTCTCATTGAGAGGAGGCCGTGTCCCTGCAGTGGGAACGTTATAGGCTGATGATGAGGCACAGTCGTAAATTCCAAGATGTAGTTTTTGTTATGGAGAAGAATGGGCAAACAACTCCACCGTTACTCTTTTAAAATGTTTTCACAATATCTTGTGTACATTTAATTATAATAATGATTTGTGAAGACGATGCACCTAGAATAAGATTACTATACCACGATAGGTAATAAGAATTAAAAATGAAGCAATGACAGATAAATTAATTATATGATAGATACATGGTGCTCACATATCAAAACAAACATTGTAAAATTATACGATATTCCTAACATTTTATCAAGTAATACTAATAAGTCAGTGTGTGTTTAAATCAGTCCATAGGCTTATAACCTCACGCCCGTCGGTTTTTATTAAAGACCGACAGGCTAGAGTTTATAGGGGACTATCCAAAAATGCAACAATTTTGCAAGGTCCTATTATAGTTTCCTGCTTTATTTAGCAGCACCGTGGTATTGTGACAATTTTGAATTTTATTGACAAATATGGCACATTGTCAGTTATATTAAATAGACCTCACAAATATTTGTCGAAGAGCATAAAACAAAACAGCAAAAAAATGAAGATGGCAATAGTAGGTACCAAAGTTGGCAATAATACCTATTAGATTCAAGTACCTACATGGTAGCTAGCTAAAGGTAAACGCTTTAAAAAAAACTTAGTTCCTTTAATCCTTCCTATTAACTCCAAAGTGCATAAAAAAGCTAATCTCATCATGGAGATAGCGGAACGAATGAAAACAAGTTAGTGTAATGTTTTATTTAATTGCATGTTATATCAGCCAGCATTACCATTATGTACCATTTAGTGCTTGCCATCGTTAGATTTCATTCATTTTGTTAATTCCTTCTTTTTTTTAAAAAAAACTTCGAAAGCCGATTCGTTTCGAAGAAACGTCGTTAAAAGTCTCAGGCTGTGTTTGTTCTTTATCACATTTTTATACTTTTAAATCACTTTTATAATTAATTTACTAGGAAAACAGGTTGAAGCCGTATCGTCATCCCTAGGCAAAGTGGTATGTTTGTATGCTTTTTTACTTTTCAATGAATACGAAGCACTTTCAAAGTGATTGCAACCTGTCTGCCCTCTACTAAACGTCCCCTTTGTTACGCTATTGGAAGCCTTATAAGAGAGTGGCCTCCATAGTGCACCGTAACCCAACAAGCTCCAACAGCATTCTGAAAGTAACGGCAGACCGGCTAGTAGACTGTCCATTTCTTGGACACAGGATCTCACCCGACATGTCTACTTGAATTCGTTTGTTTTTTTTGTGGTTTACTAACATAGTTCTAAGTACCTACTAACTAACACGAATATGGATGTTATGTAATAGATAGTCCTCCTTCGGTCCTTCAACTTATCCCTATCTACTGCTGTGTTGTCAATCCTTATGAAAGAAATTGAGTTCGTCCCGTTCTCATCTCCTCCTGGGCCTGCCGCGTTGCCCTTTGATCCTGTTTGGGATTTAAGCCCATAGCTCCTCCTAGACGAGGCCAGCCTAGTTCCATTTATGCTTGGCGGCCGTGGGACCTGCGTTAGGAATTTGAGCTTTGGAACGCAATATCGAATCCCTTATACGATCAGTGGGAAGAATGCACATGTCCATGAGTTTTCTTTTCAGTGAGAGAGGATATAATAATGAAGGGACCTCCCCTTCATTATTATTTTCATCGACCAGCACAACATTATCCCGAAAGGCATCTCACCTCAAACGGATATAACGCCTCAAATAGCAGGATACCTCGCTTGTGAAGCGATGGAATACTAACCGAGAAAGATATGTAACTGCGATTAGGTACGATTAGGATTTACGTTGTTATAAAAAGAGCAGAGAGAGAGTTTAAGTTTGAGTCGAGAAAAGTCCGCTGTTGGACATAGGTCTCCCCCAAACGTCACCACAGATACCGATCCTGTGCTTCTCGCCTCCAGTGAATTCCCACGGCCTTCACATAGTCTTCGATCTACCTCGTGGGAGGCCCTCCAACATTTCGCCTTTCGGTATGTGGTCGCCACTTCAGAACGGCCATCCGTTCTGCGAGAAATATGCCACTGCTGTCTTGCACGCAGTGGCATATTTCATTGTGGCATATGGCATTTATAATACTTACTCAAAATAAAAATCTATTTCCAAATGTGTTCACTAAACTTAATTCAGTCTACAAAATTATTGACATAACATGTAGGTACCTTTCTTTCTTCATGTGTGATAATTCAAGTGGAAACTAGCATGCATGGCATGTCTCCTTTTGTTGGTTTGGGAAATTAACCAACGATAATACAGCTGGGTGGGTGTGCATTCACATGTAGATTGTAAATTTCGGTTATTGTGTACCTATAGTAAAGTATGCATTCAAGTAAGTATATGTGTAATAGTTAAATTATTTATAACAAGTGTAATGTGTATTATAAAGAAACAAAATTTATAAGAAAACAAAAATTATTTAAAAACTAAAATATAGCATCGATAAATTCATCACACTTATTCGACGGCTAAATTACAAATTTAACGATTGGTATCCTTGATGATGGAACCTTGGAAGGCGGTGTAAAAACTGTTTTAAATGACCTAAAATTGTTAAAAAATGAACTTTATTCCATTGGCCTTGATCTCAACCTTTTGAAATGTGAACTATACTTAGCGGACAGTACCGACAGACAACTGACACTTCCCAAATTTATCACTCCATAAATTAAAATTATTGAAAAAAGCTCTCTTCGTCTCCAACACACACACAACGCACAATCTTCGAGAATTCCTTTCCCATTTTTATTGAGGAAAAAATACAAAAGGAGACGGAAACAATTACATACAATCTTGGGCCTGAATGTAACGATATGAAAATTGTGTGAATGAATAGATTCAGTCGGCAACTGTCTAGTGTCAATGTCAGCCAGCATGCATGCCAGTGACATAGACTAATAATAAAAGATTTTAATCGTTATGAAATTTATAATTATTATGTTGGTTTTTCAGTAATTAATTGATATTTTATTTATTAATATGACCGTTTTTTTTTTTTTTAAACGTTGCCCCACACTAGGAATTTCTCCTGTATCGTGGGTGCGTTTACAAACATATAAAGTCACATACACAAACAGCCAGACCCGAAACAACTACTTGTAGGTCATACAAAAATATTTGTTCCGTGCGGGAATCGAACCCGCGACACGCAGTGCAGCAGTCAATCGCTTAACCAACCGCACCAACCGTGCCGTCTGCACAAAATTAAATGCACTGTACTTATATAATATCAATAATAGTGTATTAAATTACTTTGAATTAATTACCTAGTGCGAAAGTATTTTTTTTGTAATCGTGTAATTTTATTACTCAATTAATCGATAAACTCACGAAAACTATCTTTCTCTTATTTCTCAGCTTCCAGATTGAGAATTGAGCAGATTTTTGATATTCAAAGATAAACAATATGACTATTTTTTAAAATCATATCTCAACTTATTACATTTGGGTCCACCATTTCCCATCTCTTTTCAACGAAGTTTCGGAAAGATTGTTAAGAATTAATATGCATTCGGCCATCACCTTAATTCGTTACTGTTGTTTCGGCCCTAAATTAACATATTTTCTTAGTGCTTCCCAATTATGGAAGCACTCACCTTTTAGAAAATTGTCAGACACACATTAACATAACTACTTTATTCTACTATACTATACTATATATATCATTACTAACTAACAATTTTAAATGTGGCATTGACAACCGAGCTTGGGCGCAAGCTACTCTTCCTTTTCTTATGGGAATAATTTTTATTAATTATTAGTTATAAGTTGTTATGTGCCACTTCATTAAAATAACTCAGTACAGAAAAAAAACAATGAACTTTCGGGGCCGACCTCAACGTTTACATCAGCGTGTCACATCCAAACAGCGTGTCTCTATGCCTTTTCGCCTAAAAAATGAGACAGTACTTACCATACATTGTTCCGATTTTGTCAGCCAATTTGCGAGAGATTGCACCGTCACATAACGAGTCGAAGCAGGCGCTTAAAGCCCGGGCACATGCGCTGGAGCCGATCTGAGAAACAAAAGGAAGTATTAGTAATTTACTTGATACAAATCTACACTAATATTACCTACAAAGAGAAAAGTTAAGAGAATAAACTCAAAAACAACTGGATCGATATTAAAAACTCTTTCAAATTATCATTGAGTAACATAGGCTATAATTTATAATGATATCAAGCGGGCGAAGTCGCTGCCGGAAGCTAGTCATTTATACAACCAGATAAAGAAAGCGCAAGTTCTGAGAGTGAGTAGGCAGAGTGAGTGCTGAACTAAGCACTAAGCTGCCTATCACACTTCTGACCCATGTCTACAAGCTGTTTTCGAGAGTCATCACAAACCCTCTCGCACACAGTTTGACGATTTCCAACTTGCCGAGCAAGCCGGATTCCGTAAAGGCTTTAGCACCGGAGACCACATACATACGCTGCGGCAGGTTATACAGAAGAAGTATAATCTGCCTCTCTGCTTAGCGTTTGTGGATTACGAGAAAGTCTTCGATTCGATCGAGACATGAGCAGTGCTGCAGTCTCTTCAACGGTGCCAGATCGACTATCGGTAGGTACATCGAGGTGCTAAAGTGTCTGTACTAAAACGCCACTATGTCAGTCCAACTCCACGAACAAACCTAGAAGCCTATTATTCTGCAGCGAGGTGTGAGACAAGGAGACGGTTATCTCTCGGTGGCCCTTTCCAGTCCAGAACCTTGAACACATCCTCTTCAAGGTTCTGGACTGGAAAGGGCTAGGCAACAACATCAATGGCGAGTATATCACTAACCTTCGGTTTGCCAACGATATAGTTATCATGGCTGAGACCATGGAGGACCTCAGTACAATGCTCGATGACCGCAGAAGAACCTCTGAAATGAACATGGATGAGACAAAGGTCATGTCAAATAACCATGTAAGACCTACTCGCATGAAGATCGGAGACGCTGCTCTCGAAGTCTTGAACGAGTATGTTTACCTAGGAAAAACTGACTTGCTAGGTAGGTCCAACTTCGAAAAATAGGTCAGTCGTCGAATCCGACTCGGCTGGGCAGCGTTCGGGAATCTACGCAATATCTTCCCGTCCCACATACCACAGTGTCTGAAGAAAGTCTTTGACCAGTGCGTGTTGGCAGTGACCTATGGCACTGAAACGTGGTCGCTCGTAATGCGCCTTATCAGAAGGCTAAAAGTCACCCAAAGGGCAATGGAGAGGGCTATGTTTAGAATTTCTCTACGTGATCGAATCAGAAATGAAGAAATCCGCAGGAGAACCAAGGTAACCGACATTAGCCGAAGAATTTCCAAACTTAAGTAGCAATGGGCAGGGCACGTTGCTCGCAGAACAGATGGCCGATGGGGCCGAAAGGTCTCCCACAAGATGGACCGATGACCTTGTAAATGCCACAGGAATCGGCTGGATGCGGGAGGCACAGAATCGGCCGAAGCGGCGGCGTTGCTCGGGGGAGGCCTATATCCAGCAAAGAACGTCTTTTGGCTGAAATTATGACTGTATGGAAATATGAAATGTGGCTTACTAGTGAACTAAAATATTGAACAATGCAATAATCCATATCGTAAAACCGAATATTTCCAAATGCCTTTTTACACCTAAAACGGTAACAACATCAAATTCAATGTAATAATTGCAATTCATTATTAATACGAGTATTCTAGTTCGCTAGCCACATTTCATATTTTCATACAATATTGCCAAATTAATCAAAATAGCGAAATATTTGCGACGTTGCCCACTTTCAGCATTAATGCTCTTAAGGAGAGCCTTTAAATACTCCGACTGTATACTTATAGATTTACCTATTATAGGTAGTGTGGTTATAGTTTTCCTTGCCACCCGCACATTGCGTGACATAACAATATAAGAAATGACATCAAAATCTTTAACCCATCGGAGCCTCAGGTATATTGATCGTTCCAGAAAGCACTAGGTAAGTATAGTATTGATCAAAATACTTTCGGCCTGTTGTATGTTGTATTTGCCTACACAAAACCATTATGCCTGCTTATACCCCGTAGTTAATGAAACAAGACTGTCAATGAATGAATGAATGAAAACCTACGAGTGTTGTTCCAAATTCAGTTTTGAGTAGTTGTAGACTTCACTTCGAAATTTAAACATTGTTGAGGTGATAATTCGCTGTGGTTACCTTGGATTCGGTTTTGCATAGCATAGCATAATTAAGTATTCTATGTAGAATAATTCTGACAATAATATATACTGGAACTATTTCATTTTCGTTATCACCCAAACTGTGCCTAATGAGACGTGACGTCTGCTTTATGCGTTTGCCTTTTAAAACTGGTAAAATTCAGAACAAAAATACCAGTATACAGTGTTTGCAGGTAAAAATGACAGCTGTGTTTTTCCAAGTTTTATTTTAAACTGTTTGTTGGAAAAACGGTTGGTTTCGTGCTTTTAGTATGCTAATAAGTAATAAAGTTGCTTGAAATATGAGTCACCCAATTTAAACGGTGGTGAAAGCTGAAATTTGTTTTGATATTTTTGTCGTAAACTGAGTCTACCTATTTTACCTAGGGATGTAGGTATTTTATCAAATTAAAGACAGAAACCTTTTAGTTCATTTCTGTAGTTTGGTTAAATTGTAATTGATTAATGTCATTTTTCTGCAATTATCATGATTTTAAGCTATCTATTCAGGGAGAATTGAAATTAACCAAGAAACCACATGCAAAAAATAAAAAAAACTGTGCCTGTATTGATTTTATATTCTGTGATTACTTGAACTCACACACTGACTTATTATTAGTATTACTTGTTGAAATGTTAGGAATATCGTATAATTTTACAATGTGTGTAAATATGTGAGCACCATGCATCATTACATAATTTATTATCTGTTTTTCCTTCATTTTTTATATAACATACATTATTTGACGTTGACTTTACGACGTTTATGATCTTCAAAGTAATTTTATATAAAAAATACCTAACTGTTGTAAGAACACTGGATCTTTCACTGGGAAACTAATACGTTATAAGAATAGCCAGCAAAGAATAGAAAGTAAAGGCCGGTCTGGGTTCGAACGTACGACCAACAACTCGTAAGCGCAGCCTTCACCCATGAGCTGCTCGGTTCACTGAATTTTTATATTTATTTCACACAGACATTCACGCGAATAAAATGCTTGATTACTAGTTTGCGTGAACTTAGTTCGTACGAATACCCGATCAAACATTCTGATATACTGAACAGGTGGCCTAACTATTCCCTAGTCGCAATATAAGCGATCGTCGCCTGAAAATGCGATTGTCTCATGTCGACGATGGAGCACGCTTGCCTAGAAAAAACCTATTCACTCTCGACTTATAGACGCCCAGGTTATAACTTGCAGGAAACACAGACTACGGCAGGGAATTCCACTTCTTAGCTGTAGGTAAGCACAATTAAAGTGTTCCCAAAACGCTTTGTGCGTATGGGTGAGATATACTATCGAAGAACTTCATATCTAATCAGTTTGAAAACAAAATCCCGTGAACACGATGACTACATCTGTTACCGCCCCGGTTCTACAGCGGCCGAGTGCTGCGAGCAGAAAGTTCTTACGGTGTATAGATATGAACTTCTTCGATGATACACCATCTTATGCTTCGCTCTTTCTCGCACACCGCTCGACGTCTCACTGAGCAACAGAGAGCGCGCAAAGTATATTTCGCGATAACGCGACAGTGTAACCCCAACCATTACGGTGATGCATTAACGTACGCCTTGTTGTCCGATGATGAAACGGGCTCGGCGGAATCTAACTGTACAATTCTAATGCACACTCTCAGAAATGTAACCGATAGTTTAACAAAACGGCGACAATACCCGAGCATCATGAAAAAATTGTTGGGTAAGTAGACCAGTGTTAAATTATAAGGTTAGCAGAGCTCCCCTTTACACCCTAGCTTTAAAAAAAGGTTAAAACGTTATAGAAGATACTTACTAAGTACTCCAAAATCATGTTCCAACCGATGATGAAAGCGATGAATTCACCAACGGTCACATAGCTGTACATGTAAGCGCTTCCAGTAGTGTGCGGCACACGGACTCCGAATTCGGCGTAACAGGCTCCTGTGTGGACAAAGACAATGATTTAATCATGAATATTTGATCAAAAGGAGTATGTAAGGATCGTAGTAGATCGGGCTTGCGGATGGTGAGCAATGGGTACGAGTAGCTTGGCGTCCGATAGTGACCAGGCCCGGGTCGACGGCACGTTGTGTTCCACGCCCGCCTCAAAGAGATATCAGCACAATTGACGGGGTCCGCTAGGACCGATGAATGCCGGGGCCGCGGGAAAGTCCGATAGGGATACCGTAGCCCCTGGCAAAGGCTGCAGAAGGAACACGGGTGGGTTTTAGTCAGTAAGAGTCTGACACGCCCTCCCGCTCCGCCCTGAGCGGTAGAAGTTTCTAATTTAATTTAATCACTTTTAATCTGACTTAAATCTTTTATGTATGAACAACAACCAATAAATAATTAAAAATAAAGTAACATCACCCGTGTTATCCCCGAAGGGATAGCTGAGGTGTACTATCGAAGAACTTCATATCTAAGCAGTTTGAAAACAAATTCCCGTGAATACGATGACCACCGCCCCGGTTCTATAGCGGCCGAGCGCTGCAAGCAGAAATAGTCCTTACGGTGTATAGATATGAACTTCTTGGATGGTACCCATAGTACACCGGTGCGAGAAAATCCTGATAGAAAACCCAATACCACTTTGATCGACTAGGGAATCGACCCCGATTTCATGCTCAGCAGATGCTAAATTTATAGCATTTGCAAAAATTATACTTTTAGCAAGAAACAAAAGCCTTTATTATAAAATTCAAAGAAATCAAACGTTTAGTAGAATTATATCCGCTATTAGAAGATAGTTTTAAACCAAAAGTGGGTGTTGCTTTACACTTCTATCCAACGCTTCGGGAAATGCGTTTGTGATGTTGTGTGGGTTTATCTATTAGGTTTTTAGGAATTTTTATATTTTCAAATTATAGCCTTCCATAATACATGACGACTTGAAATAGAGAGCCTGTTCAATGTTAATCAAGGAGTTTAATTTTTATCTTACTCCGCAGATGGTACCTATCTACCGAATTAAACTAATGTATGTAATGTCTTCATCATAATCATTATGACAATAAAATATGTTTTATCAATAGATAAAAATACTGTCCATTATTCAGTAAATTGTACTCTGCCATTCAATCAAATGACCCGTAGTTACTCGTACCACCCCGCGATTAACTGGCCAGCCGCATCGTGGCTAAGCTAATTCATTCACTACAGGAGGATAACTCATTATTATGGAGCATAGGTGACAGATGTGTATAATAATTAATTAATCAGTCCGTGAAACTACTCTCAAGAATTGAACTTAAACGTTATCATGATTTCATAAGATAGTCAAATATTCGACCAGTTTGAACTTAGACAGATGCATTGATTCTGAGCGCGCAAGTTTTTCTGATGACCGAAATTGTAAGTAAAAAGTTGTATAGAATAAAATGAATTCACACGGACTTACCGGAGAAGATTGAGGCAAGGGCGGCGATTATAAAGCTAATGACAACGCCAGGGCCCGCGAACTTCCGAGCAACCATCCCAGCAACCAGGTACATGCCGGTGCCGACACAAGAGCCGACACCGAGAGATGTTAAATCCATTGTCGTTAGGCATCGCTGTGAAAAAAATATATAATTACTTACTAGATCAGGTTGAAAGGTAACAAGTGAAACTTTCTGATAAAAGAAATATCAATTACTTGGTCATATACTTTTATCTTTAGAACCAGCCACCAACGAGCTATATTTTTTATTTCGATCTTTGTTCCAACAATGCTAGAGTTCTAATTACAAAAACCGAGCTTAAAGCCCGCTGTCGTTAGGTTTGACTGTCAAAATATGAAAACAATGATGGTGCACACACTCAACAAAATAGTCACATACTACAAATTTACTGAAAACGAACTGTTTCGGATATAAAATGACAACCTGTATGTACGAGTAGTGTTTAATTGTTTAATACCAATATGTTTATAGAATAAGTTTACAGAATCATATAAACCATATTATGATGCATAAGAACGTTTTACCTAAAAATTGGCAACGTCGCAAATAACTGTCAAATATTTAACTGTTTTTATTAATTTGGCAATGGTATGGAAATGTGAAATGTGATTAACTAGTGAACTAAAATATTGATTATGAAATGCAATACCTAGTTAATTTCTTATCACCGAATATTTAGTTTTAGATGTAATTGGAAACTTTCCAAATGCCTTTTTTACACCTAAAGCGATTACAACATCAAACGCAATGTTATAGTTGCAATTCATTATTAATATTCTAGTTCGCAGGTTAGCCACATTTCTTATTTCCATACAGTAATAGTGTCAAATTAATCATTTTCGACATATATTTGCGACGTTGCCCACTTTCAAAATAAACGTGCGCTCTTAAGCAGCGAAAAGTAACTTCTTCCAAGGGAATTTTATTTCTAACCGGAAAAGGTCTGCTCTAAGGCTATCTAACAAGTGTTGTAATTATTGCTGCAATTTATCATTTATACGAGTATCCTTGTCCTTTATTCCACTATGACACATGTAAATTATATTTTTAAATATTAGAATTAAAAACATTTAAAAATATAATAAATAGTAGCCCACCGGTATCGGGAACAGGGTCCAAACTACCGGCGCCGGTCAGAGCTCCAGAGAGAGGAACCTACTAGCAATACGAGCCGTGTCCAGGAGTACCGCTTTCTGAATCAAACCCTTAATCCAGCTGCCCAACGAGAGCCTCCTTAGGTGTTGGTCGAGGCTCTTGGCAATTAAGCCATTGGCTGATGTCGTATCAGCCAAAATGGCTTAATTGCCAAGAGCCTATAGGCACAATGATCGCTGAAACCACATCCCACATGTCGACAACCTCGCGAGCCAAGTCAAGATACCTAATTTGTTTATCATTCTCGGCTTTCACGAGGTTCCCGTCATGCGGGACCGTTATATCAATGATCATTGCACGCCGCTCTCCTCAATCCACCATCACTATATCAGGCTTATTTGCAACAATAGACCTGTCAGTGATGATGGATAGATCCCAGTACAATGTGATATTTCCATTTTCGAGAACTGGGTCGGGCACATACCTCTAGTACGGTACTTCCGATTCCACAAGGCTGTATTTCAGAGCAATTTGCTGATGGATAATCTTGGCTACAAGGTTGTGTCTATGCAAGTACCTACTCTTCGTTAGCTAGACGAGAACACCCGGAGATAATGTGTTGGATTGATTCTCCCGGACGGTAGCATGCCCGACAGATGACAACCGTGCCATCCTTCACAATGAATCTCCGGTAATTGTTCGTCATCATAACTTAGTCCACAATTGCACAGAGAAAACCTTCGGTTTCCCCAAAGAGGTTACCAAAACGCAGCCAGGCTACGGACGCTAATAAATCAATATCGGGTCCATGTATGGCCCGGAAGTAGCGTCCGTGAAGCTCCTTTCTCTGCTATACCTACTTGCGATCGTTAGTGTCAAGCACTACAGGCTTGCACCAGTTCTCTTTAGCCAACGAGAGCGGGGTAAGGCCCTTGTCCACCGCGACCACATCTCGATGCATCCCCCCGTCAACTTCTAGGAAATATTCCCTGAGACTGCTGCATATCTCGCGATTGTGGAGGGTGCCGGGTGCGTTTAAAAAGCCTCGGCCTTCACACTTTCGCAGAATATACAGCGAGTATACTTATTTTAAATACGGCAATAAAACTGAGTTTCATTCATTCATTTGCATTGTGTAAAATGAAGGAAACTGTAAAATTCTTATGGAATTAAAATGGGTTTGTAGCGGTTACACCGCCACATACAAACTACGCATCAAAGACATGACGTCACACAAATCCTGCATCGCGCAATTAGAGTTTACCGCGCGAACGACATAGATAAGACTATCCGAAATCAACAGTCGGGCAGTCGGCCCGCCAGACACAACACCCGTCTGGTTGGAGGATCCTCCCTTTTCTATGGTGGATAAGTGAACTTTACACCCTGTTCCTCATGCCCCTAAAGGTTTATTACAGAAACCAAAGGCTAAGTTAAGTTTTCACCACTCCCGCACGAAAGAAGTGTCTTTCCTCTACGAAAACAGTGAGGAAAGTTGGTTTTTCCTCACTGCTTGTACAGTGAGGAAAGTTGGTTTATCCTCACTGTTTGAACAGTGAGGAAAGTAATGATCCCGTTCAGAAACTAACCTTGCCTGATTTTTTTATGTTAAGTTTTACAGATATTTTAAAAAATAAAGAATTATTTTGATTTGCTTTGTGTCTATTTAATTTATTTACCTATGATGACTGAATACTTTCTTGCTGGTCGTGGTGAAAAGTTTTGTATGCAACATGTGAGCAAGTTCATTTGCTATTCGTTTTGTTGAGTATTTCGCTTACTCAGGATTGAAATTTATAATCACTCGCTGCGCTCGTGATTCTATTTTTCAATCCTTCGTTCGCTCAAGACTCAAAATCAAAACTCATAGGAAAAACGAACTTTCCTCACATGTTGGATAAATAACTATTCCCATATTCTTCGTCCATCCTATTCTTAGTCATCGTTACGAAACTTTGGTCACAATTTTGTTATGATTTGTTTCGATAAAATAGGTATGTATAATAACCTTCCGGAATAAACTTTCTAAATGATGGTGAATATCGTTCAATGTGTGGTTTAAACGAATTAAGGACTCATACAAACATGAAAACTGCCTTGGTTTATAGGTTTGAAAACTGTGTAGTATAGTTCTGTATCGCATTTTACATCGCATTGTTTCATATAATGTGTTTTATTTATGGGATTTTCAGTGAAATGCCAATTTACATCGCATTGTTTCATATAATGTGTTTTATTTATGGGATTTTCAGTGAAATGCCAATTTACATCGCATTGTTTCATATAATGTGTTTTATTTATGGGATTTTCAGTAAAATGCCAATTTACATCACATTGTTTCATATAATGTGTTTTATTTATGGGATTTTCAGTGAAATGCCAATTTACATCGCATTGTTTCATGTAATGCATAGCGAAAATAGTTTCAATACCTGCAATATTTTATTGCAAATCCAATGCATGATTCCCATATCTCATTCACATTCTATGAAAGACAAAAGAGTAAGTATTCTATGATATTAAATTTAATCTGGTAACTATCGATTCTCTCGAAATCGACATATTTTCACGAAATAGTCTATGATGATGTTTTACATTACCTATTTTATTTTAATATCATATAAAACTCCTTAAAAAAAAAAAATATAGCTACTGTAATATCTATACCATATTCTGGTAAAAACATTTTTTTGATTTGATTTGAACTGAGCTTTTCATCAACTTTCAACATAAAAAAACGCCGCAGAAAACGTAATAATGAATTTTGAATCTTTGTCAGTCGTTAAGGTAGTAGGTAGAAACCTGACGAACAGTCTTACCAAGGTATATCGTATTACCCAGGAACTGGGATGTGGAGGTCAGACAGGCAGTCGCTCCATGTAACATACTGGTTTTCAGTTGCATCGGGTTAGACTGGAAGCTGACCCCGGCAGTTGGGATACAATGTATGTGATCATTTCAGTGCGGTTCGATCTGAATTTTGTTTTGCATTCTACAGAAAAGCGCTATAGTCACTGCACGAACGCTTTTGTTAAAATATCCCTCCAGTACGACACACGTACAATTTCATTCATCCATCCATGATTGTAGCCTCATGGATGGATGAACTCGAAGTACTCGTATTTAATCCATATTTTAATCATGTTTTTGAAGCCGGTTATGTGAAAATTACAATCCTTTTATATATTAAAATCGTGTCGCATGAATACCTGTTGGAGAGCGTTTTCATTAGCATATGGGTTGTAATTAAGAGTTCATAAAAAATCATTCAGACTGTTTGATTAAAACCGGAACATTTAAAGGATTAAAATAATTTTCAGTTGCATCAATTTCGTTTTCAATTAATTCAGGCTTTGTTATTATTGGAGTTCACTTCATGGATCCAAAACTAAATGAAATACATTGTCCGAGAAAGTATCTCAATTAATTTCATAAATAATTTAATGTCCGTTTGAATAAACCCATTGCAACCTTTTTTAATATAAAATAAACATTTATCGGGTGGAATAATATTTTAATAAATCTGCTTGTGGTTTTGAACAAGAACCACAAAACAAAGCCTTCTTTCGGCCTACACACAGCAATACTCATCGTTAAAGTTAAATGGGAGTGGTACACTTTACAATTCAGTTTGTTCAATACAACTCGGCGACTGGTCGGAAAAAGGGCTGTTGCATCTTGATATGCGACCGCATTCAAAAGTGGACTGTAGCGCCTGGCAAATATAGTGAAATATTCCTTCTTACTATAATAGATCGGTAATACGAGAAGTGGTTCACGTAGGCGAACGTTTAGAGTTTCACAAATTTATACGATTTATCTGGATTGTTATAGGAAATGAAAAAGAAATCTCATTCAAATGCATAACGTTCTACTTTTCGCTTACAAGTTACTATTTTAAACTTAACAGAAAATTATGCAGCATTAACAAAAATTGTTTCTCATTTTGAAATTCCTTTGCAGAGTCGTTTGTTTTTAAAAGAAAAGCAGAAAAATATGAAAGCTTTCCGTCTGGAGTTTTTAAAGTTTTATTTCCGTTCGTAGCTTCGTTGAGGAAAATGCAATTATCACATTGAAAACACTAATTACCGACGTGAGCGACTGCTTTTCATATGTAATAGTCGAATCACACTAGGATGACGTGTCGTAAAGATTTATAATCATTTATTCTCTTCTTAATGTAGTAGTTAGGTAGGGTAGGGTATTACTTAGACACAAAAGTGGTCAAACATTAGTATCGAAGTATTGTTAAAAATCTATAAATCGTGGCCAGATCTTAGAATTGACCATTTCTTTCAAAGTCAAAGTCAAATAATTTATTTAAATTAGGCACAAAAAAGGCACTTTTGAACGTCAAACTTTACAAAAAATAATAATAACTGATTCTAGTCACCCATTCCAAAAGGTAGTTTTCGTATGGAGAAGAATGGGCAAGAAACTCCACCGTTACTCTTTAAAAAAAAACATTAAATTATCATTTAATCTTAAAATTACCAGCTAGCGTTGGCCATATCGTTTAAACGTCAACGTTTAATGATATGTCAGTCGACGTTTGGCCATATCATTAATGTACCTAGGGTATCCATGGTTTAAGGTGTAGTAAAAATAGCCAAGTTTCTGCAACAAACTTGGAAGTAGCTGTTGATTACAGTTCTAACCTAACCTGGTCGGGCCACTTTTAGCGTATTTTTTTTAAATTTTAAAACCTTATTTAATGTGCTATTTTGCATTTCACGCCGTGATAGCGGCCAGCGAGCGCTACTTCCAAGTTGATCGCTATCCATAATATCATACTTGGAAACCCAATAAAAGTACTTCGAATTTTTTTGCGTGGTCTCCCTTTTGTGTTTGATTTGGTGTACTGCCGCCATGATGCACAACAAAAACAAAGAGACATCAACGCCTCTACTGGTGGATAATCCAACTATTTTACGATATGCTCACTAATTTTTGACCACATCATGATGTAGTCGCGCGTTTAACTGGCCATATCATCAAACGTTGAGTATTCTATGATCTGGCTAGACCACATCATGATGTGACCAGCGGTCGATGTTCTTTTCATATTTCTTTTTAAAAAATCTAATAATTCTTAGTTAGATATAAAAAAATAAAATAAAATAAAAATGCAAAATATCTCGATACGGAAAATTCTATGTAAAAAATATCATATAAAATATTATATTGTATCCACTATATTGGAAACGCAAACAACCATACAAAACAGAAACTGTTTGATGTTATGTTAAACTATATGGATTAGATAGATATCGTCGAACTTAAAAAAATCAAGACATGACAATTTTAGGACTGTAGGCTGTAGAGTGTAGACAAAGTCATGTATTAGAACTTTATGATACAACACAGGTAATACAGGTGTGCTGGTAATACTGGTTATACAGGTGTGCTGTGTTGGTCATTACACTGGAGGCAGTAGGTATTATTGGTGCGAGCCGCAGGCAAACTCGATAAGGTAGCTGAGTGTGTAATGATCAATGCACGGGCGCGTTTCATACGACGTTTTTCAACACACGTACTCGTACGAGGAAAATCAGACTTGATGTAAGAACTTATGCTACAATAACGTAACTAAGGAGAAGATACATTTACAATAATATTAATAAAGTTGAACTGACCTTACTGACTATCCGGAGCTTCTTTTAAAATCTTTTCTAATACGGTTGGTGACAATACTTTAGTTAAGGTATTTTTTGATAATAATTAACCACACAACGAAAACGATAAAAAATATTTATTGAAAATGGCGCGCTGGTTTTGCTTTTTCCGCTAGAGATGCGCGCGCAGGTGTAAACAAAACCCCTGAACAGCTTATATAAAAATATAAAATAATGTATTCAATGGGTAAATTTCAACAACTCTGATATATTACCTTATTTTGGTGGAAAATTTGTTTCTGTTTTTTTAATATTATAAGATGTTCATAAACAAGAAAAACGTATTCAGTTACATAAAATGTAAGAGCAATTTTTTTAATCCAGAAAGCTTCTAATATATTATCGACACCAGAATCGTTAAGACACCAAAATTTATAGCCGACACCAAAATTGTTTTAATAATAATCAAATCGATCAATCACCACTATGTCTGGCTTATTGGCAACAATAGTCCTGTCAGTGATGGTAGATCGATCCCAATACAAAGTGATATTGCCATTTTTCAGGGCTGGGTCGGGCACTTATCTATAGTACGGTACTCTCGATTCCACGAGACTGTATTTCAGAGCAAGTTGCTGATGGATAATCCTGGTTACAAGGTTGTGCCTATGCAAGTAGTCTCAGCCAGACCAGCCAGAAATAATGTGTCGGATTGATTCCCCCGGACGGTGGCATGCCCGCCAGATGTTAACCGTGCCGTCCTTCACAATATATTTCCGGTAGTTGTTCGTCATCATATCTTCGTCCATAATCGCAAAGACAAAACCTTTGGTTTCTCCAAAGAGATCACCGAATCGCAACCAGGATACAGACGCTAACAGGTCTATATTGGGTACATGTAAGGCCCGGTAAAAGCGTCCGTGAAGCTCTTCGGTCTACCATACCATATTTTTTTTTTGTTTGGGAAATCATCAACTGACTCCTCCTCTCGCTCTGGGTGGAGCGGCAGGGCGTGTCAGACTCTTACTGACTAAAACCCACCCGTGTTCCTTCTGTTGCCTGTGCAATGCCAGGGGGCCACGGTATCCCTTTCGGACTTTCCCACAACCCCGGCAGGCAATGGTCTCATTGGACCCCTTCATTCGCTGACATCTCATTGAGGCGCGCGTGGAACACAACGCGCCGTCGACCCGGGCTTGGTCCTTACCGGACGGCGAGCTACCCATTGCTTACCGTCCGCAAGCCCGCGCCTACGGTGGCCGGGAATCGGCAACCGATTCCCGACGCCCAGGGCGTGAGGTAAGGAAAGGAAGGTGAGGACGCCGTGGCGCCTCTCCAGCCACTCCTCAAAGAGGGGACTTATCGCCGCAATAGTGGCGTGCCCAGCACTGGGTTGCGACAATCGCACTCTCCATGACGCCATGAGATCCCGTCGGAGCTCTGTCCACTGTGCCGCGATTTCTCGCGGCATCGGAGTCAAGCCCCGGCGTTTCGCCTCCCCGCACCACTCCCAAATATGCGCGAGAACTTTTGCCTCTAGATCCCATGGCGGCAATCCGGCAAGGAGGCTCGCCGCCTCACCGGAGACCGTGCGGTATCCCCGGACCAGCCGGGTGGCCATGACCCTCTGGGACGCGTTCAACCGGCGGGCAGGCCGCCGCCTCAACGAACGCGCCTACTACCATACCTCCCTGCGGTCATAGTATCTAATACTATAAGTTGGCGCCAGTTCTCTTTAGCCAAGGAGAGCGGGGTAAGGCCCTTGTCAACCGCGATCACATCTCGATGCATCCCCACGTCT